>JAUMIR010000004.1:295170000-296370000 GCA_030847615.1 Gambelia wislizenii
GAGCTCCTTTGAAGTTTGGGCTAAAACCCCGAGCAAGTTTATCACTACCAGCCTTCACTGCATGATTGCAAATGTGCTGCTTGTAGCTGCATTTTAAAAAAAACAGTAGATATCTTCTTCTAAGCCCCTTCATCCAAAACAAATCAGAACCATGGTGCACAGGGAGAGGAGTTTAATCTTTTCCTCTTACACCATAGTCCCAGCATATGTTTTGACCTATTAAAGTCTTAAATGACTTGGGGTCAGGACATTGGAAAGACTACTTCTTCCCATATGAGCCTGCCCAGAGTTTGAGATCTTCAACAAAAGCCTTGTTGAGTATGCTACTACTCCAGGAGGCTGGATTGGTGAGTATGTGAGACAGGGTCTTTTTTGTAGCAGCACCCTGCTTGTGGAGGTCATTCTCAAGGAAAGTCAAGCAGTCCCTATCCTTATTGAACTTCCAACAGATGTTACCCTAAGAGGTGGGGGCGTGTTCGTGTCAAGGTGATGGGATATACAATCACTGGAAATGTATACTGTGAAGAGCTGGCATGGTATGATGTGCTACAGGCTGCAGAGGCCAGCAGTGAGCAGGCTAAATGCAACTAGCTAACATATCTGGATTATGTCTGAGAGACAGCCATGGGAAGGAAAGGTGCAGACTGAAGTCTTATCTATATGGGAAAATGTGCATGAGAACCACTAACTGTATAACCATCAAAGCGCAGGACGAGTCCTTCCTGAATCTTCGTTTGCGAAGAAAAGCCAGAGAGAGAGAGACTATATACTGCATAAATAGATCACCCCACGGACTGTCTCCACACTTGACTTAGCTCTTAGACTGTGTGCTTTCAGTTTGGGCTGTATAGTGCAGGACCGCACTGTACATTGTGCTGTGTTATGTAGTCTGTATGCTGGGAGTCTCAGACTTACTGTAAATATTACTCCAAAAAATATGCTTTAGTAAAGAGAAGTAGTTTAGACATATGTCTGTGTGCTCATTTCTTTGCCTGATGATTGCAACTCTGCTACAAAAACTTATGCTGCCTGGTCCTCTTGATATGCTCAGAGGTACCAGTGCACTACCATGACAGTTAGGGCCCCGCCTGCTATGACAACATCTCTTTAAGATCTGGGGAAATTATAGGGATTTTGAATGGGGATTATTGTAGGAGAGAAAAGGATTCGCGAGGCGGGGGGAATTCAACACACCTTGGTCTTTATCCTGTCAGGGGCTCAGCAGTTGCTATTTACAATTTCTAAACATCAGAAACTGTGTTTCAATGATAGGAGATCCTGAAGAAGTGGCAGACCAAGGAGGAAAATGAAAGACGGGATTAAGAGAGCAGGAAATAGGAGTAAAGACAGGGATGGAATGGGGGAGTGGGCAGGATTATGGCTCTGTCCCTTAGCCCATTTCTGAAATTGACTGTTTTAATGCCTAAATCCAGTTGCTAGTCCCAACTAGAACAGATGTACTGAGTAAGCAGGATTTACAGAAGGGTTGGCTTATCATTCACCAATTGATTCTATGGATCTACTCCAGTTGGAACTAGCAATAGAATTTAGGCCATAGTTGTTTTTCACCTGGTAGAATATACTCCCAAAATGTCCTGTTTTACTTGCACTGCTATTCTTTCTACACTTTTCCACTGGCTTCTCCTTTCTTGTTCCTTAGTTGCTCAGCCAGCATTCACTTCCCTGGTGAGTGCAGTGGGAAATTCTCAACACTCCACTTGCTGTGAAAAAAATTGGAGAGTTGCAGTTTACCATTAGTATAGCATCAGGACTCTAAATGCTTAGTATGTTAAATACAAAATAGGACTGATGGATTAGCCACTGCCTTACGGAGAACCTCAATTACCAGAATTGACCTCCACAGTGACCAAAAAAAAAAGGTTATAATGGCGTAACTTGGATTAGGCCATCATAACTCACTAACAGGATGCCAGCTATTAGGTTCTTTTAGAGTTTCCATCTGTTAGGGAAGTTGCTAGGCTTAGTAATGACAACATCTCTCTCCTTCCTTCTCTCTCTCTCTTGTTAGGTCAGAGATGATTTACCGAGTGGAAGAGGCAAAACATGAGATGGAGTCTCGCTTAGATTCTCAAAGGAGGCATATGGTACAAAAAGAGAGTCTTTTGCAAAATGAAATTGAAGAGTTAAAGGTGAATGCCTTGTATCATTGTTTGCTAAGAGGTTGTCTTGCTCCTCAAAGTTCTTGACTTTAATGAACTGATGATCCTGATCCTTGTTTTAATTGCTGAGTTGTCTGAGTTTCAAATACCAAGTGTGTTTTTGAAGCAACACTTTTCAGTAACAGGCATACCAGCTATAATTCAGACAAGCACAAAAAGAATTGTTTCTTTAGGGGGCGGGGGGATTGGTGAACTCATTTTGGTCCTTTAGATTTGATCAGGGATGAATGTTGGGGTTAAGGAGCTGCATTGGTCCCCAGGAGGTCTCAGAAGGACCCCACAGCACCCTCACAAAAAAAAAAAATAAAAAAAAAATAAAAAAAATCAAATTTGTGCCCCCTAAAAACTTGGGGTGATTTTACCATGTTTAAAAAAAAAACGGTTCATTTTAGGCCCGGGGAGGCCTTTTTTCCTAACAGGAAGTAGATAGTCAACAGATAACATCAGTCAGCTACAGTCGTCCCTTCCTATTTGCGGCTTTGCCTTTCACTGTTTTGTATATTCATGGAAAGCTGCCAGGGGTATGCATGGCTTTGTGGCCAGGGCAGGGGTTTCCTCAGCCTTTGTTCCCTGTGGGGGGAAGCCAAAGCCCAAGCACACCCTTGGCAGCTTTGCAGTCAGCATGGCGGTTTGCTTGGTCTTTGCCCCCCACCCCCAGGGAATGAAGGGGGTCAGCTTCCAAAGTGTCTTCTTGGCCACCACCTCTACCACCTCGTCATTGGGGGCTGAGAAGATGCTTTGGAAATTTAGGAGAGCTTCCTCAGCTCCCAAAGCATCTTCTCAGCCGCAGCTGCCACTGCCTTGTTGTCGGGGGCCGAGAAGATGCTTTGGAAGCTAAGGAGGGCTTTCTCAGCTTCCAAACATCTTCTTGGCCACCGCCTCCACTGCCTCCTCGTTGGGGGCTGTGGTCCACTGGCGTAGATGGGCCGAGGCCAAGCTGGAGCCTCCACCATCGCTGCTGGCTCCAAAAGCCAAGTCCTCCCTGGTACCGGCGAAGGAGGAGGCTGGCTGGGTGAAGGAGGGCCCGGCAGTTGCTGAGGAATCCCCTCCGCCAATCCCACCATCCTCCCCACCTCCCCTTCCAGCTCCCAGGGAAGGCAATGGCTTGTCGGCCTCCTCACCGTCCTGGCCCGCTCTGGCTCCTCCTGTAGATGAGGAGGGCTCCCGGGGGGCAGCCTCAGAGCTGGAGTTCCCGCTGTGCCTCATCGAGCAGCCAGTGGGCAACACACCATGGCTCTTCTCGTGCCTGCACTGCTCGTGCCGCGCCTGCCTCTGGCAGTGCCTCCACATCAAGATCAGGTGAATCACCTCCTCATGAGGAGGAGGGGGAGAGGACAGCACTCCCCCACCCTCAAATCTCTGTGGCAGAGGTGAGGAGGAGGAGAAAAGCTCTCCTCGTGGGAGCCCCCGTTTTTGCATACTTTATTTACTTTTTTTTACTTCAGCAGGGGTACTGCGCCCCTACCCCTGCGAATGGGAAGGGACGACTGTACTTGCATATAAAAACAATCCATTTGTTTGTGCTTTTCAGAGTCAGATGTCCAGAATGATGTCTGACATACAGACCCTGATGGCAACAGAGAGGCAGCACCGTCAAGAGCTGGAACAGGCTGAACTTGAGAAACAGGAACTGCTGGAGTTAATGAAGGGTCTCCAGAAAGACTGCCGATTAACTAGGGATGGAAGCAAAAGAGCAACAAACCTCCGACCTCTGACACGGCTGGAAAGTTTGAAACGTAAGCCCCGGGAAGTGACTGTCATATGAGCAGAAAGCAGTTTTCAAACACCTGCTTTCGGTGAACAGCTAAGACAACTGGATTTCAAACGTAAGGGAAAAAAATAAGAGAAAAACTGGTAAGAAAAGCAACAAAACTGTTATCTAAATGAGTTCCAAATATTTGGTGCTGGGTTTTGTAGGAACCCATTGATTTCCTTGGGTTAGTTTCCTTAAATTTCCTCTGCAACCCCACTTAGAAAAGGTTGTGAAGGATAGCACTTTTAGGATTTAACCATTTCAGGGAGTATTTAGTAATTCAACATGTGGGGGCTTTCGTATTCTTTCTTGCACAAATGTGTAACAAAATTTCTCTTTTCATTGCATGCAACTGGAACTTTTCCCACTATTATGGACACAATATTATAGTTCATCAAAATCTTGTTTACAAGTCCTTTTAGTGCATGCATTGTAGGAATAAAGCCATCAAATGTTTTTGTCAAAAAAGGACCTTTCAGTGATGGGTGCACTAGGTGACATGTGATTAGTTTTCAGCTCCAGATAATTAAGAAGCTACCTCAACTAAAGTATCTGAAGTAATTTTTAAATTACAAAAGTTAAGTATTTGGTCTGATTCTTAAGTGCCTTTATTATAGTAAATAAACATTTGGTGGATAGATAAATAAGCCAAAGACTTATACGTGGAATGCTAGTGTAGAAGATGTGATCTTTTTGATTAGCTTTTTGCAAATCAAGTCATACTGCCAAGGGCCTTATAAATGCAAACACTCTTAACTCTTTTTATTAAAACATGTGGGCTGTTCATGATCTTCTGGTAAACCAGGCCTGCAGTATTCATTTTTTCAAATTATGCTGCTTTTCACTGGAAGTGATCCAATGTTTGGTTGCTAGTCCTGAAGAATAAGCACTTAAGTTACAGAGAGATATTTGTTTCTGTATATATATCTCCTTAAATAATAGCATGGAATCTTACCTTCAGTAGATTAAAAGAAGTTATTATGAATAACCATAAATGCTTAAGAAACTTAAGACTGCATTGTACAACTGTGTTTTTTCCTATCACCAGTGTACTGTCAGGCAATCCTTCTGTGGCTATGTGAGGCTGTTCATGAGCTTGCCAGCCTTCCCACGGCTACTAGTGTCAGTAACCCTTTTGTATTGTACAGTATGACCCTCCATATCTGCTGGGGATTGGTTATAGGGGTCCCTGTGGATACCGAAAACCATGGATAATAGCAAACACCATTGAAAATAATGGGACTTTCAGTTTAAAATACCATAGAGTTGCCTTGAAGGACCTAGAAAATGGCTAGAGAGGACACACTTTCTAGGAAGACTCTTATGGTGGGTGTGCTATTGTGTCCCGTGGATAACTGAATCAGTGGATAATGAATCAGTGGCTATGGAGGGTCCTACTATATGCTGAACCAGATGTGTCATAATGAGAAAATGATGGTGCAAAGTAGCAGTTAGACTAACATGTCTTCCAACATTATAATTACTATTAAGGGTCACAGACTGAAACAAATAGATGTAAAGAATGGTTATCCATTTTTGAAAATAATGAATTGCTAGAAAGTAGTGTTCAGTTTGCAAGCTATTAAAGTGTTAACAGAGTACCTTTCTTGTGTTGGTTTGAATATAGGAGGAAGCGTACCGATCTAATTTTGCATCAGGACCAGACTTAGTGCTTACTTTGATCAAAGACAGAAATCCAGCTTAGATCCAGCTCCAGTTAAGATGCCCCCTCCTTCCAATTACCAGCAATCATTGCTGAATCCATTGGAGGCAGACGGAGCAGTACTTGCTCTGCTGTGCTTAGATACATACTGTCACATAGACATAAAAGGCTTTGGAAAACAGAGTCAAGACCATCTTAAGTCATATCCAAAAATAATTGTTCATCAAAGTCCAAAAATCTTTTCACTTTTAAAGGTTCACAGACTGAGCCATGGGACACCCAAGAGGGAGGCAGAGCTAAAGTAGGTGTAAGGGCTGCAAACAACTTTTGAGATGGGTATGGACAAATAGATCCTAGCTAGAAATAACTGCGGGCATGGATTGCAAATGGAGTGGACTCTCAATCATTTGGAAGTGTAACATTCCTGCTATGTAGATGAAGTCAGATTACCTTTTATGTTTAAAAAAGATAGAAGGTGTACAAGAAATCAAACTGACAAGAGACGAGAAATATGATTGTGCGCATATGTTGGACTGCAACTGCCATCATTCCTCACCACTTGCTATGCTGTCTAGAGCTGATAAGAGTTAGAGTCAAACAGCATCTAGAGAGTTACTCATTTCTTCATCCCTGAATCAGAGCATTATCAATAGATCTCAAAATAAGATGTACATAAAGGAAAACAAGCTTATACAGGTTGAGTATCCCTCATCCAAAATGCTCAGGAAAAGAAATGTTCCATATTTTAGAATACTAGCATATACATATACATTTGAGAAGGGACCCAAGTCTGAACACAAAATTCATTTGTTTCATAAACATCTTACACACATAGCCTGAAGGTACTTTTATACACAATATTTTAAATAAAGTTTGTGTACACTGAACCATCGGAAAGCAAAGGTGTCACTATCTCAGCCACTCATGTACACAATTTTGGAGTTTTTTGGAATTCCAGATAAGGTATACTCAACCTGTACTGCATTTTATACAGTATTAACTAGCGTCTCTGGCTTCAGTATATTTAAATGAAAGTTCTGTGGGCAAGCAGCTCAGATGAGGGATATTATGGAATATTTATGAACATTCCAACTAATCATCTAAAAAAGCTAACACTAAATTGGACAGATAAAACTGTACAGTTGGTGAGAAGAAACAGCAGTGAGTGGGGGAAAACAGAATACATCAGAGAGTAAGAATATGATTGGCAGCAGATGTAAAAATATGACATCTATGTAGATATCCCCATATATATTTCATTTGGAAATATGAATACTGTACTTATTTCCAATATTTTTCATTCAGGGCATATGTCTTTCCTTACTGTGAAAGCACTCTTTTACAAGTTATTTTTGTTGTCAGTTTACAGAATAAGGTCTGAGAGGTCAACAAGTCTTGGTTGACAGAATTGTTTCCTGCAATGATCCTATCCAGGCACCAGAAGCCAATGTGAATTTTATGAGCCATGAGCTGTGTATAGCCCTCTAAGCCTTTTTTGCATGCAGACATATCCTCACTTGTTTTAAGCCCATAGGGTGTTTTTCCAACGCAGGAAGTGACTGGCCTCTTCTGGTTTAGGAAATAAGACGTGTAGAGGCCTAAACAGTTGAGGGGAGAATGGTCAAATGCCCCTACCCAACTTTGGGGATACTTCTGACCCTCTGGCAATGTTTTTGGAGGAAAAAAAGGGGGCATAATCCCCAGAAATTGTCCACCCCTTCTTTTCCTCATATACTGTATAATGTTTCTGATATAATCAAACAACTGAAGAAAGGAATGGTAACTTTGGTTCAAGTTTTTTTTAAAAAAAAAATTTATAGGTCTAAGGCAGCATCTGATCCAAATACAAAAGTCCAAAAGGGGGGAAAGCATAGTGAAGATAATTCTGAAGAATGGAAATCTCAAGAGGTTACAGTGTATGTAAGCATGACAATTATTTGCTGAAAGCTAACCTAAAAACATCTATTTTACATGCTACCTCTAAAACAGATAAGGAATTCTTTGCAACAGGAAGAGACATTAGTTCTTCCCAATCATCAAAGAGATACTGTCTTTTTAAAGCTGTGCGAGAAAGGAGGGTCAGCCACATAGGCACAGCTTTATGTTAAATTACAGTACAGTGACACAGTGGCTACAAGCATGGATGTATTGAGCTGGAGAAGCCATTCTGACATACGCCAGAGAAGACCCACATTTAAAAGCAAATCTTAACTTGTACTTCTGGCACACTGCCATTTACTTCTGGCACACTGCCATTTTGTGCCAGTAAACACAAGCAACCATACACACACCAAAAAAACGAAGTTTTATTGAAATCTCAGATCTCATATCAAACAAAATTAGATTCTTCCAAAAAAAATTATCTTGCTGCTGCCAGATACCAGTGAGTCTAACATTGGTCCTCAAGTACGTAAGCATTTTGTCATCGTCTTGTAATATTCAGAGTCAGGACATTCTCAAAGGTCTATTTATCGAGTAAAAGAACGGACATGGCGTCCTCTTCCACTGCCTCCGCTCACAAACTTTCCTCTTGAGCCACCACTACCACCGCTATTTGCACTTGCCCAAGAAGGCCCAATTCCCCCACGACCTCGGGAAGCACGATCACGAGGACTTGGCCGGTAACCTTAAAGCAAAAGAGAGTTGCTTGATTAACAGTACCTGGATGATTTCTACCAGGATCATACCACTTGATATCACAAGAAAATAGAAGACAGCATAAAAAACTTTAAATGTGAATAATTAAATATTAAAACAAGTAAAACATTTAACAATCAGTACAATAAAAAGAGAGAGCAGTGAAAATACAAGCCAGGGAGATAATTCATGCATAAACAAATACATTTTCAGCAGTTGCTTGAAGATGGAACACTGTTTCTGTATCTCTACCTACCAGGAAGTACCAACGGCTGGGTGCTACCTTGGGAAGTCTTGCTTTCAGCAAAATGCCAGAGGGTATTACATTGATTGGGGGGGGGGGAATCTGTGAAACTTCCACTGAGGATTTCAGTGGCCACCTGGCATATGCAGGGGAAGGTGGCCTTCTAGATATCCTGGTCCTGAGTTATTTGGGGCTTTGTATGCCAGAAATTCAGCCTTGAACATGGGTAGGTTGTTAAATGGACAATCAGTGCAGTTCTTTCAGCACAGGTGTAATACATGCATAACTCAATGCTCCACTGAGCACATTAGCTGCTGCATTGTGCACTAGATCAGTGGTTCTCAGTCTTAGATCCTCTAGATGTTTTGTACTTCATCTTCCAGAATTCCTGACCATTGACCAAGCTGGCTGGGGGTTCTGGGAGTTGGGATCTCAAAACACCGAGAGGACCAAATTTTGAGAAACACTGCACTAGATGGAACAAAGGGATCTTGTAGCACCTTGAGACTAACTGTAGGATATGCTTTCAAAGACTTACCGGTACTTTTACTTCCTCCATACATCTGAGGAAATAGACTAAGTCTACTGAAGCCTATGCTCCAACTTCTTTCTCTCAGTCTCAAAAGTGCTACAAGATCCCTTTGCAACTGATATTCCAAACTAACACAGCTACATCTTTGAATTCTGCACTAGATGGAGTTTCTGAACTACGTGCCAGGACAACCTCACATCACAGCTGTCTAATTGTGAGACTACCACTACATGGGTCACAGTGACAAAGCTATCCCTATCCAGGAACAGGCATAGTTAGCACACTAGTTAAACCTGGTAACAGACACTCTGGGCAACTGAATTCACCTCAGCCCCAAAGTGATTTAAACAGAATCAGGAACATCTTCGAACGGTGTACCGTAAGTGTACAACCCTGTCCAGTACAGATAAGCAAGCCATTTTCTAAATATGGGAACTATCCATCCACAAAATCTCTGCTCATGCATTCTAATCTCTATATTCAGTTAGCCTTAGTCTGTGGCAGTGAGAGAAATTCAATGTATAGATTGCTGCCACTGTATAAAAAATATATGCCAAGACACCAATGAAAGAATTAAAACTTTGCTATAGTACAGACCAAGAGAACCAAATAGAATAGAATTCTAAGCACATTTTCAGAGAAGTTCTACCAGCATTAAAACTACTCAGTAAACCCAATTACAGTCAGGCTACAAATATGGACTGAGATAATTTACTGGGACTAGAGATCCTAGAATCATCAAACTGAACAGCACAAGTGTTGTTTTTAATAATTTTTTAACTACAGCTCCCAGAATCCACTAGCCAATTGGAGTATTCTGTGAGCTGTACCCCCACACACACCAAAACAAAAAAACTTTTCCAACTCTGTCTAATACTGACACAAGCACAGCTTGGAAATATGTCAGATCATGTGTGCAGAAAGTCTCAGACTTTCATCTGACAGAATTGATGACTGAGACAGAGCTGCCTTATCATAGAAATGCTTCAATCATAAAACATCTGTCAGGACATGATGAGATCATGTTACCTCAAGTGTCACCACCAGTGACTGTAGCAAGGGGGAGATGTGGCGAGAAGCAGGGCCATTCCACCAGCCCTATTGACAGACCAGTCTGAATCTCACCCCTCCACCCAGCCCCAGCTCTATCCTGCCCATCCCCTTTTTCCTTTTTCTGTCTTTTTAGGTTGCAGGCTACAATGAAAGGCTCTCCTTTTTTCTTTTTTTAAATTTTAACTAATTAAAATTACTTATTCTGCAAGCCTGTTTGGCTGAAGAGTGAGACAAAAATACATTTATGTAAGTACTGAAATGTCAGGGCCTTCTCTGGGGCTACAACAACAGTAGAATTCCCTGCCTAGAAAGTCCCACCTTTTCTTCTCTGTGACGTTTTCCACCACTAAAAACCTTTTTATTTCAACTTGTATTTCAGTCTATCAGATGGTTAAAATATTGTAGGCTCTGGAATTCTGATCTGCTGTCCTGGACATTATCCTCAATCTATCTGCTCTCCCAATCAGTTCTAACTCTGAATTTAGCTGTGCTGTACAATTGCTTTTAACTAACATGTAAGGAAGCGTGAGTATTGCACATAAATCAGAAAAGCATGTTACGTACTTCCTAATTGTATAAAAAAGAAATGGTTTAATGAACTGTGAATTCAGCATATCATGAAAAAAAATTACATACCAGCAGAACTTAATGGTCTCAGAGGTGGAAGTGGTCCCCTGTTAAAATTGCTCTGCCCCCCTCTGCTTTCATTGTACGTCCCTCGTGGCGAACTTTGGGCACTCCAGCTTGACCCTCTGGCACCTTCACGGCGACTGTAATTTCCTAAACAAAAAGCACAGTGTCTGTAAATTGTCAATATTTTAGTTTCTCATTATGCAGTTTCCTGTCTGGGTGTGTTAAAGGCCATTTTATTTGTTTAGATAATGGTGGGCAACTTCCAAGATTCCAGGGACCAATCCCACTCAGAACTTACTGCAAGGTGTGACACTCTCAAAACCAGAAATACCCATGAAAAAATTATCAGGGGAGGGAGGCCACAAATCCATGAAGTGATGAAAAATAGCAGTACTACTAAGCTTCACTTTAAGGAACGTGTCAAATAACCACATTTCAATTCTGCCTCCCAAGTGGCATAAAACCTACCCAGAGAACTTACCTTTTGAAGCAGGTGGCGTGAAAAATCTATTTTGGCTATGAAAGGCTCCTCGTCCTCCTCGGTTTCCTGAGAACCCACCACGCGAAGAGATCTTCTGTGAAACTTTAGGTGGTCTCTTGGGAGGTGGTATGCCATCTGGTGGAACCACTTCCTTGCTCTCTGCAGCCACAAAGTCATCAACATGCATAGAAGGTGGTCTGCTTGTATTCTGCTTCCTCTGACGAAAAATATCATGGGGCCGGATGCCTTGGCCAAATGCTCCCCTGCCCCTTCCTCTGGGCGGGGGCACAATATGGGCCCTCTTGGCAGGTTCGATGTATTCTGACTTTCCACTATTAAAGTCAAGAAGAAAGCCATAGTGATTACATTAATACCAGATATTTTGTCTAGCAAAATACAGAATAGTATTTCCATCGATTAACATACATATACTAGAGAACAGGAAAAATTATACATTTTTCACAAGCCAACTGAAAGAATTACATGGATGTGCTGTTTGCAGAAAAACATTATTCCTATCATTTTTAAGTTCACAGTCACAAGTACCCACTACTGTTATGCACTGATTATTGATCTAGCACAGTGGTTCTCAACCTGTGGGTCCCCAGATGTTGTTGGACTACAGTTCCCAGGAGCCCTTTGAGGTCTCACCTTGACAGCCAGGTGGTCCTCCCAGTCATTAATGAGGCTGTAGGACTGAATTCACACCTGGCTGTCAAGGTGAGACCTCAGAGGGCTCCTGGGAACTGTAGTCCAACAACATCTGGGGACCCACAGGTTGAGAACCACTGATATTTTTGGTAGCAATTAGTATGAACAGCATTCCAAGACTATAGCAATCCACAATACAGCATCAGCCCACCTACAAGAATTCTTTTCCTCTCTTTTTTTCACGTGTCTCGAATTAAGAACACGGAAATTTCCCCAACCCACCATTCACAGTCATATGAGGTACAATCATACTGCAGTGCAAGTCATTTGGTGTGGTCTAGTACATAAGTGGGGAAATCCAAATCCACTCAGATATGAGTGAATGTGCACAAACATAAAAAGACACTAGTTACCTGGAAGTAATAAATGTCTCATGCTTGTGCTTGCCAAGTTTAAAGCCTTTTGTAGTTTTTGTCCGACCAGGAGAAGAAGGTTCTGACAAAAATGACCTCTCCAGCTCTGCTTGCAAGTCAAACTCACTGCAACCTTTTTCTGACAATTCAATTAAGTCAACCTTTACCTGTGAAAAAAAAAGTAAAGAAAAGCATTCCACTAACCACTTCTCTACCCCTAGGCACCACCCTTGGTATCTCAGCACTATTAGAAAGGAACACAAATGCCATAGGTTAAAAGAGGGGAGAAACAACCTAAATGAAGTCCTTGGTGGACTCTAACAATTAAATGAACAGGGAGATATCACAGCCTGCCATTTGTGACCTTAATTAGACAACACTTCCAATACAAACCTCTTATGTCAAAAAAAGGTATAATGCACTGTTGCCTTCTGCATAGCGGATATGAACGTAGGCTACATAAGCCCTTTAGACTAGAGAACTATTTGTCTAATTAAAGGAATTTAAGGCACAAACTAAGTATTGTTTCCTCTATTATATATAGAACTTAGCAGTGACTATGAGACATCTATAGATCAACCAGTCTTACAAAGCAGCAAGTGACTTTAGGTAAGTGACTGTCAGCCTTACTTACTTTACTAGATTTTTGCAGTAATGTTAGATAAGGATACATTAAAACAAGCTATGAGCTCTTGAGTTCAGGCAGACAAAACATTAAGAAATTAAAGCCAGATCTTAAAAACCAATGAACTAATACTTGGGACAAAAGGAAACTTCTCTTTGAACAACTGCACTCATATCATATACCAATTTTTACAACTGAAGGGACTTTCAAAGACATGTTGCAGTGCAGCATAGAAGAAGGAGTGGAGGTCAAATAAAAAAGTCACACTGGCCCTCACCAAGCTCTTAGATGAGTCTAATATAGATGCCTGGATTCCAGCTTTTTAAAATCTAGAATTTACCTTGCTGTCAGGTTGCTGCTAAATGGAGACCTGTTCTGTCTTTCAAATTCTTTTCAGTGTAATTTTGATTCTTGCAATGTTCATTGGATCTCAAAAAAAAAATCTGCTGACAGCTATGCAGTAAATATCCTATCCCCCTTACTGCACAATTCCACCCCTGAGTCATTTCATGTATTGAATTCAAAGCCTTTACCATGTCAAGGTCAGTTTCAATCTCTTCAGCCTGGAAAGGAGAGAACCACATAGACTTCAACTGGTCATCCATAACATCTGCCAAGATGTAGGTCGTCCTACAAATAAACACATTTTCAATTAGTGGTCAGCGTTTGCCATTTTTGAAGTTTACTCATGGAATACATTTCTCCAATGTTTATGCGTCAGGCTACTTTCCAATTCCAAGTCAATTCAGTCAACATTTTTCCTAATGGATTGTGTTTGCATGCAATCTACACTGCTGGGGCAATCAAATCCACTTGCATTCAAATATCTGCCACTTAATCAAGCCCTGTTCTTTCTTATCTTATTGAAGATATTCAGACAGCCCTGTAGTACAGGGGCAGTATGTTTCCTGTATTCTCTTCAACAACTAACGTTCTAGTTACTTTATTATTTTTAAAAACTGCCTCATCTTTCTGTCAAGAGGATTGCTCACAATAAATGCATGTTAAATAATGGTATAAAAAGCACCCAAAAATGAAAAAGGCAAGCAGTGTTAGCAATAACTAGCAACTGGTCTATGTAAGAAGGAAAGGGAGACAAAAATACACTGGGTCCACACTTAATTCACAAGGACAGTGATAGATAATAAAAAGGACAGCTAGAACTTTAATATCTTCTTGGCTTCAGCCTTTACAAAGAAAGCTTATTCTAAAAAGCATTTAATAACACTGCCCAAAGATAGCCAGCACGGTGTGGTGGTTTCAGTGTTGGTCTATAACTCCGGAGACCAGGGTTCAAATCCCCACTCATCCACAAGAAACTTACTGGGTGACCTTAGGGAAGTTGCACACTCTCAGCATCAGAGGGAGGCAAAGGCAAAAACCCCTCTGAACAAACCTTGCCAAGAAAACCCTGTGATAGAGTCACCATAAGTCAGAAATGACTTGATGGAGGAAAATAACACTGCCCAAAACAAGAAGTCACTATCAACACGGAAACATATCAATAATACTTGGGCAATCTGAATAAATGCAAGTCAACAGAGCTTAAGGGCATTAATTGCCAAATGATTTTAAAAAGACTTTGTTGGGCAATGCTAGGAACCTCAACCTGCCATTGGTGAGAAACAGGGAGAGTGTAGTTGGCATGAAGGAATGAGAGTTGGGGAATCCTTCCTGTACTGCACAGAACCCTTGAATACAAATGCAAATATTTAAATGTAGACCCAGACATACAAATCCACACACATGATATTCATAAATGATCATTCTCTCACAGTCAATGTATGGTTGGAATTTCACCTATTATTAAAAAGATGCTGAAGAGATTCTGGTGCTGGAAGGACTGGTTCTACATCTTGGTCATTGAGAGTACAAGCATCACCAGCAGATTCCAACATTTGCCGAAGTCCAACAACATTGTCCAATAAAGATTCCAGATTGTCATCTTCTTTGGAACGCTCCTGTGTAAGAAATACTGTGTATGTAAGAAACTAACTCCAATGTAGAGAATCAAAATACTCCAGCTACCTGATACAAACAGCAGATCAGTAATCAGATTCAATAAATATTTCAGATTCATATCAATGCAGCAATACGATCCATTAATTACATAACTAAATGTACTAGCTATGTTAGTCTGTTGTAGCAAGAATGACAGTCTTGTAGTACCTTAAAGATTGACAGGTTTTTCATGGGATAAGCTTTTGTGAACGAAAATCTTATTGTTTAGCAGTGTTGAGTCTCTGTGGAAGGTTTTTCATCTCTCTTTGTTTTGATTATCTGATAATGTTTTCTCCATGTTGTTGGTTTTATTATTTGTTTAACTAATAAAGTAGCATAAAATGTAAGGTGGACAATCCAAAAATTCTCTGTAAGATTTAAAATGTATATAAGATGATCACAGTTATCATTCAGAACAACTGTAATAATAAAAGCAAGAATAATTACTGCAGTTAATGAGTTGTCAGCACCTTTTTTTGGCTATGCCATTTATTTTTTCTCTCTTACTTTTTTATGTATCCTAACTTATATTAGCATTTTTGGCTGTTAACTGTGTTCATCTTGCATAATTTTAAGCCTTACATAGAATTTTTGTACTGTACACCTTATATTTTATGTTTCGTTTCTTTTCTTTTTGCCCATTGGGCCTAGGCCCAGCAGGACATGCTCTTTCTAATATGTAGCTACAACCTAAGTAATGCTAGGAGCTCTGAATTGAGCAAGAAACTATAGACTCATTTGAGATGCTTCACACATGGGTAAACTGCATGTTTATGGGAGCACATCATGGACTGACATGTACCACAGCTTCAGCATCTTGGGCTTCAAAGATTATCAAAGCATACACCAAGGATCAGGGATGCGTAGCCCCCTAGATGATGCTGGACAGCAATTCTCATTACCTCTCAACATTGGCTATGCTGTCTAGGGCTGATGGGATTGCCGTCCAACTGTTAAGAGGACCACACATTCTCCAACTAATATAGACATACAGAATTACACATACGCCCCTGACCACATGATCTACCCAGCCCCTTTTTTAACAGATGGATAACATGCCAAGTACCACAATGTTCTACACATTGAAAGACTGTGCACATTAACCCATTAAGGTAGGCAAGCATTATCCTACTCTGAATTACAATCAATAGTGTTTTCTGTAATACCAAAGCTTGTGCATTTCTTCAAGTAATGAGAACCTGGTCTAACAAAGGGTACCAATTTAACCTCTTTCACATTAGCATTACACAGTATCTATAAACTTCAGAGTAATATTTGTGCAATATCAACATATAAAGCAAGATAATTTGGAAATGAATATACAGTCGTCCCTTCACATTCGCGGGGGATAGGTTCCCCAGACCCCCGTGAATGTGAAAATTCCGCGAATAATGACTGCCCTCCCCCGCCAAAGCGACCATGGGGCCTCTGGAGGCCCCATAGTTGCTTTCCCCCGCCTCCCTCCTTCCTTCCTTCACGGGGCGTCTGGAGACCCTCCCAAGGCCCTGTGGAGGCCTCCCCGGCCCTCCCCCCAAGGCCTTCACGGGGCCTTCGAAGGCTCCGTGGAGGCCTCCCTGGCCCTCCCCCCTCCCCCCAAGGCCTTCACAGGGCCTTTGAAGGCTCCGTGGAGGCCTCCCCGGCCCTCCCTCCTCCCACCCAGGGACTTCACGGGGCCTCCAGAGGCCCCTTGTTGCGGTTTTGGGAGGGTGGGGGGCCCTCCCAAAACCGCGAATATGCAAAACTGCAAATGCTAAGTTCGCGAATGTGGAGGGGCAACTGTAGATATCATTATTCATTTTACATTACCAAAACTAGTTTCTCCAGTTCAAGAAGCAGATTTTCTGGAGATTCTTCTTTGTTTTGCAACTGATATTTTAATTCTGCTGTAGTAAGACCCAATGTTCTAGTGGGATGGGCTCCATCTCCTTCTGCAAGACTTCCATCATCTCCACAACATCCCTAAGAATATTAAGAAGGTAGTTACACCAAAAAGCTTTGCAGTGTTTTAAGATATCACACCACAGCAACATAATGTTGTTAACTTATACCCACAATGTCGTCATACATCTGTGTTTCACTGAAAACAATGTGTGGTATCTTAAGAACCTCTACAAGAGATATAACAAGTAATTTTGTATACAACTCATTTTCATTGATAAGCATCTGTTCTGCCTTTTAAGATGGTAGATTTACATTTCCCTTTAGATGCTGAAGGAGTCAGTATCAGGTCTTTCCCCCCTTCAATATCCATATGGTTAAAAGGACATTTAACACACATGAACAGTTGGACTGTCCAGGACATAACTTGCAGCTCTGCCAAGGCCTTTTCACACAACTATTCAAGTAGGTGGATCCAGAAGGAAAAAACTGCCTTCAAATGGTTCTCACTAGAACCCCACTAAAGTTGCAAGGAGAAAGGAATGTTGGTCTTACCTGTGATACATCCATTTTCAGTAGATGGGCGAGGAACATCCTGAGCACTTGGGTTGGCTCCTCCCATCACTCCAGGATGGAATTGAAGAAAGGTCTTCTGGATAGCCCCAAGAGGGGAGGAGCTAGCCCAACCTATTCAGTTAATTACGAAGCCAACATCATACATAGCCACTCCAGACCAGAAGAGAACAGAAGCAAGGATGAGGAGAAAACCACAAGGAACAACTATTCCTAGCTGGTGAGCTTGGGGCAAAGTGCCGTGTAGCTATCTACCAACTGTCAACAACTAAAGAACTGAATAACTGGAAACCGTGCCAGTGCTCTCTGGTCGGGGAGGATGTTCCTCACCCAGCTACCAAAAATGGATGTATCACAATAAGACCAACATTCCTTCTTCTGGTAGATGGACTCAGAACATCCTGAGCACCTGGGACATGCCAAAGCCTCCCTATTCTGGGTGCATGCACTGGCAAACCCTGAACTCAATGCTATATGATCTGTTGCAGAAAACTTTCTGCCGAAGGTGGCTTCTGCAAATTGAAACTAGTCTGGCTTACACTGTCTTATGAAGGTCAAGGCCGACCTCCATGGTAGCTGCCCTGCAGATTCCCTGTAGGGGAGCACTGGTGGCCTATGCTGCTATTGTTGCAGCACTCATGGTAGAGTGTGCTGTGATGCTGCCTGGTGGCTGTAGATTCCTTAGCCTATAATAACAGGCCACAGTGCAAGCCCTAATCCATCTGCTCAGGGTAGATGATGGCACCTTCTTTCCTGTGTGTTGCAGATGGAAGGACACAAACAGGGTCTCCGATGCGCAGAAAGGTCTCGTCCTCTTCAGGCAGATGCGAATCACTCTCTGAATGTTCCGAGCATGCCAAATTTCTCAAGCTTGGTTGAGGGACTTGGGCAGAAAAGGGGGGTAATAAGATCACCTGTGCCCTGTGGAAGAATGAATTAACCTTGGGGGTGAAGACTTAGGGGCTTGGTATTCTGAGGAAGGTAGAGTTCCCCATAGGTGAAGGTCAGGACCAGTCGAATCACCCTGGAGTCAGGTCTGATGACGTAGTGCCTACTGTATGCTGAAGGGGCCCCTGGCTCTGACACCATGTGTGTCGAGGTGATGGTTTTCATGCTGGCCTAAGTCCGCAACCAAGGCTGCCCTGGAAGAATTCTGAAAAGAGGTGGACTGAGGTTTTCCGGAAAACCTACAAGTCACCCAGGCTGACTACCAGAGCACTGCTACACAGCAGTGGTTCCAGTCCATTTGATCTGGGGAATCAGCATAGTAATAGCATAGTATTGATCTTTCTATACTGCTCATCAGTGCAAAGCACTCCCCAAGTGGTTCACAACACGCCAGCCAATTGCCCCCCCAACAAGCTGGGCACCCATCCCACTGACTCACAGAAGGATGGAAGGCTGTCAGTCCAGAGCCCTGCAGGGTTGAACCCACAACACTGTGGCTGCAGTACTAGCATTTAACCACCAGGGCTCAACAATTGTCCTTTTTGTGTTCTGAAAGCTCACCAGAGGTCTGCAGCCCTGATTGCCATTTTGACTAGCCCTGGTATAGAGAGTTAGAGGGCTATCTGGCACATTAGACAAAAGAACTATGCTGGAACCTGTGGATTGGGAGGCACCATAGGTGGGGGCACCCTTTGTTCCATGCACCTAGCTCCCCTTTTCTCCCCTTCCTTCCAGTCTAGGGACTTGAAGCTATAGACCCCAATGGGGCAAACAGGGATTTAAAATGCACTTGAATGGTGGCAGGTTCTGCAACCATTCAAAGTGGCAGATGACCCCACAATTTG
Source organism: Gambelia wislizenii (assembly GCA_030847615.1). Classification (NCBI taxonomy): domain Eukaryota; kingdom Metazoa; phylum Chordata; class Lepidosauria; order Squamata; family Crotaphytidae; genus Gambelia; species Gambelia wislizenii. The sequence goes on from JAUMIR010000004.1 coordinate 295,189,111, forward strand.
GAGTTATGCCTGTTCCCAACTTATCAGCTGGTTACACTAACTGCAGAGGCTCTGCTTCATGGCAATGTGGCTTAACTATTTTGGAAGAGGGCTATGAATACCTATTAGAGATTGGTTTGCTCCACTCGTACCTGCGTAAGTGAGCTGAGAAGCACACTTCCAGGCAGTAGAAGGGAGATCCCCACCCCCCTGAGGCAGGGCTGTGTGCTGTGGAGAGGTTGGAGTCTGTGCCTCCTCTGTGCCCCCATGACTCATCGGGTCGGATTTGCATGGGAACCCAGGGCCGCAGTCCAGGAAGGAGTTGGCTCTCACCTCCCCGGACCCAGGCACCCCCTCCACAAGGGTGGCCTGTGTTGCTCCAGCAGCCGGGCTTGGTTCTGTGCTGGTGAGGGGAGCGAAGCTGGGGGGAAGATCAGATCGCCCGCTTGTGTCCTTTATCTGGGGCTGCTTCCTGGGCATGACCTCAAGGAACGAGTTCACCACAGCCGCTCCAAGCCAGAGGGAGGGGTTGGAGAAGAGGAAGCAAGAATCAGAGGTAGGATAGCGAGAGAGAAACGGAGAAAGTAAGGTCTGAAGCCACCACATGGCCAAGGCTGGAGCTCTCAGCAAGACGTTCTCTTGGAGTGAAGGCAAGAAATTAAACTGAAGAGGTTGGGTCTGCTCCTCCCCTCTTGAGGCTGTTCAGAAGACCTTTCTTCATTTCCATATCTTGTCATCCTGGAGTGATGGGAGGAGCTAACCTAAGTGCCCAGGATGTTCTGAGCCCATCTACCAGAAAAAAAGGAAATAATGCTCTACTGTGCTGATGCTGCAATGCCAACACAATTCTGGATTTATGCCTTGATCTGCAGATCAAGTAATATTCAACTGCTACTAATCATTTTGTTTTTCTTTTGTTTTAATTTATTATAATTTTTCCTCTGATGGCCTTTTATTAATATACTGTAGTTTTTAAAATTATGTGAAATGCTTTGAATATTCTTATGGCAATAGAAAAGTAGGGCAGACATCCTCTTACACAGAATAGGAATAAAATCAATGTTAGCAGATCATTAGGTCACACTTCACATCTTATTTAGAGAGTCATTACTTCTGTCATCAAAAATGAAAAATGCAAGTGGGTTATTCAAAGAAACTGTACCTACTTACCTCATGTGTAGTTTATCAAAGAAAAATGCAAGCCAAGACATTTGAATCAAACCATAACTTCTGAGAAAGTTCTGTATCCACTTACTTACCAGTGTATCAGAATTTAGAATCTGTCTCATGAAATCCAGAAAAGAAGAGGCAAGTTCCCCAGTGTCCTTACTGAAGCTGCTTACTACTCTCTTCAGGACCATTTGCAGAGCACCAGAGTGTTTTCTCAGAGAACTGTTTTTGTTTCAAACAGAAATTTTAATCATAATATTTATTACATTACATGAAGGGGAAATATGATGAACAGTAAAACAGTAAACTATTTCAGAGAGACAAATTCTTGCTTCTTTGAATGGATTTGATGTGTTTGGACTATTCTGTACGTCAAAGAACTGAACATTCTGTGGTATAGAAATGGACTGCAAGATTTAATCAACTAAGTCAATGCTGCCAATTAATTTGGACTGCAAATTTTAAAATAGAAAGTATTTTTAATATCAGTGCTTACAAAAACTAAGCATGGCAGTTCTCTTCAAAGAAACAATTCTTTTTTTCATATATGAGGGAATGCCTGTAAGACAGTAGCTCAGTACCTATGGCTCCCCAGGTATTATTGGATTGCAACTGGCATTGGCCCTAGCTAGCACAGTCAAGAGTCAGGAGTGACTAGATCTGCATTCAAACATCTGGGAGGCCATACATTCCCCATCCTACTCTAGCTTTAAAAAAAGTGTACTTATTTTCTCAGAACTATGGTTTGTTGTTCAACAGAGACATCTTTTATCAATCGGAAGCCCTTTTTACATCTCCAGTAAATAATGTATGTATGACAACCAAAAGATCAAATTTCAAAAATAAGAATCCATAAAGTAAGAATTTTATTGGGCAATTAAAGTCAAATATTTCTTGCCAAGACTGGGAAACATATTATCACCAGAAAATATGATACGCATATCTAGGAATTTGAAACTATTTTCCTGCCCCAATTCTCACAGTAAACTTTTTCGTGACAATTGTTTTGTAAGCCTCTCCAAAAATGAATGGGGAGCTGCACAATAGACACAGGTATACTAAGAATGTCTGGGAGAGCCGGCAGGCCTTTCCTGAATAGATACCTGGCCATCAAAAAAGAAAATCTAGCTTGTCCCGACCTTGCCACGGCCACTGTCCATTGTTTATTTTTATTTTTTGTATTTTTTTAAATTATGTTTTAATTCTTGAATTATTTAATTGTATTTTAAGGTGGGGTGGGACTGAGGATTCGGGATGTATATTTTAATTGTTCTAAGCCGCATTTCATAGAGGGGCGGGATATTATTATTATTATTATTATTATTGGAGAAGATCCATACCTCTTCAGGTGATAGAATCCATAATCGTGCTCTGTAAGGAACATCATTGTCCTGATACAAGTCAGCAAACAATTATAGCTGCTTTCCGCATTAGTAAGTGTTTCCATTAGGGAGTCACAGATGGAAGCCATGAGTTCCTTGTTTGGCAATGAATTGGAAAGCTGCTCCAACTCAGAGAGAGTGCTCTCTGAGGAACTAGGCAAGATCAAGGCTATATCCTGCCAAAAGAAGCCACAGCATTATTGAAAGCAGGAAGATACTAGCACAGGCATACCTCATGGCCATGGCAACGAAGGCGATGGCTGGGATTCAAAGAGCTATTTTAATGCATGGATCAGTGCAATAGGATTTTACAAAACCTGTTTTTCTTCTCTGGACATCAGACTACCATTGCATATCATAAAAAGTTTTAGACTCCCCAAAATTGTAACGATACATGCCATACAACACGGGGAGTTAATATTCACCACACATTAATCCAAAGCCATCTTGGGCAGAAAGAACTATCTGCAGAGTTCTCTGGATCCTAGCCAATAAATTTATGAATTAATACACTTTTCAATGTAACTACTGTACTTTTTATTTTCTGGTAACACATACTTAGAAGCAAGTAATGATCTCCGGAAAGAAGCAGAAATGCAATAATACAATGCCATAGCCTATGTAAAGCACAACCTAAAAAGGTTTCTTGGATGCAGCTCCACCAGAGGTGAATCAGTACTGCACTGTGCAAGCAGTCTGTTTGCTTGGCTCTCCACGGAAACAACACATTCTTTTTAAAGGATCATGAGTAAAGATAGTCATTTACTTTTTACTGATTGTGTATACCAACTTGCTCCCAGAGTAGGACCCAAGGCAGTTAAAGATTGGGTCAAGATCTGTATATGACAGCAGCAGTTAGTGGCAGTCAACACTCGAGTATAGAAACCAACATGGACAGAAGAGATGCATCAAAATAATGCTATCTCTGAAAAAGCTTAAGCAAACATAAAGGGAAATGTTTGCTTCAGATCTCTAGTATCCATGAAAACTACATATATATTCAAGCATTCTGGGAATTAGGAAATTAGACCAGATAATTCTATCTGGAACACTGCGATTTGCGTAATTATATCCATCCACCCATCCACAACCTTTATTAGGCATAACACAACATATACATATAACAACAAGATTTCAAGGATCATTTTTAGGCAGGTTAAGCCATATGTTTGCTGCCTCAACCAAAAAGTTAGCCATTAGTCTGGTAATATGCGGGTTCCGATCTTCCAATAAGAATTCCACTGATAATCTATCTGTACAGACATTCCTTTCCCTCCTTATCAACTTTTCCCTTGGAATTATATACAGCGGGCATGTCAATACAACATGATAGAGAACATCAGGGGCTTGAGCACAATGACATATACGATTCAAAAAAGAGGTCTGGAAATATCTACACTTGGTCACATTAAAGGGATGTTCATTCAACTTTGCAAGTAGAAAAGCCTTCCTTGCCACCAGCAATGAGAGATTTTGAAAATAATCCAGGATCCTACCCTGTACGGGTGGGATACCGAGCATCGATGGAGAACAAACCATAGGAGGTGTTGGATAAGACAGCTGATACTCCCTCTCGGCAAGGCAGAGCCTAACAGTTTGAAGATATTCCTTTTCAGATAACAAAAGCAGAGAATCAAGATTTATACCCACAGATACTACTTTGCTTTTATAAAATGTGGCCCATCTAGTGTTGTAAATGTTAGATAGAAGAAAGTATAAAAGGCCAGATCTATTAGGCCTAAAATGGATCTTAAACCAAGATCTGTAAGTCAACAGCCAAGCTTCAGTTTCAAGAGAATTCAAGCCCAGTTCTATATAAAGAGTCAGATGGTGTAATTATATAATCTCCACTTTTTGACTGTACCCAGGGACATTATCACCTGTACATGATGCAGTTTACAGGTGCATTAGCAGCTCTCAATTTATGAAAGGTTCTAAGGAAAAGGTTATCTAAAGAAACATTCAAATGAAAATAAACACTAGTATTTTGGTTGCATTGCTAGACTACAACAAACAAGATGCTAAATCTGTTTCAACATTTGACATGTTTTCTCAAGCCTCAAGCCACAGAAGACTCCATTTCATCATTGCCTACATATTATTGAGAGTGCATACATACGCCTAAGAGTGTGCATGAGAAAATGCACACATATTTTATAAATAAATAAATAAATAAATGGTTATTTGGATTTTCAGATTTTGGATTACCTGATCACAGAGGGACTGCAGAATAGATGTTAAGTATTCAGCACACTGCTGATGAAAAATGTTGTCCCCTGCAGTTCGCATTAAAGTCAAAAGTTCCAGGAAAACTTCAGCATACTTTTCATCACCTTTAGTAGTTCCATTAATCAAGTGCAAAATAGCCAGTTTACAAGCTTTGTGTGAAACCAGGGCATCAAGTAAAGCAAGTAAGCGAGTAGTCTGGCCAGTGTACTGTTTCTCTTTATCTTCTGGATTGCTGAAATTACATTAGTTCTCTTATCAGTAAGGTAAATATATATACTATATGCAAGTTTGTAACAAAACAAAAAGTATATTTGGAACTTTCATTCAAAGTTTTATACATACATACACATAAAGAACCACTGTGATTTCCATTAGTGTGGGACTGATTTTACCATAAATTTTCCTGGTAATTTCCATTAATTTAGCAATGACCACTGAATAATTAGGTGGAATCAAATATGAAGCAATCACAAATCAGACTAGACTGGGAACGAGTGAGCTTGACAAAGTGTTTAACAGAATACCTTTGCTTCAGCCCTTTCTGTGCGGCTACCAGAGAATGGGGGTGGGGGCTCTCTCATCACTCATCTATAATGCCTACCCCTCCAGGCCACATCCTTTATATCATGCAGCAACATACCACAAGCCACAGCTCTTCACATGGGGAAGCACAATCACCCATCTCTACACCACAATGCATACACAAGAGAAGAAGTGAGTCTGATACAAAGGGAGAAGCAGAGGGCAGAGGCCCAGGCCCAAGGCAGCTGATGTTGACAGAGGAGCAAATGGCAAGTGAAACATAGCCCACCCTGCATCCTCAATATCACTGAAATATTTAAAAGCTACTGGTCAACTTCCAGGCTCAATTCAGGGTGCTGATTATGAACTATAAAACTTTAGAGGTCTTAGATCCAGGCTACCTGACGGATTATAGTTTTAAGATCTCCAGGGTCAGCTCTTCACTTGCTCCTAGTAACCTTACAGGCACATTTGGTGTGGACATGAAGAACCTTCTTGGTTGTTCCCAAGTTGTAAAATTCCCTTTCAAAGGACACTAGGATGCCCCCCCCTTCCTGTTCTGTTTCCATAACAAGCAAATACATTTTTACTCAATCGGGTTTTTGACGACTGGTTGCTGAGGAAGGGGCTTCTAATAGACAAGGGTGTTATGTGATATCCCCTCCCCCCATGGTGATCAATAGCATAACACATTGTGGGTTTTATTGTATGCCTTCTGTCGGAATCCTCCCCAGATCCCATTGTCAAGAGAACAGTAGGATAGAAATCAAACACAATACAATCATGCAGAAGCTCTGTAGGTAATGGAATCAGTTTGGCTGCTACTTTAGACAAAATACTGCATTGTACCTTTGCAGATCTTCTACAAGCAGATCCAAAACAGTCCTCATAATAAGGAGAGCAGTTGGTGAGGCCAGATCACATAACTGAACGCAAATGCGCCTTAGCATGTGCTGAATAGGCTGACAGGTGGAGCCAGAGAAGGAGCGTACTATTTCTTGCAGCAGTTTTGCTTGAACATGAAGATGCATGCTCCATAGTTTTCTAGTGTTGAGAGCCACTGCTATGTCATGTGGTTCAATAACCTACCAGGGGAAAAAGCATAATTGCCATTGTCACATTTATGGCATTGTTCCTTGAGTGACCTCTAGGCAATTAGGAATCTTCTTACTGACATGTATGCACAGAGATTCCTGAGTGTTACAAAATCCTCACTCAGAGATGAACAAGGAAGGGACAATCCTCAACATCTCTCAATGGAAAAAGTATCTTGCTGCCCTTTCCATGTCTGAAAGTGCAGATTCAACAAGAAAAAAGCTCCCAGACACTTATTTAGACATCAGGGTCACATTCTCCCTCCCTCCCCAACCCTTGTGTTTGCATTGTTTAAAATGAAACAAAACACAAGCACAGAAGCTCAAGATTCAGGGAGGGAAAGAAATATAGTCGGCCCTCAACTTTTGCCAGGGTTAAGGGCGCAGCAGCCCCACCAAAGTGGGAAAACCGCGACTATACGCCCACTATTTTTTTTACCCCAAGACAACACTTCCCTAGGGATTCGTAGGTCCTCCAGTGTTATTCTGTGGTCAACATCCAGCTGAAGATGACCATAGACTTGCATGGAGGACCTACAAATGCTTAGAGAACATAATCAAATCTGCAAATAATCAAATCCACAAATGCTTAACCCACAAATGTAGAGGGATGACTGTATATGTGTAATTCTGAAGAAAAGTAAAAGTAGAAAAATCTGCTTGTCTTCAGGGACTCAAACTGGCCTGGGTTTAATAAAGACTTTAAATAAAGCTTAGCTCCTGTTCTAGTTTAAGAAAATATAACATCAGAATAGAAACCCAAAACAAAAGCATTTTGAGTCTTTAATTCTAGGCACATCAAAAGGGGGGTGGGTGGTCAAACAACCTGAAAAAAGTACAATGGAACGACTCAATGTGATTTCACCCCCAGGCTGCCTATACATATGCTTAGCATTCTTTCTCTAGCAATCTTCCACTGAAAATAAGAGCCAAACAACCATGCTAGAAACCATCTACAGTTCCCACTACAGTGGCCAAAGAAAACTGTAAACTCAACCTTGGTTTGTACATTCAAAATTCCTTGCCCAGAGCAGCTTCTTCACTGCAGGCAAAAAGGGAAGTAGCCTATTAAGTCAGACACCCGACCCTGAAACGTAATTGCCTCGAGACCCTACTTTCAGGATTTCTTGATCTCCTCCCACTAGTGCATGTTTCTAAGGAACACAAATACCACAGCAAGGTTTATAATGAGCACAAACTGTGGAGAGCCTAACTCATCTCTTATCTCTCTCTCTCACCTGGATGTAGTCATGGAGCTGTTCTGTATGGGAGATTCTCAATGCATGAACTTGGGCTCAGGCAGAGAAACAGATGCTTAACTACAGTTGTCCATATTCACTGGGGTTTGGTTCCAGGCCCCCCATGGATACCAAAATCCGTGAATACTCAAATCCCATTATATGCACTGGCATGGCAAAATGGTCTCCCTTATATAAGATGGCAAAATCAAGGTTTGCTTTTTGGATTATTTTTTAAAGAATATTTTCAAGCCATGAATACTTAAATCCGTGGATACAGAGGGACAACTGTAGAATGGTAACAAGCATGTAATTTCACACAGACCCAAAAAAAATGGGCTTAAGTAACAAGTTTAACTAATAGGCACCTCATCACAAGCTGCTTACCAAAATGTTTGCTGGTAGGCTAGTTGGCAAGACAAGAGATTTTACAGTGAATATAAAAACATACTAACCTGTTACAATTATGAGAAACTGGTAGAATGGTTCTAGCCAATTGTCAACTACAAGTGTTTCCTTGCACATAAAAAAGTTCTTGTCATATGAAGTATGCCAACTAAAGATACATTGCTCAGCTTTTCATCTGTCACTTCTTAACCACTCTCACTTTTCTTCATGTCAATCTATTTTATTTTTATTTTAAAGCTTATTCATAGTTTTTACATACCTGAGTGGTTTGCATGGGCAGTGGAAGAGGCAGCAATTCCGAAAGTAGTATAAGTCCAGAGAAAAATCCTTCAGGAATTCTCAGAATAGAAATGAGAACCTCTTTTAGCATAAGTGACCAAGTATTATTGGCCAACGTTTCTTCTGAGATAGTTAGCTTTTCATTAACACCTTGGGTAAAAGTCAACAAAATATCAACAATATCATTCTGGATTTTTTGTTCATCACTGTCTAAACGTCCTGAGAGGGGAATAGAACACAACAGCATGTGTAAGGAAATAAGTGCTGAGGGAACACGCATATCTTTGAACTCAAAGGATCCTCCCCGCAGTAGTTCAGTTAACATGGTTTTCAAGAGGGTGAGGGTACACCGAGCCATGGAGATGGTAGTGACTCTATGAAGAGTGGTTCCCATGTTGACATGGAGCCTCCAGGGCTGAATAAGGATGCTGTTTAGCTTTTGCAGGACTCGAATAAAAGTGTCCATTCCTTCAGAAGAGAAGAGCTGAATCACTGCAAGGTTCCATTTAAGGTCCTTCTGCTGACCTTTAGGGAAAAGGTGAAAAAAGATCAAAACTTTCTTCATATTCCTCTCATTTTTAAGAAACGCAGATTTGACACAATTTTGTTTTGGTTTTTTTCACGCCATGGCTTGTTAGTGATCAAGCATGCACAAATTTAGCTTACCTAAAATTTCTCACCAAGAAAGAAAATCCCTTCATTTTTCTCAATAGAGACTTCAGAGTAATTTCAAAATTGACATGCATGAACACCAAATAAGATGATCCAAAACTATAACAATAATAAATTTTTCGGGGCACTGTAGAAGGTGTGATTGAATCAGAGAAACTGTAAGGAGTAGAACACATGTCATACCTTCAACAGGCGGGGGTGGACATGCAATGTGGCACAGAACACGAAGAGCAGTAGGAAGACCAACTCCTTCCTGGGTCATCAAGCTATCAATATTCTTTAAAATAAAGAACAATTACATACGTTAAAATACTGAACAACAAAAATTATTTAGTGTAATACACAGATTAATTTCAACTCTGGGTAATTATGGATAAAATTACTTTAATCTTGTGTGTGCTATTTTTTTTAAAAAAGGATATAGTCCACCAATGTGGTTTAGATTAATGAACAGTGATTACTCAGCATTTTAACAGTTAAGGCATAACTAATCTATGCTAAGTGATCCGGAATATACACTCTCGTTTAGGAATGTAGGAATTTCCTTGCTGTGGATCAGGCCCATATCCATTGCATCAATTATTCATGCAAGAAAACCAAGCATCCAATATTTAGATGGCATATCAGAAATATCATGGTTTATCTTCTACACATCCTTTAAGTACAACATTTTCTAATTTGATAACTAATTTCCTACCTCTTGTGCAAGGTCACTACTTACACACACACACACACACACACAATTTGGGGTCAAACTAACTGCAACATTGTTCATGCAATGGTTAATTTCATGAATAATTAAATCGGTGTGGGCAACTATGGCCTTCCAAAGGGATTTGGCCTATAATTGCCACAAGCCCTATACCACACAGCCAATGGTGGAGACTGAGGGGAACTGCAGGACAAAAATATTTGAAAGGCTACAACTGCCCACCACTGATTTTAGCAATAGCAAACATACAGGAGGAAGGGGAATCTGGAATGGAACCACAGTGGCAGTTGCTACTGCTGTAGTCCCAATCTGGATTGGAGATCCCACTGTAATTAGCAGCCATGGGGATCCATGATTTGAATAAGAATCCGATGGTCCGAATCCAGATGTCTCCTCACTCTCATTCAAAACAATTCACATAATTAGCAACTGCATTAAAAACAACACATCTAGTTTGGGTTTCAAAAGAACATTATTTGAAACGATTAATCAAACATACTATTTAAAACAGTGATGGGCAACCTTTTGAGCTTAGTGTGTCAAACTTCACCAAAAAACTGAGCATAACTCAGGTGGTATGTCACTTTGAGGGAAAAAACATTATTTCATGATATTTATAGTTTAAATAACATAAATATATAATTGTTATATATAATTGTATTTAATAAACCAAAAACTAACAGATGCGTACCTCTCCCGCTTCCTCAGGATTAGTTTTTTGTGTCTGAAAATGTCCTTAGAGTTAGACTCTAACTCCAAGACTCTTGTTACAAATGTTTCATCCTCAGGAGCAGCATCCTGCTGTGCAGGAGCTAAGGATGAAACATCCTTCTCGGCATGAGGCTGCCTCAGCAGCCGCGTGTCGTCAGAAATGGCTATGCATGTCAGTGCTGACACGCGTGTCATAGGTTCACCATCACTGATTTAAAACAAGGATACACTACTTTTAAAATGATTGAGTACCACCATTATACTGAAATTTTCTAATTGAGAATTTACTTATTACAAAACTTTAAATAGGTAGTATGTAGCGACCTTTCTTAGTCATCTATGTTAGAACTACAATAAAAAAGTCTGTGAAATGACTGTACACCCCTCACAAAATGTAAACCCACTGAAGTATCTCTAAACAGATAATTTTAAGAAAATGCTGGTACTTTTTTTTACTAACCTGTTTGATATATTCAATGAGATTTGGGATACAATTAATTTCAAATCGGATGGTTTTCAAAGGCTCTAGCCATTTGCTAAGTTCTAAAAAAAAAAAAGGCAGGTTGATGAATGTTATTATGTAAAGCTGCATGTTCAAAAATTGTGACAACCACTGGAGTAAAGTTACAGTTTTTCCTTCAGAAAAGCCTTAAATTGCTTTAATTCGCACAGCACAAACCCAATGCATACAGATGAGGTAAATTTAAATTCAGTTTCATCTGAAATTATGTTTTATTGTCCCATAATCCACCATCTTATTATTTCTTCTTTATCATGAAATCAATAACAATAACAACAACAATCCCACCCAACTATGCTTCTGTTGTAACTCTGATGACAGCAGGCCTGGAAGGAGAACCCTAAAGCTGAACACAAGTCTGAGGCAAGCATGGTGGAGGGGGAGCAGTTCCCAAGATATTATGGGCTATGGCTGCTTGGGGCCTTACAACATAATTGTAATTATGGAGTTTTTATATTGTAAGCCCCCCCCCCCGATTGCGTTGCAGAGGGGCGGGATAGAAATAAATTATTATTGTTGTTGTTGTTATCCTAAAACAGTCAGCATGATGAGTAAAGGGGCTTCCTATCCTCAGCCACTGCCTTGAAAGGACTTGAGTATTTTTAACAGGAAAAACAATTTGGGTTGTTCATCTGTCATAAGAGCAGAAACTATGGGCAACAACTGATTTCCCTGTTATTCTTTAGCACCCCCACCCCCACCAATCTGCTTAAAACAATGGATTGTATCCATGCTTAGAGTTAGTTGAAGTCGCATTGATTTCAATGGGGTTACTCTAACCATAACCAAACCTCGATCCAACCCATAAAGCAGTTCTGCAGCTAAAATCCACAGAACTATCTTTGTAGGACTTATGCCTATCAGAATAAAAAGGTGTGTTAAATGCATGATGAAACTGACTGCATCCAATGAGATTTTTCTTTAACTTTTGCCTATCTAACACCAAAGTCTAACATTAACAGAAAATGTTTTTTACAGGCCTCAACAATTCAAAGACTATTAAACTTGCAGCATAGGCAGGGAAGACTGAAAACAAGACAAGTGTTCAAGAAAGCCTCAACATGGGAGCTGGGAATACAGAAACAGTTTTACAGTTCCTTGGATCATGGACACTGTGGCTTCAAATTGTACAGGGACATAAGGAAGGGCACTAATAGAAGAGGGGGGAAGAATCACAAAACTGAACATTTTCTCCATTTATAAAATAATTTCCACCAATGAGCAGTACAATAAATACACTAACAAACAGTTCAGGTTTCAAAACCTCTTATAATGTAGAAAAGGCTATTCAAACATCAAAAAGGTTTTTTTTTCTCCAACTGTTTCAACTACTGGACTAGTAATGGCACATACTGTACCTTGCAGTTTAGTGTTATTTTCATCAGCTTTGCAAAGCTTCAACAAGGGTGCTGAGTATTGTTCAAGCATTTGGACATCACTGGAGGACTGGACCACCAGAAGAACAAGGATGCAGGCATAATTATAGGCAACTGATTTCTTTGACTTGGTATCACTGAAACAGAGATTTTTTTTCTTAGAACAGAGACAAATTTCACAGATTTGAATTCTTACAATCTGCCAACAGAACATTCAAGATTATGATTTACATAATGCTTATTTTATAAAGAGGAGAAGATACAGTCCATAAATTTTTGTACTTTTAGATATATCACTTTTCTTTATCCTTTAAATTTTTTAAAAACAGAAACAGAAAAATCAATTATAGTAGCCAGAATCAAGGAATAGCCCTAAGAAAGAATAAAACAGCAGTGCTCTGAGCTCAGAACATAGATCTTATGACTTCTGCCACATATAAACATCCATCTGCTTAGTACAATAATTGCATCTACCACTGTGTTCTGTAAATCCACATCTATGACTGCCAATTTAGCTTTTTATATACAACAGGAATGTGAAACTTGTGGTCCTATAACTTTCATGACCCCACTCGGCAAGGGGTAAAGGATGATATACTTGTAACCCAAGATTATGTAAGGGGCAGCAGGCTCCCTAGCCACATATTCTGGAATAGCAACATACAAGAGTGTTTTTTTCAGGGCTACTCATCTAAAATATATTCAGTATCCCACTCATGTGCTTATTAATATACACTTTATATAAATTGCCTAACATTGAAACTTGGAAGACAGATAACTGCCTGTAAACCAATAACATATTTAAATTCATTCACACAGCTTAACTCTAAGCACAAATCAGATTAGAATGCTCTGATTTCTCTTCCTTTTTCAGAAAACTATTACATAAGCTTGAAGGGCAATTTTTAAAATCATTTTTAGCTTCCACCATTGGGTATTCCACAAATAATATGGGAGAAGTGCGACAAAACAAAAATCTGTTGCAAGTATAGGTATATTTAGCATTTCAGTACAATTAGATTCACACTCATTAAAAAAAAAAAAAGGGAAATCAGAAAGCATAGGTATGCTTCCGTTCATCTAGACTTCCATCAAACACAAAACAAATCTTTTGCTTTGTATCTTTTGTTTTGTTCCATAACTTGGAGGATTTTCATATTGATGAAAATGAAAACTATCACCTTTGTATAATATAAGATGAGGAGGAGAGGCAATGTGCTTCCTGCTCTCCTTTCCATCACAGTAATGCCCAAACCCACACAGACTATTCAGTTTGAAAATATTTGGTCTTCACTATTCTTTCATGTCTTCTGTGTTTCATTTTTCAGATGAAACTGCACAGTTAATATTTTCCAACTCCATCATATGCAGCTTGTACATTTGAGGGACTGGTGAGGGCACTGTTTAAATAACTCAAGTATTTCCTTTATGCCCAGCAATAATTTCAGCCAAATCAAGCAGTGATTGGGAAGAACAAAAGCTTCATAACCCAACTAAAGACAGACACAGACACACACAGGCGAGAAATGAATTCCCACTGCTCCATAAACAGGAAAATTTGGGCCACTTCTTTAAAGGAAGCCATTTACAAAAAGAGGTTACAAGATGAATTCTATATCATGCCATAGTGTTGCATAGTAAAGTGCCATAGCCATTTTTAAAGTACAAAACTTAAAAACAATGTAACAGAAATTTAGTGTTACCCTAGTGCTTCTTTGGAATAGAACTCCATTAAAGTAATAAGACTCTGCAGATTTTTCTCAAGGCTGAAGACATGGGCAACAGCAGCTCTTCCTACAGGGTTAAAAGTGATCAAGTAAAGATTATGAAGTGTTCCCAGGAGATCTGAATGATCAGTTTCATCAGTGACTGTGCAGCGTTGGAAGTGGCAGAATAGTTCTGAAATGCACTGCAGTGTCTGTGTTGAGTGAAGAAGCCACAGGGGAAATGCTTCATCACTTGCCCCGTCTGTCTGGAGGCCTTCCTCTTGATCAGGATCAGAAAACTGGCAAAAGGCTCGAACCAGCAGGTTTGTGGCTTCATACTCAGAGAGGAAAAAAAGGAGACCTTTCTGTGACTGAGCTAAGAACCTCAGTATATCCCTAGCAGACTGAAGCACCCCAGGTTGTACACTTGTTACTGGATTTGACAGCAGCAACGTGATAGATTCCAAGAAATGGTGGTTATGAAGGTATCTGGAGAAACAAAAACAGAAGTATGTTTAATTCCATTTGTAAATATAACATATCAGCAGTTTATCCCCCACCATTTGTGATTGTTAGCTTACATGCCATGATAGAAGAAACTGTGGAAGATTACAATTCTCTCTTCATGTTACAAATCACCTTTATGAGTCTGGTCTGAACAGAAGCAGAATGGCCCTCCCTCCATTCCAACTGCCATTGCCCTGGCCAAGGAGGGACAGAAGGAGAGGCAGGCAGAGCTCCATCTTGCCTCGGCCCAGAAGCAGAACAGCCCTCCCTCCATCCCAGCTGCCACTGCCCTGCCTGCAGAGGGAGAGAAGACAATCCTAGACTTAATCCCTTCCCCTACTGCAGTGATGGCAAACCTATGACACATGTGTCAGCACTGACACGTGTAGCCATTTCTGATGACAAACAGCCGTAGGCCTCCTCCCCCCCGCCCGCAACCTCCCCCCTCTCTCTAAAGTGGCGATCGGGGCTTCGAAGCCCCGGTCGCCACTTTCCTCCCCCCTCCCTAAAGTGGCGATTGGGGGGTTCCTGCTTTTGGGAGGGAAGAGGAAAGTGGCGACCGGGGCTTCAAAGCCCCGATTGCCACTTTAGGGAGGGTGGGGGTGCAGGAAAGTGGTGACCAGGGCTTCAAAGCCCCTATCACCACTTTAGGCAGGCGGGGTGGTGGTTTTTGGTTTATTAAATACCATTATATACAACAATTATATATTTATGTTATTTAAACAATAAATATCATGAAATAATGTTTTTTCCTCAAAGTGACACACCACCTGAGTTATGCTCAGTTTTTTGGCGAAGTTTGACACACCAAGCTCAAAAGGTTGCCCATCACTGCCCTACTGCCATCCCCTTTCCTTTTGTATCATGTCTTCATTAGATTGTAAGCCTGAGGGCAGTGAAATGTTTTGTTGTTCTTTTTGTTGTAAAGCACCATGTACATTGAAGGTGCTATAGAAACAAAAGATGATAGTAGTAGTAATAATAATAATAACAACAACAACAACACCAAAGCCCACCAGTATAAGAAGGCAATAAACAACACAAAAGCAAAAATGACATGTATCTCATCTTGGATTTAAAATTTCACTTAACTGGCAGTGTCGTCCCATTTATTATTTTAAAAAATGATAATTTTTAAGCTGTCAAAATACCTTACAAAGTTAGTAACAGTTAAGAATTCTGCAGCCTTAGAAAATTGGCCTCAAATGTACCAGAAACATGAAGCAATCCACATAACTGATCCCATATATTAATTACCATGGTATCAACAGAAGGGGGAAGCACCTTTGATATTACAGACATTGCTACAGTCTTTCAGGTCATAGAAGTAGGAAGAGGCCAGAGATGTTTCAGATGAGATGAGGGCAGTTAAAAGGACAGTAGGGGAGTGTTGATAAATGAGGTTGGAGCAGCTCAGACTAGAGTGCCACAGAACAGTGGCTCTTAACCTTTTCTTTACAAGGGACCCCCTTTAAATATCTTTTGTTGCCACAAGCCTCAAGACTCTCAAGACTTAACTCAAGATTTAATATCAAAATAACAACAACAACACAGTTACACCATCCATTAAACCTTCCCTGGAGAGGGAGGGAAGACTTTTCTCATCCTTCTTCCCACAAGTTTGTGGCTGGAGCAGATTGAATGGCAATGTGAAGGCCAAGCTGGCTCAACCATCCTTTGCTTTGGCTCCTGACACTAGCCACTCCACTGGGGAGGAGAAAGTGAGAGAAGCAGCCTTCAACCCTTCATAGACCCTCTATGAGGACACTGTGGCACCCTGGGGGTCTGTGGACAACAGGTTAAGAACTACTGCCAAAGAAGGAATCCCAAGTGACTACATGTGTATTCCTATTTTATCACTGCAATAACTTTTCAAAAATAATTTAAATAACTTTAAAGTTCAGCCTGAGAAACTGCAATTTGCCCTTGGGTAATAGGTTTCAACTCAGTGCATCCAAAACCTCCCAATCCAAGCCCATCCTACTGACTTAAAGAAAGAAGAATGAAATAACTTGACAAAGAGAGAGAAGACTAAGTAAAGTTAAGATGCAGTATGAAGAAAGACAGAAGAGAGGGCAATGAGTGAAAAAGACCAGCCTACATTAAAGTCTCTTCAGTATTAACATACAAAATCACCCTTATGAAATAACCCACACTGCACGCACCCGGGGTGGGGGGCTCACTAACAGGTTCTCCTTTGGAAAATACTAAAAACAATTAAGGACATGTACCTGAACAGGACTGGGAAAGGATCATCTCTTTCAGGAGGTCCTGTAATACGAGCTGTTGTTGGAAAAGATTTCACAGGTGGCTGGATCATGGTATGAGGGGCAGTTTCCATCAGATGCAAAATTTCATCCAAAAAGTTAGTGAGTTTCTCCATCTCTCCTTCACTTATACTGGCAGACTCCAAAAGGTGGTCCATATCCATTGGCGTTTCCACATCATTCTCATATTCTTGGCTGCCTCGCTCAAGTCCAGCATCAGGGTCCTGCTCAGGCTCAGAATGATTCGGAACAGGTGGAGAACTTTCTGCTAAATGGTCAGCAAACTTTTTGACCTCAGACAAAATCTCATAGAAGTGGCACTTCTGTAGAATGGCAGAGCCTGCAGTGACTACCCTTACCGTCTGATCCAGCAGGATAAGCTCCAGTAGTCTCTGATAACCACTTTTTTCATGCGCCTCTAAGCCACTCCTCAAAAACAACTCCATTCCTTCAGCCATGCTAATAATACTATCAAGAGCTTTGAAAGCATTGAGTTTAAGGGAAGAAGAGACATGATCTGCAAAGAGCAGTTCAAATAAAGAATTAATTACTCCTGCTTGCAGGAGTCCAGTTATTCCTTGAGTTCCACATTCTGCCAGGGAAGAAACAAGTTTTGTCCCAGCTTTAAGCTGACGGACATTCAAAGCAATTGGCTGCCGCAGGGCTACTTGCAGGTTTAAGGACTGCATTGTCCAATCAATCAACTGGCTTATATAATCCTGATTTGCATCCTTTAACTGCAAATAGCTCAGTCCTTTGACTATCAAGCTTGGAATTTCTTCCAAAGCAGTGACCCATTTTGCACCTCTCTCCTCCTGATATAGTTCAAGGAGTTCAGTCAATTTAACAGAGGCCTCAACTGCACCAGAGTTTTCCTTGTCTGGATCTTGCTCTCTCATCTTGACAACTTCCATCTCAAAAGTAGTCTTGTAGGGACACCCAAAGTACAGCAGTGGCCCAAGCTCTCTATCAAATGGATCATAGGTCACAGGTGGCACTCTGGCTAGATCTTCTGCAGTGTATTCTATATCAAAGCTTGGATACTTAAACGTCTCACGTTCCAAGTCAGCAATTCCATCTTCATCACTTGAAATCTGCTCATAACCGTCATCACCTGAAATGGAAGTTTTGGAATGACTTTATTGAACACATCCTACTACATTTAGGCAACACACACACACACACACACACACTACAGGTGGGGGGAAATAAAGCTTCTTCCCTCATTTATTCATATATGGGAGACATAGCAATAAAGAAATCCATCTTTAACTTTTTGCAGGATCTTTTCTCAACAAATAGCAGAGCACCCCATGGATGAGATGGATGCAAGAGCATGATACAATTAAAGCCACTACACATCACTGATTCTTAATGGAGGTTCTAATGATCTTTTTAGTGAAGACAACAACGGCCCAAATTTCTCCAAAGCTGCAAGCCTATGCATGTTGGTAGCAAGCCTCAAAGCAAGACTTACTTCCAAAGAAACATGATTAGAACAAGACTTCAAATGTGAGTGATTAACTAGCTTATGCTCCTATTGAAACCACAAACAAGAAACTCAAAAAAAGGGAGGGGGCAGTAAGAACACACAGGTCTAAGCACACTTTAATCTGTGGACATCTGCTTTAGTGGAACAGTGGAAGAGCACTAAACTTCCAATATGCTTTTAACGTGTTAAAGTAAAGAATGTTGAAATCCTGCAGCTCTGAGGACAATATGTGGATCTCATTACTAAATGTCATTCACAAGCACCAGCTAGCCCATACAGAATTACTTTCTATACAGCATTCAGAACAATGTGGGGTATGGAAAGAGATCTTTGCACAGCAATAGAACACAATTTCAGCACTGGAAATATTTTCAGGAAAGTTACCCGCAATTCACACAAAAAAGTTAGGTTACAAATAATCTTATTAATTAAAAAGTACAAAAACAGTATCTTCTCCTTCACTTCTGAGCTACAGCTGTTTGCAACCAAGGTTGTAAAACTCAACTTCTGACTCTTTCCCCAAATGTCATAGTGAAAACTTCCTCTTTCTAAAGACTACCTTTTCTCTATTGCCCACTGAAATGCTTGGGTTCCCAAAAATCACTTCCTCAATTCCAGTTGCATGTTCAGGTCATAGATGCATGTTCATCACTTGTTCACTGTTAGCACCAAGTGATTGGGCATTACTGATTAAGCAGCACAAAAAATTCACACACTCCAGTATCAAGTCAAAAACAATTCTATTCCAATGGAGACAAAAATCAAACATTTAGTTAAGCAAACATTCACACACATAGATGAAACAACCCAGTGATTTTGGTGGTTGCATACCTTCAACTTCCTCCTCTTCATCACCATCTTCTTCTTCATCCTCTTCATCACCATCTTCTACTTCTTCCTCTTCATCATCATCATCTTCCTCTGGAATACTCTCTGTCTGACCATCTTCATCCTCTTCTTCTTCCTCCTCTTCCTCAACATCCACTCCTTCTTCATCATCCTCTACTTCTTCTGGCTGATCCTCTTCCACTTCTGCTTCATCAGAGTATGGACCCTCTTGATGAACAGATGTCCGATCAGGAGAAATGGGCTCAAAGTAATCCTCTCTGTGATCAACCTCATCATCTTTTTCTCCAACAACTGAAAAGAATGTCATTAATAAAATAATTTATTTAAAATGTAATGTATGGTATGATGTGATATGATATGATAATAGTATGATATGGCATAAAGCTGGCAATTTTAGAAAGCCTATTATAAAAGTTGATTATGCAAAAGTTGTGCACTTTAAAGTTCTGTTTAGAGAATTCTATATATATTTACATATAATTTTAATCCTCTAGATGCTAATAATGTGTCCTTTTGGACAAGAAATGTCTGTGTGTCCACTACATTCTTTAAAACTAGATAAAAAATAATTGACTCTTGGTCTTTCAGGCAAAACAAGCTAAATATTTTCATAAATTGGTGCTCTGGTTCTGTAGTCCCAAGGCAGACAAAGTCTCAAAAGGCTAATATATGCTTGCTGATTCTTCACTACATAGCAGGCTGGGAATGCATTATGCTACAATGGTCACTTTCCAGTGTTGAGTCAGCAGTGTCTGTT
This sequence comes from Gambelia wislizenii, assembly GCA_030847615.1. NCBI lineage: Eukaryota > Metazoa > Chordata > Lepidosauria > Squamata > Crotaphytidae > Gambelia > Gambelia wislizenii. Next base: position 295,208,981 of record JAUMIR010000004.1, read on the forward strand.
AAACATAACATTCATGAGGTACTGGGACAAAAATCATCAATGAAGGAGCTCACAGAACACAGTCCCTTTCCTTTCTATTGTCTCTCTGTTGTATTCTCATAACAGCCCTGTAAGACCTGGTGGATGCCTGGTGTGGTTCAGGCCTAGCAAAGACCTGAGGCTCTGTCGCTGAAGTGCTCTTTCCTTCTCCTTTTTTAAAAGATAAATATAAAGAAAACAATGATGGTGACATAAACATCTTTGTTTCCATCTATCCACTGCATTTCAATGGGACATGCTGAGTGAAATGCACAAGACCATCTCCAGAACAGTATAAATCACCATGGATTTGTACATGGGATCCTTTTCACACATATTATGTTTTCTAGATACAAAGTGAATTGTGGCAAATGTATGAAAATGTACATGTCAGAAAGCTAGACTGGATGTAGCTCTTTGTTGAGTACATACTCTTATCTCTCATTCTATAATGTGCAAACCTATCCAGAATTTCCCACATTCCAGCCTGACATTATGCAAGGGCACTTCATAAACGATAGTTCACATGACATTGTTGTAGGACTGTTAAAGTGTCCTTCCTTATTTTAAACTGAATATTAAATCTGTTAAACACCAAATCCGAACAACTATAGAAAAAAGTACTGTACAATAGAAGGAATCTCACTTTAATAAAATCTGTCATTTAATACACTAGAAAGACCCCACGACTTCCCCCTGTCAATATATTCATGCAATATATTCGAAACAGAAAAGAACAGAATATCTCTCCTAGGTAAGCATGGGAGGTTCCTATTGGGATATTTTATGTTATTTTTTAACCTTCTGTATGTTTTAAAATCATTTTACATTATTTTATGTGGTGATTTTGTTTTTATTTTTTATTGTGAAGGTTTTGCATTGACTCTCTCTGGAAGCCGCCCTGGGTCCCATTCTGGGAGAAAGGTATACAAATGAAAGGAAAGGAAATAAATAAATACCTGATACAGGCATTGGCTCATCTTCATCATCATCAGGAGGAGGCGGGCCTGGTGGAGTTCTGGGCCCTCTAGGTTGTGGTCGTGGAGGACTGCCATTGAACTGATCCTCTTTCTCTCCATCTGCTATAAAAATGTTTTATTCAAACAGGAATTTTGATCACGGGTTTTTTTAATGTCACAATTACAGGAGGATGAAGGGACCAAGCTGCTTTTAAAATTCCCCTTGGTCTACAAAACAGTGCAGGAAGGCACTAGAGAAAGAGCTGCTTAAACTAACTCAAGCACAAACATTGTAATTTCTTCTTTCAGAAGCTTTTGACCGAAACAGAGGTGAAAAATCAGGAAGTTGCTGAAAGGTTCCTGATGCACTGGTAGCACACATGAAATTAAGGACTGGAAGCAAAAACTCCCAGAAAAAATAAAAGGGAAAGACTAACATTTAGAGATAGATGAAAAGACATATTTCTATAACACGAAGACCTTTTTTTAGTACTTAAAAATTGGATCAAATCCAAAATGCTCACCAAGTTTTGGAGTTCTCTTCAAAGCTGTCTGCTGCTGAGGAGGTGGTGGTGGTGGCGGCGGTGGAGGAGGAGAGTCCCTATCATGGCTTACTACTCTGTCAACAGAGCCATATATTGCCAGTGTCAGGCAGTTGTACCAGCCTCTTAGAACTAGTCCATCAGTGTTGACCTGTTTTTTTGAAAGAAAAGGTGGAATGTCAAACAAAAATAAATCCTGACTTTTTGCACCTCTGCTATTAGGTGAATAGCAAAACAGATGAGTAACAGAGATGTTCTGACATGATGTTCTATTTAAATGTTATAAATATTGTCACTTTAAAAAATATACAGGTTGAATAGCCCTCTGAGATAAATACAGGGTGAATAGCCTTTATCCAAAATGCTTGGGATCAGAAGAGTTTTGATATTGGATTTTTTTTCAGACTCTGGAATACAAGTAGTGAGATACTGCTGTATTTGCAATGCTGGAGGGAAACTGAGGATCTGTAAAATGGTGGGAATCCAAGCTTAGTGCTCAGTGCAAATCCCCGCCTCCTGCCATTTCACAGATCCTCATTTCCCTCTCCAGCCTCGCATCTCTCGTGTCTCTTTCCAGGCCTGCAGCACTGTACAGGAGATCTCTGGGGAGCCTATCAGCTGCCTGGTTTCACCTTGCAAACAAATGAGTAGGAGTGCCATAGCCAATGCCTCAAAGGCAGAAGCAGGCAGCTGGCAGGCTCCTGGAGTCAGGGCAGCACGAAGTATGCGCACCTGGTGGCCAGGGCTTGCTGCCACCTCCGCTGCTGCCCTATGTCATTTTATAAGTATTTTTTTAAAAAAATCGGATTTTGCAGGGTTTTTATTTCTGGATTAGGAGTGCTCAGCCTGTACTTGAGATTCTGTACCAATTCTAGGAGCCTCAGTTTTATATGGAAAGCTTCTAGCCCTCAGAGCAACAAAGCTTTGTCCGAAATACATGAAATCTGTTCATCACAAACTTTTATTTGAAAACTAAAAACATCATATAATGACTTTTAACATGAAAAAAGAACAGCTGTAATTTTTCAGAAAGGTTATTATTTTTCTGCTTAAAGAAGGCACTTTATTGATGAAAGGCAAGGTTCACTCTCACCCATTTTTTTATATTACGGATGCTATGGTGACAGCTACAGGGGAAGAAAATATACAGATATTTGATCTAAAAAAAATAAACATGTTGGGAACAAGAAACAGCATTTTGGCAGTTAATACGACACTTCAAATGAGCGGATTACAATTGTCAATTTGACAGTTTCCTGCTTATAGTCTAAAAAGACGGGACACACAAGGAAAAGGCGATGACAGTGTGGGAGGCAATTAGATTCAACAGATGCCGGATGCTGTTCTCTTCCTCCGGAGGCCACAGCAGTGGGATTTGGGATGGAGCGAGGGCTTTTCTTCAGCTGCTGGGCCTAGGCACAATGGATCGGTACCTGCTTGCTCTTCTCTGAGCAGTGAGTTGTGCTCCCTTACCTACACAACATCTAAGGAGAGCCCACCAACATAGAATCTTGCCTGAAGCAGAAATGAACATTCACAAATTTAAGGAAAATAACTGCAGCACAATGCCACTCCTCCATACCAAATGTCTATAAAGAGCTTCAGGTGGTGTGCATTCTACACCATAGTGGGCTAATGCTCCTCATGACTTTGCCTATGTGATTTATGAGCCACTTTTCAAATACAGTTGTCCCTCCACATTCGCGGGGGTTAGGTTCTTGAGACCCCCGCGAATGTGGAAAAACCGCAAATAACAGATGCTGCTCCCACAGCACCCCCCAGAGGGAGGGAGGCAGCAGGAGGGTGTCTGGTCAGCCTGGCTGGCCTCTCCGCGGCCTTTCTGAGGGGACTCCAGGCCTTAGAAGCCCCGGAGCCCGCTGAGGAAGGCCGGGGGAAGGCAGCATGTGGGTGGGGAGGAGGCTGCGCTGCCTCTCTCTGGCCTTCCGAAGCAGGCGCCGGGGCTTTGGAGCCCCGGCGCCCGCTTCGGAAGGCCAGGGACAGCAGCGGGCGGGCGGGGAGGAGGCTGCGCTGCCTCTCTCTGGCCTTTCTCACCCCCCCCGCCCTTCCCAAAGTGGTGTAGGGGGCTTCTGAAGCCCCCGCCGCCACTCTCCCTCCAATCCCCGCCCTTCCCAAAGTGGTGTAGGGGGCTTCTGAAGCCCCCGCCGCCACTCTCCCTCACCCCCCGCCCTTCCCAGAGTGGTGTAGGGGGCTTCAGAAGCCCCCGCCTCCACTCTCCCTCACCCCCTCCGCCCTTCCCAGAGTGGTGTAGGGGGCTTCAGAAGCCCCCGCCGCCACTCTCCCTCACCCCCCCCGCCCTTCCCAGACTGGTGTAGGGGGCTTCAGAAGCCCCCGCCGCCACTCTCCCTCACCCCCCCGCCCTTCCCAGAGTGGCGTAGGGGGCTTCAGAAGCCCCCGCCGGCACTCTCCCTCCAACCCCCGCCCTTCCCAAAGTGGCATAGGGGGCTTCAGAAGCCCCCGCCGCCACTCTCCCTCACCCCCCCGCCCTTCCCAGAGTGGCGTAGGGGGCTTCTGAAGCCCCCGCCGCCACTCTCCCTCACCTCCCTGCCCTTCCCAAAGTGGCGTAGGGGGTCCCTCACTGCCTTGGGAAGGGACTGGGGTGGAATGAGGGAGGCTTTCCACACACACCCCCTTTCCCAAGGCAGCGAAGGGATTCATGAGAAACCCTTCGCTGCCTTGGGAAGGGACGGAGTGGAGGGGGGGGAGGCGGCTTTCCGCAAATAATCAAAACCACAAATGTGAAAGTCGCGAATGTGGAGGGGCAACTGTAAATTCCTACGGTAGCCTATGGCAAGCACAAAATACAATAAAATTCAAATAATATAACACACGCCATTCAACAAATCACCTGAAGCATAAAAGAATGATTGAACCAGCTACTGAAACACTGGAATGCCTGTGCAGTTTTATGAAAAGAAGTGGGTATCAAGCAAGCTACTTTGCAAAGGGCATTCTAATGGGAGAAATCAGGACCAGGAAAGCCATTGTTTAGTCACCTTCTGCCTCATATTTGGTGATGGCAGAATTTGAAAGGGGGTTCCCAGTGGAGGCAAGCCCAGGGGTGGTCCTTCAGGATTTCAAGCCTCCATACCATTTGGGATTTTACAGTTTATAGACAACTCTATGAACTGTGCCTGGAAACAGAGTGACAACTAGGACAGCTACTTTACATGCTGTCAAATGATGTTCTTTATAGCTGCTCCCAATTACAAACTTAGCAGCCTTATATGTACAAAGTGAGGTTTCTGAGAAGACTTGAATAACACATTGCAACAGTCCAGTATAGATGTTAACAGCCCATGGAAAACTGTTCTCTCTGTTCAGGAAAGCTAACTTACTGATGGCAATACAACACAAAAGGGTCAACATAACAGTAATTACCTTTGCATTAGGCCTGAAAATAATTGAAGAGTTCTCATCATACTCCAAGCTATTAAACAGAGAGAAATGCGTGTTAGATTAAAAAAAAAAAAAAAAAGAATTTCCACTAGCACTCTGAGTTAGACTGTCAATTATTTCTTATTTACATTAAGTGGTAGAAAAGAGATTTCAAAGCTGTATGTTTATTTATTCTTTATAAACTATTTCTATTATAAGAAAATATAAGGTGTCAGCAGCTTGAATCCTTTAGCTTACTCTGCCAAAACATAGATGCAACTGCAGCAGGAGTAAAGTACAGCGAAAGTGGAGTATGGGGCAAGGTGACCCCCCCCCCAGTACTTCAGTAGCCCAATGTACTCCCTAGCCTCTGACAGTGTGACCATACCTGCTCTGTAGCTCCCAACAAACTGAACAACAATTATGCTATGCAAAAGGCCTAGAGGAAATTTCCTCACCCTAATAAAATAACATATAGCCATAAATGAGCCCTGCTTACACTGGCATGGTTGCATACAGCTCTCCAAGACTATTTCTGCACATCTAACTCCTCAGTACCACTCTTTTTTCTGGCAAAAAAAAAAAGAGTGAACTTCCTCCCTTGGAGGACTCCAGAAGCAGCCCTCCACCTTTTAAAAAGGGCACAGACCCCTCTGGTAGTTTTTAACATTTTTTAAAAAGTTGTTAAAAACCAAAAATGATATTTTTGCCCATTTCAGTTCTCTCTCGCTTTCTTCTGCGTTTTTGGTAATCTGTACAGTTTCTGCTTTGGTTCAGTTCAGAAAACTGGCATTGCTAAAATTGTTCAAAACCACTGTATACTAAATGCAGCAAGCTTTTACACAAGAAGGAAAAAAGGCAACAATATCAACTTAAAGTTACACGTTTCACTAACAGAATGCCAAACTTACAAAACACTCCTAATCAAAGTGTTTAACAAACTCTCCTGAACATTCACAGTCAAGGCATACATAACACTCAATATCTTTTAAACCACATTTAAAAGAATGAGAACAGGCTCTGCTATGCATTATCGCCTAAAGCAAGGGTAGGCAACTACCTGAGGTCTGGTGGCAGCACACAACCCTCACCAGGCCTCTGAGGTCAGCACCCCATGCCAATTTCTTTATTTTAAAAAAAAGTTAATCAAAATACCCCATGTACCCGCTAAGGGACGCAGGAACAATTCTGCCATGCTTTTGCCTACCTCACCCAGGATGTTTAAGGCTCAAGAGAGGTCTTTTTTAAACAAGGAAGAAGCCTTTTTAAAATCATGAGGTTTTGACAAAAGACCCTGGTCCTATAACAGCCCAGAGGAAAAACAAAAATATGATGAATTTCTTTCCCACACCCCAGAAAGCAGAGATAGGGCATTCTGAGTTTTTAAAAGATTTTTAATGGTTTTCTAATAGTTTTTTTTTGGGGGGGGGAAGGTGAGGGAGATCTTGGTAGCAATGCTTTCCTCACCCCTGCTTTAAAGTAAATCAGAACCTCTCTCTAGGCAATAACAAATCTATTTCCAACAAGTCTATTTTCTGCAAATTGAACATTTTACAGATTCAAAGCTAAGTTAACACTACTGTTTATAAAGGAATGTTATAAGTACTTACCTTCCCAGCCTGTCAAATACAGGGGCACTTGGCTTGCTGACATTGTTGAAAAACAGGTCTAACTGAAATGTATGAGGGGATGTCTCACTGGGAACAGAACCAAAATGAGAAAAAGAAGTTTTACAGAAGCCCAATAAACAAGTCAACTTACAGCCAACAACCTGGAGGGGGGGAGTTCCTTTTTAAGAGTTTTCAGCTTTTGAATTACAAGCGTACTAATCTTCTTTTTAAAGTGTGTTAAGATAAGATGTCCAATTTTGTCAGATTCTTTCATAAAACATTAATTTAAAAAATCAAATATATATACACTAATCCAAAAGCAAGCTAAAATTATTACTGGTATTTATTTATATCACAATTCATATTTCAATAAAAAGATACCACATATTTACAAAACTCTCTAATCTTTCATCTTTAAGACTTTCTTCTTAAAGACGTCTTTAACCATTTCTGTAATATTTGGCAACATCCAAGAGCTTTGTGATCAGCACATTAATCATGTGACTTTTTCTACTTATACAAGTTTTTGTAAACAGGATTGGCCCTCCAAAACAGGGGGGGGGGGACAACAACTTAATGAGGATCAAGAATGTTCACTGCACATGAAATACTGACTGATTACTGAAGGAGGGAAACACTAAACAGAAAGAAAATTAGGGGGTGGAGAATAGAATAAAATATCTTGGATCCTAAACAAAAGAATTCCACACCGCAATGTGGAACTTATCTCCTTACATCAGTGTAGGCACCTTGCACACACTGTGGAACTGCAACTCACATTATCCTTTACCCCTGGATATGTTAGCTAAGACTTGCGAATACTGCAATCTAACAACAGCTGGAGGGTCTCCTGCTTTATAGTGACATGAGATAAACAACTATTATAAATATTTGCCTAACATTTGAGTTAAAAAATGGCCCTAATCTCCACAAGTCTTTGCTTCACGCAATTGGATCCCCCTTCACAACAGTGAATGCTATTCCAAAGGATCCCTCAGTCCTTGATTGTGGCTCCTGGGTGGGATGCAGGAGGCTGCTGCATGAAGGAAGAGGTGGAAAGAGCCCTTCCTGCCTCCCTCTTTTAGCTTGTTCTAACCATCGTGGGTCACAACATCTGAACTGAACATAGAAGGTGAGCACTAGCCAGAACTGCCTTCAAACTATGTTTGCAAATCTAATGCAAACTTTCTCACTATCCTTTCATCAGGAAACCCAGTCACCAGCCCATCAATCAGCTGCCCCTGGCCTTCTGGTTATGGCTCCTGCCTCCATCCATACACAGACCCTTCTCCAAGTTTTTTCATGTCATTCTGAGCTTTGGAGCAGGCTAAAGCAGAACCAGAATATTAGTAGATAGTGTTAGATGGATCTGGGAGACCTGAGATCACATCTTTCTGTCATGGACTTACTGCATGGTTTTGGGCATATTATTATCTCTCATACTGGCCCTTCCATCTCTACAATGGGAGTAGAAGCCTATGCCACAGAGTTCTGAAAAGCACCATCACAAGCTATTCCATCAAGCATATATATGTACAAAAACCAGATGCTTTTAACATTTTGCACTTACCCATAAGCTCTATTTTCAGGTAAGTTAGAGTGAGCTCTTACTCCTGGAGGGATGACACGGACTTCATTGATGTAAACTACACATGGAAAGCGAACCACATCTACATTCGTGCTTTGCTGGGGATGGGGGGAAATAATGAAGGTTGAAAAATCTCTTCCTTTTGTTTCATAAGCACTCTGAAGTCTCTCTGAAGGAAAATGTATGGCAAAGAGCCCAAACATTTTCCAAAAGGCAAACAATGGTATGACAGATCTATTCACTCATTTTGCATGACATGTGCTGCTCACACTATACTGCTTGCCATTTGTAGTGGGAAAGAAAATGAAAGGAAGTGACAGCTGCTGAGTACTGTTTATGAAGGGTGTAGTTTAACTCTCATCCTACCAGATGTAACACTTTAGTATCCCAGATTCCAAAGACTACACCTACAACATAGACACTATGACATTGTTACCTAAAGAGTTTTAAACAAAGGTTCTTAGGCCAAATCCACACTACAAAAATAACCCAGTATGAAACTGGATTATTTGCTGTGGCTCCTGCCTATGGACTCTTGGGATTTATAGTTTGGTAAGGCACCAACACTCTTTGGCAGTGAAGGCTAAAGACCTTGTAAAACTACAGATCCCAGGATTCCATAGGAAGGAAACATGGCAAATAATCCAGTTTCAAACTGGATTATTTGTGTAGTGTGGATTTGGCCTTAATTTCAGCTAAATGCCATTCACAATTTTTATTTAGTAACAAAATCTATCCCAAGTTTGGTCCACACAATGCCCCATGCCACTTTGTGGTTGAAACATGACTCAGAGAATCTGGTGAGAGGGCTTGAATGAGAAACAACCCTATTCCTTGCTCAAAAGTCAACAGGCAATGAGTGCACATTCATCTAATTCTTTTTAGGAAGGACCAAGCAGAGATACTGTTGTCATGAGGCAGGGACAGAAGAACCTAGTGTAGACATTCCCAGATTATTCTCTGCAGTCATCATTCAGGAATGCCCTGGGCAAAGAAGGATGCAAGCTAAGAAACAGTGCTCAAAACCTTTGAACTGCTAGAAATATTCTTTACCATATAACCCATGGAAGAAATGGAGAGGAATGCTGTGTACTGAGGCATGGAATGCAAGGTACCCTACCAAAAACCCTAGTCCCCCCTGTGGTAGTGTATTAATATGAAGCCTTTGAGGAACTGTGGCATCCATTCTCAGGCACTGTTGCTTCAGAGCAACAATAAGTCTGAAGAGATATTGGGCTCTCACAAGGTAATGAACATGACAACATGGAAAGGAGTGAAATGCAGAGTCACTACTGAACTGGTTGTCTTTCTGGTTCTGTAGACCATGTTTGTTGAACAGCTTTGAATGGGACACACACCAGGGACATATCTAACCAATGATGAACAGCTGGTTGACTTCAGAGCTAAATGCCCATCCTAGAAGCATATGCCAAGCAAACCAGGAACATATGGCATAGAAGTGTTGGTGCTGCAATGCAAAGACATCATGCCCTCTTAAAGAGTAACATTTATCTAGACAAGCACACCACATGAAGACCAGCTTGTTCCACAAAACATTTTTCACCAGCAACAACTTAGAACTGGCAGACCTAATATATCTTCACATCATTTGACAAACTAAGCCATACCCCACCCTCATTGTTACATCTGCAGTAGAGCAGTGGGTAAATAAAACAGCCTCCAAATGACATGCTGTAGAGTGACTGGCACAAAGAATTCCCCTTTATTGAGAGACACTCCCTCAGCACATACTATTTTATTGTTGGATAGACATTTACCCTATTATCATCAATGCTAGATCTTCCTACAAATAAACAAAAACAATTATTTTCCTTCAGGTTTATGCCCATTTCCTAATTTGTCAGGTTTCCAACAAAGTGTTATTTTTTCCCCAGTTAGAAATAGGAGTAGTAGCATTTTTAAGGCATATACACTATGGTGGCTACATTTCTAGACAAAAAAGGGTTTGTCAGCTACTCAAAATCAATATTGATTTATTATGTGACCATGTCTTTTCTGGCTCTGGGTGTTCGCATATTATGGAACGTACCCCTCATTCTACACCCATAAGTGCTCTTGTGGGCAGAGAGTACTTTTATCCTCTGAAACACACTGTAATCCCCATGAGTTTGCAAAATTCACCCCGAAGTCACAAAGTCTATCCAAGTGGATGAGAATTAATTTTGTTTTTGTCTATTTAAAAGTTGCCAAACTCTTGTGGCAAATGTGTTTAGAACTGTGTCTAGATGTATTACAAGTAAAGTATTTATAATTGGCTCACAATCACCTTTCACTGATACAGGTGGGAAAATTTCCATGGGGGAAAAAACACCCCACATTTCTATGTGACACAAACAATATACTCGAAATTAAGAAAAGAGTATTTCACATGTGTGAGAGGAAAGAGCACACTGCAGCTATTTTCAGCTAAGCAACCGAAATGTACAACAGGCCAACTGGCTTGAACTAAAAGACACAATCAGGCAATGATCCAAGAATCCAGGACTTCTTCTTGGCTTGTTTCTATAGTTAACTGGGAGGAAACAAACCAAAGAAGGGGATCTGCCTGCTAGTAGATAATACATTAAAGCAACCATAAAATGAAACTCTATGGCAGGGATGAGCAAAATGCCATCTAAGTAAATCTTTCTTTTTTTTTACTTCATCTCTGTACAATTTTTGTTATTTTATTTGCTCAGTGCACATTTTTCCTCCTATATTATTTTGCCACACATCAAGCTGAGAACTTTTCCTGAAAGAAAACTTACATCTTTTCGAAATGTAAACATCTGTGACCTATCTATGCCAAACACAGATCATCTGTAAATCACCAATCTTTTCGTTTTCTCACCTAGCTGGAATTTAATACTTTATTATATGTGCACTTCATCAGACAAATGTGTAGTGTTGTCAGATGTGTGGTGGTCTGTACATGGCAAGCTGTGTGGGTCATGAGGTACACAAGCCTATGCTATATGGAAAAGCATACTGTAGGTATAAACTTATCTGGAACACAGGTAGGTTCCAATGCACATCTGATGAGATAACATAAGGGCAGCTTTTCCAATACAGTTCAAAAAAACAGAGTTCTTAATTCTTCTACTGAATAGGATATCAGGATTTTTCCCTCTTTTTTGGCAACTGTGGATACTTTAAGCATGCCCATTAGAAACTGTTATATCAGGCCAATATTTATATATAAGAGCTGGTTGCTTAGCAACAAACTTCATGATACTTAGGAAAGGTTGTAGCTGGATCCCAACTATACAACTTTTGCTGTACATCTTCTCACCTTCTCTCTTGATTTTTTTTTAAAAAACTTGCTATTCACACAGAAAACATTTCAAAACAATTTCCATTATTACTTTGACAAATGAAAAATGGCTCACGGAAGGGATGTACCTGTTTGCTTCAGAAACACAGGAGAGGATGCTCAACAAATTAAATATCTTGTAATTTAATACTGAAGGAGCAGTTTAAAATTATCCATCATATTTATGAACATATTCTGGATTATTTGTTCCTTATCCCTGCACTAAAGACCATACTATAGCCTAGTGAGTTTTATTGGCTTGCCCTGCAGAGGGCCTTTTCTCTGGTGGTCCTGACCATGTGCAAATGATGTCCCCATTGAAATTACAAGGCTCCCAGTGTGTTCTCTCAACTGAAGACTTTTTATTAGCCAAGGTATTTTCTTGATTGTTAACATTTTTTAATTAATTGTTTTAAATGTATCATTTTATTAGCAATTAGTTTTATTATTTCATGGGGTGGTAAACTATTTTGATTTTTTTTATAATGAAAACCACAGAATCGCAGAAAACATAAGAACAGTATAAATCAAACAATAAATAAAGGACTTAGAATTTTAAATCATGCACACAGAACAAAATATACTAAAATGTATAAATACTGTACTTTCTTTGTCAAATAAAGTATTAGTGTTCCTGATTATGACTTGCTGGAAAGAATGCAAGGGTTATTTGCTTTGATAGTCTATTGGGTTTTTGTTTTGTTTTTTAAACAATCATCTGCTCTTCATAAATTGGAGAACACAGTAATAAACATTTAATGAAAACATCACTGGTAGCACATTAAGTACATGGAATCCTCTGCGTGCTTGAAGTTTGTTGAGCACTCAATTAATAACAGTCAAAAGACATAGTACAACAAGCCATCACAACATTCAACTTGTTCATACTTCCATAATTTAGTGCACTGAAATCCAAAGAAATACTAGAAATATGGTTCATCTGGAATATACAGCTTTGAACAACAGACACATTTAAATTCACAAATACACTTGCAAATAGTTTATCTGATGTCCATGAAGATATGGGCGACCACATTCCACAGATTAATTCTACCACCTATGAGTTTGACTATGACATGAGTGGCTGGTCTATGTGGTTATACACTTAAAACCCTAATTGCCCCAGAAGCATTTTAACCTATTTTATTATGGCCACTACCTGGAGACAGGATCAAGCAGTACATTTCCATTGGTGGAACAGTGGAATCCAACACAACCAGAAGAGGCAATTTTGCCCTAACTGCAGCCCTCTCACCTATGTATCCCCAACATTGGCTCTAGAGAGCAGGCAAACCATTAGGAGCCAGTTTTCAGAGGCTGCAAAGTCAGGAACATGGTTAAAACATCCCTTTGCAGCCAACAGTCCAACACTGAGTTTAGCCCCAAATAAATAAAGGCTAACACAAATGTTATGTTTCTTCCATCCCTGATCCTTTAGCTTAGCTCAGTGGTTCTTAACCTGTGGTTCAGGGACCCCAAGGGGGACTGTGATGTCCCCACAGGGGGTCTGTGAACACTTGAAGGCTGCTTGGCCCACCTCCTGCCTGAAGTAGAGTGGCCATGTGACAGGAGCCAAGTCTGGCTGGCTGGCGTGGCCTGTGCATTTCCATTCAATCCCCTCCAGCCACAAACTTGCAGGAAGAAGCAAGCTTCTTCCCTTCCCCTCCATTGCCTCTGAGGGAAAGTTTGATGGATGGTGTAATTGTATTATTGTTGTTGTTAATATGACCAGGTGGTGGTATTATTTTTTAATAATAATAATAATAATAACACTATTATCATCATCATCATGGTTTTAAATCTTGAGTTATGTCTTGGGAGCCCACGGCAACAAAAGATATTTAAAGGGGGTCCCTGGTAAAGAAAAGGTTAAGATGTGAAGTCAAAGGCTTTCAAGGCCGGCATCCATAGATTTTCCTTGTTTTTTTGTGCTGTGAGGCCGCGTTCTGGAAGAGTTTACTTCTGATGTTTCGCCTGCATCTGTGGCTAGCATCTTCGGAGAATGGTTGGGTAGGAGTGTGTGTGGAGTTAATATACTGTGAACCCCTGTTGGGGTGCAAGCAAAACGTCAGAAGTAAACTCTTCCAGAACACGGCCTCACAGCCTAGAAAAAAACCCAAGGAAAATCTATGGATGCCGGCCATGAGAGCTTTTGACTTCACATCAAACTTTCAGATCAGCTGAGATTTGAAAGAGACATGTATAAGGAATGAAAGAAAGGGGGAATCAGCAAAGATGTGCGGAGTATATGTAAATTTGTGTCTCTGAAGATGCCAGCCACAGATGCAGGCGAAACATCAAAAAGAAACTACAGTATTCCACAGCCTGGGGAAAAAAACCAAGGAAAATCTATAAAAGGTTAAGAGCCACTGAGCTATTACATTTCTCAGATGACTTTCTTCTAAAGTATATTCAAGGAGTTTGCCAATTCAGATCTGCAAAAGTTAGGAACAAAGACCAGGGTGAACAACACATAGCTGTCTGCATCACCTTCCCATTTTTTTTACAGCTCTGGAAAGCCTTCCAAGGGGTCCTGCACCAGATAATTATTATCCATATTGCAAAGTACAAACTATAAGAAATATTGCAGATTAAACCATGGGGACCTCGTGGGGGGGGGGACAGTTCGGAAGTACTGATCCGAGCACCAAGAAATTGGGCTGGACGCTGAGAAATTTTACACTTGGCAGCAATGACTACCCGGCTTGTGGGGGCAATTAGCTAACACACATTGGAAGCTGCTTAATGCAGTGTAGATGTGTACATTGCTATTGCTTAAAACAATCTGTAAGCCGCTCTGATAGCCTTTGTGGCTGAAGAGCGGTGTATAAATAACGAAATAATTTTTAAAAAAACAAGGAATCTGAAATAGTGCTTTCAAATCGGGGCAAAGATTAAGCCTGCGCCACACACACACAAATCCCCCATCAAAAACATATAACAATAATAATAATACGGAGGGGAGAGAAAGCTGCCATTGTCTTTTAAGGACCCCCGTATCCTTCGTGGGGCTATAGGGAAGGATGAGCTCCGGCCCCGCCCCGAGAGTCCGACTCTTATTACGCCCGAAACTGAACCCCCAACCCGGGGGCGAACAAACTGAGGCCCCGCCACCCGCTCCTGCCTGGGTAACGGCCAAGGAAAGGGGGAAAGGGGTCTCCGCCGCCCTCGTTACCTCCGTGCTCTGGTGCTTGAAAGTGTCTAAAAATAGAAGCTCCGTTGTTGTGTCCGCCGCCATCTTGCGTCGGCGGAAGCACCTAGGCTGAGGAGGCAAGCACTTCCGGGGTCAGGGAGGGGATGCGCCCACGCGCAGTTTCTACATTCCCCCTCCCAGTTGAAAAGTGGTGGCTTACTTTCCCTCTTCCCCCGCCCCCCTCCACTTCTATTATGGATCAGTCTCTTTATTATTATCACAGTTCACTGTTATAGCGCTACTATTTCACTTTAACTGTTCTGGATGCCTCCTGTAGAATCCTGGTTTTTGTAGTTTAGGAAGAAACTTTTAGCTTTCTCAGCAAAGAGCTCCTAGGCGCCACTGAACTACAAATCCCAGAATTCCATAGGAGGCAGCCATAGCAGTTAAAGTGGAATAATGGTGCTATAACAGTGTACAGTAGTGTGATTAAAAACAGTGCTATTATTCCACTTTAACTGCTCTGGCTGCCTCCTATGGAATTCTGGGATTTGCAGTTTAGAGAGGGGCATTTAGCATTCTCAGCCAGAGACCTCTTAGGCCTCCCTAAACTACAAACCCCAGAATTCCACAGGAGGCAGCCAGAGTAGTGAAAGTGGAATAATAGTGCTATAACAGTACAGTGTGATAAAAATTACTGTTACAGTGCTATTATTCCACTTTAACTGCTCTGGCTGCCTCCTGTGGAATCCTGGGATCAGGACCGGTTTAAGGAATTTTGGGGGGCCCTGCAATGCTTTATTTTGGGGCCCCTATTTATTTATCTCAGGTCAATGTAACCTAACTCAACCTAAGCTATTCACAGAACAGGATATTCAGATTATTACTAATAATATTTTTGCAGGAGGAGGGTTACTGGGGGGGGGGCACAATGATAGGGCCCCCTGCGGATGCTGACATCGCTGGTGCCTTAAACCGGCCCTGCCTGAGATTTGCAGTTTAGGGAAGGACATTTAGCTTCCTCGGCCACAGAGCTCTTAGGCCTCACTAAACTACAAACCCCAAAATTCCACATGAGGCAGCCACAGCAGTTAAAGTGGAATAATAGTGCTCTAGCAGTACAGTGTAAGAAAAATTATAGCACTGTTATTTCACTTTAACTGCTCTGGCTGCCTCCTGTGAAATCCTGGGATTTGCAGTTTAGGGAGGGGCATTTAGAACTCTCAGCCAGAGAGCTCTTAGGCCTCCCCAAACTACAAATCCTAGAATTCCACAGGAGGCAGCTAGAGCAGTTAAAGTGAAGTAACAACACAATAACAAGGTAGTAAAAAAAGAGTGGCTCAATGCTGTGAAGAAGTAAAGGGGAGGGAGATAGTTAAACAGTGGCTCAGAGGAGGAACATTGCTAGGTTATCCATAGTCACATAAGAAGAAACAGTTTTCATTAAAACAATGCATTACTTCTGAGTAAACCTTCATACTATCCCAATACTTGGGAGTAAACCCCACTTAGCTCTGCAAACAATTCCTGGGTAAACCAGCAGAGGGTCCAGCCACACTCCAGTGCATAGCTGATTGGGAATAACTGCTATTTATTTAAGGTGTGACTTCCTCATAAACTTGCATAAGACCAGGCTGCACTCCTATGAAGGATGCTACTTGCTTCCAAATTAAAAAAACAAAACTAAACTCATAGGATCTGGTTAAAAGACGCTGCTTTCAAGACACTGCAGCTTCTGATACTAGTTAATGTTACAATGTAAAAAACATTTTGCTGAAACTGGGCTGTGTATCATCAGTCTGTAGTAATCAGGGAGTTTGGGTCCTCTGCATCTTTTGGTCACCTGTTGCACTCAGTGGCAATGCCAGATGTAACCTGTGTGCTCTGAACATGGGGTATGCTTGCACTTGATATGCAAAAACAGGCACACCTAAATTTCTAATCCAGCAGTTAATCCAGTTCTTCAATGATACAATGTGAGGAGAAGTTGTCTAAGCAGTGAAAGTAGCAGTAGTTAATTCACACAAGCCCTTTATACAACTTTTCAGAATTTGGATGTGCCGCTGCATTCAAGAAGCTTATGCTTAAGTTGAAGTGTGCATACTAAGGACAGTAATATCCATTCCAAAACTTGTGCTGCTATAGTCCATTGTTAACGACAACAAACAAACAAAAATCACTGCCCAAACCCTCATCTAAATAGATAAATTGCAATCCAGCATTAAAACACTCATCCGAAAAGAATGTTTATATGTATTTATGGTACTTGCAACTCTACACACATTTCATGTCCCTGGTAAATTGGACTGAAGTCTGTCAACATTTCTGTTCGGGTGGAGATATTCTAATCTAGATGATGTTGGGATTGCAATTGCCATCAGTCCTCATCATTGCCTATGTTGGCCAGGACTGATGGGAGATGCAATCCAATAATTGATGGTGAATCACAATTTTCTCTTTTCTTTCCCCTGCTCTAGTGTAAGCCATAACATACATGTTAGGCTTTCCTGTCACACACCTTACAGCAGACTGTTGTCAGAATAACAGGGTTTTTCTCATTTTTGACAAACCGGTGTATTTAGTTTATGAAGAAAAGTGGAGTATGGTTTTTTTTAATACATACCGTGAACTGTGTCACTTACAAGAAGTGAGAAGGAACAGCAGGATAAAAATGGAATTGGTAGTAAATATTGACATATGAAACTCTCCTGTTTGAGGCTATGCCCATTTTATGGTGCAATTCCATACACAGAAGTGGGGAAATGAAATAGAACAGTGATTCTTAACATGTGGTCCAGGGACCCCCAGGGGTCTGTAATGTCCTCACAGGGGGTCTGCAAAGGCTTGAAGGCTGCTTGGCCCACCTCTTCCCTGCAATGGAGCAGCCACATGACAGGAGCCAAGGCAAACCCTGGCTGGCTTGGCCTGCACATTGCCATTCAATCTGTTGCAGCCATAAACATGCAGGAAGAAGCAGGAGAAAAATCTTTCCTCCCCCTCCAATGCCTCTGGGGGAAGGTTTAATAGATGGTGTAATTGTATTATTATTGTTGTTGTTGTTATCATCATCGGGTGTTGTTGTTGTTAGGCTTTTAAATCTTGAGTTAAGTCTTGGGTAATGAAAGATATTTAAAGGGGGGTCCCTGGTAAAGAAAAATTTAAAAGCCACTGAACCAGAAAAAAAAATGAAGCAAAATGGGGGGGATTCTTGTCGCTCCTTTAAAAGGGAACAATTTAATTCAGCAGGATGTTTAAACCGGTTCAGATTAAAAGTGCCATAGGATGACGTTGTCCTTGCCATTAAATGCTGAAACCCATTCAGGCAACTCTCTTCAAACACTGCTATATTCAAAGCAGACATAAGTATAGCTTCAATACACATTGCACAAATAATCTGCTTTGAAACAGGATTATTTGCCACAGCTCATTCCTATGGAATCCTATGGTTTGTAGTTTGGCAAGGGTGTTTAGCCTAGCCTTCTCTGCCAAAAAGAATGCTGGCACCTCGCCAAACTACAACTCCCAGGCTTTCATAGGGAGGAGCCCGTTCCAAACTGGAATTGTTTGTGTACAGTTGTCCCTCCATATCCACGGATTTGGTATCCACGGCTTGAAAATATTCTTAAAAAAATAATAATCCAAAAAGCAAACCTTGATTTTGCCATCTTATATCAGGGACACCATTTTGCGATGCCATTGCATATAATGGGACTTGAGTATCCACGGATTTGGATATCCATGGGGGTGTGTCCTGGAACCAAACCCCAGCGAATATGAAGGGACAACGTGTAGTGTGAATGTGCCCTTAAGACTGTGTAATAGATGGGGCGGCTTCTCCAGTTCACTACGCAAAGTCACCAAAAAGTCTCATTGAGAAGAGCTCTCGGTCATAGATTTTCCTTGGGGTTTTTTTCGGGCTGTGAGACCGTGTCCTGGAATAGTTTCTTTCTGACCTTTCGCCTGCATCTGTGGCTGGCATCTTCAGAGAACGGTTGGGTAGGAGTGTATGTGGAGTTATATATGCTGTGACCCCTTGTTGGGGAGTATATGTACATTTGTGTAATTGAAAGGTTAGTTTCTGGGTATAGAAATGCAAGGCTCATTAGTGTCTGATTGGCTAATGGTTGGTTGATGGGCCATTATCCGCTGGGAATCCCCCATCCCTGGGAGGAATTCCTTTGTAAGTGATGAGTTTTGATTCTATTGTTTTTCAAAACTGGCAGCCAGATCTTGTTTACTTTTAGGGTTTTTTCTTTCCTGTTGAAGTTGTCCAGGTGTATGTGGATTTCAGTAGCTTCTCTGTGCATTCTTGACATGATAGTTGTTGGCCTTGTCCAGAACTTCTGTGTTTTTAAGTAGCATTTTGTGTCCAGGTTGGTCTTGGTCACTTTAGTGAATGGCCCTTTGCATTATTATTTTTATTAATCTTTTATTGTTTTTTTTCTTTTCCAAATAGGTATAATTGTAATGTGTAAATATAATGTTCATTGGAAAAGAAAAAAAATAATGATTATAGTGTGTTTAGATTAGAAGGAAACATGTATTAGTGTTAGGATAGATAGTTTTATTTTTGTATTAGTAAGAAAAGAGGAAAACAATTACTATTATTTTTTTGTGTTATTGTTACGGCCTTTTGCAGTCGTGTATTTTTCAGTAGAATGTCTTATTCCAATAAAAAAAATTCCTAATCCCCAAGTGGCAGACAAGTCTTTCTTGGAAGCGATGAGACAATCAATCCCCTGCTTTCCCCTCCCCAGCCGAAGGCAGCCAACCTGGAGGAAAGCTCTGCCAAGCCAGCCTCCTTCGGCTTGGGGCTCCTTTTGCTTCCCAAGCAAGCGGGCGGGGACGGCTGGCAAGGTGGAGCCAACGGGGGGCTCTTCGCGCCCCAGCCGCCGCCTCCCAAACCGGACCGGCCAGTCCGACGGGCGCTTCCGAGCCCCGGGCTGATCCGCGCTGCTTGCTTGGGTTCTGGCAGCTACCTTCTCGCCCGGCTTCCCAGTCAGGGGCCTCGGGAAGCGAGAAGGCTAACAAACCAAGGGAATGAATGCCTGGAACACGAGGGTGGGGGAACCAGACTGCTCCACAGGATTAGCAAATCGCAGCAGCTGCGACCTGTCTTCATGGTTTTACAACCCCCATAAACTTCGCATGCAGGCAGGGCTGGTTTAAGGCACCAGCGGGGTCAACATCTGCAGGGGAGGCATCATTGTGGGGGGGGGGGCATAGTAACCCTCTTCCTGCAAAAACATTATTAGTAATAATTTGAGTATCCTGTGCTGTTTATAGCTTAGGTCCAGCAGTGTCAGCATCTGCAGGGGGGGCATAGTAACCCTCTTCCTGCAAAAACATTATTAGTAATAATCTGAATATCCTGTACTGTGAATAGCTTAGGTCCAGGGCCAGTTTAAGGCACCAGCGGCATCAGCATCTGCAGGGGGGCCCATCATTGTGGGGGCCCCCATAGTAACCCTCCTCCTGCAAAAACATTATTACAGTAGTAATAATCTGAATCCTCTGTACTGTGAATAGCTTAGGTTGAGTTAGATTACAGGGATCCCCTTTTAATATCTTTTTTTTTTTTGCTGCAGACCCCCAAAACTTAACACAAGATTTGAAACCCTAATCATCATCATCATCCTACCTGATGTGATGATGCAGTTACATCATCCATTAAACTTTCCCTCAGAGGCACTGGAGGGGGAGGGAAGACTTTTCTCCTGTTTCTTCCTGCAAGTTTGTGGCTGGAGCAGATTGAATGGCAATGCACAAGCCAAGCCAGCCAGTCAGCCTTTCTTTGCTTTGGCTCCTGTCTTGCTGGCTGAGCAGCCTTCAAGCCTTCACAGACCCCCTTGTGAGGACATTGTGGCCCCCTGGGGGTTCATGGACCAAAGGTTAAGAACCACTGCCCTAGGATAGGGTCCCCATAAATCAGAGTTGACTTGAAGACACATAACAACAAACCCAAAAATAGGCATATAGAGGTGAACTGCAACCAATGTGTGACTACTTGGGAGTAACAGCCACTGATTTGTCTGCAACTTACTTCTGAGTAAACATATTCAGTACATGATTGCAGTTGGTGCACCTTGAGTTTACAGTAAAAAAAAACTAATAAATTCAGTCCCAGAAACCTGTTGTGTTCCCAACCCTGGCTTAATAACTTAATAATCTTACTGTAACTTGGGCTGTAGCCCACAAAAAGGAATCCTTAAATAAGTTGTCTAGTTGTAAAATGATGCAAGACTATTTTTTTTCGTTTCCTTTCTAAAGTCATTGGTGCTCAATTTCCACCTCAGTTCTCCCATCTACAACAATACTCTAAAGACACCAGATCCCATCTGTTTTGAGAAGCTAAGCAGGGTCAGCCCTGGTTAGTACTTGGATGGGAGACCTCCAACAAATACTAGATGCTGTAGGCTTCCTGTTTCTGAGGAAAGAACTGGCAAAACCAGGTCTGATTATTCCTTGCCCAAGAAAACCCTATGGAATTCATGGGGTCAGCAGGCAACTTGAAGGCACATACTCACAATACAGTTGTCCCTTCATATTCGCTGAGGTTTGGTTCCAGGATGCCCCGTGGATACCAAAATCCATGAATACTCAAGTCTCATTATATGCAATGCCATAGCAAAATGGTGTCCTTTATATAAGATGGCAAAATCAACGTTTGTTTTTTGGAGTATGATTTTTTAAAGAATATTTTGAAGCCATGAATACTTAAATCCGTGGATACCAAATCCATGAATACGGAGGGACAACTGTAATATCCAATTTATTACAATGCGGGCAACAACTTGATAGGGCTGTTGCAAGGATTACAACAAGATTCTGCTTGTAAAGTGCTCTGAAGACCCAGAAGTGCTTTATGGTTTTATCTGCTTCACAATTTCCAGGTGTAACTGACTAGCAGTTTGGGACCATCAGTTATTCTGATTCTATCCAAGAATCCTCAGAGGTATCATGGGATAATGTGGCACGTTCCAATTCTTGCACATTGTTGTAATTAAGATTAATATTTTACAAGGTCTTTCACCTTCACTGCCAAAGAGTGTGGTGCCTCACCAAATGACAAATCCCAGGATTCCATAGGAAGGAGCCATGGCAAATAATCCAGTTTCAAAGATTTTCCTTGGGGTTTTTTTTGGGGGGGGGGCTGTGAGGCTGTGTTCTGGAAGAGTTTCTTTCTAATGTTTTGCCTGCATCTGTGGCTGGCATCTTCAGAGAATGGTTGGGTAGGAGTGCATGTGGAGTTTATATACTGTGAATCCCTGTTGGGGAGGATATGTACATTTGTGTATTTGAATGGCTAGTTTCTGGGTGGAGCTATGCAAGGAGGTTGCCAGCCCTGAAAGCCTTTGACTTCACAAATCCAGTTTCAAACTGGGTTATTTTTGAAGTCAAAGGCTTTCACGGCTGGCATCCATAGATTTTCCTTGGGTTTTTTCCGGGCTGTGAGGCTGTGTTCTGGAAGAGTTTATTTCTGATGTTTTGCCTGCATCTGTGGCTGGCATCCTCAGAGAATGGTTGAATAGGTGTGTGTGTGTGGAGTTTATATGCTGTTCGCTCCTGTTGGGGAGGATATGTAAATTTGTGTAATTGAATGGTTAGTTTCTGGGTATAGAAATGCAAGGCTCGTTAGTATCTATTAGTGTCAACCAACCATTAGCCAAACAGACACTAACGAGCCTTGCATTTCTATACCCATAAACTAACCATTCAGTTACACAAATTTACTTATCCTCCCCAACAGGGGTTCACAGCATATAAACTCCACACACACACCTACCCAACCATTCTCTGAGGATGCCAGCCACAGATGCAGGCAAAACGTCAGAAAGAAACTCTTCCAGAACATAGATTTTCTTTGGTTTTTTTCCAGGCTGTGAGGCTGTGTTCTGGAATATTTTCTTTCTGATGTTTCACCTGCATCTGTGGCTGGCATCTTCAGAGAATGGTTGGGTAGGAGTGTGTCTGGGGTTTATATGCTGTGAACCCCTGTTGGGAAGTAAATGTCAATTTGTATAATTGAATGGTTAGTTTCTGGGTATAGAAATGCAAGGTGCGTTAGTGTCTGTTTGGCTGATGGTTGGTTGATGGGCCATTATCTGCTGGGAATCCCCATGTTCCTGGTGGCGCAGTGGTTAAATGCCAGTACTACAAGTCACCATGTTGCAAGTTTGACACTGAGAAACTTTACACTTGGCAGCAATGAGTACCCGGCTTGTGGGGGCAATTAGTTAACACACATTGGAAGCTGCTTCATGCAGTATAGATGTGTAAATTGCTATTGCTTAAAACTAATTGTAAGCTGCTCTGATAGCCTTTGTGGCTGAAGAGCAGGGTATCAAAATACCTAAGGAAAAGTTCCAGAGCAGAAAAAAAACCAAGGAAAATCTATGGGTGATTTTGGTCGTGGGGATGCCCCCTTAGAGAGATGGAGTTCCCAGACCTCCTGGCCAAGGGTGCTTGGCTGCCAGCCAGGCTGCCCTTGGCTAATCCCCCCTTAAAGCCTAGCAGGGTCTCCAGGGGGGACGTCTACAGCCCTCCTGCTCCGGGCTCCCTCCCTCCCTCTTGCCACGTCCCCCTCGCCAGGAGCCAATGGGCGGGCTGGCTCAGGTGTGCCTCTCCTGCTCTCACCTGTACCACGTGGGGAGGGAAAGAGGAGGAGTGGGCAGGTAGAGCCACAGCCCCAACCCGCCCAGCCCGCAGCCATTGCGTGCCTCTGGAGGGGTGGGCCCCTGGCCTGGTGCTTGGGAATTGGCTCCCTGGTGTAATTAAGCTTCTTCTTTGCCCCCCCCCCAAGAACACCCCCCCCCAAAAGGGGCCGCCCAGGGCATGCGCTGCTTCCCTCCAAGTACGTCGAGGGCAGCGAGGGGTTGCTTTGGGGGCTGGAAGGTGTGGGGTTGAGGCGGGGGCTCTGGGGGTTTTCTTTTTCTTCTTCTACACCGAGGAGGACTTGGGGGAGGGTGGCGGCTGGTGGGTGCTGTCGTCGCGGGTGGTTGCTCTTCTTCTTCTTGACCCCACATTTCTTTGGGGGCTTTCCTCCCACCCACTTCCCTGCGTGGGCTTCCTGGGGGTCAGCATGACGACCTCTCCCGACTACCTGGTCATCCTCTTCGGGACCACCGCGGGCGCCAACGGGGCTCGGCTGGGCTCCGACGAAAGGGAGTTGATCCAGCTCTTGTGGAGCGTGGTGGACCTGGCCAACAAAAAGGTAGGATTGGATTTTGGCCTCCCCCCCCTTTTTTTTTTTTTTTTTTTTTTGGAGTGGGGAAAACCCGCGTTACACCGAAGGAATTGAGTGGGCGCGTGGGAAAAGTTCCTGGAGGGGACTGCAACTCCCAGAATCCCCAACTGGGTGGGGTTTTTGGAAGTTGCAGTACCCCTGGGAGCTTTCCCTAGGTTGGGGCTTGTTTCCTCATTATTGCTATTATTATTATTACTGTTAGTATTGTTATTTTGCTATTTTCCCGTCTGGGACTCAAGGCGGCTTACAACCAGCTTTAAAATACTGTATCAGTTGTCCCTTCATATTCGCTGGGGTTTGGTTGCAGGAAACCCCCCCCCCATGCATACCAAAATCCGTAAATACTCAAGTCCCATTGGATGCAATGGCATAGCAAAATGGTGTCCCACGTATATAAGATGGCAAAATCAAGGTTTGCTTTTGAGATTATTATGTTTTAAAGAAAATGTTCGAGCTGTGAGTACTTAAATCCGTGGATACCAAATCCGTGGATACGGAGGGACAACTGTAGACCCAATGCAAAGTGAAACATAGCATGGAACTAGCCGTAAATAATAAAGAAGATATTTTTCCCAGTGGGTTTAGACTCAAAAGCCTGCAATCCGCGGCTTTCTTACTTGGTAGTAAGCGCTATTGATTTCCATGGCAATTTACTCCTGAGTAAAAAAAGGTGTAGGGCGGGGAACGACCCACGTTTGCGGTGGTCCTGTAGAGAGAGGAGTTTGAAAGTCCCCGAGGGAACCCTGCGAGGTGAAACTCGGATAAGCATCTCGATTGAAACCGGGCTGCGGGTGCGAAAGGCAGCCAGCCAAAGCCAAGGGCGGCGGCGGGGAGTTGTAGCGCCCCAAGTCCCGGCTCCGGAGTTGGCGTTAGGCGGTGTAAGCTGGCCGCCTGTGGGGCATCCACACTAGAGCAATAATCCAGATTGAAACTGGATTATTTGCCAGGGCTCCTTCCTATGGGAACCTTGGGATTTGTAGTTTGGTGAGGCACCAGCACTTTGGGGCAGAGAAGGCAACAGATCTTGTCAAACTACCAATCCTAGGGATTCCAGAGGAAGGAGCCTTGCAAACAATCCAGTTTCAATCGGGATGGTTTTCTCTGGTGTGGATGCCCCTAGGACTGTGTCCTCTGCGCAGCTCTGAGTTCCAAACCAAGAGAAACTTTTGGTGCATGGCTCTCTCTCCCTGGGTGTTTAGGGTGGGGCCCCGACAGAGCAATCCGGAGTAAAAGCCTTTACTCCCGAGCAAGTTCACCCTCTCCTAGCAAAAGGGTTTAACTCCTCCTGTACACCAGTTAGAGAAGCCGCCTGGAGCAATGGGGTTTCTTTTGGGGGCTGGGGAGGAGAAATGAAGCCCTTTTAAAAAGTAAGCATAGAGGCTGCCAGGCATTTGCAGGTCAAGAATTAACTCCTCTTTACTACCTGCCTTGGGGCTTTGCCTTTTATCAGGGAAATTCCTGCAGAAGAATTGACCTATTTCTATAGATTTTCTTTGGGTTTTTTTCCAGTGTTCTGGAAGAGTTTACTTTTGATATTTTGCCTGCATCTGTGGCTGGCATCTGCCAGTCACAGATGCAGGCGAAACGTCAGAAATAAACTCTTCCAGAACACGGCCTCACAGCCCTGAAAAAAACCCAAAGAAAATCTATGGATGCCAGCTGTGAAAGCCTTCGACTTCACATTGACCTATTTCTTTCTACCTCTCAACCCTCTCTCCCCCCCAACACACTCAATTCATTGGAGGTGGGAACTCTTCACGAAGTGCTGATCAGGCCCGATCACCTGGAGCTGACCCAGGAGTGCAAAGAAGACACCAGCCTTGCGGAAGAGAGCTTGACCCTGGCTCCGCAGCTGGAGCAGGCGCTCAGACAGGTAAGCCAGGCACAGGCTGGCTCTTCAGCCTCTCCTTCGGCTTTTGGGGAGAGCTGAACTTCCCCCCAGAGCTTAGAAAGAGAACCTGCGGGGACTAGAATGCCCAGCATCCCCCTAGGATACTTATTTTGTAGTTTGGTGAGGCATCAGCACTATTTGGCAGAGGAGGCTAAAGACCTTGTAAAACTACACATCTCAGGATTTCATAGGAAGGAGTCTTAGAATCATAGAGGGCAATCTAGTCCAACCTCTTGCCCTGCAGGAATACAGAAAGTATTCCCAACAGATGGCCATCCAATCTGTTTTAAAAACCTTCAATGAAGGAGACTCCACCACACTCCGAGGCGGTGCATTCCACTACCGAACAGCTCTTACTGTCAGGAAGTTCTTCCTAATGTTTAGATGGAATCGCTTTTCCTGTAGTTTGTCCATTGCTCCATGTCCTAGTCTCTGGAACAGCAGAAAACAAGCTTGCCCCATCCTCAGTGTGACATCCCTTCAAATATTTAAACATGGCTATCATGTTCCCTCTTAACTTTCTCTTCTCCAGGCTAAACATACCCAGCTCCCGAAGCTGCTCCTCATAGGGCATGGCTTTCAGACCTCCCACCATTTTGGTCACCCTTCTCCAGACACATTCCACCTTGTCAATATCCTTCTGGAATTGTGGTGCCTAGAACTAGACACAGTATTCTATCTGAGGTAGCTACTTTTAAAGGTCGTGGGAATCCATGCCTGAAAGAAATGTTCAAAGTCATTGGGTTGGGCTGGTTGAGGATTGTGGGGTGGGGGTGGGGGGTGGGGCTGAGTCACACATATACCTCAATAGCTGCCTGAATGGGACAGGGGAAAACATCATCCAGTGGCAGCCCTCACATCTGCTTAAGGAAGAGAAGTGCCAATTTGAGTCCAAATTCCTTTGATCGTGAGGATGGTGACCAGGTTCAAAATCTCAGGCTGTTTTCTGTAATAAAAGCTAACAGGGTGTTGTTTCTTGCTTGCAGGTTCTAGAAACATAAATTTCAAATAAAGAGTAATGTATATACTGTATATGCACTATACTGTAGAACTCTAGTCTACTCCCCTGAACTATAGTTTCTAAGGTATTTTAGGTTCCTGTCTACCCTGACAGAATTAATCTGAACTAATAATCAAGTCCTCTCTTCTCAGGGTGCCTCATCAAACTACAAAATTCCGGGATTCTTTAGGATGGATCAGTGGTAGTTAAATTGGTATAAAACTGTTATAACTCTGTAGTAGAGACCTACTTTTAATGGTTTCTAAGTCCTACTGAAGTTTGTGGCACTTGCAGCTGCGGGTCCTCCAGATGTTATACAGTGGGGCCTTGTTAAAAGCTGGAGTTTGGTTCCAGTACCCTCCATGGATGCCAAAATCTGTGGCTGCTCAAGTCCCATTATATACAATGGTGTAGTAAAATAGTGTCCCTTATATAAAATGACCATAATCAAGGTTTGCTTTTTGGAATTTTTTGGAATATGTTTGAACTGTGGATGGCAGTATCCATGGATGCAGAATTCATGGATATGGAGGGCTGACTGTAGTACCATATCCATGGGTTCTGCACCCATAGATTCACAGATTCAGCCAACTATGGCTCAAAAATATTCAGATTTATTTTTTTTTAGAAATCAACCTTGCTGTTCACCATTTTAAATAAGGGGTGCCATTTTACTACACCATTGTATATAATGGGACTTGACTTGACTCTCTCTCTCTCTCTGGCTTTTCTTCGCAAACAAAGATTCAGGAAGGACTTATCCCGCGCTTTCTGCAAGTGCGCTGATGACTAAAAAGGCCAATCCAAGATAAACAAGTCCAGTTGCAGAAAGCACAGCAGCAGGTCTCCTTGGGTGATGTTTCCGGGTTGTGATTCTTTCTGCGTTGTCGTTTCTCTTCAAGACTTGTTTGGCATGAGTTCTCAAATAAGGCTTCAGCATTGTAGATAAGTGTGCCTCCAAGACTCCCGATGTGAGGCCAGGGCGGACCGTTGTTGGTGATCAATTTGGCCGAGCCTGAGATGTTGCTTCAGGGAGTCCTTGTATCGCTTTTTTGGAACGCTCCTCTTACGCTGACCCGTGGCGAGTTCACATCCACAGATTTTGGTGTCCATGGGGGGTGGGAGGTCCTGGAACCAAACCCCAGTGAAAACCGAAGGCCCACTGTACAGTTTTCACCATCACTGGTAATTAGCCATGTAGGCTAGAGATTATAGGTATTGTCATCAAAGAACATTTAGAAGCATATTCAGAGAAGCAGCCATGTAAGTCTGTGCTACAGCAAGCCCCTCCCCCAAAAAGCCAAGGAGTTGTGTGGCCCATTTAAGACTAACAGTTCTGCATGAGCTTTCATAGATGGTAGTCGACTTTATTAGATGGATGGAACATAATCTTAGAAATCCAGGTATATATGTACAATGTACATGACTGGAGGTGGAACTGGAGCAAAACTGGATGGAGAATGTACTGACCATGACAGTTGAGATATTAATATTGTCCATTCACAAAAGTATAGACATTCTGACAAACATTCTGACAATAAACTAGTTAAGGTATGTGTTGTAATAAGGATTTGTTATCCAGTGGAAGCATCTGCTTACCTCTGAAACTGAAAAATTGGGGAGTCACAGGTCACCTGTGTCTGGGAATAACACCCCTAGTGGAAAGGTGGATTGTGCAATTTACTTACTATATTTTCATCCTCACTCAGGTGTCTACAGTTGTCCCTTCATATTCGCTGGGGTCTGGTTCCAGGACCCCCCGTGAATACCCAACTCCGTGAATACTCAAGTCCCATTATAAGCAATGGCATAGCAAAATGGTGTCCCTTATATAAGATGGCAAAATCAAGGTTTGCTTTTTGGATTATTATTTTTTAAAGAATATTTTCAAGCCATGAATACTTAAATCCGTGAATGCGGAGGGACAACTGTAGCTCCTCTTTTCAAAGCTAGCCCATTTCCTTTTCATCTTGTTACTCCTGTTCTTCTGTCCCTTCCATTTTAGTTTTAACTAAAACAACAAGAACAAGAACAACAACCCTTCAAAACTAGTGTACTTTATTTAGCCTCTAACCAACTCTACATAAATCAAACTGGCAGTTTCTGGTCACCTCTACACAAACTGGCACTGACAGCTCACACTTGAACTGCTGATTCTGCAGTGATTTGTATAAGTAACTGATAATACACTTTTTTTCTTTACTCATTACAGTGTTTAAAAAGTAACTCACTGCATTATTTTAGGTTACTTTCTTAAAATGTAGGACTGATAAGAGGAGAGAACTTCCTGTCAAATTGCCTCAGAAGCGCCCTTAAATTTAAAAACATAACTTTCAAGAAATAATTAGAAAATATTGCTCATTATACCAATACAGAAACTTGGTTCCCAGTCATTATATTACTTTTGGAACTTCACTACTATTCCACTTTATTTGCAATAGCTGCTTCCTATGGAATCCTGGGATTTGCAGTTTAGGGAGGGGCATTGTACAACTCTCAGCCAGAGAGCTCTTAGGCCTCACTAAACTACAAACCCCAGAATTCCACAGGAGGCAGCCATAGTAGTTAAAGTGGAATAGTAACACTGTAACAGTGTAGTGTGAAAATCTCCTATGTTACTTATAAATAATTACTTTCAAGTTTTGTGATGGGCAAGTTTTTCCAGTTTATTTTTTAAAAAAGAAACGTGGTTCTGTAATGAAACCTCCATACTATAAAGTGTTTATCATATTTTTTCATAATCTTAAATCAACTTTGTAAAGGTAGGCTGTTGATATTAATTTCTATAAATTACCAGCAGTGAAAAGAGGGAGCTGATAACTGCAGACTACATGTGGAGGGTGACACCACTTGTGTGACTCTGGGCCATTTATTCTCTCTCAGTCCGTCCTACCTCATATAGTTGTTGTGAGGAACACCTTGGAGGAGGGGCAATACAGAAATACAACAATTGCAGCTAGAAAAATAAGAGCTGTCTTTAGTCAGCATCTTGGCAACATAACTATGCTAGCTGGTGCAAATATTCATTATGGATTTTTAAAAACGATATCTTTGCTAATTGGCTGTTTGTGATTTTTTCCCCTTTATATTTAAGCTTTTCTTTTTAAAGTCACTTTGGGGACTTTATAAAATACAGTATTTCTTCTGCCTTCCAATCATAAACAATACTCCAAATTGAAGCAGGTTGTGCATCCCACTGGAAGTGTAGGGAAATTATATTACAAAGTATACGTTCACATTCTAAATGGATCTTACTTTTTCTTCTGTCTCTTTTAGTTCAATCAGTCTGTGAGCAACGAGCTAAACATTGGTGTAGGTACTTCATTCTGTCTTTGCACTGATGGGCAACTTCATATCAGGCAGGTTCTGCATCCTGAAGCCTCAAAAAAGGTAGGATGGTCATTTCTTCAGTACTGCCCTGCTCACCAGCTAGTTGTGTTATTCATGATGTGGTGTTCATCTTCTTTTCTTTTAAAAACTGACGTATTTGTGGTTACAGTTCCTCTTGTCTAAACTCATGAGCACACCTTAGAAAAGTGATTTTTAGATTGCAGCTCCCACACTCCCCCAGCCTATATAACTTTTCAAAGCTGTGCTTGTGGGCTTTTATTATTGTCCACTGTCAGTGAAATTACTGGTGTTTTGGTTGTATGCACACTGTTATAAGCAGCACAGTATTTTGGTACTTCTAAGAAGTTACAAAACAAGGTATTGATTTGTTCTTTAAGTATTTGCATTCCTTATTAGCAATTGTCCTTACCTGTAGTTAGTATTGAATGAATAATTATTTGACAGGAGTTTCAGCATCAAGTACAGCTGCTTTCAGGTTTTCTAATGTAGAGGTGAACAGAATACAGGCTTGTATCATCTACATAATTTTTCTGGTAGAACACCTGAGATCCACCAGCTGAACTGAATGTAACTCACATTCTCTCTGTCTTCCCTGCCAATCCCATGCTTGGTTATCACAAGCCTTTCTCATTTTTCAGCATTGTAATTCCAGGGTTGAGAATAGTTATTATTACCACTAACAGTGTTGCTGAAATTCAGAGATCCCTGCCAGTCTACTGCAAGTTACCCAGATATCTATCAGTAGACCTAGATCTGCTTTCTGCCCATCTGTTTAAATATGCCCCCTAAATTAAATTGATCACTACATTATTTATCTGTAAGTTGCTTCCTGTTTTTGCAGTGGACAACAATATGTAAATTCTAAGGCTGCAATCTTGATTATGCTTGGAGTAAAATCTGTTGAATTAAGTCGGGTTTACATTGTGGTAGAGGCTCAGTCTATGGATCAACTTTGCAGAGAGGTGTGCATGGCACCAACTTTGTTGCTTTTTAAGTATCAAGATAAACTTTTTATACATTTTGGAATTTACATGTCTCAAATACTGTATTCCAAACTCCCTGACCTATCTACATCTTTATCTGCTATATGTTGTTTTGTCCTGTATTGAATTTGAAGTTTTTGTTATATATCTTTTTGGAGTTTTGTAAATTACCCTGGAATGATTATGATCAAATATGCGTCTATAAAAATGTGCTATAATAAAATGTGTTGACTGTATAAATCGTATAAATTTTAAAAATTGCTGTGGTTGATACAGTAGGACCCCCCCCCATCCACTGATTCATTATCTGCCAATTCAATTATTTATGGAACACAAAACAGCACACCTACCATAGAGTCTTCCTAGAAAAAATATCCTTTCTAGCCATTTTCTAGGTCCTCCAAGGCAACTATGGTATTTTAAACTGGAAGTCCCATTATTTTCAATTGTGTTTGCTATTATCCACGGTTTTCGGTATCCACACCCCCCCCCCAGAATCAATCCCCAGCGGATACGGGGGTCCTACTGTACTTACGAGGAGTGCTATCTCAGCTGAGGCTTTCTTCCATTATATAATATCTGTATAACCTTCCTGAATCTTCGTTTGCGAAGAAAAGCCAGAGAGAGAGATAAGAAATGTGTATACAGTTGCATATATGTCACATGCAAAGCTGTTTTTGCTCTTTTCAAAGTGATTAGATCTATACTCCACACCTTTCACATCACGTTGTTGTATATCTTGAAATACAGGTAGCAAATGGTGCTTGTTTTCCAAGTGTGTTTGTTGTGTGTGTTCATTGTAATAGCTAACGTTGCAGCTATCATAGCAGCAAAAGAAATACCCATGTACCTTCAATCTTGTTGGTACTTGAGCATTTGTGACTTACAAAAAAAGATTGAAAATAGGAAGAAACATCACCCATGTGTCTATAATTTGATTAACCTTCCTTCACTTCCTTATAAAGGCAATATTTATCCTCTGAGTGTTGGACTATGGAGATTTTCAGATGCCTCTTTCAGCCTCTTGCCGCGCAAGCAGCCTCCGGAGCAGTAACAAGGCTGCTGCGTGGCAAGGGGTCCATTTTGGACAATGCTGTTTCTCTCTCGGCATCATCCGTGACTGTTGCGGCTAGCATTGGAGGTGGCCGCGCTGTTTTTTACTCACGGACAACTTCCGTGAATGAAAAACAGCGTGGCCGCCTCCAATGCTAGCTGCAACAGTCACGGACGATGCCAAGAGAGAAATGGTGTCGTCCAAAATGGACCCCTTGCCATGCAGCAGCCTCGTTACTGCTCTGGAGGCTGCTTGCGCGGCAAGAGGCTGTCTGAAAATCTCCTATGACTCTGGAAACCAGGGTTTGAATGCCTGCTTGGCCATGAAAACCCATTGGGTGACCTTGGGCAAGTCACACACTCTCAGTCCTTAGAAAACCCTGTGACAGGGTCGCCAAAAGTCATAAATGACTTGAAGGTACACAACAACAATGGCTGTATATGCCTTTTCTCACAAAGCAGTTAAGGTGAGATTAAATTGTCTGAATCCTTTTACACGATTCTGCTATTTCTGTATATGTCACTGAACGGAGACTGTGGAGATTAGCAGATGAGCCCTTATAACACGTTTTTATTCTACTACTCCCCCATCCGCTCCACTCCAATTCCTGTTCCACGATTAGGAAAACATTTTCAGACACTTACCCCCATTGCGGAACAGGAACATCCCCCCCCTTCCCTCGCTGGCCGGGAATGAATGCAGCTGTCGCAAAGCGGCATTCATGTCCTGGAAATGAAATCTCTCCTGTTCTTGTGAGAGAACGATGTGCGGGAAATTTAAAAATAAAAATAAAAATAAATGTAAAAAAACAAAACTAAGCCCCCAAACACCCTAAAAAATTAACAAGTAACCCAGGGAGGGGGGAAAAAGGGTGCCACTTACCACCTCATCCCAATCACACCCGGAAGTGTCCGGCATGGACCTCCTCCCAGGGCTGGCATCAGGCCAACATAATGAGATAGCAACGGGGCATCTTTCAGACCAACCCGTGATCCCATTACAGAAATGGGATGGGTGGTCTATTAACGATGTTTCCCCATGAATAAGGTATCATGGGGGGAGAACGGGAACAGAACGACGTCGTCTGAAAGGTAAGCCCTTTCCCGATTCTGTACCGTTCATGCAACGGGCTATAGTCCGTCTGGTAATCTCCTGTATGTATTGAAGAATTAGAATCCATGACCGTACCTATGTGGTCAAAGCAAACTTCAAGATGCTGTCTTTGTTTAATTCCTGAATGTGGAATACTTTTCATTTCAGTCTTTCCCCTGTTCTTGCCCAATGAACATATTCAGTGTACTATCATATACTGGCATTCCCAGACTCAGTGACCAGCTAATTCAGAGTTCAAAACAGAAAACTTTATTTGGCACAGTAATCCAGAAAGTAAATCCTATGGGGCCGTTGCTCAGAATGAAACTTAACCGACAAACAGTACATTAAAAGCATATTCGCGTTTTCCAAATCTGGTGGGCTACACAACCATTGGCCACCCATCATCCCTTCTCCCATTTCTCATAGTATCTTTGTTCAGCCCATTTTTCCCAGAGCTGAGATCCAGCTGCAGTGCTTATCAAACCATTCCTGACATTGACCACATACTCCCTTCTACTGTTAGGCTACACACTTGTTAACAAGCTTAGAGAAAGGCAACCATAATTACCAACAAGGTTAAATAGTCAGGCTGAACTTGGCAGGAAAAGGTCATGTCCAGGACCAATCCTGACATGTATCTTCCTTTCTTTGCATTCGGTACCTTGAAACTGGGCATTGTGTGGCCCTCTGATGTTTTTGGACTCCAAGTCTCATCAGCCTTAGGCAGTCTAACCAACAGTGATGGATGAGAAGAATGATACTTCATCAACACCTGGAGGAGCACAGCACAGCTCAGCATTTTCAAATCCTATTGACAGATTCACAGATATTAAGTGATCTTCTGTTTGCTGAGTATCAACATTGGTGGGTTAATATTTGAATCAGAGAGGTCATAAATAGACACACACACACTACAAAGACCTAGGAGGTTATCAGACGTGAATGCAAAAGGCGTTCCTGTCTCACAGTCTCCAATCC
Source organism: Gambelia wislizenii (assembly GCA_030847615.1). Classification (NCBI taxonomy): domain Eukaryota; kingdom Metazoa; phylum Chordata; class Lepidosauria; order Squamata; family Crotaphytidae; genus Gambelia; species Gambelia wislizenii. The sequence continues at coordinate 295,243,139 of JAUMIR010000004.1, forward strand.
TGCTCTTGTCCCAGCACAATAACCCTCCCTACTGCACTTACGGTACCTTCTCTCCCATAGACAGGCAGCCCAGGAATGAACGGAGCTCTAATGGAGCTCTGTTCAATTCCTGGACTGAAATCCTGCCTGTTCTTGCAAGAAGATGTGAGCGTGGGAAATTGAAAAATACAAACAAAAATACACCAAAAAAAGTTACAAAAAGCACATACACATGCTTTAAAACTTCCAAGTAAAAAAGGAGGTTTTTAAAAAGTACATCACTTACCTCATTGTCCTGATCTCACCCATAAGTGTTTTGGCCCATTGACACTGCATTCACAAGAGTTAAATGGCCCAAGGTTTCAGATGCTGGCACCAAATTGCAATGGGGGAATCTATTGATGGCTCGGCCCATCAATAAAATGAAACACCATAATGATGCCAGTGGAACACAAAATGATGTCATTATCTGATATTGGCGTCCTTTTGTGTTCCTTTTGTGTTATGGTGCTACATTAGCCACATCTGATAGTCTCCCTAGAAATCATGTTCTAGGTTCAGCTGCAGTTGGGACTAACCCGCCACCAGATAAAGATACTAATATTTTTTAGCAAAGGGCTTCATTCTCAGAGCAAGATTTCAATACATAATATGCTGTAACTATCCATGTGATTTCATTTATCATGTCAACCTCAGCTATATTCTGCATATAACAAACATTCAGAAATGCATACATGGCAGGCCTGTAAGAGGGCTTGAAGCAAATGCCTGTCAAAGTATAGCAAAACAGAAATCAATCTGCCACAAAAGTATGCCTCTCATTTATTTTTCACTTCTCCCCACCCTCAGCTATGCAAATAAATAGCACTTGCCAGAGGCATATTATATAGAAGTGGTGATGCCCTGAAAACTTCCTCCTTACAGCTAGAAAGGAAAACATTTATGGCAGACTTCTCCCCAGCTGCAGCCTTCCAGAGTCATGTTTGACTACAAACCCCACCACCCCTAGCCAGCATAGTTATCATCTAACATAATAGCAGATAGGAGGAACAGGTTGGGCAAAATTGACTTAGAACGTAATCGGTATTCTTCTGAAGCATAAGAATTGCAACAAGCAGGAGAGGCATCCCTCAAGTTTCAAGCTATACAACAGCAGTGTGGGTTTTGTTCTAAAAGCCTATGTGTGAAAGTAACATAACAAATTAAACCCTGAGGTTATCTGAGGTTTAAATTTTGATGGCCTTCATTTGCGATGAGCAGCATTTAATTTGCTCATAGTTCTTGCTTTTCATGAGTATTGCAGGCTGTTCCAATGTTGCACCATCTCTGTGTGTAGTGCAATTGTATCTCTGTTTAGTGTATCAGATGAAATATCCACTTTACTTTTTGTCAAATCACTATAAAATAAACAGCAAGTTAGTATAATGTTGTTGCAGAATGAGGTAACATAGCCTGCGTTCCTTACAATCTTTAAATGAGAGGCATAGGTTAAAGTTGAACACTGGTTTGTAAAGTTTATACAGAAATGCTTTTAATAGAATCATAGAATCTTAGAGCTGGAAGGGGACCAAAAGGGTCATCTAATCCAACCCCCTGCCATGCACAATTACAGCACTCCTAAAAGATGCCCATCCAACCACTGGTTAAAGACCTCCAAAGATGAAGAATCCATCACCCTCCAAGTATTTCACAGCTGAACAGCTCTTACAGTTTTTTTTAAGTCTTCCTAATATTTAGGTACAATCTTTTTTTCTTTTTTCTTTTATAATTTGAATCTATTGGTTCATGTTCTAGTCTTGGGAGCTGCAGTAAGCAAATTTGATCCATCTTCTACATTACATCCCTTCAGATATTTAAAGATGGCTATCATGTCACTTCTCAATCTTCTCTTCCCCAACCTAAATATTACCAGTTCCCTAAGTCGTTCCTTGTAGGGTTTGGTTTCCAGACCTTTGATCATCTTGGCCACCATTCTCTCGATCTCTTCTCTCTGTAGTCTCGATCTATTCTGCTTTGGTGAGAGCTCACCTGGAATACTATGTCCAGTTCTGGACAGCACCACAGTTCCAGAGGAATATTGAAAAGCTAAAATGTATCTGAGAAGGATGTATCTATACGGCACTATATGATCTGGACACATGTACTTCTGTTGATGCAGCCCACAATTCCATTAGCTTTTTTGACTACTGCATCACACTGTTGGCTCATCCTTAGCTTGTGGACTACTAAGACCTCTAGATCCTCTTTACATGCACTGCTTTCAAGCCAAGTGTCATGGCTTAAAAGGACATGTCTTTTTTTTTTTTTTTGGTCTAGTTGTTAGTACTAACTAGAGTAGATACATTAAATGAACTGAGTTTACACAAGTGTTGAGTTATCCTGTTCCCATTGATGCTGTCAGTCTACTCTAGTTGGGACTAGTAGTTCTGTGAGGTTACTCTGATTGGGACTCACAATTGGATTTAGGCCTCTGTTTCTTAAAATGCCTCCTTTAAAACCTGTTTAGGTTTTATCTGTGAGTGGTTGTGAAGTGCATAGTTAGGACACCAGAAGTGGGGAGAGTTTCTACTGTATTGCAGCTGTTAGTTGTATTTTTCTCACAGGGAGTAGTCTGTTCTTGTCCTTTTATTTTCAAAACTGAGATGCTTAAATAACTGACAAGTGGCTTTTACATAAAATGATTGACTGCAAAATGGGGGATGGCTATTATCTTGGCTTAAACTAGAAGGGTAAGGATCCTGACAGTACTGACTAGCAACAGCGAGAACCAACTTTACAACACAATTCACAATATATTAAATGAATATCAAGTTTCCAGTGGAAATGAATCTTCAATTTAGTAACAGCATATCCCAATAATCACCTTGTGTTACAGTGCAGTTTTCAAATACATTCCAATTGCAGTTGTCCCTTCATATTTATTGGGGTTTGGTTCCAGGACCCCCCATGAATACCAAAACCCATGAATACTCAAGTCCCATTATATGCAATGGCATAGCAAAATGGTGTCCCTTATATAAGATGGCAAAATCAAGGTTTGTTTTTTGGATTATTATTTTTTAAAGAATATTTTCAAACCATGAATACTTAAATCCGTGGATACGGAGGGACAACTCTACAATATTAACACATTTCACATAAGGAAGAATGTTTAAGGCTTTCTCATACAAACAATGACTAAACAATGTTCAGATTATCTTGATTTACCAGAACTGACTTGTCATCTTGCAGAATATCTTACTGCCTGAATGCTTCTACTCATTTTTTGATCTGCGAAAAGAGTTCAAGAAGTGTTGTCCTGGGTCACCCGAAATTGACAAACTGGATGCTAAAGTGATGGCAGAATGTATCCTTTGGTGGTGGTGATGGTGCTGATGTAGATGAAGAAGATGATGATGATGACACAATTTTAAGAACAGTACAAATTGAATATCTGTCTCCTGCTTTTTATGTTTACTATAATGCACAAAGTAGATGAGATTATGATGATGATGCTACAATTTTAAGAATAGTTCAAGTTGAATATCTGTTTCCTGCTTTTTTAATTGACTATAAAGCACAACGTATATGTCTATGCTAATATTTTATTTATTAGTTAGCAATTATATTCTGCCTTTCCTCTTATTCTGCCTTTCCTCCAATAAGCAAAAGATATTGGCTCTCCTCCTCATTTTTAATCACACAATAATCCTGTGAGGTAGGCCAGGCTGAGAGAAAATGACTGGCCTTAGGTCACTCGGTGAGTTTCAGGGCTCAGTGGGAACTAGAACCTGGATTTCCGAGTTGAATGCTCTAGGCCAGGGATAGATTAAAGTAGTTTGTTAATGTTTTTTGACTGCAAATCCTACTAATCCTTCACCATTGGCTGTGTTGGCTAAGGTTGATATGAGATATGTGCTAAAAACATCTGGAACACTACAGCTGTCTACCCCTGACCTAATCACTACACCATACTGGCTGAAAATGTTCAATTTAGCTTTTGCTTTTCCAACCACTTCATCACTGGCGATCCCGTCCCCCATCCACATCCAGCTAATCGCTTTCCACTTCTGTTCTTATCTGGGAATGCACTGCGATGGGAATCTGTTGTCCAAACAAGCAGTAATGTGTGTTTCCACATATTTTTTTTTTTAATCACAAAGTCAGAAAAAGTCAGGAAAGTTGCGAAGCCTTCTCTCCTGCAGTTTTTGGCCCCATCCTTCCAAATATGGCCAATCACTGCAAGATCTTGTTGGGACAAAAGATATTCTCCTTGAATTCTATGAGGGACATTTTCCCCATCTAGACAACCCCATTCTCTTTATGTGGAGTCGAGATAAATTACCACAAGCTGACCCTCTTAAACCATTGCAGTGTGAATTGCTTTGTGTCATCTTTTTACCATATAACTGTGCTATAGAGCAGTGGGATAGTTGCCCGCTTTTTCAGAGGCTTTCAGTTTCTCCAGGTGTTGCCATTACTGGTTTTTGAACAGATTGTGATCTCATCATGTAGCCTTGTTCTTGCCAATATGCCTATTCTCTAGACCTAACATGTTTATCATCTTGAACCTCTCCCAATAGCATCTAATGTCAACAAGATTTTGTTAACCTAGGGAGGTTTACTTGAAACCTTTGCTGAGGAAATTCATTCCATAGTTTTGTTAGGTTGGTGGGTACTAATACCAGAGAAACACAGCTATGACATATGTAGTTTCTAAAGCAGTCTAACCCCAGAGCTTGAAAACAGTCAAGACTCCTATAGTATCAGTCATTATTGTAAAAATTTATAGCATGTTAGTCTTCAGAGTGGATAAACAGCCAAAATTCTCCCAATTGAATTTAACTGTTTCTTAAATCATGAGCACAAATTACTCAGACCCCAAACTATAGTTTGTTGGCATTAAGGACTTTTTTGGATGTCTCTTATACAGCGCAAGCAGCCTCGTCGCGTTGCGAGGCTGCTGCGCTGCAGGGCATCCCTTTCGGATGACGTTCTCCCCTGCCAGTACTGTTGCGGTACCGCAGGGACATTTGAGCGTTATATTTGGCTGTATTTTAGTCACGAAAGTTGATTGTGATTAAAATACAGCCAAATATAACACTCAAATGTCCCTGCGGTACCGCAACAGTACCGGCAGGGGAGAGCGTCATCTGAAAGGGACGCCCTGCCGCGCAGCAGCCTCACAACGTGACGAGGCTGCTTGCACTGTATAAGAGACGTCCGAAAAAGTCCTAAAATGCAAGGTGAGGGCTGTCATTATGCCCTTGTTTCCACAAACAGTAATGCATTCCAGGTTAAAATAAATACATAAATACAGTACTTGTAATGATTTCCTTCCAAGCTCTGCCTTTGCCAAATTCTTATTGTATTTCCAGTACATAGCTTGCAGGCATGATTTATCTTGGGCATTGTGCTTGTACAGTACCTTGTTTAAATGATGACAGTTTTAAACAAGTACAAACAAAATGCTATCAATGCAGGTAAGTGTTACCAGCATCACAAGGGAAGCTGATTTCTTCCCAGTGTTTATTTCAGGTGTGGAATGGATAGTTTAAAAGACCAGCTATGGCAGGTGCCACATTCCTTATGTTCTGGGCATATATTTGTTTGTGTATGTATGCAGGTATTTACTGATTCCAGTTAAATCCCAGTTTCTCCATAGGGCTGAAATTTCCCAGGACACCTTGTAGTCAGTCATCCTTGCAGCAGATCTGCAAGATTTGATTTGAGTTTGCTGGTTAGTGTTCCAGGGCACCTCATAATCTGTCTTTTCTCCCCTTCCCTCTTTATTACACCAACAATAATGGGGCATGACAGAGAGTTTTTTGGCTGGTGTTCCTGTGCTGCTCACTTTTTCAAGTCACCTTATGTTGAAGTAACAGGCAAGATGCAAACCGTCTGGTCTGGTATGGTGTGATGAGAACCCAGTTTCTTCTCCTTCCCAGTGTGCATGTTCCAGCTTGTCAAGACATCTGAGGTATCTGAGATGAGCAACATCTGCTAATAAATTATAACAACAGACACACCTGAGCTGGAGTAGTTGTAACTTCTGTTGAACATAATAGTCCCGAGTGGTGGACTGATGTCAGGAAGAATGCATACTAACAGGAGAATGCATCCTGCTACAACAATTAAATCATATTTGTGTGAAATGAAATAAAAGCCTTTGTACATCCAGAAACATAATCCAAAATCTGTGGTCTTTTAGTTCACAGGCATTTTGCACTGCATATTTACAACTGCTAAGAAACAGATTTAATATGGTCATTATGGATGTAGGGATCCTGACCATTCCTGGGGAAGGCTGAAATCCTATCTGTGCTTACTTTGCAATGAGTATTGGCGCTTACTTTTAGAGATGTAAGGACTGTAGACTGTCTTTGGAGAAGAGTGGTATTTATTTTTATTTATAAAATTTATAAAATTTTATTTTCTTCTTATGTAGTGGGAAGATAAACATCCATAATATTATGATGTTTATAAATAGTTGAGACCTGTAAATACTGCAGAGCTCGCAGAGGCAGAGATCATAAAACAGCAGTACATGATCATCTCAGCAGATGATTTAGCAAGATGTCAGGTGACAGTTCCTAGATTTCTAGCATGTGTGGTAAATCAAGTAGGAAATGCCAAATACAGTAATGCATGACTTACTGTGTCATTTATAATGTATAGGCTGAGAAGCTAGGCTTTCCCCATGCAACTGTTGTTATTTTTAACATAGGAAACGTGTTTTCATTTTCAGGGCTGCATGTAGATTCATTAATTAAATTCAGGTGTTCTTTTAAACCATATTCTCTTTTATGTAAGAGAGGCTTACTATAATTGAAATCTCAAAATATTTTTTATTTGTTAAATACTGAAATTTTTAAAATGTTGTGTTTGTCTTTATCCAGTCTCTCTGGTGGTATACCATGACTATGTGAAGAGCAGTAGGACTAGTTCTGCCATTGGGCAGAGCGAGGCAGATGCCTGAGGTGGCAGGTATTAGGTGGCAGCCTCCCAGCTATTCCTTTCTGCCACACAAATTGTCTTAGGCCCCCTAAACTAAGCTCTTGTCTGTACGGTCAAATAATACGAACAGGATGTGAATGTACAGCGATCTGTTCATATGGACATGGGCATAAATATGTGTGATTCAGAAGAGGGCCAACCAAATCCACCTTGTGTGTCGTGTCCAGGGCTTCATCCAGACTTGGAAAAAAGCTCCATATGACATGTGAATGTGCAATCTTTGAACACTTGCATTCACACAGAGCAGAGAAGGGGTTAAGCAATCTCTTTCCTTGTTGTTCCTCCATTGTTGAATGCCGGCCTCTAGGGCTGATTTCACTCTAGCCCTCCACAATGTACCTTGGTTTGCGGACTGCTCTACTGCTGTTTATAAGATAGTCTTTGTGTTATTATTTTGGGCAAAACGTAGAATATGCCTTATTTTTAGACTGTTGCTGCAATTTCACATCAAGTCAAACTCCAGTTTTTAACCTAAAGTACTTTAACAATGGGTGCCAAGAACTGTACTGCATATTATTTAATGAAAACAACATTCTGTTGTTTCTGAAGCCTCATCTATATTGTCTGACACCAGTCTTCTCTTTTCATCTCTGTCCAGTACGTAGACCTCAGCATAGGATTCCAAAATATATTTAACTGATGTTGAGTAGTGGTGCACTACTACTTCTGAAGTTTTGGTAGAATCACCTCTATTTAATTGCAAGATGATAATTGGCCTTTTATGCTGTAGCATCATATTGCTGACTCACTGGAAACACTGCTGCCTAGTCAGTTACCCATGATGTTATCCTTTGCTGTGTATAACAGTTGTAAATGTTAAGTTGATTTATGAGATCATTTTGACCTCAGAATGCTATTTGCCAACAAATGAACTAGAGATTTGTGGGTATTTGCCAACAAATAATCTAGGGATTTGGGGGGTTGTGTGCCTGTGAGTTTCAACTTATCTGTAAATGCATGTCGTCTTTAGGCTCTGTCTGCTTTACCCTCCCAGCCTACTTCACTGTAGTTCTCCACTTGCAAAGCTTGCTAGGCCAGTTCATGGTAGCAAATGCCTCAAAGGTGGAGTGAATCAAACTTGCATGGCTATTCATAAATCATGTACCTTTGGAGGATACATTCTCCTGTCCTCTGACAATCAGGCATGCAGAAACTGTTAGACAGCCAACAGTGAGCATATTTGGAACTAGAACACCTGTGTGACTCATTTGACTTAGTATGCTGATTTTTGTGTTTATGAAAAATAGTATCTGAGACTCATTTTTTCATTGTCATTTTGAATGACTCATTGTCATTTTAACATTTAGCAGAAGTCTACAGTATGGGTCTTTGGAACAATTAGGATGCAGGGGGAAAAAGTAAGCTCCTTCCATATTTGGCAATACTGTAAAATTATGCAGAGCGATTACAAGGTTTTTCCTAAAGTGGCTAAAGAAAATGTGGAAGATGAACTAGCATTTATATATCATTAGGCAAGACTCCCATCAGGCATGTCTTGGTTTTCATGTTTACCAATGGTGATGTTGAAGAAAGTCTGTCTTTTCAACAGGCCCCCTAGACATGTTCTTAAGATGGGGGCTAAACACTGCAGGTAGGTTGTTACTAATGTTTGCCTACTGGCGGGTTGGGGAAATGACATTTCCCATTCATTATCATTGAAACATCCTTAAATATGAAGACTCTTACAAGCAGAACGTGTATTTATAGTTTCCCTCTATATATTTGTTGAAGCTTACTCTCAAATAAGTGTGCATAGAATAACACTGCAGGCAGCTTTTATTCTTCCTGGAGAGCGCAATGATTTTTGCTGTCTTAATATTTCTTACTGCTTGATCACTCAGTACCTCTCGGATAATTTCTGAGGAGGCTCAGGTACATAGGAGTCTTTGCCAGATCATTTTGGGGACTCACTTCTGCAGCTAGTCTTAGGGGGAGTTCAAGCTCCCCTTCCCAGTTCCAGAGTTCATGTTTTTCAAAGATTTTTTTTTTTCAAAAACAGCAATATTTGATCATTAAAATTAAGCCTATCACTCTGTTTGGGAATAGCAGAGGGAAGGAATAGAATGTTGTGAGCAGACAGGAACCAATATTCCTATGCCAGATGGCAATGATAGGATATTATTGTCAATCGCTGGTAAAAAATAAAATAAAATAAAATACAAAGAAAAAGAAACAATCCTTGTTATTCTTAAAAAAAAAATTACATTGCATGTATCCAGATGCCATCAGCACTACAGTGGCATTTTTAAAAACTTGTTTTGTACTTGTTACTCTTATATTAATAAATGGCAAGGCATGCATAAACATGGCAGAGTTACTTAGTTTTAATATATAAGTATGAGTTGCATATTAAAATTACTGTGTGTACACTATTTACAGAAATAATTACTGGAGTAACTAAAAAAATAGTATTGTGTGTGTGTGTGTGTGTGTGAGAGAGAGAGAGAGAGAGAGACTTGACCAATATTGCTAATATTTTCAATCAATATTGCTAATGCTTTTTTTAAAAAAAGCCATAAGTTAGGTCCATGGATTGGGATATCCTCTGAGCCTTTTTTGTTGCTGTTTTTGGTTGTTGTTGTTTTTTATGGAACAATCTCACCAGCAGGCACTGTCTTCAATCCATTTTCTCCCCACCCCACTACATACCTCAGTGTTCTCGAGGTTTGGCAAAAACCTGTAGAAGTGTAGGGGAGTTGTTCAAGGAGGCAGAATCAGCAACAAATTACTTGTTCCCACTGCTCCACTCATCCACTGGATCATGGTTGAGTTTATAAACAAAGGTCCGGCCTATACGAGGGGGGGATACGTTCACCTCTGAAGAAGCAGCCATTCGCAGTGATGCAACCTGTCTTAATGGTCAAAAGAGCCCCCACTAAACTTTGCATGTCCCCTAGCCAAGATGGCGGCCACGAGTAATTTACTCATGCTTTTAAATCTGTTGCTGCCATTAAAAAAAAAAAAAAACAGTTTACCATGGTACACACATGCAATACTTCATATTTACAAAAAGAAAAAGAGTGAGAGTAAAAGATTGCCGTTTTATCAACTTACGGACCCTCACTTAGCCAAAAATCCAACATGGCAGCAGCAGGCGCTTTCCCTGTTTGCTGGCCCTGCTCCCATGCTCATCCAGCCAATCAGTTTATGTGGCCTGATGGCAGCAACATGAATGTGACTGTCTTAATGATTGCACATTCACATGCCCTACAGAGCTTTTTTAAAACTCCGAGAAAAGCTTGAAAGGTTTCAATGGATTTGTCTCCTCCCCTTCTGAATGAGACATATTGATGCAAATGTCCATTTGGACAGATCGCCTGCCATGTGATTGCCATTTAAATTATTTTCACCATTTGGACAGGACCAAAGGCACTCTTCCAATAGCCTAGACAGCAGGAATGGGGAATGTGTGGCACACCAGGTATTATTGGACGCCTCAGTCAGTCTGAGCCAGCTTGGCCAGTTGTAAGGTATGACAGAGCTGTGTTTCAACAAATGGAGAAGTCATACTTGTCCCAGCATTGCTGTATGGGATTGGTTTCAGGAAGGGGGAATCAGGGTGGGCCTGTGAATGCAAACAGACTGAATTAGATATTACCATTCCTGAGACATTATTTGAATTTGAAAATATGTTTAAAATACTGCTTTAAGATTCTTTTGACTTAATATGAATGCTCAGATCTGAATCTGGACAAGAACAGTTCAACGCAGCATCATGGAATATCTCAAGTGGAAGACATGGGAAACATCATTTTAACGTTAATTTCAGAACCATACAGTAAGCCAGAAGTCAAGACTTCTGTGTTCTATATTTTCAGAGGTCTGCTCTTGCTAAGTCTTTGTCTCTGTTTTGATTTTTGGAGTGACTTTTAGGGCTTCTTTCTTTCTTTCCCGTATGTACAGGTCTGCCCTAAGTTCCTTCCTTCCCTCTTCACAGTCTGTCCAGGAAGTAAAAGTTACCAGACCAGTTCTGTTTTAACATTAAATGTTTTAACTAGATGCCCAGAATTTGGGGTATACATTTAAAGGTCACCTGGATAGGAAAGGTCATTGGAGAAAGGGCCAGCTTAAGATCTGTTGTGGCAACTCAGTTATGGAATACCTTCCCCTTAGAGACCCAATTGCCCCCAACATTGCTGTATTCCAGTGCCAAGTGAAAAAATATCTCTTTACTAAACCCTTTAAGGGCCTAAATGGTTTTACACAAATCCCCACATGTACATGGTTCTAAATTACAGTATTTTAAACTATTTTAACCTGTTTCAGTCTTAACTTGTTTTAGTCTCATGTAACTTGTCAATGTGTTCAGTCATTTAAAAGCCTTTCAAAATTATTTGTATCTTAGAAAGAGAGTGGGATATAAATATTTTAATAAATAAATATTTATTACTTGAAGCAAAAGATAGGATTGCTTGCTCCTCTTGAACTTGATGCACAGATTATTTTTACTTCAACATGTATGAACAGGACCACACCTCTGAGTGCAGCAGGCTAGTTTAAGGAGTTCAGAACAAACCATGTGGCAGGCACACAGCCTTTCAACAGAAAGGAATGTAAAGGAGGTTTAGGAGGAGCGCTCAGATATGTACTGCATCCAACATCCAGCATTTGCTGCCTGTGGTGGTTGCCTCATTTTAGCTGATGGTAGGGCCAGCCCAGAACTGTGATAGTACATAGGATACTACCTTGTCAGATCTTTGGTCCATGTAGCTGAGTGTTATTTACACTGAATGGTGCCAGCAGCTCTGTCACCAATGGCAGAAGATGGCATTTCCCAAGCCCTGGATCTAAACAACAGGAATATGCAAAGCATGTGTTCTGTCACTGATAGTTAAGACTTTGGTTTGCTAAAAATGCATTTGCTTCAAAAGCAGGTGTAAGACCAGCTGTTATAGAGCAAATGTATAGCACATAAAATAAGTCTGAGAGAGGAAAACTGTCTTGAATGTGTTGGCAGGGAAGAATAGGGATCCCTCAATTCTAATCAGGTCACCATGTTTTTAAAACATTGCTTTCCTTTAATTTTTATCTCTCTGAAATGTTTTATCTTCCTCTCTAGACATATTGCTGAAAGTGGAACTAATTTGATGCTGTGTTTTGTAGGTCACAGATTTTCAGATCCTGAAAGGGTGAACTACAAATTTGAAAGTGGAACCTGGTAAGTTTCTGTGTTGTTGTTTTTTTAAATTAACCCATAATTTGTTTTAACAGTGTATTCTACTTTCTGGATAAAACCTGCAAGTGTATGTACTATACTTGCTGATAGACCCTCATTAGGACTCATTAGGACTTCATACCTGGCCCTGGCTAATATGTTTCTTTAGGACTGATGAGATCTTTGACCCTCCAGACATTTTGGACTATAGTTCTCACAGTCTCTTAACCATTGACCATGTTGGCTGCAGGTGGTAGGGCTTGGAGACTAATACATCTGGAGGTCCAAGCATTCCTGCATCCTTGTAGAAGTCTAGGACACATGCGCAGTATCCTCTGAAGCACAGTACACATTAGTTACAAGGAACAACTGATGGGTCTTAATTAAAGGAACAGGGCTACCCAATAATTAAAACAAATAGCACTGGTCTGGGGCTGTACAGATGTTGGCACCGAGTTGACTGTGCCTCAGAGATTGAAATCATTACTTTAAAATGGGGTGGGCAATGTGAGCAGGGCCAAGGGCCAGTTTTATGGCCTGGGATAGTCAAAGGGCCATAAATTCTGTCAAAAATAGGATAGGTCCAAAAGTTCACTTCTAGTTTTGAAAAGCAGGGATTTTAAAAATGTCAGACAATGTAGGAAGGCTCCTACAGCCTTCCAGGGAGACAGCTCACTTTTAAAGGCCAAATAAAAGGTAGGCTGAGGGAGGCCGAGGACTACAAAAACAAGCTGAGTGGCTGCATGTGGCCCCAAGGGACACTTTCCCCACCCTGTTCTTAAAAACCCCAATGTATTGGGCTTCTACATTTGTAAAATGTAGAAGTCTAGGACACATGCTGGTTTTTCTATGGGTATTTGATTTCTGGCAGTCACAATTTTAATTTTGTACAGTGAAACTCCAGAGCACTATGGGAAATAGTAATTGTCAGCCGTCAGCTGGAGGAGTACTGCTATTTCAGGTCCAAGAGGGCCCACTGGTGTGAAAAGCCAAACGAGTGCAAACTCTGGTATGTTGTGTGGCTTTTTCAGATTGTTAGAATGTTAAGAAACCCATTTTTGACCAACAAAAAACATTCGGTTTCCATGAGCAGAGAAATATGTGACACTCAAAGAAGAGAGAGAAGAAGATGCTGTTGTGGCTCTCTCTTTGCCAGAAAAACCCACTTATCTTTCATTTCACAAAAAAAGCCTGTTGCTCTTTCTCTGCCTCTAAAACTAGGTTCTTCAGACATGTTCCATAGGTCTATAGCTTTACAACAACTTTACAACAACTGGCCACCTACTGACAGAGAGGGAAGATCTTTCTTAGTAATTGTGTTTGGTTTCCTCTGATGATGGCGCAGAGAATGTTTCATTTGTGATCAGTGTATAAACAATATTTTATGCAGCTGCCGAGATGAATACAGTAGTTGATATCTTGATCTGAGATAAACCAGTAAAGCAGGGATAAGAATCATGTGGTCCTCCAGATGCTGTTGGACTGCAAGTCCCAGAAGTCGTAGCCAGCATAAACGGTAGTGATGAATGCTGGGAGTTGCAGTCCAACACCTGGAAGGCTGCATGATTCCAACCCCTTCTGTAGGGAATGAATAGTAAATCTTATATGCCCCTCTCTCTTCCTCCATCTTTTTCATGTTCTGAATTTACATTTTCTAAATGATAATTCTTGATCATTGTCACTGGTGCTTTGTAGAGACCCAAAATAGTTTGAGTTGATCTGACTGAGCCTCATGAAGATAGAGACATGAAGATAGAGACAAATTATTTACAGGGTGCCCTTCACCTGTTAATGATGATATGTTCCACCACTCCCAGCTGAACACTTGAATTATCCTGTGGAACTGATTATCACAAAACAAAATCCAAAATCCATAAAAAGTGGTGCCTTTATTGGCCAACAAAATGCAAAACACATGATGCAAGCTTTTGAAGCTCTACTGGCTTCTTCATCGGGCAAAAGATGTTAAAAAGAAAAGAAAAGATGATCTTGGAATCACAGGCCTACATGCTGTTTCAGATGTTACTTGTGTTGTTGTTCAGGTGAGGGATCTCATGCAGGCAGAAGCCACTCCTACTTCCTGGCCATGTGGAGTTGAGACACAAGACAGTAAAATTAAAATCCTTTTGCAACATTGAGGCAACTTCTCTGGCATCCAGCATGTTCCTGTTCTTTTGTGAGACCACGAGTCCCTTTGTTAGGCTGAGATATACAGATGACATTTATGCATTTTCAAAGAAAAAATATATGAATATCAGTGTCCACAAGACAAAAGTGCAGAAATAATACCTCAGGTAGCTAAACAGTGCAGGTGAATATTGCCTGCTAGTGAACCATCTACAAATGTATTGATTCAATCAAGGAAGCCACACTCCTGGGTTTGCAAGATGTGAGCAGGGCATTTGAAGACCAAGGGTCTTGGAGGTCTTTTATTTATAGGGTCACCAGAAGCTTAAGTCAATTTGATGGCAAACAAAACAACAGTGATTTAGCTTATGGTGGTCATGGATAAGTGAGAGACCATTCCTCTGATCCAACATTATTATATTTATACCCCACCATCTGTCCAAGGAGCTCAAGGTGACATTAATCATCCCCACCACCACTATTTTACCCTTCCAAAGATACTTTCCAAAAGGTAGACTAGGCTGGAAGGTACCGCCTGGCTAAGTAGCTGGGTGGGGATTTTTGGACTAAAAATTCCATTGCTCCCAGAATATGCCCTGAGGGTGGTAAAAGCTCTAGTCCAACACATGTAGAAGGCAATGGACTGGGGAGATTATACTACACCATGTGTATCCATTCCGTATCCTTCCAGAAGATGAATTCTACCATAAGTGCAAATGGTACCTTAGTAACATTGGATAAATATCCCTGTGCCTAAAGAATACACAATCTAAAGTAAGTAATAGGGAAAACAGGTAGGAAAGAAGCATTGAGGAAAATGACAGCAACAGGTATCATATGAAAATTGTCTCCAGACTGGCAGTAATGATATCCCCTCATCAATGTTTCTGTTTATATAACTGAAGCAATATTTCTGTATAGAAAGCAGAACGTAACATTCATGTTCTAAAAGCACTGATTTTTTTTTTAAACATCTAATTGCAAATGGCAAAGAACTGAGAGCTTTGGGGGGGAGGTAGGGGGAAGTGGGGGGGGAAGGCTATCAGAATGACAAAGGGAAAATACAACCTAAGGTTGTAAGAGTATAGAGGAGATTAAACCTGGCATACCCAAGAAACAGAAGTAAAATGGTAAAAATAAATCAGTTCTAGCAAAAGCAAAGTTTACTCCATACTGGAGCACAAAAATGGTAGAAATGTTTAAATTCCCCCTCTTAAATGTTTGCAAAGTGTTTGGAAGAACTTTTTGGATTTTAGTTGGTGGGAAAATCATTTTTTTTCTATTCATGGTTAGTGATGGAAGGCTTATTTAATATATTAATAATCTCTTTGCTTTTTATCTGCAGCAGCAAGATGGAACTTGTAGATGATAACACTGTAATCCGGGCAAGAGGTTTACCATGGCAGTCATCGGACCAGGACGTTGCGAGATTCTTCAAGGGCTTGAATATTGCCAAGTTAGTTCTGTCTAAGGGACATGTTTCTTAACCTTCAACCATGTTCTCAAAGTATTTCCAAGGGTCACCCTACTGGCTGCCCTTGGTTGCTAGCCAAAGATTTCTTTTCTCCAAACCTCTGGAAAGGGAAATGTCTTCTGATGTCACGCTGAACTTTCAAACTTAGCACAGCCAGGGAAGGGGCAGTTAAGTCACTGGCTTTTCCCCATCTGTCATCTGTGAAGAGGGGTGGCAGTTTGTTCCCATTGTAATAAGCCCCGGCACCACCCAGGAATAGCATGGCATTCCAGGAGTCTCCAGATCAGGGCATAATATAACAGCAGGGAAGGCCTTGTGCTTCTCTCATGTTTTTGAAGTCAGTGTGGCATCGAGGGGAATCCTCAGATTTCTACCCAACAGTTTGGAAACGTTACTACAACTCCCCAGTTGCCTCAGCCAGCATGGCCAGTGATCATACTAGCTTGGGGCATTTAAGGAGCTGTAGTCCAAGAATGGAACTTTTCCATGCTCTCCTCTAGGCAGATGAAAAGGTTGTGTTCCCTTCATCAGTCTGTGCCTCACCAAAATGAAATGACATGAAGTCACCAGTGGTGAGTTCGATAGTGCATTGTTCAGTTTGTGAACAGTTTATAAACAAGACCATGGTGGAGAGATGTGTATCTGGGTGTGCTGTTTTAATACACATTCTGTTTTTAAAGCGTTTTAATTGTTTTAAATTTCAATGTTTTAAATTTTAATTGAATGTGCTATTTAATGCTTTTTAAACTTTTGTACCTCATATTGTTTTAACTGCTCTGTTTTAATTTATACTGTAAGCCACTGTGAATCCCATTTGGGAGAAAGGAGGGATAAAAATAAATACAGATACAACATTAGCTTTCCAGGTAGCTTCAAAAAGGAAAACAGTGGAAGAGTTGTTTTTTTTTTTTTAAATCACACCTAGAAAAAAAAATTAATGCAGCAAAGGGATGACTATAAAATTCTTGATAGTTTCTGCTTGATATAATGAGCTTTAACTCACTCTTTGCCCTCATTGAAAGTGGTCATAAAATCAAGAGCAATCACAAGTACAAAATTCTGAACAAAATAAAGTGTTTCTGTGTACTGGAAACACTGAGATGAATCCTCAGAGTCAGAGTGGCTGAAAATTGGATAGAGTTGAAGATGATGCACTTGATTGAAGGACAAATCCATAATACAGTACTTATAGGGAGTAACTTTGTGGCACACCAATATCCAATGCACTGATACTGTGGGATTACTAAGAATGAAAGGAAAACAATATTGGGGAGAGTAGCACAGAATTTCATTGAGGATTTCCTACTCTTATGGAACAGGGAAAAGATCTGGGTATCTACTCTTACTAAATTTAAATTTTTAAATGAATAATTTCAAACATTCTAGTAGGCATTTAAGTATTTGGAAATTTCATGCGTGCAGGCAAGAATGAAAACAGTAGGGCCCCCTTATCCACTGGGGCTTGGTTCTCAGGGGGCACTGTGGATAATAGTGAACACCATTGAAAATAATGGGACTTCTAAAATACCATAGAGTTGCCTTGGAGGACCTAGAAAATGGCTAGAGGGGCCACATTTTCTAGGAAGACTATGGTGGGTGTGCTGTTTTGTGTCCTGTGGATAATAGAATCAGTGGATAATGGAGTCCTACTGTAATTTTACCATTTTTCTCCTTGCTGTGAAAAAGTCATCAAGAACTGCAGGTCAAAGACTATTCTCAGTTTGGGATTAATTTTTTGCAACAACAACAACAGCAACAAAACAAATTGTACACAGGCTTTTTGCACATAAAATGGCATTTTGTGTTTTCTACAAATAAAAGTTACTTTCTACTCCGAAATGCTATTTTTAGAAGATGGTTCATTTACAGGAAACAGCAGCAACAGCAGAAAACAGCATTTTCTGTGCAAAAAACCCACATGTATTTTTTGTACAGAAGAAGTCACAAACTGATAAGGTTCTCACCCAGCTAGGATTCTCCTTGTCCAGGCTTTGCAACACTTGGGGGAATTTTTTTTCCCCCAACCATTTTACAGATATTTTCAAATATTATTTCCGTTCCTACATTCTAGTAGAAACAACTGTAAAGAGGCAATCTAAATGGCTCTGGAGTAAATCCCCTCCATCCTCCTATTTGGAAAATGCAAATAGGTGGAGTCAGAGGGCCT
The DNA here is from genome assembly GCA_030847615.1 of Gambelia wislizenii. NCBI lineage: Eukaryota > Metazoa > Chordata > Lepidosauria > Squamata > Crotaphytidae > Gambelia > Gambelia wislizenii. Next base: position 295,261,037 of record JAUMIR010000004.1, read on the forward strand.
TTTTCTGCCTTCTCATTCTGTATTTGTTACTCAGTTTACATAAATTAAATTGCTTCAATGTAGTTAATAGAATTATAGTAGTGTGAACAGAAGTGAAATGTTTTGCTGCTGAAGTTCTCGTGAGAATCAACTATTCCTGTTTCTAAAAGGAGGGTGTGAATGCATTGAGCAGTAGCCAAAGGTGTTTCCTTTGCAGATTTTGTGGGAAAGAAAGTAAGTGTGCTTCTGTAACTTATCTCTGCTTCTGTTTGCTTTAGGGGAGGGGCTGCACTTTGTCTTAACGCCCAGGGCAGGAGAAACGGAGAAGCTCTTGTCAGGTTTGTAAGTGAAGAGCACAGGGACCTAGCATTGCAAAGGCACAAGCATCACATGGGGAACCGGTACATTGAGGTATGTTGCTCAAGCTCCGAAAATTTGTATTTGGATAAAATAGTGGAAAGTTTTGTTTGACAGTAATAACGCCCACCCTCTTCCTTTTTTTCAGGTGTACAAAGCGACAGGAGAAGACTTCTTGAAAATTGCTGGAGGTAATCATTCTCCCACTGTAGTTCAGTTGAATGTTATAAATGGTTAAAATTTAATGGAAGGACAACGCCCACCAACCCCCCAAAAAACTTCCTAATGGATTTGGAGGCAGTTTTAGCTTTTAAAATACCATTATTAAAATTTCCAAGGATGGGTGGGTGCAGCAAGGAATGAACATGAGGGGGTTGGGGGCCCTCTGGGGTCTTACACAAGCTTCATATTACCCCAACCCTGGCAGTTGCCCACCCTTGCTCTAGCTGATGACCAATGTTGCAAAATTGTGGTGGTGGTGAGTTACATGGTGTCAGGCTGCCTGTTGTGCACCCCTGACTAGGATTGCCAGGCCAGGATCATTTCAGACCCCGAGTTTTCCAGACCAAAACCTGAGAGCTAGTGACAGCCCCTGATGATGTCAACAAACATTATACAGTTGTCCCTTCACATTTGTGGGTGTTAGGTTCCACAGACCCCCGCGAATGTGAAAATTCCATGAATAATGCCTGCCCTCCCCCTCCACTGCCAAAGTGACCACGGTCACCTCCCCAGCCCTCCCCCCTCCCACCCAAGGCCTTCATGGGGCCTCCAGAGGCCCTGTGGTCACCTCCGCCCTCCCTCCCAAGGCCTTCACGGGGCCTCCGGAGGCCCCATGGTTGCCTCCCCAGGTCTCCCCCCTCCCTGCCAAGGCCACCGCGAGGCCTTTGGAGACCCTCCGGAGGCCCCGTGGTCGCCTCCCCAGGCTTCCCCCTCCCACCCAAGGCCCCCTCGCTGCCTCTCCCACCCGCTGCCCGGCCTCCTAAGGTGGCGAGGGAGCCTCGGAAGGCTCCCTCGCTGCCTCTCCCACCCCTTGCCCGGCCTGCTTCTCTCCCCCCCCCCCCCCGAAGCAGCCACAGGGCTTCTAAAGCCCTGTCACTGCTTTTGGGAGGGGGGGAGGCCCTCCTAAAACCACGAATATCCAAAACCACAAATGCTAAATTTGCAAATGTGGAGGGGCAACTGCACACTGTGCAGCTGTCACATTTGCTCACAGCTTGTCATTCAAGCACACACACAATCAACATTTTCCTGTTTGGAAACAAAGTGCCTTTGCCAATTGCAATGCTTGATTTATACCAATTAATGTTTGCGAAGTGCAGCAAAGAGCCAGCATGCTGTAGTGCTTTTGAGTGTTGGACTAGTGCCCCAGGAGACCAGGGCTCAAATCCCCACTCAGCCATGGCAACCCAGTGGTTGGCCTTGAGCAAATCATACACTCTCAGCCTCAAAGGAAGGCAAAGGGCAAATCCCCTCTGAACAAAATCTGCCAAGAAAACCCCGTGATAGGTTCACCTTAGGGTTGCCATAAGTCAGAAATGACTTGAAGGCACACAACAACAACAACAACAACGTGCAGCAAACTGAACAGCCAACTAGAAGGATCTCCACTGGACTGGAAGTTAGCATGCAAGCCTTATCTCTCACTCAGAGCTGACCCCACAAAAACTGGAGAATTTGACCTCCTGCCTGTTGCCTGGAAGTGACCCATCACAACTGTGGACTCAGGGTTGTGTCCTGTATTCTTGGGTCTGCCCTGGACTTAGGGGTCTGGCAACCCAAACCCCCACACACCTTTGCTGGGACAGCTGCTTCTATTCTCAATCAATTAAAAGAATAAAAGGAGATGTTAACTGGAATAGGTAGGGATTTCTCCTAGGATCATCTGTTTACAAAGCATGGACTGGATTTCTCTAAGGCCAGGGTGAGCCCAAGCCATTTTATTACCCGATAGAAACCAAAAATTGCCCCCTCCCTTGTCAAGGTGCTGAACACCCAAAAGTAAGCCAAATTATTCTGGTATATGAGGCAGAAAATCCCATTAGGATTTCTCCTCAAGGCAGTAATAACCAAGTAAATAACTAGTATTTTTCTGCCTTTTAATGATATACCAGTTCTTCAGTCTGAAGTGGCCACCTCATTCTCCCTTAGGGCCATTCTCAAAGCCAGGTTGAGAGGCTTTGAGGATGCACCTTGGTTTAGTGGTAGAGGTAGGAAAACAAATCAGTTTGGCTTTCTCCCACATTTTTTGTTGTGTTTTGTTTTGTTTAGGCTTTGGTTCTTTCCATTCCAAATACATGATCTGCTAGTTTTGGTACATTCTTCAAAAAGAAACTGAAACAAAATGTTCACCTATTCACGGTGGCCAAATTAAGCAGGTATGCCTACTTCCAGCATGGAGAGGTCCAAATTGTACCTGCATGCCATTTATGCCTTAGAAGATAAAGAGCCTATGAGAAAAAGAGGTTGCAAACCATAATTCTGTACTAAAATGGCTGGGTGCAGAGAAATTCCAATCTAGACCTCATGAACTGGCATTACACATCTGTCCATTTCAGCTTTTCCCACATTCAATTTTTTATTTTCAGTTTCTTCACAATCTAAATGTGAAAAAAAAGTTTATTGAAATTTGCAATAATAATAAATTAAAACTCTTGTCTATCAGTACTCAGAATTCTTACAAGAAATTAGATTCCCCCACACACATACAAATACACACATACATTGTTGAGATTACTTAACAATCTATGTTAAAATAGAGCAGCAGATATAATTAATGACATATAAATGCATTTTAAAACAGCTTATTAAATTATTTTTAAAATTTAATTTAAAAAACTGAGATTAAAACATATTATATATATGAATTTCTATTAAAATCATATAGCCTTGTTGCTAATATACAACTTTTAACCAGGAGGAATCTTTGAATTACCAACATTTGTGTACCATGGCCCTTCGAGTTTTAACAGCACATAAGAAAAATTTTGCTACCTTCTCTGTTACTCTTTTTTCAGTATCTCTTAATCGATATATTAAGTACCATTCCAAAGGTCTTCCTGGGAACTTGCTTAAGAGAGGGACTACAAGCCTTGATCTATTATTCTTACAAAATGTGCAATAGAAAAGGACATAGGATAAAGATTCTACTAATCCCTCCCCACAAGGGCATATGCGGTCCTTATACTGAATTTGCTGGAAACGTCCTTCTAGTACATCAGATGGGATAACATTAAATCTGGCTTTGGTAAATGGCTTTCTGAACATTGAATAGTTCTCTTAATCTGCATACCTAGGAAGGATTGTAATTAGGATACATTACAAAATGGGGTTTGAACCTTTCCTTTGTACTCTGGAATGTACCAGAGGTGCTGATGGGACTACGTCAATAGTTTTTTTTATTTTATTTTAGAACTCAGCTTCTTGTATGAGTTGCATGTAGGTTTTGAACAGTAAATCAAGCCTACGCATAGCCTCAGGTGAGGGTGGCCTTCAAAAGCATATGAAGGAATTGCATTGCTAGACTTGTTGGGGTGTGTCCCTTGTGGTATTATTTCTGGCTCTTACACAGAAGTAAAGAAGCTCTAGTTTTCTTTTTGTCTGAAATGAAAGGCCACACAGGGAGAGGCTTGGGATCTTGAAAGTGCCTGTAGAAATTTTATCTTGAGGAGTGGGGAAATTTATCAGTTTCTCATTCTTCCTCATTTAGTAGTTTTTTTAGTTTTTTCTATTTCAAGTATTAGGTATGTATGGGTTTGGGTTTGTTTGTTTGTTTTTTGTAGACCCCTCTCTGAAACTAATTTTGGCTTTGTTAGCAACATCCAAATGCAATGGGTAGCAGCTGTTCCTAGCATGTGTACCTTCTCTTTTTATTGGTGTTAAAGATGAGGAGCCTCTCAGAACAAAAGGGTGGCACTATCATGCAGGCATTGAAACCCAGACTCTTAGACCGAAGCACTCAGATCTCAAGAACTGTATGGACAAAGCTGTCAGCTTCAGTTTCTCCCATGTTAATTTCAAGTTCTCAAGTTCTTTCCTAAATATGAAGAAATCAACAAATTTCAGTAAATTCTTAATAAAAATGAAATGAAATTCTCACCTGCTCATGTAAATACTCAGTCTCATTCATAAAACTTGGAGTATGTCCGATGATGCCTTTGTCCAACTTTTATTGAAGTGCCAGCCATGCCCTTTCATAGCAAAGGCTTATTTTGCCATAGTGCAGTAGTTCCCAATCTGTGGTCCTCTGGGTGTTTGGGACTTTAACCCCCAGAAGCCCCAGCCAGCTGGGCCAACAGTCTGGGAACTGAAGTCCAAAACAGCTAGAGAACGAAAGGTTGGGAACCACTGTTGTAGTGGTTCATAGCTTAATTAATTACCTCATGAGTAAAATATTGTAATGCACTCTATATGGAGTTGTCCTTTAAAGGTGTTCAGAAGCTACAGCTAGTACAAAATGCAGTGGCCAGATGGTTGTTTGGTGTGTGCTTTAGAGTCCACATGTCACTGGTCTTCTGTCGATGGCACTGGCTTCTGATTTCCTTGCAAGCGTAACTCAAGTCCTGCAAAGGTTTTGACCTGCAAAGCCCTAAATTACTCAGGCCAGGAGATCTGAAGGACTCTTTTCTCCAGTATGAACCTGCTCAGAATTTGAGATCCTGTCTTGGGTTCCACCACCCTGAGGTTATATTGGAGAGGGGGAGAGACAGGGTTTTCTCAACAGGAACCCCTTGGTTGTAGAGTTCCCTCCCTAGGGACGTCTGGCCTGGAAGTCAAGACCATACTGTTTTGTGTGGCATTTGGTCCCTAAAATCTGGGCTATCTCTTAGTGTGCTTTAATTGTGTGTGATTCTAAAGCTAGTTTTTAAAATACTGTTATTGTATTTTTAAAAAGAATGTTTTATCTGTTGTGCATTGCCTTGAAAGCCCTGGTGGGCTGAGAGGCAATAAACAACTATTTCAATAAATATTATTTCTGTTTTGTAAAGGCAAATACACACTACACAAATAATCCAGTTTGAATCTGGATTATTTTCCATGGCTCCTTCTTATGGAATCCTGGGATTTGTAGTTTGGTGAGGCACCAGCACTCTTTGGCAGTGACAGCTGAAGACTTTGGAGATTTTCAGACGGGGAACCCCCACCCCCCCGCGGAGGTCGGGAGAGAAACGGGGCTGTTCCACTTCCTGTGCTCCATTTCACACGCCCCCCCCATCCTTTTCCCAACCTCCATTTGTTCTCCCTCCCTCCTGCTTTCATTTTCCTTCTGCTATTTTTACTAACAGAAGTTTCCATTACTAAAAAATAGTAGAAAATAGCAGAAGGAAAATGAAAGCAGGACGGAGGGAAAACAAATGGAGGTCGGGAGAAGGACGAAGGTGTGTGAAATGGAGCACTGGAACTGGAACAGCCCCGTTTCTCTCCCGACCTCCGCGGTTTCCCCCCCCATCTGAAAATCTCCCTTGTAAAACTATAAACCCCCAGGATTCCATAGGAAGGAGCCATGGCAAATAATCCAGTTTCAAATTGGATTATTTGTTTAGTGTGGATTTGGCCTTTGAGACGCATCTGTTTTTCTAATGCATCCATCTTGCTTTGCTCCACAAAAAATCCATTATGGAGGAAAAGACACAAGACATTTACAACTGTCTTCTGACTGGTAGTGCTAGGCATGATCTATCTGAAATTGCCTTCTTTCCTTAGAAGCTCCCTTTCTCCTTCATAACCCTATGAGACGAACAGCTTATCATAACTTCTAATTTTTCTGATTTCTCTTCAAAAGGCACATCCAATGAAGTTGCTCAGTTCCTGTCTAAAGAGAACCAAGTGATTGTTCGCATGAGGGGTCTCCCATTCAATGTAACAACAGAAGAAGTGCTAGCATTTTTTGGTCAACACTGTCCGGTGACAGGTGGAAAAGAAGGAATCCTTTTTGTGACCTATCCTGACAACAGGCCAACAGGGGATGCGTTTGTGCTGTTTGCTTGTGAGGAATATGCACAGAATGCATTAAAGAAACACAAAGACTTGTTGGGTAAAAGGTACATAGAACTCTTCAGGAGTACAGCAGCTGAGGTCCAGCAGGTGAGTCCCCTTGCTTACTGATATCATGGTGAGGGGGTACTAATTCAGGATGGATCAAAGGAAGAACAGCTTCACATGTTGTATAGTTAAACAATGGGATTTGCTAACAAAAGATCTATAGCAATGGACAGTGACTTGGGTGGCTGTAAAGAGGGATTATTTAAATTCATGGAGGATAAACCTATAAGTGGCCAATTGTCATCATGACTATACTAGAGACAGTATGTCTTTCAAAATCAGTTGTTAGGGGACACGGTCAAGAAGCTGTTGCATCATGTCCTATTTGTGGGTTTCTCATAGGCACCTGCTTCACCTCTTTGGGACAGGAAGGCAAACTATATGGACCTTTGGTCTGATTTGCAGGGCTCTTCCTATGCTACATTCCGAGAATAAAAGGAATTGATCTCATACCTCAAATGATATGGAAGAAATGGGCGACAGGTGGATCAGAGTCAGGTCTGGGATTACCCAAGACATTATGCTGCCTGAGGCAAAGCGACTAGTTATATGTGCATTACTTTCAAGTAAGAGGAATAGTATCAAAGCAGCTCTTTAGCATTAATGCAGCAGATGATAAAAGGATTTTCTCATCATCTCTGAGTGTTGACCATGCTTGCTGGAGATAATAGTAGGTGTAGTACAACATCTGGATAGTGGTGAAATTATGCTATCAAAGTACATTATTTGTTAACTAGATATACCAGTCAGGATAAGGATCACTTCTATTTTCTTTCTAATCAGAATGTCTCCAAACGCATTTTATTTTGTTTGCTACTGGGGTATTTTTTTACATCCTGCTTTCTTCCAAGGCTATGGACTGGGTTCTTCCACTGCTGATGCCCCCATCTCTGTTTTAATTATCTCAACGATCTTTTGAAATAGATTATTCCATGCCTGTTGGGAGATTCTGGTAGGCTAATAATGTAATTATTAAATGCCAGTGTTATGACAGAATCTATAGACGAGGTGTCCAGCAACTCCGTTGATGAAATTTTATTGGATCAGCTTCAATCTGTGAGTGCCAATGACATGGACAAGCTCCTTGATAGAGTGAGGAAGACGACCTGTCCCCTCGATCCCTGTCCATCTTGACTGGCCATCCAAGGGGGCGACGCATCGAGAGTACTCCTTAGGGATATTATCAATGCATCCTTCAGGGAGGGTCCGTTCCACCCTGTCTGAAGGAAGCGTCGGTTAAGCCGTTCCTGAAAAAGCCTTCCCTGGACCCCTTGGACAGGAACAACTATAGGCCAGTCTCCTTGCTGCCTTTTCTAAGCAAGGTGATTGAGAGGGCGGTCGCTTCCCAACTCTAGATCCATTTCAAACTGGCTTTAGGACAGGATATGGAGTGGAGACTGCCATGGTTGCTCTAGCTGACGACCTCTGCTTGGGTATCGACAGGGATAGTGTGACCCTGTTGGTGCTCTTGGACCTCTCAGCAGCCTTCGATACAATAGATCATTCCATCCTCTTGGATCGCCTGAGAGGGTTAGGAATTGGAGGCACTGCCTTGCAGTGGTTCCGTTCCTTCCTCTCGGGCAGATCCCAGAGGGTGAGGCTTGGGGACAGTTGCTCTACCAGAATAGAGCTTAACTGTGGCGTTCCTCAGGGTGCCATCCTGTCCCCGATGCTATTTAACATCTATATGAAGCCGCTGAGAGAGATCATTCGGAGGCATGGAGTGCAGTGTCATCAGTATGCTGATGACACCCAGATATACTTCTCCATGTCTTGGTCATCAGCTTCGACTTCAGATGGCGTCTCTCCTCTCAATGACTGTCTTAAAGCAGTAATGGACTGGATGAGGAAAAACAAATTGAGACTGAATCCAGACGGAGGTACTAACAGTTACAGGCCCGAAACCAGGTCTGGGAATACAACTTCCAATCCTGGATGGAACTACACTCTCCTCCAAGGATAGTGTTCACAGTCTGGGGGTGCTCCTGGACCCGACGCTCCAGATGTCTAATCAGGTAAATGCGACGGTCAGGAGTGCCTGTTATCAACTTCGGCTAATACGCCAGCTGCACCCTTTCCTGGAAACCAGGGACTTCGAAACTGTGGTACATGCACTGGTAATCTCCCGTCTGGATTTCTGTAATGCGCTCTACATGGGGCTACCCTTGTGCTTGACTCGGAAACTTCAACTAGTTCAGAACATGACAGCCAGGTTGATTTCTGGTGTTTCCAGAAGAGAACATATAACACCTGTGCTAAAAGCTCTCCACTGGCTGCCTATTAGTTTCCAGGCACAGTACAAGGTGTTGGTTATGACCTTTAAAGCCCTACATGGCTTGGGTCCAACTTATCTCCGGGACCACCTCCTTCCGTACAACCCTCCCCGTGCACTTCGGTCCTCTGGGAGGAATCTGTTACAGCCTATGAAAACAAGGCTGTCAGTGACCTCCCAGAGGGCCTTCTCTGCTGCTGCTCCCAGATTATGGAATGGCCTGCCGGACGAGATCCGTCTTATTACCACCTTAGACAGCTTTAAAAAAGCTGTCAAGACGGATCTTTTCCGGCAGGCCTTTCTTAATTATTGTATGTTTTTAATCCTTTATAATTTAATATTATTTTAAGGGTTGGGTATTATTATGATGTTCCCAAGCTCTGTGCCTGGAGGGATCAGTTCTTTAAGCCAAAAGTCAGAAAGTTGTTACAGTTTGAGTATCTTATTTGAAGTACAGTAGCACCCCTGTATCTGTAAGGGATTGGTTCTCCCCCCCCCCCAGTGGATGCTGAAATCTGTGGATAACAGCAAATGCCACTGCTGCCGGAACCCCCTGCAGGGAAGGGAGAAGGAAGGCAAGCTCTCCAAAACCAGAATTGTCCACATGGGTGGCTGAGATAGTGACACCTTTGCTTTCTGATGGTTCAGTGTATACAAACTTTGTTGCATACACAAAATTTTTAAAAATATTGTATATAAAACTACCTTCAGGCTATGTGTATAAAGTGTATATGAAACACAAATGAATTTTGTGTTTAGACTTGAGTCCCATCTGCAAGATCTCACTATGTATATGCAAATATTATGCACACAGATACACACACATATCCAAGATATGGAACACTTTTGGTCTCAAGCATTTTGGATAAGGGATGCTCAACCTGTAGTCAACTTTTTGGACTACACCTTCCAGAATCCTCAGCCATCATAGGCAACAGCCACATTAGAATCATGGAATCATAGGTCCATCCAGTCCAACCCCCTGCCACGCAGGAATCATGATCAAAGCATCCCTGACAGATGGCCATCCAGCCTCTGTTTAAAGATCTCCAAGGCAGGAGACCCCACCATGCTCCGAGGGAGTGTGTTCCCTGCCAAACAGCTCTGACTGTCAGAAAGCTCCTCCTAATGTTGAGGTGGAAGCTCTGTTCCTGGGGCTTGTATCCATTGCTCCATGTTCTAGTCTCTGGAGCAGCAGAAAACAAGCTTGCTCCAACCTCAATGTGACACCCCCTCAAATACTTAAATAGGGCTATCATATCGCCCCTTAACCATCTTTTTTCCAGGCTAAACATACCCAGCTCCCTAAATCTTTCCTCATAAGGCTTGGTTTCCAGACCTTTCACCATTTTAGTTGCCCTCCTCTGGACATGCTCCAATTTGTCAATATCCTTTTTGAATTGCGGTGCCCAGAACTGGACACAGTATTCTAAGTGAGGCCTGACCAAGGCAGAATAGAGTGGCACTATTACTTCCCTTGATCTAGAAACTATACTTCTATACTTCTATTGATGCAGCCCAAAATTGCATTGGCCTTTTTAGCTGCCGCATTGGCTAGAAGATTCTCATAGTCTTAAGAAAGTAACTTCTCCATGTTCTTGCCAAAGGGGATGTGTTCTCTAAGCAGACATTGAAAACATTACTTTTTCTTTTAACTATAACTTGAAGAATCCTCCAATCAGCATAGCCAGCTGGAGAATTCTAGGAGTCAAAGAGTAAAAAAGTAACTTTTCAAGACTGTACCATAAACCCTGTTCCTCCCTACTAGTCCCCAGGCTCAAAAAAAGCAAATGGTGGCTCTGACTCCCAGTACTCGCTGGTGGAAAGCATGTTCCTGCATGCTGAAGTACTAGCATTTGGAAACTAATTTGGAAATGGGAAAGTCAGAAAACAGTCTTCTTCTGTATACCTTGAGATTACTTCTGGACAGAACAAGGGACCATTAAATCTTTTTGTCTGTGCCCAGCGCTAGTTGCCCATATAGGAACTAAGTGGATACAGGAAGCTCTGTGTAGCTTGGACCAATGCAGTTCTTGGCACCAGATGGATTCTAGCAGGGAAAAGCATTGTAAGAGTCCCACTGACATCAGTTTACTTATGAGGAGACAGCAGTATGTGGAGGGGCCAGGAAAGGCTGTATATAGCAAGGATCCCTTGTGCTAGCCTTCCAGGGCCCAATTGGTTTAGTTGAGACTAGCAACTAGATTTAGGCCCATGGGTCTGTGTGGGGAGAAGACTCTCACTACTCTTCCACGAGTCTTTGCCAACAGAAGCCTTAAATGAAGGAGAGTGAGTCATGGTTAGCCTCTATTGCAGTATCTCAAATGTAGTGTTCTTTCTACTCCCCTTCCCCCCACTCCATGAATTAATTATGTCTGCTTACATTTGTATGCATTCATACACATGTGCACACCCAAATATATATACGTACCTGAGGAAGTGTAAAAGGATGCACTTTCCAGATGAATGCTTCAACAGCAAAGTCCTAGAAACAGGATTTTAAAACACTACCTACAACAGGGTTGAGGAACCTGTAGCCTTGCAGATGTTGCTGAACTCCTGTAACCATCAGCCCTGGCCAGTCTGTCCAGTAGTAAGGTATGATGAGAGTAGTAATTGGTCAGTTTCAGGAGGAGGGACAAAGGTTCTCTCCCCAATCTCTTGATCTGTGTTTATTTGACTGGTTTGGTTGGTTTCAGTTCCAATAATGAAATGGGAACCTTAATCGTTTAAACCAGTGGCTCTTAACCTTTTCTTTACCAGGGACCCCCTATAAATATCTTTTGTTCCCGGGGACCCCCAAGACTTAACTCAAGATTTAAAATAACAACAACAACACACCATCCATTAAACCTTCCCTCAGAGGCACTGGAGGGGGAGGGAAGACTTTTCTCCTATTTCTTCCTGCAAGTTTGTGGCTGGATTGATTGGCATTGCGCAGGCCAAGCCAGCCAGCATTTGCCTCGACTCCTGTCATGCGGCCACTCCACTGCCTTCACAGACCCCCTGTGAGGGCATCACAGAACCCTGGGGGTTCTGGGCCACAGGTTAAGAACCACTGGTTTAAACAAATTGCCTGAAAGCAACTGTTAGTCCAAGTGGAGCCATCACAATATGATTGCTAGTCCCAAATAGAATAGATGCATTTAATGAATGGAAGCTTTGTAAATCAACCCTCGTGTTACATTAATTTAATGTGTATGTTGAACGTAACAATTGCATTCAGGCCAATATGAAATAATGGTGCAAGCTATGCTTCAACATTTATGAAACCCACTCCACTGTTGTTGTTTTTGCAGGTACTAAACAGATACTCCTCTGCTCCTCTCATTCCTCTCCCAACTCCGCCTATCCTTCCTGTACTACCACAGCAGTTTGTGCCTCCTACCAATGTCCGGGACTGCATACGACTGCGCGGTCTTCCCTATGCTGCCACTATAGAGGACATTTTGGGATTCTTGGGGGAGTTTTCTGCTGATATCAGAACTCATGGGGTTCACATGGTATTAAATCACCAGGTAAGCAAGAGAGAGGATATAATTCATCTTGTTGTATTGGTGTACTGAAACTTTTACTTATGTTCTGAGTAAAACACTTGGCCTTAGACTGTCATTGAAACAATTCACATTGGGGTTGGCATCACAGGGCATCTGCTGGGACTTGCAGTGAGCACAGGGCACACTCATTACCCAACAGCCTCTCTGTCATAGGTGCAAATTAACCTTATCTCTCTCTAAGAGTCGGAACAGTGACAACTGCAATGAGACATAGCTGCCATATGCCTTGCATTATTGTTTTGCCCATAGTGATAGGCCAGCCCCAGAGATATAAAGTTATGCAGTTAGCTGTGGAGTAACAGAGCCAAGCAGGAGGGCCTACTCAAGAACAGCCCCTGAGGAAGAGGTTGAGGGTGCCTCAAAATTTGGAGCCAAGACTGGTCTTGGATATATTATCTATGACCCTTGCAGATACATGATTTCTCCATATTGCAAATGGGGATTGCTTAGTACTGCATGTGTCACTATAAAACATGCTACATTTAATATTAACTTAATTTAATATGGCCATAGTGTTACAATCTAATACAGTGGGTCCTTAGTATCTGATTCGGTTCAGTTCCAGGACCCCCCATGGATACCAAAATCTGTGGTGCTCAAGTCCCATTATATACAATGTCATTATAAAATGGCATCCCATATATAAAATGGTAAACAGCAAGGTTTGCTTTTTGGAATTTTTCCCTCTGAATATTTTTTGAGCCGTGGTTGGTTGAATCCGTGGATGCAGAACCCGTGAATACAGAGGGCCAACTGTAAAACACAACCTACCTTGAGTAGTTAAGCTGCTTGCAGACTCAACTACCTACCATATGACCCCTGTACCTGCGGGACCAGTACCTGTGGATTCACTTACCTGCAGCTGAAAAAAATATGTTCTCTCTAGGCACTTCTATGTCCTTTGGCGCAATTCTATGGTCAACTTCTGCCCAACGTTGACCATACAGTCATTCTGGAGGACCTCCAAATGCTTAAAGAGAACACCTCTGAGCATTTGGAGGTCCTCCAGTGTGAATCTATGGTATGCTTCCACCAGGGTTTGCTACTATTCACAATTTTTGCTCTCTGTGGTAACGTATTCCCTGCAGATATATGGGCTATACTGTATTTAAATAATCTTGGATCAGGACAGATATTTTTGTGTTGTCAGCAAGACTAAGTTCAGTAAGGCTACAGTGGTTTGCTATTGGAGGTCATAAATGTAGAAATGGCCCTGTGCCCATGGGTATCTTTTGGCAAGGTTCACTACTCATCTAGACCTGTGCTTCCAACTTGTCATGAAGCTCTCAGCTGGGCACCCACAACCAATGGTTGTGTAACAGTTGTGCTTAAGTGCTGACCAGATATGATTATGGCAGCCTTTCTCAACTTTATGCCCTCCAAGATGTGCTCCACTTTAACTCCTGCCATCTCCAGCCAAGTGGCACATTGACAATGCAAGTTGTAGTCCAACATATCTAGGTTACCAGGCTGGAGAATGTATAGGACTAATTTGTTCTATGGGTGACTGCTGGTTACCAAGTCTCTAGTAACTGTCAGAAATACTTTCCAGCCTCTACTTGACAATGTAAACATGGTTTGAGTGTCATCCTGAGTGTAAGTGTGGGTTGGAAAAATCCTGTTTTTTGTAACAAAATGTGCCTTCAGGTCAACTTTGACTTAGGGCAACTCTATGCTTGGGTTTTCTTGGCTTTTCTTGAATTTATTCAGAGGAGTGTTGCCGCTGAGACTGAGAATCTGTGTGTGTTGCCCAAGATCACCCAACAGGTTTCCATGGCTGAGTAGAAACTTGAACCCTAGCCTGCTGGACTCCTAGTGTGGCACTCAAACCCCAACAACACACTAGCTTGTGAAAAATCTTGTACAGTTATCAATTTTATGACAACATGACCAAAGCTTGGAAATATTAGTGTTGGCACTAACATTACATTGTTAAACAAAAGTAATTCACTACCATTAAAGTGTTAGAGAAATTTACAGTCTCCCCTCCACATTCGCGAACCTGACATTCGCGGTTTTGATTATTCGCGGTTTTGGGAGGGCCCCCCCGACCCCCCCAAAACTGCGACAAGGGGCCTCTGGAGACCCCATGAAAGACCTGGGAGGGAGCGGGGAGGGCCGGGGAGACCTCCACGGGGCCTTCGGAGACCCTCCGGAGGCCCCGCAAAGGCCTTGGGAAGGAGGGGGGAGGGCCGGGGAGGCCTTCAAGGGGCCCCCGGAGACGCTCCGGAGGCCCCATGAAGGCCCGGGGAGGGGGTGGGAAGGGCTGGGGAGGCAAACATGGGGCCACCGGAGACACTCCGGAGGCCCCATGAAGGCCTGGGGAAGGGCCGGGGAGGCCTCCATGGGGCCTCCGGAGACGCTCCGGAGGCCCCATGAAGGCCTGGGAGGGAGCGGGGAGGCCTCCATGGGGCCTCCGGAGACGTTCCAGAGGCCCCATGAAGGCCCGGGGAGGGGGTGGGGAGGGCCGGGGAGGCAAACATGGGGCCACCGGAGACGCTCCGGAGGCCCCATGAAGGCCCGGGGAGGGGGTGGGAAGGGCTGGGGAGGCAAACATGGGGCCACCGTAGACGCTCCGGAGGCCCCATGAAGGCCTGGGGAAGGGCCGGGGAGGCCTCCATGGGGCCTCCGGAGACGCTCAGGAGGCCCCATGAAGGCCTGGGAGGGAGCGGGGAGGCCTCCATGGGGCCTCCGGAGACGCTCTGGAGGCCCCACGAAGGCCCGGGGAGGGAGGGGGGAGGGCCAAGAGAGGCCTCCGCGGGGCCTTGCTAGGCCCCACGAAGGCCCGGGGAGGGGTGGGGAGGGCCGGGGAGGTCTCCATGGGGCCTCCGGAGATGCTCCGGAGGCCCCATGAAGGCCTGGGGAGGGAGGGGGGAGGGCCGGGAGAGGCCTCCACGGAGCCCCGCAAAGGCCTTGGGGGGAAGTGGGGAGGGCTGGGGAGGTCTCCGCGGGGCCTCCGGAGACTCTCCGGAGGCTCCGTTGAGGGCTTGGGCGGGAATGGGGAGGGCTGGGGAGGCATCCACGGGGCCTCGGGAGGGTCTCCGGAGGCCCCGGGAAGGCCTAGGAAGGGAGTGGGGAGGCTGGGGAAAGCGACTATGGGGCCTCCGGAGGCCCCATGGTCGCTATGGTGGGGGAGGGCAGTTGTTATTCGCGGATTTTTCACATTCGCGGAGGTCCGTGGAACGTAACCCCCGCGAATGTGAAGGGACGACTGTATAACATTAATTCATAAATTAATTAAGTAATTCATTAATGAATCATTTTAAATTATAAGAAACAACTGGAAATCACCCTGACCACTAAGTTATCTCAAAAGGTAACAAATTAAAGTAACAAGGATTGGTAACTCATAATCAAAAATATTGTAATTTACATTTTAATGATTAAAATAGGGGTGGTCAACTGCAGCAGGTCCAGGGGTCACTTTTAGGCCCTAGGAACCTCCAGGGGCTGTGTGAACTACTGGAAAATAAAACAACCCTCCACCACCCCTTAAAGACGCTGGAAGTGCACTTCTTGTTCTCAAAAACTGGTATTTTTTATGTTAAACAGTACAGGGATGTCATGTATCTGTTTGAAAAGTACATTGTTACTCCTGGTGGCTTTTAGGGGGAGCCATTTGCCCTCTTTTTTGGCCAGCAGAAAGATCAGCCTGCATATTCTAGAGGTGTTGAGGACTGCAAAAGCACCCTAGGGAGGCCACATGTAGTCCCATTCATTCATTCCTGGATTAAAATAATGTTGTTTTTTTTTTAAAAAAAACTTGTCATTGATTTTTTAAAAAATCTATATATTTTACAAATTATAATCAATAAATTAATTTTCACTAAATTATTTCTACTCTCTAAACAAGAACTGTTTAAGGTTGTGCTCTTTAAGGTATGGAAGGTTTGAGAATTGTGCTAAATTGTTGCCCAACATAAATATTGTTGGTTAACAGCAAATGATTCTTTAAATATGCTCAGTCTTCAAACAGAAATGAATCAGGTCTCATGCCAGGAAAGTCTACCGTGTGATGTCAGCAAGATTAAATACGACTAAGAACCAGAGTTAAGATCTCATAATTTAGGAGATTATCCAACAGGAACACAAAAAGCATTCCTATCCCACAATCTCCAATCTCGCCCGTCCCAGCACAATAATCCTCCTCACTGCACTTACCTTGTCTCGCCTTGTAAGGCAGCCCAGGAATGAACAGAACTCTAATGGAGTTCCGTTCGCTTCTTGGACTGAAATCCCACCCATTCTCATGAGAAGACGCGAATGCGGGAAATTCAAAAATAAAAAGTTAAATACCACCCTAAAAAAAGTTACACCAAGTACAAAAACACACTTTAAAACTTGCAGGTAACATGGGGATGGACATTAAAAGTGCATCACTTACCTGGATGTTGCATTTTCACCTGGAAGTGTTCTGGCAGGACTGCATATTGACGCTGCATCCCTGAGAGTTAAATGGCCTGAGGTTTCACACGCCGGCAATGCCAGCACCAAATCGCAACGGGGGATCTATTGATGGCTCAGCCTGTCAATAAAAAGAACCGCTATAATGATGCCAGCAGAACGCAAAAGGACATCATCATCTGATATTGGCGTCCTTTTGCGTTCCCCTGGCGTCATTGTGGCGCCAGATTAGCCGCGTCTGCTAATCTCCTATAAGCAGTACTACTGTTTTGCGTGCATACTTTCTAGCAGTGCATACTTTCTAGCAGGGGAGGGTCTGGAGCCAGGGCTGGAGGAGGAGGAGGAAAGAAGAGGGCAGTGGCAGCAGCGGGGAAGGTCTGGAGCCAGGGCCGGAGGAGGGCCGCGGTGGCAGCAAGGAAGGGCTGGAGCCGAGGACGGAGGAGGGTAGCAGCGGCAGTGGTGGGTCTGGCCTGGAGCCAAGGCCAGGGTCCTATCAAGGAGGAGCAGGTGGAGAAGGACAGTGGCGGTGCCATCATCACAATACCTTTTAAAAAAATGGCTGCCGTCGCGGATTTCCTCCTTTCAAAGCCCTGCCCCCTCTGCTCAGCCAGCCAGTCAGATGCACTCCTGTTCGTATCTGTGCAAACAGGAGTGTTTAGATGGGAGGAACATTAGGAAGCTGCACAGATTTATCCAGCCAATCCAAGGGAAGCCCCAGATCCAGCGGACATGTACTTTGGGATGAGTTTCGATGCCCCCCCCCTCTGAATGACACGTATTTATTTGAATGGTGGTCTGAACAGATCGCCGATTTTTCAAATAAATACATGTCATTTTTCATCATCATAATAATAATAATAATAATAAAATTTATTTATACCCCGCCCCTCTGTTAAAACAATCGGGGCGGCTTACATCATGTAGATGGGACCTGAGTGTTGGTGTGCAGCCCACTTTGGTTTTGTTATAATCCCACCCTGCTTCTGTCTTCCCCAAAAGTGGGAAGCTCCTGTCAGTGAGAAGCTCCTGTTCTTCTTCTTCTATTATTATTATTATTATTATTATTATTATTATTATTCCCTCCAACTGTTCCAATTTGGCAGGGACAGTCTCAGTTTATCCTCACTCATCCCACTGCCTCATCTACTTTTTAAATGTCCCAGTTTCTCTCTTCTGCTACCTTCTCCCTTCATTCTTAGCTTACTTCAACTGCTGCAAACTGAATTCAGAGTGCAAAAGTAGTTTGCACTCTATTAACTCAGCAGCGGGGAGAGAAGAGGAGGGGGTGGTGTCTTGCCCTTTCCCGTAGACTCAGGCAAAAGTAAAGCGCTGCAGCTTCTCCTAGCTTTTGTTTTTGTTTTTTCTCATTAATAACTTTTGTCATCTTAATGTTGCTTGGCCACACATGTTCAGGTTTTCGCCTGTGAAATGTTGGAGGGAATGGGCTTTCCCCCACAGCATAAGTAACAAGAAGAGAGGATTGCTGTGTGTAAGTAACATAGGTTTATAGGAAGGTAATTGTTCATCATTAGTTTGGACACACATTTATGCTATGATGCTACCGTTCTTCACCCTTCTTTTGTTTTTAGGGTCGGCCCTCTGGAGATGCTTTTATCCAAATGAAATCTTCTGACCGAGCATTTATGGCTGCTCAGAAGTGCCATAAGAAAACAATGAAGGACAGATACGTTGAAGTCTTTCAGTGTTCTGCTGAGGAGATGAACTTTGTATTAATGGGGGGCACTTTAAATCGAAATGGCTTATCCCCACCACCATGTAAGTTACCATGTAAGTTTTGCTTGGGTCTTGGCGCTATTCTGTGCTGTACGCTGGTAGGTGTTGGAGCTTCTTTTCTTCACTCTTATGTTCCTCTCTTGAAAAGGTTCAGGGCATGGGGTCTGGAATGCAAAACTTTTCCACTTGAAATCGGTAGCAGACTTTGATTTGTTCTCTTGTTGGCTGGGACTCCTATGATTTGAAGAGGAATTGCCTTCCTTATGCTTGCTTTTCTGCTGATACACACCTTTTTTTATTCCTCCTGGGAGCTTAACTTGCACTGGGCCAATGTGGATGATTTAGCTCTTTAAGAGCACTGCAATCAGCTCTCAGTCACATTATGATTTGATTTTTAAAATGATTGGTAGCAGAGGAGCTAAGATCAAATATGCCTAGACATTCTGAGGAACAATTAGAAGTGTTCTGACAAGCTGATCCGCAAATTTCACTGACAGTCATTATTTATTTAGGTATTTTATTCTCCGCTCTTCAGCCTCAAAGGCTCTCAGACCAGCTTACAAATTGTTAAGCAATAGCACTTTACATATCTACACCACATTATAACATGCTAAGCACTAAGCACACCAGTGTGTGTTAGCTAATTGCTCCCACAAGCTCATTTTACTGATCTACGAAAGGATGGAAGGCTGAGTGAACCTTGGAGCCCTCTGGGATCGAACTTGCAATGTGGTGGCTGCCGTACTGGCATTTAACCAACTGAGCCACCAGGGCTCCCCTGCACCACCTTTAGGGAAGAGCTACAAATGTATACTGTAGTGAATTGTCTAGACTAGTGATGCTCAAAGTGGTGGTACCTGGACCGGTGCCAACATATAAGGCCATGACAAGTTTCCAGGAAAGTGAGAAACATTTGTAGCCAATAGACACAAATATGGTGCCACTCCCTGACACACTGGAGGAAAAACTCACACCTGATATCTTAAGAAACACTGGTCTAATCTACGAAAATACGAAGACTGTGTATGTGCCCATCTTTGGAGCTTTTTGATCCAGTGATGAACCCGCGATCCTCCAGATGATTTGTACTATAATTCCCACAGTCCCTTGCCATTGGTCATGCTGGCTGGATCTTATGAAAGTTGAAGGCCCAATGCATCAGCTTTTAGTACCACGCACAGCATGGGTATCTTCAATGAGTCACAAGTCATAGTCTAGGTGAGAGAGGACAATACTTAATTTAAGCCCATGTTCAAGTTGAGTACAGTAGAACCCCTATATCTGCTGGGGATTGGTTCAGGGGCATGGATACTGAAAACTGTGGATAATAGCGAACACCATTGACAATAATGGGACTTCCAGTTTAAAATACCATAGAGTTGCCTTGGAGGACCTAGAAAATGTTTAGAGAGGACACAGTTTCTAGGAAGACTCTATGGTAGGTGTGCTGTTTTGTGTCCCATGGATAATTGAATCAGTGGATACAGGGTTCCTACTGTATAATCATTTATTTCTCCCTCTGACTACCATCACTAAATATTTTCTTCTGGTAGAAGTCTCCTTTGGACAGGCATTTGTTTGCTTTGCAGGTTCTTCTCCATAGAAATCCAAATGTGGGATTGGAATAAGTCACATAATTTAGACTTGTCTAAATGCAGTTGTTAGTTCCAGCTAGAGATGACTCATTGATTCAATGGGAAATTGGTAAGTCAGCACCTAAGTAAAGCTCATTGATTCAGCAGGGTTCCTCTAGCTGAGACTGACAATTGTAGATTTAGTTCATAGAATTGGAAGTACCTGAAAGGTCACCTAGTTGTAGGAGGGTGCACTTCAGGTTTATGGAATCGCATAGAATCATAGAGTTGGAAGAGACCATGAGGGCCATCCAGTCCAGCCTCCTGCTTTGCAGGAATATACAATCAAAGCACCCCCCGACAGATGTCCATCCAGCTTCTGTTTAAAAACCTCCAAAGAAGGAGACTCCACCACACTCCAAGGCAGTGTATTCCATTGCCGAACAGCTTTTAAAGTTAGGAAATTCTTCCTCATGCTTAGGTGGAATTTCTTTTCCTGTAGTTTGAGTGCATTGCTCCATGTCCTAGTCTCTGGAACAGCAGAAAATAAGCTTGCTCCATCCTCAGTATGACATCCCTTCAAATATTTAAACATAGCTATCATGTCACCTCTTGACCTTCTCTTCCCCAGGCCAAACATACCCAGCTCCCTAAGCCGTTCCTCATAGGGCATGGCTTCCAGACCTTTCACCATTTTGGTTGCCCTCCTCTGGACATATTCCAGCTCGTCAATGTACTATGAATCTACTCTGTTTCTTAGTAGAACGCTGAGATTCACCAAATCAAAATGTACTACAAAAGGCAGTCAAAATGAAAGAATTCTGAACCCAGGGATTTATTCTGAGTACCAGAATGAAGTGACATTTTGTTGTAAAGCCATTATGCTATTGACATTGTTAAAGATTTCAAAATGAAAGATATTTGCCAATCTACTGAAATCACTTAGAGATCTACCAGTAGATCCAGATTTACCTTCTGAATCCCCTTGATATAGCTCAAATCCTTGCTGGTGCAGGAATTCTGCTACTATGTCATCCCTGATATATGGCCATCCGGATCGCTTTTAAAACCTTCAACATAGGAAATTCCCTCACTTTCCAGGGTTGTGGTGTGTATACATGGTTAAGGAAGGCTGCTGTGTAACTTGCACAGTAGGTTATGTCATCTTAGAGGTTTCTGTGGGTCTGTGTTAGTATAATTCAGTACATGATCCCTGCCTGACAGTCAGACACATAGATACAATCATATATGGCCATGCTAACATCCTGTGTGTTCAGAGGCAATGCTAGAAATCAAAAGCTGTACAGGCATGGAGTCACCAAATACATTATGATGTGCAGAAAATGCTCCACTTCATCTACAGTTTTGCATCAGGTATGGAAGTGAATGTTGGAAGAGCCATAGATGTTAGGCCCAGTGTTCGGCAGAGTACCGGCTTGTTCCTTTTATGCTCTAAAGAACCATAAAACAGTTGTATAGCACACGTTTTATAGGTAGGAAGGTGTTAAGAATTCAGTCTCTAGTATTTAATTAAAGCAGGGGTGGGGCCCTGAGACCCTCATCATTGGCCATGGTTGCTGAGAGGATGGCAGCTTGAGAGCCAGAAGTTATCTTCCTCTCACTTAAAGAATAGAACTTCTTCTGCTCTCTCTTGAGCAATGTATTTTTGACGAATAACCTTTCTGAGCACTACTTCACACATTTTAATGCTTGAGTGTAGCCCTAAAACAAACTTGTATGGTAAATATATTTATTACTATCATTTTCTGTCCCACTTCCCTTTAAAGCACTGAGAGGAAGCTTATGATTAAATTTTTAAATACAAGTACTGTAATGACAAAATGTAAAGCAACAATACACTAAAGAAACTAAAAACCTACTGGAACAAAAATAACATGAAAACAATTGACAAGATAAAAGGGGATTAGGGAAGACAGAAAATAAAGCCTTTGGCTCCCACAAAATCCTCTTCAAAGAGACATATGGGTAAAAACCCACTAACACTATGCCAGGTGGTCTTCCTTGGGATTGTAGATATTTGTCTATGAAATGTTAGTGCTGAAGTTGAAAAAGGTCCTATTCATTATGCTGACAGTCTGACAGTCAGGAATGGGACTCACATGGCAAGAAGGTCAGTTTTTAAGATACTCAGATCCCAAAGTTTCAGGGCCTAAGTATATGCCTCGTACAGATGTCTCCACCTGGGTGCCAGTTACACGACAGAAATTGTCGCGTTGCCTACCGTGACATAGTGATCACGAATCCGCCCCTCGCTGTTTATACGATTTATGTCTCTGATCTGGATATCCCGTGTGGTCCCGTGACTGATATTTACACGTCCATAGTTCCGGTTTTGCTTAGGTTTTTAATTTTTTTTTTTTTTGGCTGTCAATCAAAGATGCGATTACTTGTGTTTTCACAACCTCGGTGACGCACTTCCTTTAGAGTTCCGCGCCACGAGTGATGCTATTGGCTGGCTGGGGGGGTGGAGAGAGGGGGGCAGAGGTTTGTTATTCCCCCTTGCTTCGTGAACATTTTAACCCTTTCAAAAGAGGCAGAAAGCATTTTGAAAGATCCTGATAGATCTTTCGCTCAGTCGCAGGGCTTTCCTTTTGAAATCAAGCTGAGTGCTTTGAAAACAAGCAGAGTGCTTTCCTTTTGAAATCAAGCACTTGGTTTTCCTCTTGCCTTTTTAAAACATTAACCCCTACAGCTGGCTGCAGAGATGGCTATAGGCAGGCATTTTGAAAGACACAAACACAGAGAGGGGGAATTAAAGGGTGCTAATTCGCTCAGAGGCTTGAATATTTTAGTGTGCCAGGGAGGTGACCAAGCTACTACGATCTCTCTGTAACATGCAGTTGAGGAAACGGTAAAGCTGAAGGGTTTGCAGTGTAGAAATCCATTTAAAAAGGTAATTGAGTACACGCGCGCGCACACACACACACACACACATCAACCTTCGTGCAGCTGGAAGGGATGCCTTTGTTTTCGGCTGGTGAGGCTGGATCTGTTGAACGGGTGACTGACCCCTCCTTTTCTGGTCCCTGAGCTCTAAGCCCGCCCCCAGTCACCATTTCCGGTCATCCCAGTACCGAGACTTTTTGTCCCACGCTGTTTACATTTCCGATTTTCCGAATCCTCCAGTGACTTTTTTAAAAACCGGCACAACCTGCGGGACTGGAAGTCCCGCAGGTTGAGGGATAAAAGGTGGCCCCCCTTCCGAAAATCACATACCCGACCCGATGTACGTGTAAACTGCCAGGGATCAACACGAATTCTTCCCAGGACATTTTCATCGTGTAAACAGCCCCCAGAGAGCAGTATTTTTGGCATCATCTCCTGGTTGAATGTAAACTTAATGAAACAACAGTGGCATGCTCCTACATAGAACCTGTCTTAACTGTCAGAATAGCCCCCAAAAGCTCTCCATGACCTCTAGCCAAGATAGTTGCCTCAAGTTATTTACTCACCATTTTAAATCTACTGCTGAACTGTTTTTTTTTTTAACAGTTTGCCATGGTGTGCACATGCAATATTTTGTATTTACAAAAAAAAAGGGGGGGGGAGAGTAAAAGATTGTCGTTTTATCCATTTACCAGACCCTCTTTTAGCCAAAAATCCAACATGGCAGCAGCAGATGCTTTCCATATTTGCTACTCCTGCCCCCATGCTTATCCAGCCAATCAGTTTACGCTGCTTGGTTGCAGCAACACAAATGTGACTGTCCAAATGATTGCACATTTGCACATCTTACAGAGTTTTTTTAAAACTCCAAGAAAAGCTCTGAACGCTTCCCAGAAGGAGTGCAAGGTGGATTTGGCTGTCCCCCTTCTGAATGAGACATATTTATGCGAATTTCCATTTATACAGATCACCTTCCATGCGATTGCCATTTGGATTATTTTCACCGTATAGACAAGCCCATAATGTGTGAAGTGCCCCAACCCCATTTTAGCCTCTGTGACATACTCCCACAAGTTTTTTGCTCACTGACAATAACACACTACCATGTACTAGATTTTTGGATCTTTGCTGCCCATTTAAAAGAACAAACCGGCTAGGTGCTTTAGCCCCATACAGGTAAGGAGCCAGAGAGCCAGCAGGGTGTAGTGGTTTGAGTTTTGGACTATGACTATGGAGACCAGGGTTTGAATCACCACTCAGCCATGGAAACCTACTGGGTGACCTTGGGCAAGTCACACTCTCTCAGCCTCAGGGGACGGCAACAGCAAACCACTTCTGAGCAAATCTTGCCAAGAAAACAATGTGATAGGTTTGCCTTAGGGTCGCCATAATACCTAAAACGACTTGAAGGCCCAAAACAACAACAGGAAAGGAATCGCTACCAAAGAACTGAACTTATAAACACAGTGTCTCAAATTGGCAGAGCATTGCTGAGGGAATCATCCTTGTGTTCACTGAATTTAAACAAATGTATAGGATGAAAATTTATGGTGACATATCTGCATTAGAAGTTGCTGAGAGCTGAGGAAAATATTAAAAATATTAAGTAAAAAACCTGAAATTAAAAGATTGAAAAGCATGATGTAGGGAAGAAGTACTGATGAGGCTTGACATTAACTTTGCCAAAAAAAGTACCCTAGATATTCAGTTGCATAATCAGAGATACACAGGCATCAAGGAAATAACAAATGTTGTTTAACAAATGTTAAATAACATTTGTAGAGTGGAAGTGTGTGTGTGTGTGTCTCCCCTTTCCCGATACATAATATTATACTTGGGAAATGGAATATACCACATATAGCCAGTGTTGGACAGGCCTTGGGAGACCCATGCTGAAATCCCCACTGAATGCAGAAACCCATTGGATGACCTTGGGTTATCCTCTCACAGCCTGACTACCCCCACAGGATCATTGTGAGGATAAAGAGGGAGCCATGTACTCTGTCATTGTAATCCATGAGCTCATAGTCAAGAATTATGAGATTTTGAGAGAACAGAAGGTTTTGTGCAGTGGCTGTAAACTCTACAAAGACCTAGATGAGGTTCATGGTTGGCTGCTATAAGCAAACTAGGAAGGGAAAATATCCCTCAATAAAAGTGGATCCGTGAGGCAGTAAGAACCCCTCAAAGACATGGCCTGTATATAGAAGATATAGAATAAAATATACATTTTAAAAAAATCTTTCATCTGAAACACTTCCCCCCCCCCCAAAGGGCCCCAATGTAATTTACCCAGACTTTGGAAAAAGTTGCTTTTGGGTGTGTGTGTGGGGGGGGGTTATTCAGACATTCAGTAACATACACTGCTCAACAATATAGATAGACTTACGACATTACTGTACTGTACTTTACAACTACCGGTATATTACAACTCACAACTACTCCCCATAAAAAAAAACAAACCCACACAACACAAATCACTACACAGAACCAAAAAGAAAAAAACACACAAAAACAAGTTGACAAATTACTTCCCATATGTTGAGAGATCACCTTAAATTACTATTTTGCATAAATGTACCTTTCTTGAAAGAAACATAAACAATAAAAATCAATATTAACTTCAGCTTTTCTTTTCCTTTTACTCTTTTTAATTGCACTATTATCTATTCAGAGGTGAAAAGATTATAGGAAAAAGTTACTTTTTTTGACTACAGTGTTCAGAATTCCATACCCATGTGACCCAAAAATAACTTTTCAAAGCTATGATTTCAACAACTTGTCATTTAGATTTAAAGGAAGTAGGTGATTTAAGGCACTATGCCTGCACTTGAGAGAGAGAAAGAGCTAGAACAACTTCTCTAAGAAATATGAAGGAGGAAACATAACTCCCACATGCATCTATCATGATCAAGAACAGGTGGTGTGAAGGGATCTTTTAAATTTACTAGGACATTTTGGAACAATAGTGTTGGTTTGTTTCTTGATCATATTTCGTGTGTTGACAACTTTGCATGGAAATGTAAGAGTTCATCTGTGCTGTCTTCTCCTGTTCTCTCACCTTAGGCATTTCTCCGCCTTCGTACTCCTTTCCAGCTCCCACAGCAGTCATCCCAACCGAAGCAGCACTCTACCAGCCTTCTGTGCTCCTCAATCCACGGACACTTCAGCCTTCCACTGCATACTATCCAGCTGGCACCCAGCTCTTCATGAACTACGCAGCATATTATCCTAGGTATAAAGAAAACACAACAGAGGAAAGAACTCTCAGAGGAAAATCATGTCATGAATACCTATTTGCAAGATAATAAGCTTATTAATAACATTAATATATTGTTAATTATTGCAGTTCCTAGATGCCTTTTTCCTATGGAGGACATAAGGCATCCTTATTTCTAAGATTAAGGATGCACTGCAGAGTTTCCAAAACTAGTAATACTTTTATTTTGTATATGTCTTCAAGTCAACCGTCAACTTATGGCAACCCCATGAATTTCATAGGGTTTTCTTAGGAATACTCAGAGGTGGTTTTGCTAGTTCCTACCTCTGAAATATACCTGGTATTAATTGGTGGTCTCCATCCAAATATTAGCCAAGCTGACCCTGCTTAGCTTCCAAGAGTTAGACAGGACCTGGTGCCTTTACGGTATTTAGACCCCTTAAAGCCAACTTAAAAATCGCAACTGATATGCAAGCTTTCAAGCTCTCTTGATCCAAAAGCACGTATAGGGTGGGCAGGAGGAATGCCCTGCCTCATTCTCCCTAGTGTTAGGACTGGTGCAGAGTACTGTGAGTCCTCATATTAAGTCAGTGGAGTTTGGCTGCTTTATAGCAGGACAAGTAAACATAGAAGGGCAGCCTCTATAAAGCCTATACTCAGCATTTCCTTTCAGCTGGGCTTTAGCATTGCTTGTTGGTCACTGCAGAGTATTCCTCCAGCATGTCCACTTGCCAATTCATGGCAAGCAGACTGACTGATCTTTCATTCAGGAGTCTGGCAGAAAATGCTGGGGTTAGAGGCAAAGACTTCAGGAAATGTTGGAAGGGACCACAGGGTTATCTAGCCCAATCCCTTGCATCCTTATTCCAGGGTGTGTGGAACCTTTGCCAATGTGAGGTTTGGGCCTGCAGAGCAGAATACAGGAAAAGGAAGTTCAGTAGCCCAGCAGATATGAGGAAGGTGGGACTGTTTGATACTGTGTAAGAGGAGTTGGACAAAGTAACAACAGAAACTTTGCTAAAGAGCTACTGCAGCATTGCTGAATTGCAACTCTCAGTAGCCCTAGCCAGTAGCATAGCCCAATGATTAGGAATTTTGGGAGGTGGAGCTCAACAACATCTGGAGGGCCACACACTTTCCCTTTTGCACTACAGCTTTGAAGAAGCCATGATGCTTCTGTAGAGTGACCTGATGAGAAAATACAACCCAATGATGAGTTGAGAATTAGACTGGTAATTTGCAAGCTGAACCATCCTCTAAATCTCCCAGGAAAAAAAAAATCTCTGAGTTGTTTTATAGCTATAAACTAAGGCTGAATCTGCACGGCAGAAACAATCCAGTTTGACACTGCTTTAACTGCAGTGGCTGAATGCTATGGAATTTTGGGATTTATAGTTTGTTGTGACACCAGGGCTCTCTGATAGAGAAGGCTATCTCACAAAACTACAAACCCCAGAATTCCATAGCATTGAGCCATGTCAGTTAAAGTACTGTCAAACTGGATTATTTCTGCAGTGCAGATGCAGGCTTAGTAAAGCATGGGATGGGTGACTTTTGGCCCTCCAGGTCATGGTAGTTATGCTGGCTAGGGAATTTTGTGAGTTGTTATCCAAAGAGTGTCTTGGACAATCTCTTCTAGTTTGTGATTGATAATAGGCTTCTTAAAAATCTGACTTGTATTTACTGTAAAGGTTAATTGGAATACAACTTATAGTCCAGTTGTCCCACCTTTAGTGATGTTTTATTTGCTAGCATTGTTTATATGGCAGGCATATTTTAGAAACTTTCCTAACCTTTGTAGAATAGGCTTGGGTGGATGACACTGCAACTGGGATGGGTCAACAGCTGCTGCTTTTGTGACCATGGCTTTAATTGTAATTTTCTAGTATGCAGCAGAGAATGGATCTATACACGCAGATGAGTCGGCCAGGTCAGTGTCCAAAGAATGGGTTTGTCTTTAAAGGGCCAAGCAGTTAGATTTTCTTAATAAAGGTAAGAATCAACAGTGTCTTCTCCAAAATATGTCCAAAAAACCTCACTCTTGAATGTGTCTATTTTCTGAGTGGATGCTTACCTTCCTCCAAGGTGTTTTCCTTCTTCAGAGCATTTGCAGGCAGAGTATTTCCCTGTGGCTTTCAAAGCAGCTGCAGTAGATCCAAGGGTGAATTTTGCTGCCCTCGGGGCAGTACATATTGCCAAAAATGACAATAACAAAACCAGAAGTGGCTGGAAGTCCAGTTCTGGTTTTGAAAAATGTGCATTTTAATGCTAAACAGGCAGGTGACCCTGCAAACCATTTAAAAGGTGAACTGCCACTCCTGGAGACTTCCGGGACAAACAACTTACTCTCTCTTTTTTTGGTCAAAAAAAGGATAATCTGGATTGTGGATGAAACAAGGACCACAAAAACAGCATTGGGAGCTGGTTGTGACCAAGGGGCCAGCATTTTGTCCGCTTCTGTTTTGATGCCTGGTCTGGCAGCATGCTAAGCTTATTGTATTCACTGCCAGCTATTGTCTGAAATCATGCATACCTATGTGAGTGCAGGCATTATTCCAAAGATTCTTGGAGTACAGACTGGGCAACTCCTGGCTTGCTGTATTTCCTGGACCGTCATTCTTCACCATAAGCTGTGCTGTCTAGAGATGATGGGAGTTGCAGTTCTACAACAGCTGGAGAATCACAAGTTGCCTACTCTTGCTGCAGGAAGCTTGAAAGTATGACATAAGGACAAAGGCCTCTCTTGGGTTAACCTTGTCTTTTGACATTCTAAAATGTTCACTCCACCTCTGAACGTGGAGAGCTTTGTGTTTAGCTTTTCATTGCAGTTCCTAGATGCCTTTTTCCTATGAAGGACACAAGGCATCCTTAATTCTAACTGGGTTGCTTTCCGCTCTTATAAATAAATGTGCTTAGGATTGCGGTTCAGTCAAGCAGAACTGCATATCATGACATACTCCTCCAAACTGACTGGTCCAGTCCTCCGATGCACATAAGAGCATGAAAAAAGCCTTCCTGGGTCAGCCCATGAGCTTATCAAATCCAGAATCCTATTTGCTCCTGTGACTGTGGGGAGCCCACAAATGGGGCCTAAGAGCAACGGCCTTCTCACATGGTTGTTCCATAGCTAGTGGTGTTCAAAGGCATTCTGCCTCTGATCTTAGATGTACTGTATACAGGCCGCCCCCATTTATAGGGGATTGGTACCCGCAGTTTCACTTACCATAGTTGGGGGGAAAGGTCTCTCTAGGTACCTGGAGCACCATAGAGTTACAGTGGAAGTGGTCTCTCTAGGTATCTAGAGATCCTCCAGCACAATTCTATGGTCAACTTCTGCGAGAAGTTCATCATAGAGTCATGCCAGATGTCTAGAGAGGCATCTTCTCTGGGCATTTTCTAGGTCCTCCAGCATGATTCTATGGTAATTTGTTATTATACACCGTTTAAGACCAGGAACATATCCCTGTGTAAACAGGGGATAGCATGTATAGCAGAGATTGGAAAATTACTATTAAAAGGAATTGATTCCCATTATATGTTATGCTGTTAGTTTTATGTTAGTCAATTGCTGTTTCTCACTGTGGTGTTCTGAAAATATGTGGAACTTGTTGCAATGTTTTAAAAATGGGTGGGCAACATGCTGCTACTAGATAGGAACTGGATATTCATAATATGTGTATCTGGACTGTATTTCATAGAATCATAGAGTTGGAAGAGGCCTCAAGGAACATCCAGTCCAACCCCCTGCCATGTAGGAATACACAGTCAAATCAAATCATTTGTAATAGTCCCTCCCTTCCTCCATATTCCATTTTTCACTCTATTTTTTGCTTTTGACAGGAATGCCTTTTTTTCTTTTGTACACCATCATGTACATTGGTGATGCAATTATAATAATAGTAATCATAGCAACCACAAAAATAATGTGCTCCTCCAGATGTTGTTGGACTGCAGCTCCCATCAGCCCTAATCAGCATAGCCAAAGGTGAGGAATATTGGGAGCTGCAGTCCAGCATCATCAGAAGGGCCACACTGTGCTACCTTGCTTTAAAAGTGACTAGAAAATGTAATTAATTGCTCCATTAAAGTAGTTTTATTTCCACATACTATGCTTCTCTTCAATTGTGACTTCATTCTGCCCTTGGTATTTGTTATAGGTAGCTACATTCAGTAGTTGTTGGTGGATTCTATGTCAGCAGAATAGTGAATCTGTTCCAGGTTTTACCTTGAATTTAAAGGAGCTATCTAAGGTGCTCAAGTTTATCCACACACACATCAAAAAAGGTTCAACACTCTGGTTAGTTCCTTTAAAGTTTGGACTAAAACCAAGAATGGATTCACGGTCACACTGATGTGGAAGTCACTGATTTCCACTGACTCATTCTAGCTCATTTGTTCTAGTTGGGATATGTAGCTGTTGTAATAGCCAAGAAACAGGGAGTGGGTGATGTGAAGGGATTGCCCAAATCAGATTATTTCTCTCCTTTGCCCCCCAGCGATGGCACATCCTTGCCTTCAGTTCATCTGTCAGCCAGAGCCCAGACACATGCAGTCTGTTTGACAGGCACAGTTTTCTTTCAAGAGGAGATTGTACCCATGGCACTGGCACTGACTATACAGGAAAGGACTGAGCAGTCTGGTCAAGAGGGATAATAATGTGTGTAAGGCTCTAACCCCTCCTGGCTGCTGTCCCTTTGCTTCCCAGCTTGTCCAACTGTGGGACAGGTTAGTTCATAACCTGTGGCTTCTAAATAGGGATATTTTAAATGTATTCAAGTATAAGTCCAATTCATTTCATCCAACTTTTACATCATTCTGTGATTCCTACCCTCCCTCAAAAAACCCCACATAAATTTGAATTTAGTTTCATATACATCTTTCATGATTATCACAGTTCTGTGTTCCTCTTTACCTGATATGCATATTTTTGTATGGAGTATTTGAACTATCACAATATTCAGGGAAATGTGGAGTCTAAAGAATAGCTGCATTCCATTTTGCTTATTAGTCTTGGAAAGGTGAATTGGATTGTTCAATTTAAAATGTTCATCAAACCAAATTTATGGAATCAGATTGGGAAGGGGCCTTGGAAATCATCTTATCCAGGAGGAGGAAATTGTGTTCCTCCAGATATTATTGGCCTATAACTCCCATCAGCTCTGGTCAGCATAGCCAATTATGTGAGATTATGGGAGTTGCAGTCCAAAAAATCTGGAGAGACTTGAGTTCCTCAACCCTTAGAGTCCTCCTCATTGTTAGATGAAAATGAATCAAACACAATAATGAACTTGTAGACTAGAAATAAGTTACATCATTAAAAATAAGAGCAAACTAAATATTAATGGTTGCCTGTAGAGTACTCAGTTTCTTTCCATATTTCTTAATAGGTTCTACCTGACTTCCTGCACAGCTTCAGCCAGCCAAATGGGAAATTTCTCTGAAACCTAGCACAAGAATTTCCACTGTCTTGGATATCTGCCTATGTTGGTTTTTTTGTGTCATTTTTTAAAAAAATAACCGAAAACACATACACTTTACCAATGATCACAGAAACACTCTGCCCAGCCCCGCTCCCCAGCAATACAAACTTGTCATTAAAACTTTTGGGACATTCACTACTTGAGAGCACAGTTGCCAAAGTCACAAGGAAGAAATATTGTTGGGTTTCTTTTTCCCTGTATTCAAAATGTTAAATTATTCTTCTACCACAGAAAGGATCCTACTTGAAATTAGGACACTGCTAAAAATTTGTTGAAATAGCATGTCATGCTAAACCAACCTTTCTTTTTTTAATTTGCACATGCATTTTTTATATTAAAGATCTTGGTATTGTATTCTTTGGCTTTTTATTAAAATGGATTTTGTTTTGTATATATTTATTTGTTTAAAATGTATCTTTGGATTCTAGCCAGATTTACTTGACAGTGTAGAAAATGCTTAAGAATGGAAAATGCAATACGTTTGGGGGGGAGAGAAGTACTGTAACTTTTGTAATATATTATATAAATATAATATATATACAGTATATATATTAAAAAACGTATAAACTGTAATGCTCTAAAGTTGTATATTGCACATATGGCTACTGTATATTTAAGTTACTGTCCCAGGATATTCTGACAGGGGTGATTATTATGGTACACAAAGCCTCCAGCAATTGTGCTATTCCACAAAGCCAATGATATAAAACCTAGTTATTAGGATCATATTGAAAATCTGTAAAATCGTGGGGAATACAATACTTGCTCATGACTGACTGAGGAGGAAGTAATTAAGGTATATGGCACTGGAGGTTATTGAGGGGGTGTAGTGTAGAAACCCTCATTTTAACACTGAAAATCTGGCCCCTCCCCTGAGATCAAGAATGAATTGTTACCAAAAGCATTGCAACAAAAAATAAATAAATAAAGGGCTATATCACTGTTATAGAAATTGGTCTGAGGTGCTCTCTATGGATTCTGTGCCAGTCTACTACCTGGATGGTCTCTGATCCTTCACCAATGTCACACTTGCATCTTCCACAAGTATTAAAACTGTTTTAAATCCATTGGTTGATTACCTTGATTAGAGTTCTGTGTTCATATAGTCCTGATGAAAAAGTCAAAGGCTGGGCTTCAGGGCCCTTTTCTTCGGATACTGAATGCCTAACACTTGCTCTCTGGGCTGGAACAGAGCAGTACAGAATTGGCATCCTTGGCAGTGGGGCTGTCTCTTGTAAAAAGCAATAGTTGCAGCATCAAACTGTGTACAGATGGTTTTCCAAATAATAAGACATGTCTAAACTTCCCTGGTTGATTTACAGCTTTCAAAACAGATGCTTCAAATGCCAGATGTTTCCAATAGCATGTTCGCTTATTGGCAACAGAACTTGAAAAGAGGACTTTTTAGACCTCAAATCCCAGAGTTCTCCATCCAGCATAGCCACTGGCCATTCTTGCTGGGGTTGGAGGAGTTGTTAATTGCTATCAAGTTGGTTTTGACTTATGGTGACCCTATGAATGAGAAACCTCCAAGAGCACCAGCCATCAACTGCCCTCCTCTGGTCTTATGAGTGCAGGGCTAGAACTTCCTTGATTGTAGTCCCCCCCTTTTTTTTTCTTATTGCTTTCCAGTTTACCAAGGATTATCATCTTTTCCAGTGAGCCATACTGTCTCATAATATGTCCAAAGTATAATAGCCTCAGTTAGCCATCTTTGCTTCTCGTGAAAGTTCAGGCGCGATATATGGGGCATCGGCTATATGGGGAGAAGGAGGCCCATTCTGCTGGTGATCAAAGCATGGTTGAATGATGTTTCCATCAAGTTTGGAGGGCCGGGCCAGGAGAAGTTATTTAGTTAAATACTCAGTTAAGTACAAGCTGATACAGGATTCTGTCCAGTGTATATAGATGCACATACTGTAAGCATCACCTGTTGGTCAGTTAAGTTCACCTTCAGAGGCTCCTGTTCTATATACCATCACCAGGAGAGGTATGATTGGTTGGGATGTGAGAAAAGACTTTTAGTGGTGGTGTCCCAATATGGTGTATCCAGTGCGTGTGCAAAATGTGGACATTGCTCTCCCAAATAAGAACTCTGCACTCCCATGAAGTACAGTTTAGGCATTCAAAGAAAAGGGGCAGACAAAGTTGCCATGTGAATGAGAAATTAAGGTCTTGTCTATATGAGGGGGGGGGGGAAATATGAACATGTCCAAAAAAGCAGGCATTTGCAGCATCTTCACAGTGAAAAGAGCCCCCCTAAACTCTAGATGACCCCCCAGCCAAGATCATAGAATTGTAGAGTTGGAAGAGACCACGAGGGCCGTCCAGTCCAACTCCCTGCCACACAGGAAATCACGATCAAAGCATCCCTGACAGATGGTCATCCAGCCTCTTTTTAAAGACCTCCAAGGAAGGAGACCCCACCACGCTCTGAGGGAGTGCGTTCCACTGTCGAACAGCTCTTACTGTCAAAAAGTTCCTCCTCATGTTGAGGTGGAATCTCTGTTCCTGGAGTTTGCATCCATTGCTTTGTGCTCCAGTCTCTGGAGCAGCAGAAAACAAGCCTGCTCCATCCTCAGCGTGACACCCCTTCAAATACTTAAAAGAGGGCTATCATATCACCCCTTAACCATCTTTTTTCCAGGCTAAACATACCCAGCTCCCTAAGTCTCTCCTCATAAGGCATCGTTTCCAGACCTTTCACCATTTTAGTCACCCTTCTCTGGACACGCTCCATTTTGTCAATATCCTTTTTGAATTGTGGTGCCCAGAACTGGACACAGTATTCTAGATGAGGTCTGACCAAGGCAGAATAGAGCGGCACTATTACTTCCCTTGATCTAACACTATACTTCTATTGATGCAGCCCAAAATCACATTGGCCTTTTTAGCTGCCGCATCACACTGTTGACTCATGTTCAACTTGTGGTCTACTAGGACTCCTAGATCCCTTTCGCACATAGTCCTATTCAGCCAGGTCTCCCCCATCCTATATCTATGCATTTCATTCTTCCGCCCTAAGTGCAGTACCTTATATTTCTCCGTATTGAATTTCATTTTGTTAGCTTTGGCTCAGCTCTCCAGTCTATCCAGGTCATTCTGAATTTTGATCCTGTCCTCTAGGGTATTAGCTACTCCTCCTAATTTGGTGTCATCTGCAAATTTGATAAGTATGCCCCTAATTCCCTCATCCAAGTCATTGATAAAGATGTTGAATATCACTGGGCCCAGGGCAGAACCCTGTGGCACCCCACTGGTCACATCTTTCCAAGACAAAGAGGAGCCACTGCTGAGCTCCCTTTGGGTTCGGCCGGTCAAACAATTACAAATCCATTGAACAGTTAACTTGTCTAGCCTACATTTTACAAGCTTGTTTGCAAGAATGTCATGGGGAACCTTGTCAAAGGCCTTACTGAAATCAAGGTATGCAATATCCACAGCGTTCCCTTCATCTACCAAGCTGGTAATTTTATCAAAAAAGATCAGATTAGTCGGGCATGACTTGTTTCTCTGAAACCCATGTTGACTTTTTGTGATTATGGCATTGCCTTCTAAATGTTCACAGACTCTCTGTTTAATGATCTGCTCCAGAATCTTCCCAGGTATTGATGTCAGACAAACTGGACGATAATTGTTGGGATCGTCTTTTTTTCCCTTTTTGAAGATGGAGACAATGTTTGCCTTCCTCCAGTCTGCTGGGGCTCCTCCTGTTCTCCAGGAGTTCTCAAAGATTACTGCCAATGGCTCTGAGATTACATTTGCCAGCTCTTTTAATATTCTTGGATGTAGTTCATCTGGTCCTGGAGATTTAAATTCTTTTAGATTAAGAAGATATTCCTGTACTACCTCTTTGCTTATTCTGTGCTGGATTTCCCCTACTGTGTCCTCTGTTCCATTATCCTCAGGTTGATCACCCTTTTGCTTTTTTGAAAACACTGAGGCAAAGAAGGTGTTGAGTAATCCTGCCTTTTCTCTGTCCCCTGTTAGCATTTTGCCATCTTCTCCATGTAGTGAGCCTACCATTTCCTTCTTCCTCCTTTTGCTGCGGACATACCCCCCCCAAAAAAACCCTTTTTATTGTTCTTAACCTCTCTAGCAAGCCTGAGCTCATTCTGCACTTTAACTTTTCTGACTTTACTCCTAGTAAAGGAGAAGTAGATGGCAGCCGCAAGTGATTTACTCGCAATTTTAAATCTGCCACTATCAAATTCTTATAAAAAATAGTTTTCCATGGTGTGCACAATTGATAGTTTGTATTTACAAAAAAGAAAGAAAGAAAAAGTATAAGATCACCGTGTTATTGACTTATCAGAACTTCACTTAGCCGAAAATCCAACATGATGGCCGCAGGTGCTTCCTCTGTTTGCCAGCCCTGCCCCCATGCTCGTCCAGCCAATCAGTTTATGCTGCCTGTTTGTATCTGTGCGAATGCAAGTGTTCAAATGATCACACATTTGCATGTTGTATGGAGCTTTTTTAAAAAATCCAGATGCACACGGACTTTGCAGTGGATTTGGCTGCCCCCCTTCTGAATGACACATATTTATGTGCATGTCTGTATGACACTGCCATACATTTGCATCCCATTCATATTATTTTGACTGTATAGACAAGACCTAAGAGTTTTACGTGCAAACAATTTTCAGTGCCTCACTCTGCAATGCTAGCAGTTTGGAGACTGAAGGAAAATTTCATTGGGGAGCAATATTCTGTTTTGGAGGATAATACACTCATTTCAATCCCCCATCTATTTCCCTTTTGAGACACTATGGCCCTGTCTACACTAGTGAAAAAAAAATCCGAAACCCCCCCCCCCGGAATCTAGCCCAATAAGGCTACATGGTGTGCGGCCTTATCCCCAAATCTGGTGCAATAAGGCCACACAATGTACAGCCCTATCCATACCAGGCTGCCTATTAGTTTCTGGGCACAGTACAAGGTGTTGGTTATGACCTTTAAAGCCCTACATGGCTTGGGTCTAACTTATCTCCGGGACCGCCTCCTTCCGTATGACCCTCCCCGCACACTTCGGTCCTCTGGGAGGAATCTGTTGCAGCCTATGAAAACAAGGCTGTCGGTGACCTCCCATAGGGCTTTCTCTGTTGCTGCTCCCAGATTATGGAATGGCCTGCCGGACGAGATCCATCTTATTATCACCTTAGACAGCTTTAAAAAAGCTGTTAAGACGGATCTTTTCCATCAGGCCTTTCCCGAATAGCTATCCTGGCCTGAAGATTCAGCTGCCTTTTCCCTTAAGCGGCTACTGGGTTATTTCATTTTGTCCTCTTTTTAATTATTGTACGTTTTTAATCTATTTAATATTGTTTTAAGGGGTGGGTGGGTTAGGGTATTAATGTAATTATGGGATTTTTATGATGTAAGCCGCCCTGATTGCGTTGCAGAGGGGCGGGATAGAAATAAATTTTATTATTTTGTTATTATTATTACCAAACTTAGCGTATACCACTTTAATCCAGGTTTTTAAAACGCAGTTTTAGCCGGAGTTTGCTTGAAACTCTGGAGAAAACTAGTGTGAACAAAGGATCCACCCTGGGTTTGGGGGTGGGTAGGCAGGACAAGCACTACCTGACAGGCACCACCATCCCCTGCCCCCCCCCATCCTTGGCACCACTTCCTCATTCCAATGTTAGGTGACCCAAGGCATATGGTTTTCTTGGCAAGATTTGTTCAGAAGTGATTTGTCTTCGCCTTCTTTTGAGGCTGAGAGAGTGTGATTTGCCCAAGGTCACCTAGTGGCTTTCCATGGTTGAGCAGAAATTCAAATCCTGGTCTCCAGAGTCCAATGCTCAAACCACTACACCATGCTGGCTCCTGTATTTTGCTTACATATGAGAAAAACTTGCAGTAACTCATCTAATATCTGGGGGCTGAATTTTTTGGTTCTTTATATTTTATTTTCTCCCTCAGGCCAGTGGCTCTTAACCTTTTCTTTACCAGAGACCCCCTTTAAATACCTTTTGTTGCCGTGGGCCCCCAAGACTTAACTCAAGATTTAAAACAACAACAACAATAATACCTGATGATGATAATAATATGATTACACCATCCATTAAATCTTCCCTAAGAGGCACTGAAGGAGAGGGAAGATTTTTCTTCTGCTTATTCCTGCAAGTTTGTGGCTGGAGTAGATTGAATAGCAATGTGCAGGCCAAGTCAGCCAGCCAGCCTTTATCTTGGATCCTGTTATGTGGCCACTCCACTGCAGGGAGGAGGTGGGCCATGTAGCCTTCAAGCTTACACAAACCCCCTGTGAGAACACTGTGGACCGCTGGGGGCCCCTAGACCACAGGTTAAGAACCACTGCTCTAGACATTTCTACATCTTCCAATGTCTCTCTGGCTTTTCTTCGCAAATGAAGATTCAGGAAGGACTCATCCTGCGCTTTCTGCAAGCGCGCTGATGACTAAAAAAGGCCAATCCAAGATAAACAAGTCTGGCTGCAGAAAGCAAAGCAGAAGGTCTCCTTGGGTGATGTTTCTAGGTTGTGATTCTTTCGGTGTTGTCGTTTCTCTTCAAGACTTGTTAGGTGTGAGTTCTCAAATAAGGCTGCAGCACTGTGGATAGTGTGTCTCCATGCCTCCCGATGTGAGGCCAGGGCGGACCATTGTTGGTGATCAATTTGGCCGAGCATGAGATGTTGTTTCAGGGAGTCCTTGAATCACTTTTTTGGAGCGCCCCTCTTACACTGACCATCTTTACACCTGCCGTTTCGTCCCTCACCTATCGCTACAGGGCTTTTTCGGAATTGGATTTGTCCTTCGAGCCTGTGCAATGGATTTTTCTGGTGGAGCGCAGCGTGCACAGAACTGACCTCATCCTTTAAACCAAAGGTTCATCTGTTGTGGCCTTGCAAGCATGGTCAGTAGCAGCGAGGTCCTCGGGTCGTAGGTTTGATTAGAGTTTCCTTCTCTTAGATGGTTGACCTTACAGGGTTCAACGAGCACCATCTGGGTTTGGGATTAGAATTTTCCTTCTCCTAGGATGGTTGCCATAAGGCTAAAGAGCCCATCCTGCCCTTTGGTGCTCTTTGTCAGACCCTTCGGTTTTGACCTGTTTGGCATGGAAGACCCTACCGGTGGCTATTATGCCACCAACAGCATAGCTCAAAATATCATTAGGGTATGCAAACCTCTCTGCCACGACAAGGGGGTGTCAATGGAGAGGATCCGCCAATGTAATTCCATGGTAATTCTATGTTCGTCTCATTGAAATTATAGGGTTCCCTATTATCCACAGTTTCAGGTATCCACAGGGGGGTCTTGGAATGTATTTCCCATGGATACGGGGGTTGACCTGTATTAAGGTAAATGGTCTGTTGGGGGTGAGAGCATGGAGTTTGGAGGTGACTGATGGTTGGCTGAGTATTTGAATGGGATTTTAAAATGGCTGGTTACAGTTACAGATATCATAAAATAGGGTGAACTAGAACTGATTTAGAACACGTATCTGATGGGTGAATAGACAATAAATGATTTAAATTTTGCTATGCATAAGCAGAAAAAACATATATGTGACATAGTAAGCAAAGCTTGAGCATGCAGTCAAGAGTTAGTAACCATGCAGTGTCCATGAGCTTAGGCTATGACTGTACATATGCAGAATGTAGTTTTCGAATCACAGCTTGCTCTAATGTCATAGGTGTAACTGTAAACTATATAAGAATGCTGTGCTCACCAGCAATGGTGGGATATGTGATTTGTTACCAAGCCGCCTGTACTCAATTTTGCAAGATTCAATAAAAGTGCCAGAAAGAATCTTTCTCTTACTCTGCGGATTGGGACCCTAGCACTCTGGACATGAATCCTCACTCTGAGGGACTTGTCTGGGGTTTAAGGTGATAGGTGGGACAGTAGTCAGGAAAGTTAGAGGTCAGTTGATTCAAGTAAAGAGTTGAATCTGTGAGATGTGTTTGAGGACAGTTAACTGAGGACATTTGATCATGTAGCTGGAGTGCTCAAAGGAAAACTTTACCAATGAAACCAACCATCTTACAGCAAACATAAATGTCAGGCTAGTAAGACATCAGCTTAAATGTAATTTCCACACTGTGATCAGTAACCAGCAGTCATGTCACTTCAAAACCCTAGACAGGCACCACAGAGTGAGGATTTCAATCAGAATGTTGAAGTAACCCTGGAAACCATAGCTAGCCTGCAACAAAACACAAACATATATAGAATTAAAAGAGTGTCATGTTAAAACCCGATCAGTGTGTATTCATTTTGGGGGAGAGGAGGAACACAGTGCTCTTCTGGATTTCTTTCAAAGCAGGTACAGGTG
Source organism: Gambelia wislizenii (assembly GCA_030847615.1). Taxonomy (NCBI): domain Eukaryota; kingdom Metazoa; phylum Chordata; class Lepidosauria; order Squamata; family Crotaphytidae; genus Gambelia; species Gambelia wislizenii. Next base: position 295,300,867 of record JAUMIR010000004.1, read on the forward strand.
TTATTTTACAGTTTAACAAAATTCAAATTATTCTGTAGTGAAAACCATGGAATTATCAGAGAAGTTAACAGAATCAGAATATTTACAATGAATGAGGGATAGATGAGCAACCAAGGAGTAGCAAGAACCTAAATAACCTAAAAGTAATAGTAGTACTGCACCACTCTGAACACACCTCATCTTGTTTGATTCTGAAACTAAGGAGATTATCACACGAGTTTAATAATCTGGGACAGGGACACCACAAGATTGAGAAGGGGCTTCCTTTTCAGACAATTTCAGTCCTTGTCCTGGTATGTTCCCATGCTGCTTCTGTTCCGTTCCTTTTTTTTTTTCCCTTGACGGGCAAAAGCCGTCAATAGATTGCCTGTTCCATTGCTGTAATGGAATCACGGGTGAGTGATAATGTGCCCCGTTCCTGTGGCACGATCTGGGAGGTCTGTGCTGAACACTTCTGGGTATGATCGGGACATCCAGGTAAGTGACAGCGTTTTTGTACCCTCCCCAGGTTACTTGGGTTTTTTAAAGGGTGTTTTTGTGCTTTGCTTTACTTTTTGATGTTTTGTTTTGTTTTTATTTTTAAATTTCCCGCATTATGCCGGCCTCCTTGTAAGGTTCTTGAAGGTCCATGCCCAACACCTCAGGTGGCGATTGGGACATCCAGGTAAGTGACAGCCTTTTTTGTACACTCCCCTGTTTGCTTGGGGTTTTTTTTGCAGGGGTATTTAGGTACTTGGTTTAAGTTTTTGGCATTTAGTGGGTTTTTTATTTTTAAATTTCCCGCGCAATGCCGGCCTCCCTGGAAGGTCTGTGCCAAACACTTCAGGTGGTGATCAGGACATCCAGGTAAGTGACAGCTTTTTTGTACCATCCCTGTTTACTTGTTTTGGGGGGAGGGTATTTAGGTACTTGGTTTAACTTTTGTGTGCATGTTCTTCCTTTTTGCTTTGAATTACCCACACAATTGTTCTCTCACAAGAACAACAGGATTTGTTTTATAGGAAGTGAATGGAGCTATCTGAGAGCAACATTCACAGCTGGGTTGCCAGAGGGGCGGGGATGCTTTATTTGGTCCCCCTCTGATAGTTTCCTAAGGAGGATGAGGGACTGATTGATACTTGGAGGGAATACAACCAGGGAAAACCTGGTATCTCCAGGTAGAGTGAGGGAAGAATCCTGCTTGAAACCATGAAACGCCACTGCTAGTCAGTGTTGACAGTATTGGCCTAGATGGACCAAGAGCCTGCCTCAGCATATGGCAGTTTTCTTTCTTCCTATGTTAACAGAAGTAATAAATACCAGCAATGTTACCCTCAGCACTTGGGGCTGAATCTCTTGCTTCTGTCATTTTAAACGTAGTTTTCCCTTACAGCTATTGACACTCTTTCATCATTGCTGAGGAGTTCCCCCCCCTATGATTTTAAAGGGGATTAGGTAAAAAAAGAGTACTGTCACTACTACCATCTTCACCTGCAGCAAATTTCTGCTCTCTGCCCACAGGGTAGCAATGGTATACCATGGTATTGTGACTGGGTTGGGTTAGGTCTAAAATGAATTAGTACAGTGGTATAAAGAGGAAGAAAATCTGGTTCTCCTTAGATGTTTACAGAATGGACTTTGCACCGCTGCTTGAGATAGGAAACATCTGCACTCCGAATACAATGGCCTCACATTTTTCCACCTGGCTTTGTTCAGCTCAGCTAACCAGTAATAGCAGCAAAAAGCCGCTTCAAAAGCTCCCTCCACATCAGGTTCCTTTCAATTTTCTTAAAAGCTCATGCAGCGAAAAGGTGTCCCAACCTAGCTTTGACTTCCTCCAGACAGAATATTTCATTGCAATATTTCATTTCATTAGCAAACAGTATCGTAGCAGATGAAAAATTCCAGTGCATATCAAACCCTGTGGGTACATCTGTGTGTTTGATTTTATTTTCACTGAAGAAAATGTGCTGGTGAGAAATAGAGAGTGAAATTATTGCTATGTGGCTGTGTGTATATGGTAACCAGCACAAATTACATGGCTGCTCTGAGGATAAACGGAACATAACTTGAAAGGGTTTACAGTTTAACTATCTATGTATCTGCTGTATGTTCAAACCACCATGCAGACTTCTCTTCTAAAAAAACAGGGTTACATCAAAGACCAGCAAGCTCCAGAAAAGAGCAAATTATTAAGGAGAGTATTAGACGACCTAAAAAATGCAGGACAGGGACAACAGGAGATCGCCAAAGGGCCCATTTATTAGATATCGTCATCCCTGTCTCGTCCTGCTCCCGTGCCCCCTCCATTCTGTCTGTGTTCCTTTTTATTGATGGCTTAAGATCGCCCATTCCATTTCTGTAACGGAATCACAGGCTTGTGAAAAGGTGCCCCGTTATGCTGGCGCGATGCCAGCCACAGTGGGAGTTTCCTGCTGAACCCTTCTGGTTGAGATTGGGACATCCAGGTAAATGACACCTTTTATTTTTCCCTCCCCAGGTTACTTGGGGTTTTTAAAATGTGTTTTTGTGCTTGGTGTACTTTTAAAATTTTTATTTTGACTTTTATTTTAAATTTCCCGTGTGATCATTCTCTCGTGAAAACGGCCAGGATTTGCTTTCCAGGAAGCGAATGGGGCTCATGAGAGTTCCATTCACTTCCTGGACTGCTGGAGGGGAGGGGAACAGTTTCTGTCGTGCAGCAAGGTAGATGTCTGATAATTTTTATTTTAATCAGTTACAGGGACAGGAGTGGGATGGGAGTGGGGCGGGAGAAACGTGGCGAGACAGGGATGCTTTTTTTGATCCCCATCTGAAAATCTCCTAAAACTGCAGGCCTAAATCTAGAAATAATATCTATTGAACTCAGCAGAACTTACTTCTGAGCAGACACGGATGAGTATGAATTTTCCAAGATTAGAACAAACCCTGCTATTCTGAGCTAATCCAGAAGGGGGCACAAAAAAGCAGAACAACCAACACGCTGTTCCCCACACCTCTTGTATACATTTTGGACCAGATTTTCAGCAAAGATTGATTGTTTCTGCATGTGCTTCTTTCCTCCCAATTCAGTCAACATCATTGATTATCATACACAATAGCTATCCATCATAGGAATCCCAGTGTGAAGCAAAACATATGGGAGGCCTGCAAGGGGGCAGGGAGAGAAGATTAGTCCTACCATTAGACGTAGATGGGTGACACCTTGTTTGACATCAGTACATGAACAAAGGATCTAGGAGTCTTTTAGTAGTCTAAGCTAAAGATGAGTCAACCGTGCAATGTGCCAGCCAAAAAAGCCAATGTAATTCTGGGCTGCATCAATAGGAGTATAGTGTCCAGATACAGGGAAATAATAGTACCACTCTGCTCTGCCGTGGTGAAACCTCGCCTGGAATACTGTGTCCAGCTCAAGGCATCGCAGTTCAAGAATGATACTGACAAGCTAGAATGTGTCCAGAGGAGGGTGACCAAGACGACAAGAGGTCTGGAAACCAACCCCTGTGAGAATGCCTTAGGGAGCTTGCAGAAGAGAAGACTGAGAGGTGATATAATAGCCACCTCCGAATATTTGAAGGGATGTCATGTAGAAGATGGAGAAAAATTTGCTTTCTACTGCTCCAGAAACTAGAATGGTTTCCAATGATTTCAAATATCCTATTGTTTCAAATTACAAGAAAAAAGATTAGCTAAAATATTAGCAAGAACATTCTGACAGTAAAAGCTGTTCAACTGTGGTATACGCTGTTTTGGAGGGTAGTGGACTCTCACTGAAGGTATTTGAGCAGAGATTGGATAGCCATCTCTCAGAAGTACTTTAATTGTGTATTCCTGTGTAGCAGGGGTTGGATTAGATGGCTATAATTCTATGATCTCTTGGTTTGGCCTGGGAAGGAAGCACCAAAGGATGTGCCCTATGCATTCTGTCAGTGCCTATTTCCTTACTACAAGTCACAGATAGTTTACTTTTGTTTTAAGAAACAAGAATGAGTCATGTGGCACTTTAAAGACTACTACATTTCATCTGACATAAACTTTTGTGGACTCCAGCTTACTTCACCACACGCGTACTGAGAGCATCTGATAATCTGATCTGACTAAAAAAAAATCTTTTTAGTTTTTAAGGTGCCACAAGATTCTTTGTTACTGTTGTTTTTCCTGAAATAGACTAATATTTCACCTTGAAACTTTTTGTTCTGAGAAAAACACAACAGTTGTGGCAATGCTGTATTTATAGTCCAGATATTTAGCTTTCCAAAGCAGGAGGCTCAGTGTCTCAATTCTATACACTCCTCCTTTCCAATTCGTGGTGGTTACGGGTGGAGCACCACTGCAAAATTGAAAAAAACACGAATAATCTTTGGCTCCCCCCTCCCAATGAGCTCACCTGTTAAAGCAGCAGTAGGGCTTAGAAAACCCTGCCACTGCCTGCCCATAACCCCCCTGCCCCTGTTAAAGCAGTGATGGGGCTTAGAAAGTCCCGCCACCACCTGTCCACAACACCCCCGCCCCTGCTAAAGTGGAGATGAGGTTTAGAAAGGCCTGCCACCGCTCACCCGCAACCCCTCACCCCTGTTGAAGCAGCAATGGGGCTTAGAAAGGCCCGCCGCCACCCACCCGCAAACCCCCCACCCCTGCTAAAGCCCCTTTAAAGGTGCGGCTTTTCTCCGGCTTTGTTCCGTTTGGCAGGGGGAATCCAGGGCCGATGAAAACCAGGAGTTCCTCAGCTTCCCTTGGCCCTGGCTCCCCCAACCCAAATGGAATGAAGCTGGAGGGAAGCTGCACTTTCCCCACAAAGCCACTGAGGGTTTGCTCGGCCTTCAGCTCCTTCCCATAGGGAATGAAGGCTGAGCAAACCCTTGGCAGCTTTCCACGAATACTCAAAACCACGAAATCCAAAGCCACAGATTCTAAGGGACAACTGTACCAATCCCAGTCTTCCTGCACAGATTCCCCTTAGGACTTGTTTTGTGTTTTTTCCTGTCTTCTTGTTACTTTTTCTAATGCTGTTTCCACCATCCTCAACTTACCTTAAAAGGATGACGCTGCAGTACTATTTTCTTTTTTATTATGATACATGCACAGCTAGCACCACTGTTAGCAAAAAAGGGTGACATGAATGTTTTCCTTCTGCTGCTTAAGCACCTAATTCCCTTCTCTTTTAAATCTTTATATTTTTCTTCTGTTTTTGTCTCTCTTTCCTACCCCAAAAACATTTAAACTAAACATCTTTTCCTTCCATTCTTTTTTTCTCTCTCTCCCTCTCACTCTCCCTTATCATGTTTTCTCCACTCTACTAATCTCCTTTGCTCTCTAGCTCCACTTTTCTTCTCTTTCTCTCCTCACCTCCAATTCCTGGCAAAATATATTCCTCCTCCTTCCCCCCTTCTCCCCTTTCCCACAAACTCCTAGCTAAACATCTTCTCCTTCCCTTCCCCCCCCTCCCCTTCTCCCCTCCCACATTTCCTAGTTGCACTCATCTTCCTCCTCCTTCTAGTCCTCTCCCTCTCCCTCGGTTATTCTTCTCACTCCCCGGTTCTCTTGCCTACATTTGTATTCTCCATCCTTCCCAATCCCTGCTTTCTCATCCTCTTTCCACTGCTTTCCCCACTTTTACTACCTACAGTCATCATCTTTCTCACCCCCCCACCCCCAAAACCATGAAGCCATGACTGAGTTATGTTAGATTTTCAGTTTTAAAGCTGTAAGTGTATCATCCCATTACCTCCCCTGACAATATCCCTGGCTGGAGTTCAAAGTTCTTCTAGCTTCCAGTCAATTAGACTTAGTAGTGCAAATATATATTTTACACTACACTATATATTTTACTGGTCTTTAATTTCTACAAAGATGTTCTTTAGCTTGTATTTTGGTGCAAAAGTGTTCTTCTATAGCTTTATTCTAATTTTTGATATTAGCAATTCATGTTCTGTGCCTCAATCTGCTCCTGGTCTTGTTTTTGCAGAGAGAAAAGAGCTCTCTGCAAACCTTTCATGCCCGCTGCATTCATTGGCTCAGTCATAAATCAAAATGGAGAAACTAGTCAAGAAATCAGAAAGACTAGACTTGGAAAGGGCAGCTATGAAAGAACTAGACAAGATCCTCACATATAAAGACATATTGTTGAGAGCCCAGCTTCAAAACCTTTAGTTAAACTACTGTCACTGGGGCTCAGGAAGTCACCCTACCTAAAATGGCAGACATCTTATTTCTAGGGTCATGTCTCCATTACAAAATAGCCAGATTTGGTTAAGAATAGACGTTGAAATCAGTGGGATCTAACATCAGACTTAAGTCCTATTGATTTTCAACAGTCTATCTACGGACTTTATTGGACAAGTAAAATGCAGCGCAAGCAGCCTCGCCACGTTGCGAGGCTGCAGCGCTGCAGGGCATCCCTTTCGGATGACGCCCGTCCCTGCCGGTACTGTTGTGGTACCGCAGGGACATTTGAGTGGAATATTTTGGCGATTTTTACTCACGATCGTTGATTTTTACTCACGATCGCAACAGTACCGGCAGGGACGGGCGTCATCCGAAAGGGACGCCCTGCAGCGCTGCAGCCTCGCAATGTGGCGAGGCTGCTTGCGCTGCATTTTACTTGTCCGAAAAAGTCCTACATGTGACCACATCTGTATCTAACCCATTTTATAGAATCATAGAATTGGAAAAGGCTTCATGGGCCATCAAGTCCAACCAAGCTCAATGCAGGGTCTCTAGCTATAGCATCTCCAGCAGGTAGCTGTCTAGCCGCTTTTTGAAGATGTCCAGAGAAGGAGAACGCACCACCTCTCCAGGCAATTGGTTCCATTACCAAACTGCTCTTACTGTCAAGAAGTTCCTTTGAATGTTAAATCGAAATATACTCTCTTTTAATTTCAAATCTTAGACCTTACCCTCTGCAACTGCCAAGAACAGGCCTGTCCCCTCCACTCTGTGATAGCCCTTGAGGTATTTAAAGAGTGCAAGCATGTCACCCCTCAGTCTTCTCCTCACCAGCTGAACATGCCCAGCTCCTTCAACCTTTCCTCATATGTTTTGTTCTCCATACTTCTAATCATCCTTGTTGCCTTTCTCTGAACCCAGTCCAAGTTATCTATATCCTCCTTAAAATGAGGGAACCAGATCTAAACACAGTATCCCAGATAAGGCCTGACCATCACAGAATATAGGGAGACTATAACTTCCCTCAACTTGGAAACTATGTTTCTATTCTCTCTCTGGCTTTTCTTCGCAAACGAAGATTCAGGAAGGACTCATCCCGTGCTTTCTGCAAGCGCGCTGATGACTAAAAAGGCCAATCCGAGATAAACAAGTCCGGTTGCAAAAAGCACAGCAGAAGGTCTCCTTGGGTGATGTTTTTGGGTTGTGATTCTTTCTGCGTTGTCGTTTCTCTTCAAGACTTGTTCGTCGTGTGTTCTCAAATAAGGCTGCAGCATTGTGGATAGTGCGTCTCCATGCCTCCCGATGTGAGGCCAGGGCGGACCACTGTTGGTGATCAATTTGGCCAAGCCTGAGATGTTGTTTCAGGGAGTCTTTGTATCGCTTTTTTGGAGTGCCCCTCTTACGCTGACCCGTGGCGAGTTCACCGTAGAGTAGTATTTTTGGGAGGCGATGGTCCTCCATCCTAGAAACGTGCCCTGCCCAGCGCAGCTGTGTTCTCAATATCATGGCCTCAATGCTGGTGATCCTTGCTTGCTCAAGGACAGCAACATTAGTCACATAGTCAGTCCAGTGTATATTTAGGATTGTGCGTAGACAGCGCTGGTGAAAGTGTAAAATAGCATTTGCCTTCTTTGTTGCGGCATCACACTGGTGGCTCATGTTCAATTTATGATCAACAATAATCCCAAGCTCCTTTTTGTATGTAGTACTGCTGAACTAAATATTCCCCAACCTAAGTATCCCTCAACCTGTGCATTTGGGTTTTGTGGCCTAAATGTAGAATTTTGCATTTGTCCCTGTTGAATTTCATTTTATCAATTTCAACTCATTTTTCTAGTTTATCTAGGTCATTTTGAGTTCTGTTCCTGTCTTCCAATGTGTTAACCACCCCTCCCAGATCTGTACCATCTGCAAACTTGATAAGGATTCCCTCCATTCCATCATTTAAGTCACTGATAAAAATGTTAAAGAGTAATGGCCCTAGGATAGAACCCTGAGGCACTCCACTCAAGACCTTCCAATCTGAAGCACTGCCATTGATTATGACTACTTGAGCATGGTTTTCCAACCTAATATGGATCCATCTGATAGGGTTCCCATCCATCCCACATTTAATCAGATTGCTAATCAAAATGTTATGGGAGACCTTATCAAATGCTTTGCTGAAATCCAGATAAATTACATCCACAGCATTCCCACCATCTACTAAACTAGTGGCCTGACTGAAAAGAAATATAAGATTAATTTGTCAGGATTTGTTCTTGACAAATCTAAGCTGGCTCTTACTGATTGCTGCAAGACACTTGCAGACAGACTCCTAGGAGATTTTCACACGGGGCCAAAATGCCCTGTTACTGCCCCGCTACCTCCTCTCCCGTTCCTGCCACGGAATAACGTAAATCTTTCACACACTTACCTTAATTCCGCAGCAGGAACGGGCTCCCCCTCCCCTTGCTGGTCGGCCGTAAATGCAGCCATCATAAGGCTGCTTTTACGACCGGCCGTCTGAAACATTATCACGTTATCACGTGATAACGCCGGACGGTAAATTTAAAAAATAAAACTCCCCCAAACATAAAATCAATTCACCAAGCACAAAAACACTCTTTAAATCACATAATCAAAACAGGGAGGGTAAAATAAAGGGTGCCACTTACCTGGATGTCCAGATCGTACCAGGAAGTGCTCGGAATGGACCTCCCCTCTGTGGCTGTCATTTCGGAACAGGAACGGGGCTCCTGTTCGCACACCTGTGATTGCGTTATAGCAATGGAACGGGAGGTCTATTCACGATGAAAAATCGTGATTACATTGTTCTGGAACAGTCACGGGAGTAGGATGGATGCAGGACAGAATGGGGTCAACGTCGTCCGAAAGGGAAAACCTTTCCTGACCCTGTTCTGTTCCTGCCACGGGTTATATAGCCCATGTGAAAATCTCCTTATATAATCCATTCTAATATTCTTCCTGATATTGAGGCCAGGTTGACTCGTCTATAGTTTTCTGGACCTTCATTTTTGCCTTTTTTTCTTTTTTCTTTTCTTTTCTTTTCTTTTCTTTTTTCTTTTTTTTTTTTTTTTGAAGGGAGAGACATTGTTTGCCCTTCTCCAGTTCTTTGGCACCTCACCTATTATCCAAGATATCTCAAAAATGATGGCAAGTGGTTCAGAGAGCAAGTTCCTTCAGTTCTTTGGGATACAGTTCATCTGGCCCAGCACATTTGAACTTGTTTAGGTTAGCTAGGTGATTCGTGACTACTCCCTGTGAATCTTGATTTGCAATCCAGATCCCTTGATCTCTGCTATTGCATGGAAGGACACAGATCTCTTTTAGGGGGAAAACTGAAGCAAAATAGGTATTAAGTAACTCTGCCTTTTCATTATGATCTGTTAGCATTTTACCTTCCTTACTGAACAGCACCCCCACTGCCTCCTTGGCTCCTCTTGCCTTGAATGAAACTGTGGTGGTTTGAGCATTGGACAATTACTCTGGAGACCAGGATTCAAATCCCTGTTCAGCCATGAAAACTCACTGGGTGACCTTGGGCAAGTCACACTGTCTCAGCCTCAGAGGAAGGCAAAGACACACACCCCTCTGAACAAATCTTGCCAATAAAACTCTGTGATAGGGTTGCCTTAGGGTCGCCATAAGTTGGAAATGAGTTAAAGGCACACAACAACGATAAATGACATATCATTAAATATCAAATCTGAATTGTCCATGCCATAATATTTCTGATTTTTATGGATGATTGTGAAAGCTGGACAGTCAAGAAAGCTGAAGGATGAAAATAAACTTACTTGAAATGTGCTGCTGGAGAGTAGTTCTATCCTGGTCTGCTAAAAAACCAAATGAATAGGCAAATCAAGCCTGGACTCACACTAGAAATGAAGATGATTAAACTGAGTCTGTCATACTTTGGACATATTGTGAGACAACATGACTCATTGGAAAGACAATAATGCTTGGCAAAGTGGAACTATCTACCTGTAGTGAGGCCTTTCTCTTTTCCTACTGCCTCCAGCAAGAAGTAAAACAGAGTTGTCAATTGTAGCCTGTCCAAGGTCAAGAAAACATGAATGCCAAAGAATACCGCCAGTCAGCAAGATTGAATGGTTGCAAGAAAGCAGGACACCAGAGAGCTGCTGGGAGATTTGTAGGCAGCTGTCTAAAGAAACCAGGTCCTTGATGAACTAGCCGTTTTCTATTTAACAGACTCTGGGATTGGCGTAATCTCTCCTCTCTTCGATGATCTGCAAAAGTTGATAGCAAGTCATAGAATCATAGAATCATAGAATTGTAGAGTTGGAAGAGACCACAAGGGCCATCCAGTCCAACCCCCTGCCCTGCAGGAATACACAATCAAAGCATTCCCGACAGATGGTCATCCAGCCTCTGTTTAAAGACCTCCAAAGAAGGAGACTCCACCACATTCCCAGGCAGCATCAGAGTCCACTGCCAAACAGCTCTTACGGTCAGGAAGCATCTGCCACCTACTGTTGGGGAGTACACCCCCCTCTGCCTCAACCCCCAGCTCCTCAGACTCAGAGAGACCACCATTATCAGGAGCTGCAAATTTCTGGCCATCTAGATCAGTGATGGTGAACCTATGACACGCGTGTCAGCACTGACACGCATAGCCATTGCTGACGACACGCGGCTGCTGAGGCAGCCTCATGCCGAGAAGGATGTTTCATCCTCAGCTCCTGCACAGCAGGATGCTGCTCCTGAGGATGAAACATTTGCAACAAGAGTCTTGGAGTTAGAGTCTAACTCTAAGGACATTTTCAGACACAAAAAACTAATCCTGAGGAAGCGGGAGAGGTACGCATCTGTTAGTTTTTGGTTTATTAAATACAATTATATATAACAATTATATATTTATGTTATTTAAACTATAAATATCATGAAATAATGTTTTTTTCCTCAAAGTGACATACCACCTGAGTTATGCTCAGTTTTTTGGTAAAGTTTGACACACCAAGCTCAAAAGGTTGCCCATCACTGATCTAGATAATGGTGCGTGAAAAAAGTCCAGAAGAAAATCTGTTCTGTATAGCTTCTAGCAAATCCTCTGATTGTGTAGAATGAAAAACTATGGATTGCTCTTAAAGAAATGGATGTGCCACAACAATGATTGTCCTGATGTACCTGTATTCAGGTTGTAGCACACTTTCAAGACAGCTCTGAAAATTTCCATGGAAATGATGCCACTGGTTATATGTTCTTTGTCAAGGAAGCCCTGGTCGGGGAAAGGGGGAGATGGTCACCACATTTCCAGCCTTACTTTTGAAAGTGCATGGCAGGGAGTGTATATGACAGTCACTGAGATTCGTGTCAACCTCCAGAGGTTGTTGAACTACAATTCCCAGTAACCCCAGCACAGTCAATGGTGAGAAATACTGTGAATTGACATTCACCAATATCTGGAAGGCCTCCCCTGTCTTAGAACGTAGGCAGTTTCATAATTCTTTAGAAACTCCACTGCACGAGTTCCCAAACCTTTGGAGCTGGTGAACACACACTGAATTTTTTAAAATAAAACCTTGTGGGTTCTTTCACAATGAGTATTCCCCTTCAGAAAATGGCTTTCATGGTGAGATGACTTAGTCACGAAACATGCATTTCGCGCAAGGCCAATTAGTACAGCTAAAAGACAAGTAACCCATCCAAGAAACTCAGGATAAGGCAAAACCAGCACTCTGAACCTACATTAATAGAAATATTACCACCACATCAATCTTTCCCAAATATACACAAACATCTCACATAGCAAGCAAACAAAAACCACACAAAAGCTAGGCTGGCCAGATTGAAAACTGAAGAGGGGTCCTGTAACTTGAATGGTTGTGGCAGAAGAAGGGGTTTCAAGTAACAAGCAACACCTGCTGAATTTTCCTCTTCTACACTAAAGGTACAGGAGCCCTCTCCAGTTATTATTGTGGCAACCCTACATACTGTAACATCCACACCACATTAAATGTACACACACACACTTGTTCCCACCCTTCTATCCTTCACAGCTAGGCACTGGCTTCTAGCTGTAATCTTCATTTTCTGAGGATGTTTCTGAGCCAAAGGGGGACCCAGATGCATTCTGGGAAAATGACAATGTTGGCTGGAAGGCTGGAGCACGGTTTGCTGTACATTGTTGGTGCTGGAAAACAAGGCTTTTATTTAAAAAAGAACAGGGAAGGGTTGGAGGGGTTCATGTGCCCCAAGGGAGGTGTCCCAATGGGTACCACACTGGAGATCCAAGAGGAAGGGGGAGCATTTGGACATGTTCCCTCATTGCCCAAATATCTCTCTCTGGCTTTTCTTCGCAAACGAAGATTCTGGAAGTACTCATCCCGCGATTTCTGTAAGTGCGCTGATGACTAAAAAGGCCAATTCGAGATAGACAAGTCCGGTTGCAGAAAGCACAGCAGAAGGTCTCCTTGGGTGATGTTTCTGGGTTGTGATTCTTTCTGCGTTGTCGTTTATCTTCAAGACTTGTTTGGCGTGAGTTCTCAAATAAGGTTGCAGCATTGTGGATAGTGCATCTCCATGCCTCCTGATGTGAGGCCAGGGTGGACCATTGTTGGTGATCAATTTGGCCAAGCCTGAAATTTTGTTTCAGGGAGTCCATATATCACTTTTTTTGGAGTGCCCCTCTTACGCTGACCCATGGCGAGTTCACCGTAGAGAACTATTTTTGGGAGGCGATGGTCCTCCATCCTAGAAACGTGCCCTGCCCAGCACAGCTGTGTTCTCAGTCTCATGGCCTCAATGCTGGTGATCCCTGCTTGCTCAAGGACAGCAACATTCGTCACATAGTCAGTCCAGTGTATATTTAGGATTGTGCGTATACAGCGCTGATGAAAGTGTTCGAGGAGTCGTAGGTGGTGGCGATAGGTGACCCATGTTTCAGATCCATAAAGGAGAATAGACAGTACAATGGCTCTATACACACTGATTTTTGTGCTTCGCCTCAAATATCTTCAGAAAATTCTGCTCTCCATACGTCCAAGTAAAGACTGCTTTGCTGAATTTAGTTCTAAAGCATCAGAGCCCACCAATGGAACAATGAATAATCCAGTTTTGTAAGGGAGAGTGATTTGAATAAAATGGCTCAGCAACATTTGCTGAACCATGTCTGAGTGTAGCACTTTCTGAGAACAAATATGGGCAATTCTTATGCAGTGTTCACCACAAGTTGTGACTATTTCTTCCCCCCCCTCCCCCCCTCTGTTTAAAATGCCACACCAATTCCACACATCAAACTGTTAGAACTGAGCATGAAAGCAAGCAAGCAAGGAGCTCAAGAGCTGGTGTCGTTCGATAAATATTAATGATCTGAAACAGGGGCTACAGAAAATGAACTACCCTTAAAATGCTTTGGAGTTGAAAATTGTCAGCACTATTATGGTTTTCTCCTTCAAATAATAAATGATTCAACAACTGTACGGTTGCCATGGGGACAGCTTCTCATTGAGCCTAAAATTACCAAGCTGCTGACAAGCCTCTATTTTTAGTACCACCAGATGTGCCTCTTTAAAAACCGTGGCAGAGGCAGAGTGTGGAGTGCGTGTTTCATGTGTGCAAATAAGTGAGCTACTATTTGGAGCTGTTGTGGTTGTTACTACTATTGTTCATTATTATTATTACTGAGCACTATCTCCATATATGACATACTAGAAAATGAGCTTTGAAATCAACAAAAACAACAGCCCGCCATGCCCTTGAGGAATGTAAAATCTAAATTTCAATATAAAGGAGACAAGTGGAGAAGGGGAAGGGACGGACGTCCAGGGTTAGCCGGAGGCAGCTGTCTCAGGCAGTGCATTCAGGTGTTACCCTAAGAGGTGGGGAGGGGATGTTTGAGTCCTATCTGAAATGCCAGAGTATCCTTGAAATTTGACAGAATTATAAAGGGAGGCCTGCAAGAAAAAGGTAACTTTGGGGATCTTTTCACCTATGTATTCCAGTACTAACTGTAGAGAGCGCTCCAGTTAAAGTTAAACAAAGTAATTTATTTGAATTAACACAGGAGATAAACTAACATACAAGGACATACACTCTTAAGAACCATGCAAGGCACTGAAGAGAAAGGCAGGAAGAGTTGGATAGAGAGAAGTCAGGGGTGGAAGGGTGATAGTGATAGTATTGGAGAAAGAGGTCTGCACAGCGGAGGGACTCAGCCAGCGTCTGTGGGTGATACAGGGAATCCAGTCCATCGAGGAGGGAATGGAGGGGCCCATTTGTGACACACCAGCTATGACACACAGAATGGCGGGTCCAGACTGTGGCACACATGGTTAAGATTGGATCTAGGTTATTTATACCCTATTTTGTACCCTGGAGGGGTGAGTTAGTTATTACAAAGCCTGAATGGCTTTCTCACGGAACGGACAAAAGAGTCCAGAACGAACTGATTGCCTTAGCTCCGGAGTGACAAAACATTGATGGGATTTGTGACAACCTCTTAATGTTCAGACAGTTAGATTTCTGTAGGGCATGGGTGAGGGATATTCACTGATTGTATGTTTGAAAAGATTAGCATAGACCCAGTAATGACTGGGATTTTTGCATAATCCTATCTGGATTTTCCAGGATTCTGGACATGTCTCAGTTCATTATGACCTCAACTGTCCTCCGGTCAGCTTGACTCCTGGTCACTGTGTCAGTATGTGCAGTTATGAAACCTCACGGGAGGGGTAGTAGGGTATGCTAACGCTGGGAGGTGGTAGCAAGATGTGGGAGGTGAGAGTTGTGTGCCATGTGACCCGCCCTGCGCCTCTTCAGCTAGTTGATGTAGAAGAAAGATTCAACTGACTGTCTGTCCAGTTGGCTCTTGTGCATGGAATGAGGGGGGCACCATCTTTGCCTCAGTCAGCAAAATGTCTTGGGCCAAGCCTGGGGATGTCATTACAGCAACTGATGTGGAATATGTCCTGTGTCTATACCAGGGATGGAAACTGTGCAGATCTCCAGGTGCTGCTGAGCTGCAGTTCCCAGCATCCTTTGCCATTGACTCTGCTGACAAGAACTGGGAGTTACAGTCCAATGAGATCTGGAGGGCTGCATAATTCCCACTCCTCTACAATAAATGAGGGCCCAAAGTCACATGCAATGGGAGAAGCACATTTGGGGTCTCCCAAATTCTTTTTTTACATAGAAGGTAGCTCCGGGGTGGGGGGGTCCAATTTTGATAGGAGGAACACCAACAGCATTGTGGGGAGAGATTGATTTTTAACTCCCCTTCCCCCATTTTCTTGATCTAAATAATCTCTGTTGCTATGCTATTATTCCTGATGTTACTGGAAGGGAAAAACATAAGCCATAAAGGTACCTCCATGTATATGAAGGTTTGTTCACCAAATAATTCTCAGAGAAGTGCTTTTAAAGAAATAGATGAATATGTGTTGGTGGGGGAGAAGGTGTTCAAGAATGAAGCTGAATGAGCAGAAGAATACGTACGATTAGAGCTAGGTAATTTGCTGCAGTAACAAAAGGATGATGTTTTCAGTATATTACATCAGCTGCTCAAGTTTCCGCTGCAGTCATCACACAGACTAGTCAGAGTAAGCCTGACACACATCCTGATCTATCAAATCCCAGCCCTCTTTTTTCATGTAATTCACACAAAAATGAGGGCAACTAACAGTTAAGATTTGAAAAGGTGCTCATGCTGAACAGATTCTTGCTATTATTTCATGCATTATTTCATGCATCAATCTCACCTGTTCTTTCAGCAGTTTCACTGTTATTGACGACAAATCACCTCTTGGCTCAGCAAAGAATCTTATGTATTCAAAACTTGAAAGGTATAATTTTAAACATAGCATGTCATGTTTAAATACAATAGGCCTGTGATTTTTGTTATGTCCTTGGAAAAATAAGATACAAGAGATGTTATGTACCACCAAAAGAAGTCATCTTTGTGTGTGCACACTAAATGTGCACAACACCTAGGTAAAGGTGGTTTTCAGCCATAAGAATAAAAAACATAATTGCAGTGCCATAGGGAAGTGGTTCCCAATCATTGGACTACAACTCCTAGAGTCCCCTGACAATTGCCCATGTTAGCAAAGATGTCTGGGAGTTGAAGTCCAACATCATCTGTGTACTCAGGCTGGAAATGATTGCCATTGACCTTAAGAACTGAAACACACGTTATGACGAACCAACAAACCCAAAAAAGTCAGGAATAAATAAGGCAACTACAGTGTATACTTTGTGTAATGTAATTAATAAAAACATAATAAGCTATCTACATACATTGAATAAAAAACTTATTTCAAAGACAAAATGTACATAAATAGCGGTGGATATATAAATACATGTTTAATATAAGAGCGATGCATTCCTGTTAGGTGAAAGTCATCAGACTCAGTCTCATGGTAATAAAAATCCAATGGCAAATGCTATAAATACCTTAAGAAAAGCCAGGTGTGTTTCAATGTTTGTTCGTCTTCTTTTGTGGCCCATAATTGTTAAATGAAATTTTTAAAGTCAGTATCAAACAGTCTCAGAGTGCTCACACACACCAAATGCCTCTCGCCTTCCTCTTCATGTTACAATGGCCATAAGGATGCCACCAAAGAGAGCTTTAAAGGAGGCATAGTGTAAAACATTTAAGGCATCACTCTATTGTAAAACATCAATAAGGACGTGTTCATTTGCCCTTAGATCAGGGCTGGTTGTGATACAGGGTATCATGACAGGATAGCAGTTTGTTAGATAATTACTGTTACTGTATTGTATTTTTTTACTACCATAAATGGGAAGGGGGGGGTTGAGAGGTTTCCTTTCATATTACCAAAATAACATGTCTGGCTTTCAATATTATTATTACTATTTCAGTCTCTCCCACTTTATTCGCTAGTCTTACATGAATGCTTGATGCCTGAATGTGTGCGTGAATGCTGTTGTTATTCTTTTTCTCAAATAAAGATCATCTGTTGTACTATTTAGCTTAATGTCTTCTCCTTAGTACTGCTATCCACCACTTGTTCTGCATGTCTCGGAGTTTTTGTTTACTACATGTGAGGCGGAAAGCTGCTTTTCTTACATGGCAAGTTGGCTGGGTGAGGTATGCCTGGTGAGCAGTTCTCTTCTTTGCCAACAGCTCCTGGATCTCTTGGTTGTTTTCATCAAACCAGTCTTGATTTTTCTTGTGGGAGATTCTTCCGCAGACTGGAGGATACTGTTTTTGATATGTTGCAAAAGCATTGTAGGAGAAGGGTCTGCAGGATGGTCTTCAAGTTTTGTTTGCAGATTTGCCTGGAAGTTGTCTCTCATGGTATCTTGTTGAAGATTGTTGACTTGGAGTCTCTTCTTTAAGATGCCACCCCTCTTAGGTTTGATATAGCAATCTTCATTTGTGAAGAAAAGCCAGAGAGAGAGAGAGTACTCGTATGGTCACAAGGTCCTGCTGTTGCCCCGTCTTGCATTGCCAAGCTGAATATATTAAATTCCCCAATTTAGTATCAATATCCAGAGTGTTCTTAAGACTCCAGAGTGTTTAGTGTCACACCTTGACTACCTAATGTAATTCAAGATAGTCTATGTAGGCTGATGCACCACAGGATGAACACCACCATCCCCACATTGCTGTAGCAGTTCACCTACCTGGGAAGCATCATCTCCTCAGATGCCAAGATTGACGAAGAGATCAATCACAGATCAGCAAAGGCATATAGTGCATTTGGAAGACTTTACAAAAGAGTCTGGAGTAACAAACACCTGAGGCGAAGCACAAAAATCAGTGTGTATAGAGCCATTGTACTGTCTATTCTCCTTTACGGGTCTGAAACATGGGTCACCTATCGCCACCACTTACGACTCCTTGAACGCTTTCATCAGCGCTGTATATGCACAATCCTAAATATACACTGGACTGACTATGTGACGAATGTTGCTGTCCTTGAGCAAGCAAGGATCACCAGCATTGAGGCCATGATATTGAGAATATAGCTGCGCTGGGCAGGGCACGTTTCTAGGATGGAGGACCATTGCCTCCCAAAAATAGTACTCTACGGTGAACTCACCACGGGTCAGCATAAGAGGGGCGCTCCAAAAAAGCGATACAAGGACTCCCTGAAACAATATCTCAGGCTCGGCCAAATTGATCACCAACAATGGTCCGCCCTGGCCTCACATCGGGAGGCATGGAGATACACTATCCACAATGCTGCAGCCTTATTTGAGAGCTCACGCCGAACAAGTCTTGAAGAGAAATGACAACGCAGAAAGAACCACAACCCGGAAACATAACCCAAGGGGACCTTCTGCTGTGCTTTCTGCAACTGGACGTGTTTATCTCAGATTGGCCTTTTCAGTCATCAGCACGCTTGCAGAAAGCACGGGATAAGTCCTTCCTGAATCTTTGTTTGCGAAGAAAAGCCAGAGATGTAGGCTGAACCAGCTGAGACATATTCCAAGGCAGCTGCTTCCTCAATGATGTCTAGAACACTATCAGTCCCTGCTCTTCTCCTTTTTTCTTCTGGTCACCCAACTATTACTATGCAACTCAATACCCATGGGCTTTAACAGGGGTCCAATTTGTCCCCCATCTTTCTCACATGTGCAGTCGTTGGCACATTATTAATTCCTCATTGAACCCACACAGAATTATGCTGCTTGTTGTCGGAGGTAAGAGTAAATCATGTCTGCCCTAAAAACGAAATTGGAAAGAAGCAATTTGACATACTGCTAATACAGAATAATTGCAGGCTTCTGCCCATAAACTGGTCCATTATCTCTGCCATTGGTTGTTGAGCAGAAAATTTCTCATCAGCCATGCACGAAACCTGGGTTCAATTCCTAACTAATGTCCCAATATAAACGTCATCCTTATTAGTTTTACCAGTAAGAATAACCTACTACTGATGATGAGAATGAAATTCATCCTGGCAATGAGGATGAAAATTCTTTTTTATAAAATGAGGATCTACCTGGATTCCAAACATGCCAATGGGTAACTAAGCTGGGACCAGCCTTATTTGTAATGCATGAAACTAATTATGGAGGCTAGGCGGCCGCATCATCCCTCCCAGAGACCTTAGAGGACCGCACATCCCACTGCACCTGCTCCCATCAAAAAACAAAAAACCAAAACACCCCAAATACCCTCTAGGGGAGATGGGGGCATATTGTTCAACCTTCCTGAGTTCCTAGAGGGCATTCTGAGGCCAAAATGTTAAAAAAAATTTTTTTTTAACTTTTTGAAAATTTTCTTTTTGACTTCATGGCAGCCAAGGAGGCTCCAAATATGGTGGAAATCCCACTGCCACTAAAGCTCATTTGGAAGGCAAAATCATTTTAATAACATGGTTTTTTTACCCTGGGCCACAAAAATGGCTCTGGGGCGCCACACGCAGCCCATGGGCTGCACTTTGCCAACTCCTGCATTAAAAGCTTTATTTGTGGAAAAACTACACATTAAATGTTCACTATGAACATGAGCCAATAGTTTTAACAAGAGTTTCAGAGATATATTACTAATATATCATATTAAAGCTTATCATTAGATTTTTATATGAGAATACAGGTCACACCACATATCTGCAGAACCAATATCCACAGTTTCAGTTATCCACGGCTGAAAAAATAGAGACACATACCATAGAGTCATGCTGGAACATACCTCAGAGAAGTGTCCTCTCTAGGTCCTCCAACAGAACTGTATGGTATGTTTGTACCAGAAGTCCTTTATTTTAATAGGGTTTGCTATTATCCACAGTTTCACTTATAAAAGATAAGTCCAGGAACATATCTCCCACGGATACAGAGGGCAACCCGTAATTTAGAGAAGCTCTGTGATTACATTGGTAGCAATGAAAGGAAATACAACGTAAATTTGCAGTGAATGGAAAGCATGCAGTTAACAGAGCTGGCACTAAGGAAGTGGTGATAAAAACGGCTAGCTAGAATGCTACCATAGCCAAAATGACTTCCATTTAACTCCCTCCTGTACAGTACTTGACTTTTAAATGCTGAAGCTAAAACATGCTAAATGTTACAATTTCCACTTATCTCCTCCCAATTTCAAATGTTAAGCTAAAGCGCTACTGAGTTTCTCCAGAAAGAGATTACTTAAATAATTAAGAGAGATGAAGCAAAGGTAAAGAATGACTTTTCATCTTCCCCTTATCTGTACTTTGAATAGGAAATGGGAACCTTTTACCAATCAGAGAGGAAGTTTCCATCTGTCCCAATTTCCATCACAAAAATCCAACATTGCTCCTGAGTGGACCGGTTAAAAAAAATGCAGCTTCACTTAGTTGTGAATAATCTGCTCATGAATTTCAGTGGGTCTGCTCTAAACAGAACTAGCAGATTTAACCCCATGTGAAACCTGTGTGGTCCTCCCAATATCTTTGGACTGTAGTTTCCGTCACCCCAGGCAATTGGCCATGTTGGTTAGGCTGTTGGCAATTGCAATCCAACAACACCTGAAGGGCCACAGGTTCACATTCTGCCCTAAATATATGAGAAAGAAAGTGTAAAAACCACTGTCCCTTAAGATGTTCAAGAAATTTTTAATTTGTTTTAAAAATGTAACTGCATTTTAACTACTGTTGTTGTTTTTTAATAGAGGTTTGGTTTAATTATGTTTTAACTTTTGTACTGAAAGCTTTTTAATTGTATTGTGTTTTTAAAAGATTGTAGCCACCGTGTATTAGGAGAAAGGCGGGATATAAATAAAATACTGTAAATATATAAGAAGATGTTTATAAATCATTTACCTTCAAAATCTGTGATTTCATTGGTGCAGGCAGTCCCTCCACTAACGCAGATCAACTATTTCACACTGTTGCTTTCATAATTGCTGTGGTCAATTCATCATCTGGTTGCTAATCTTCTGATGATGACCCTCTCCATACTCAACTAGGCTGGTCCGTAGAAAGGAGATGAATAGTTTGTTGAGGGGCTAATACCCAAAGCCTTACCATTTTGATAGTATGCAACAGAGGATACATTCTTCTGCCACAAGCTTCGAGAAGCTAGGATCACCCTACATACACCACAATGCAGTAACAGAAGAACTTGTGGAAGAAGAAATGTTTTCAAGGGCTAAACTGTTTTACATTTTTTAAAGGATTACAGTGTTGAGAAGGGTACTTAAAATATTAAAAATGCTGAGATGTACCATATCTCAAATGCTTAGAAGGACCAAAATTATTCAACTGAAATGAGCTGAATTCAAGGCCAAGCCTAAAATGGAATCTAGAAATTAGTCTCAATCCAGAAATAAAAGGAATGTGGCAGCACTTTAAGACTAAGGACTTTTTCGGATGGGGTTTTATAATGCTAGCAGCCTCGTTCCCATTGCGAGGCTGCTGCGCTGTAGGGCGTCTCTTTTGGATGACGCTCTCCCCTGCCAATACTGTTGCGTAACCGCGGGGACGCTGTATGGTCCCCGCGGTTACGCAACAGTATCGGCAGAGGATCAGCAGGGGAGAGCGTCATCCAAAAGGGACGCTCTGCAGCGCAGCAGCCTCGCAACGGGGACGAAGCTGCTAGCGTTATAAAACCCCATCCGAAAAAGTCTTAACTGGTTTTTATTTTAGCATGAGCGTTCATTGATATAAACCAATGTCTACAGATAGAGTAATATTACATTGATATAAACCAATGTCTACAGATAGAGTGGCAGGTTATAAAGCATATTTATAACCATGTCCAGCCCTTTGAAAATTTAGGGCAAGGTGCATGATTTGCATCATTCTGGATCCTACTACATTCTATCCCACTTCCACAGCTGTATAAATATGCTTTATAACCTGAGGCTTTAATGTACTGGATTTGAAGAAGTACGTTTATATCCATGAAAACCAGAATGGGCAGCTAGCCTCACAATGGCGGGGTGGGGCATCCTTTCTGACTTCAGAGAGAGCAAGTACCACTAGGGCTTTGCTTTTCCAGGAGCTCAAATGGGTGATTGTGTGCTGGAAAAGCAAAGCCCCAGTGGTAGTTACTCTCTCTGAAGCCAGAACAGGTGGCTAACCTTGCAATGGTGGGCTGGACAGTCCATTCCGACCTCAGAGAGAGACTACTGCTGGGTCTTTGCTTTTCCTGGAGCTCAGAGTCAAGCGTGCGTAACAACAGCTTTGAATGGAAGCCAAGTAAAAATCCAAATGCAGATTCAGGCTTTGGTAGATGTAGCAGTAGTCTGAATTCCATGCGCTGCAGCTCCAGACCGAAGTAGTCCGATTTCATTTGGATTTCTTACCCCCATGTAGTCAAGGCCCTGGTTGCCATCTCACCAATATGTCTGCCTGGATTTTGCATACTTCTTTCTGTCATCTTCAAAAACAAAGCACCATTTGCAGCATGCTTGTATTATAGCTTCAGCTTCATCAAAACATGACCATCAAATAAGGATGTTACCCTCAGTCCTTATATCACCACAGGGGCCAGCCATGACACTACTAAGCAAGGCCTTTCCCTCATTTCGCATCTGAGCCTGCATCTGAGAATCATTCTGCAGCTGAGCCACTAGCAGCAACTGTGAGGGCTTAACTCATAATCGTCATGATTTTCTCTGTAGCTTCTCAGTAAGTAAGATGAAAGCTATCTGTGGCTCCTAGGTTGCTAGGGTGAAAACTGGAGAGGGCTTCCTATAATGGTTGTATAGGAAAGGTTTTCAATCTGGCAATTCTAGTAGCTTCCTGTCCCAAGATCTTAAGCTTCTAGTTCTAGAAACTTTTAGGTGTTCTGTGGCTTAGTCAAACAGTATGAGTCTGGTGGGTTTCTTGTATATAAATCTGAAATCGCCTCAATATATGAGTTGCAGGTCTTCTGTGGAGACTTGATTAGAACACTTAACATTCTGCAGTTGGATTAACACCATTTATTTGTGTGTCCTGGTCATAAACCCATAATGTGATTAGAGATTAACAGATACATCTGCCAAATAAAACTGAATTTTACAATATTTGGAATTTCATAAAACATTTTAGTACAATCCAGTGTAAACTAAGCACTTGCTTAGCTTCGTCACTGAACTCCACAGGGTTTAACTGTACTTAAAACGAACAGTTTACAAGTCCTTCAAGGGGAAGAACACCAGCGTAACACTTCATCACCTGAAAATAAAAGAGAAGAAGGCGGGAAGGAGAAAAACAAGACATTTCAGACCTTTTACAAATTAGCTATAGCTTCTACAGTAAAGATTTTATAAACAGAAAATAAGCAACTAAAAATGGAGGGACTTCCATTTTTCCATCCTGAAACATCCACAATTGATCCCGCCCATTTCTGTTAGTTATGAAATATTTCTTACAATCAGAACAGCCACTCATAAAATCGTGACAAGCTTAACCTTAATGGAAACATACATGTGCCTATAACCATTGATTAGTAGTATTTTAAAAGAAGGATTCTGCCTCCCATTTTTTGATAATGTTGTGTACTGCCTTTCTCACAATAGCACCACAGAAACAAGAATGTAAGTAAGCTTGCCAAAATAAAAACTGGAGAGGGCTCCTGTATATTTAAAGGTTGTGTAGAAGAGGGAATTGAATGACAAGCAAAGCCAGCTGAAAATTCTCTGACGATGCCGGCCACAGATGCAGGCAAAATGTCAGAAGTAAACTCTTCCAGAACACGGCCTCACAGCCCAGAAAAAAAACAAGGAAAATCTATGGATGACAGCCGTGAAAGTCTTTGACTTCACGCCAGCTGAAATTCTTCCTTCTACAGAACCATTCAAGACACAAGTTGAAAACACTCCAGTTTTCAACCTGGCAAAACCTAAGTACTGTAAAAGACAAAGTGCTTTGGGAGAATCTTAAAGACTAAAGGACAGTTTTTCCAGGCTGTCCCACTGGAGGCCACATACTGTACATGTTTCACTGTGGTTCCTTGATAAAATTCCAGCTCACAGGGGTGGGGGGACCACACACACACACACATATCATCATTCAAGTGGTTTTCCTGGACATATTATATGTCAGGATGAAGGAAGCTCCCAAACAACCCCACAAAAAAGGATGAATATTCAAATTATATTGTTGATGGGAAGAACTGTCTTTAATTAGCATACGTCTGGTAGGTAAGAAGCTCTTATTTAAGAATGCTGGTGCCACAATAACCTTGCTTGCCAGTTTATGATGATGCAACACCAGGCTCATTTTGTTTCTTGCAACATCAAGGTAACACACAGCCACCCTAGTGCCTTTCAAGAATACCAAAGTATTTTACAAAACTGATCGCAAAGTCCTATAGCAGGGATGGGAATTATGCAGCCCTCCAGATGTTGTTGGGCAGCCCATCTCAGCAGTCTTCACTTATTGGTTATGCTGGCTAGGCTTTTGTGAGTGGCAGTCCTACAACAGCTGGAAAGCCATAGGATTCCCACCTTTCCCTATAGCAAAACCCACAGAAAAGTATTCTGAATACAGGACTATTCAGAGAGAACTAAGCCTATGAAGATGCCTAAAAGTAACAACTTACCTTTATTAAAATGTACTCCGAGAACTGGTGCCGATTGTGCCCATTGACAAATAAATAAATAAATAAATAAAACCATGTGAAAAATTGTACTGTACATTGGCTCTAGAATGAGTCAGGCTTCCTGGTACGATACACTTTTTTGCATAAGCATGTCTCCCAGAACTCTGCATTCAAAACACTTATCTATATTTTTTTATCTAAATGGTTGCTAAATTTCTGTAGGTAGTCAACCAGGAGGTACACCCTTGAATTAGATTACATCAACAAATCATCCATCCAGTAAATCTTGGGAAAATATTTTCTTCAGGTTTTTATCTCTTCAAGTTATCCTGATGCAATTAACACCATTTCTCCTCCCCCCCCCCGCCCCGCCTCCTTTGTGAGAGACATGCTGGTTTTTCCCCCATTGCCTTATTTTCATGTCAGAAAAAACTCCAACTACTAAATAACATTTCTGAATTTCAAAATATAGTCATATGTCAACCTTCCAAAAACGTGGCACCCTCCTGATACGTTGGACTTCAGTACCTACCATCCTCAGCCATTGTGATCCATGTGGACAATCCTACCATCCTCAGCCATTGTGATCCATGAGGACAATGGAAGCTTTAGTAGACATATACACAGGGGTTCCATTGTGAGAGATTGTCATACATACAGTAGGACCCCTGTATCCACTTATTCATTATCCATTGATTCAGTTATCCGCAGGACACAAAACAGCACACCTACCATAGAGTCTTCCTAGAAAATGCCTAGAGAGCCTCTCTAGATGTTTTCTAGGTCCTCCAAGGCAAACTCTATGGTATTTTAAACCAGACGTCCCATTATTTTCAATGGTGTTCACTGTTATCCACAGTTTTCAGTATCCACAGGGCCCCCCGGAACCAATCCCCCATGGATACGGGGTGTGTGTGTGTTCCTACTGTACTTTCCTGGAAAGTGCCCCTCTTCAATGGTACTTATGTTTGAGTAGATACATTTGCATTGTCAGGCTGTGTCTTTTAAAGAAAAATGGTAAAACAAAATAAAACTTGGCAACACCAGATGCTCACAAACAGGCTTTGATCCCAAAATAATGTTAAGCTGTCTTAAAGCTTTAACTAAAATGATCCGCTCCTCACTGCTGTAGTTTGTAAGTACTGTACAGTAATCTGACTCAGAACACCTATCTTAACAAAATAAAGAAAAGGCAAATGTGCAGACCTTCTCATCCTCTTCAACACAGCACAATACGCTTGCAGCCAAGTTCTAGCCTGTATGTACTACAGATGCCCTTAATAGGGTTAGACATGTTTATAGTAGATATTTCTATCCATTACTATAAGGCAGGATGACCATAAGCATCCTAAAAATTCACACCAAAGATGCCTACAGAATACCAGTTGCTAATGAAAAACTGTTGTCCTCAAGTCCTGCTTGCAAGTTTCCTGGGAATATCTAGCCACTGTGGGAAGCAGGACGCCTTTGACTGATGCAAGAGGAGTCTTCTTGTGTTCTTATTCATTGATTTGATGGTTATCCTCCCTTCCATGGTGCCTACACCTTTAAATGTTCCACTGAGTAATGGTGTATTCACTGATACATCCCTCAACAATAACATTTCCTGAGAAAGGTGTACTGTAATTCTTTCATGTACATATTGTTTACCGTAACTCATTTTATGCTGTTCTCTGATATAATATTCTAGTTCTTGGGTGCCTTCAAGTCATTTCCAACTCATCTCAGCCTTAAGGTAAACCTATCACGGGGTTTTCTGAGGGCTGTGTGTGTGTGAATACAGTATGAAAATACAAGAAGCGTGGTACTTTTTTAGTGGTGACGCCTCACTTGTAGATTTTCAGACAGAAGCAAAAAAAGTATTCCTGTCCCAGAATCTCCACTCCCGCCCCGTCCTGTCCCTGTCGCACCACAATTACCCTCCACACCACACTTACCTCCTCTCCAGTCATTCCGGCAGCCCAGGAGTGCTCTAACAGAGCTCCATTCACTCCCTGGATCTAAATCTCACAGATTCTCGCGAGAAGACACAAGCATGGGAAATTCAAAAAGAAAAAGAAAAAGAACACGAAAAAAATGACAGGAAGCACAAAAACATACTTTAAAAGGTAGAGGTAACCCAGGGAGGGTCATAAAAAGTGTGTCACTTACCTGGGTGTTCTGATCTCACCCGCAAGTGTTCTGGCAGGGACCTCCCATGAAGCTGAGATCTTGCCAGCATAACGGGGCACCTTTTCACTCACAGAAACATCCATGACAGAAATGGAACGGGGAATTTATTGATGACTTATCCCGTCAATAAAAAGCAGTGCTGGCAGAACAGCAGCAGAACGGGTGCATAACAAGGGGGAAACGATGTCTGAAAAGGAAACCCTTTTGCTATCTCCTGGTGTTCATGTAATGTCACTTTTAACGCATCTGATAATCTCTGTAGTGACACCCCTTTCCATTTCCTCTCACTCTTCTTCTTCTTTTGGTGGATGGTGGAGACTTTTTAAAATAATCAAATGCATTCAAATTAAATTTTTAATTAGCGATTTTCTATTTTATTATGTTTCCACTGATGTTTTAGGACCTCAGGTTGAACAACTACAATTGTAACGAATATAATTTCTGCCTTATCTGCTCAGGCTTTGCACACTAACTTGAGGTTCTTGGAATTTCAGGATC
This sequence comes from Gambelia wislizenii, assembly GCA_030847615.1. NCBI lineage: Eukaryota > Metazoa > Chordata > Lepidosauria > Squamata > Crotaphytidae > Gambelia > Gambelia wislizenii. The sequence continues at coordinate 295,328,125 of JAUMIR010000004.1, forward strand.
AACGAACAGGATCTTGCTATACGGGCACGATAAGCCTACTGATACTGGAGCTTGGAAAATACATTGTCATGTTTCTATACTTACTCATGGCCTTTTCTCTGGAAGGGCTTTGCAATACAAATCCCCTCAAAAAGACCTAGCCACTTTAATATTTAGCCACTTAAATATTTAATATTATTATTTTAATATTTAGCACAATAGCTGCTCCAAATCTCAATTTCTGCGTTTTGAAAAGTATCCAAGTAAATATATAAAACAGTTTTGCTTTATTTTATCTTATTCTGAATAGTTAAACGTGATAAGATTTAAAACCTGTCCAGTTTTTTTTTTTTAATGAATGTTACACTGAACAAGAGGTAGCCTATATTTTCTTCAATGTTTCTTGTTGTATGAGAACAATACAGTGCTTATACCAGATAGACCAAATTAACACAAATACCTTGTTTTGGTTTCACAACCCAAAAAACAGCCTTGTGGTCATGCTTGAAATGAGACAGAAAATATTAAGTCCTCTTTAAAGGGGCTACACTCCTACAACTTGGTTGCACTTATTTGTGCAAATGTTAACCACTTCAGCTTTTGGCTATTAACTAGCTGCTGTCATGTAACTAGGCTGTGAGTGCTGTACTTTTATTCTTGTTATTATGTTTTAAATCCTTTTGAATGGTTTTAGTTTCGTGCTGTTTTTAATAGGATAGTTTATTTAATTGATTTTAATTACTATTCATTAGCTGTGTTTTGTTGCGAACCACCTTTGTCCCATATTGAGACAAAGGCAGAATATAAAATAAATACATAAACTTTTTCCAGGTGCCATTGTTCACCTTGAATGGAAGGACTACTTGCTCCCTTAAAAATCAGATGGGAGAGACATTTGGGATGTCCTCAGAGAGAGCATTCATTCAGTGAGTCAGTGAAGCAAAATACTGTATATTTTTTTATTCCTGAACTTTCTACATCCAACACTGCTCTGGACAGCAAAAGGAACACATTACTGTATATTTTTATTTCTAGGTCCATGAACAATCACTTATTGGTCGACCACAAACACTCTATAAAGGACTGAATGAAACATTTTAGTCCTAGCCAACTTTCTCCTCACAGCAAGAAGGGAAATTGCTGCCTCACATTCATGTGTTTCCTGAGGTTTCTCTCTCCCCAGTCCTGGTCCTAGGACTGACAGCACATTAATCAGAAGCTGCTAGCCTCATTCACCCATAAGTACCTCATTGCAGACTTCAGTCTCTTGACTCTGCTCTAGAGTGGCCCATCATACTTTCCAGTCACTGTTTTAAAGACATATTTCTCTCCCCCCACAATTTAGAGAAATGTGTCTTAGGACTTTATCAGGCACACTAAATACGGCATCGTAACGATGCCACAAAAAACGTGAAATGTCACCCTTTCGTGTTTATGTCCCTGCCAAAACCCATACCTTTTAATTGACGGCTTCAATTGATCCCCCATGGCACTTTAGTGCCAGCATTGCTGGCATGTGAAACCTCACGACATTGTACTCATATGAATGTAGCATCAATGGCTGGTCCAGCGCGAACACTTCTGGGTAAGATCGCGACATCCAGATAAGTGACACACTTTTTATGCCCTCCCTGGGTTACTTGGGACTTTTCCAATGTGTGTATGTGTTCTGTGTACGTTTTTGTGTGTTCTTTTTGTTTGATTGTTTTTAATTTCCCACACGATGAAGTCTCATGAGAATCTGCGGGATTTTGAACGAGGAAGTGAATGGAGCTCCATTCACTTCCTCTTTCATTGCCAGGGAAGCCTTTGCTGGGAAAGCAAGGTAAGTGTGTGTGGGGCGTTCTTTTGCTGGCATAAAAATTGATTTTTTTAATGTCAGCAAAAGAACATTTTAAGGGGCTCATCTGATAAAGTCCTTATTGCAAAGACATTTGTGGCTATAGTATGCTGTATAATAGTGTCATTTTCAAATGTCTTTTAAAAAACAATAGCTCTGGATCCAGAAATTGCACTTGCCCACAATTTAGCATGCAGCCTCATCCGTGAGGGTTTGTGTGTGGGTATGTGCCTTCACGTTGCCTGTCAGCTTATAGCAACCTCATGAATTTCATATGGTCATCTTAGGCAAGGAATACTCAGAAGTGATTTTGCCAATTCCTTTCATCCAAGTGTGCTAACCAGGGCTGACCCTGCTTACCTTCCAAGATCAGACAGGATCTACTTGCTGCCCGTTCTGACTTCAGAGAGAGCAACTAGCTCCTGGGCTTTGCTTTTCCAGCGCCTAATCGCCCACTCTGAGTTCCATGAAAGCAGAGACCCAGAGTTAGTTGTTGTCTCTGAAACCAGAATGGGTGGCAAGCCTTGTGATGGTGGGACTGGCCAGTCATTCTGACCTCAGAGCAGGTGATTATGCACCAGAAATGCAGAGATTTGTTGTTCATCCAGCCTGTGGCAGCAGCACCACACCACTGGCTGGGTAGCAGTGGCGGCGGACCCACAGACTCACTGGGGATAAAAATCAGAATGCAGATTAGGAGTTTGGCGGATAAGGTGTGGCTCTGAAATCTGGGTCAGAGGAGTCCGAATTTCATCTGGATTTTTAACCCCAGTGTAGACAAGCCCTTAGTCTGGAATCCTATGTACCTGTAAGTCCTACTAAACTCAGTAGAAGTTACTATCAAGTAAACAAATGTCTAGTCTCTTTCACACTACATAATGTTAGCACTATGATTCCACAACTTCTGGGATTTGCAGTTTGGGGCGGTATGTAGAATTCTCAAGCAGAGAGCTCCAGCGCTTCACCAAACTACGAACCCCAGAATCCCATAGGATGTTGCCATGGCAGTTAAAGTGGAATCATAGTGCTATAATTGTGTAGTGTGAAAGGACTCCACTGGTGTCATCTCTTGATATGCTTGAAGCAGCCACAATAGACTCAACATCTTAGCAGCAGAGCTGAAGAGAGAAGAAGAGGCAGGCTGAACTCCATCAGGCCTGGGCCCAGAAGCAGGTGAAAGGCCCTCCTCCAGCCCAACTGCCATGGCCCTGCCCTTGGAGGGAGAGAAGAGGCAGGCAGAACTCCATCAGGCCTGGGCCCAGAAGCAGGTGAAAGACCCTCCTTCAGCCCAACTGCCACCACCCTGCCCTTGGAGGGAGAGATGAAGAGGCAGGCTGAACTCCATCAGGCCTGGGCCCAGAAGCAGGTGAAAGGCCCTCCTCCAGCCCAACTGCCATGGCCCTGCCCTTGGAGGGAGAGATGAAGAGGCAGGCTGAACTCCATCAGGCCTGGGCCCAGAAGCAGGTGAAAGGCCCTCCTCCAGCCCAACTGCCATGGCCCTGCCCTTGGAGGGAGAGAAGAGGCAGGCAGAACTCCATCAGGCCTGGGCCCAGAAGCAGGTGAAAGACCCTCCTTCAGCCCAACTGCCACCACCCTGCCCTTGGAGGGAGAGATGAAGAGGCAGGCTGAACTCCATCAGGCCTGGGCCCAGAAGCAGGTGAAAGGCCCTCCTCCAGCCCAACTGCCATGGCCCTGCCCTTGGAGGGAGAGAAGAGGCAGGCAGAATTCCATCAGGCCTGGGCCCAGAAGCAGGTGAAAGACCCTCCTTCAGCCCAACTGCCACCACCCTGCCCTTGGAGGGAGAGATGAAGAGGCAGGCTGAACTCCATCAGGCCTGGGCCCAGAAGCAGGTGAAAGGCCCTCCTCCAGCCCAACTGCCATGGCCCTGCCCTTGGAGGGAGAGAAGAGGCAGGCAGAATTCCATCAGGCCTGGGCCCAGAAGCAGGTGAAAGACCCTCCTTCAGCCCAACTGCCACCACCCTGCCCTTGGAGGGAGAGATGAAGAGGCAGGCTGAACTCCATCAGGCCTGGGCCCAGAAGCAGGTGAAAGGCCCTCCTCCAGCCCAACTGCCATGGCCCTGCCCTTGGAGGGAGAGATGAAGAGGCAGGCTGAACTCCATCAGGCCTGGGCCCAGAAGCAGGTGAAAGGCCCTCCTCCAGCCCAACTGCCATGGCCCTGCCCTTGGAGGGAGAGAAGAGGCAGGCAGAACACCATCAGGCCTGGGCCCAGAAGCAGGTGAAAGGCCCTCCTCCAGCCCAACTGCCATGGCCCTGCCCTTGGAGGGAGAGAACAACCAGCAGTATCTGCTGGAATTAATCCCTACTACCCCCACTGCCATTCCCTTCTCCTTATGTGTCATGTCTTATTTAGATTGTAAACCTGAGGGCAGGGAACTGTTCGATTAACCATTTGTAAGCCACTCTGATAGCCTTTGTGGCTGAAGAGGGGTATAAATACAATAAATAAATAATAAATAAGAGAGGGGAGTGCAGGGCACCAAATGCCCAGGGTCGAGACCTCTGAAGGACTGGTGCTGCACAGTGTAAAAATCAACAAAACATATTTTGGTATCTCAACAGACCAGAGTGACTATAATGGCTGTTGTTAAAGTGCAGCACATCCAAGTCTTCTATAAGCACCAACATTTCTTAATATGATTCAGACCTGGTTCAAAATTGTGAAGAATTTAACTGTACTTGCTAGGCTTCCTGGGAGTGACAGTTTGACATCTGGAAGGCCATCTAATTCCCATCTTTGTCCAAGACCAAGGACCCTGAGCAGCATCAGAGCAGCTATACCTAGACATCCATTCAGTTTTCTACAACTCCTGCAATATAGCATTATTTTTGAAAAAATATGGAAAATGAAAAGGGTAACTATATACAGCCATCTAATATTGTTAGAGCACTGTCACTGCAGCTTCAATACGTTTGCCAAGACCCCACCGAGAAAAGAAGCCCCGTCTGGCTGCCATGTTGCACTCCTATGAATGTCCCACTGCACTTAAATTGGATTTCTTCCAGAGTTCAACTAGCCTTAACATTAGGCAAAGTCATTCTTAAAGGTGCTGATAGCTTCCTCACACTTTTTATGCCACAACAGACTAACAGGACTATTTCTTTAAAACTGCAGCAATACGCTAGTTGTTTTGTTGTGTTTTAATTTATTGTGCTTTTAATATTAGGACCACAGGGAAGCATTTGTGAGATTTTTCAACCTCAAGTGCTAATAGACCTTGGCTAGCTTTAGCTGTTACGTATTGTCACTTGAATAGATAGATGGGCAAACTACTGCTATTCTGTCTTGGGTGTCCAAATTTCACGGGCCAGCCCAGTTACCTCACAAACATGGGCAAAATCAGCCTGTTGCTGCTTGCCGCTAAGCTCATGCATTATTATACAACAGTGGTTCTTAACCTGGGGTCCATAGACCCCCAGGGGTCTGCAGTGTCCTCACAGGGGGTCTGCCAAGTCTTGAAGTCTGCTTGGCCCACCTTCTCCCTGTAGTGGAGTGGCCATGCGACAGGAGCCAAGGCAAAGGCTGGCTGGCTTGGCTTGCGCATTGCCATTCAATCTGCTGCAGTCACAAACTTGCAGGAAGAAGCAGGAGAAAAGTCTTCCCTCCCCCTCCAGTGCCTTTGAGAGAAGGTTTAATGGATGGTGTAATTCCATCATCATCATCGTTGTTATTATTATTATTATGGTTTTAAATCTTGAGTTAAGTCTTGCATGACCTCAGCAACAAAAGATATTTAAAGGGCGTCCCTAGTTTTTTTTAAAAAAAAAAAAGGTTAAGAGCCACTGTTATACAGTACAGTTGTCCCTTCATATTTGCAGGGGTTTGGTTCCAGGACCCCCGTGGATACCAAAATCCATGGATACTCATGACCCATTATATACAATGGCATAGTAAAATGGTGTCCCTTATATAAGATGGCAAAATCAAGGTTTGCTTTTTGGATTATTATTTTTTAAAGAATATTTTCAAGCCGTGAACACTTAAATCCGCGGATACCAAATCCGTGGATACGGAGGGACTATACAGTATTACAATCCACCCACAGACAGGAACCGGTCTGCGTCTGTTGCCACGTGATCTCGCTGGCTGTCAGCCCCACCAATCGCCTCGCTTCCAGCCCCCCCTTCTCTCAATCACACAAGCTCCTCCCACACGCTCCTTAGACTCTCCGGCGTTTGAACTAACGGGCGAGACAATTCGGTCACATATAGGAAGGGGAGGAGGAGGTGGTGGAAAAAAATAATAACTTCCTCCTTATATGTTTTCGCTTTTGAAAAGAACCGGGACTCTATTCGGGTGATGAGTACGGATTTGAAAATTGAGGGAAAGGCTCTCCTTTTTTTTGTATTTCGTATTATGGATTTCACTTACTTTCTTTCTCCCCCCCTTTTCCTCGATTGGTTTGGTTGCGCCCGGCGCTCACGTCACCCATTGTTTACAAACCAACCGCAGCGGCGACAACCGCGTTTAAGGAGCCAGTGTGCGGGAGGAGGAGGACGGAGGTGGTAGTGGTGGCGGGCGGCATTGCTGGGGTAGCGGGTTTGGAAGCCGGCCCAGCAAAGCGAGGGCGCGCCGGGCAGAGGAGGGCTCCGTCTGCCATGCCTTGCCGTCTGCCGGGCGGCGAGCGCTTGCTGCTGCTGGAGCGCGCCGCGGTCTCCTTGCAGAGCAGCCCGGTCCCCGTCCCCGCCGGGCCCCCCAGCAAAGAGGTGGACGCCTTGGTGGCCCGGCTGGGCGAAGTGCTGCAGCTGAGCAACCCTTCCAGCCCCGCCGGCGCCGGCCCTGCCCGCCTCCTCCTGCCGGCCAAGCACCACCGCCGGGACCGGGCGGCCCCCTACTCGTCCCCGAGGGCGCTCGGCTTCTTCGCCTCCCTCCACCGGCACTCGGCGCCTCCTCCGGAGCCAAAGGGCGGCGGCGGCGGCAGCAACAGCAGCAGCAGCAGCAACACGAGCCCTCGGGGGGCCAAGCAGCTGTGCGGCCGGGGCTGGGGCAAGAAGCAGCAGCAGCAGCGGCGGCGGCGGCACCTCCACCCTCCCCACCGCGACCCCCTTGCCCACCGTTACCCTCTGAGGCCCGGCGACGAGGACGACCCGCACCGGCTCTTGCAGCAGCTCATCCTCTCCGGAAACCTCATCAAGGAAGCCGTGCGGAGGTTGCAACTGGCGGCCAGCGCGGTGGCGGCTGCGGCGGCGGTAACGGGGGAGACCTCGGCCACCACGGGCTCCCCGGACTCGGCCTCGTCGGTGGGCAGCTGCGGCGAAGGAGACGCTTCTGCCCCGGCCGCCGCCGCCTCCTACGCGGTCTCGGCTTTGCAAGCCTTGCCCTGACCCCCCACCACCGACCCCTGACTTTTGCCTTTCCCCTCCCCGACGGGAAGCCATTGAGGAGGGGGAGACTTGGCGGTGGCGACTGCAAAACACCCACCCGAGACGGATTAGGGAAGCCACGTTGGAAAGGTGGCCTGACTCCGGGTGTTCCTTGCGGTGACATTTTAACAAGACTTGTGCTTTTACCCCCCCCCTTTCGGTGGTCGCTACTGGGGGGCTGGACCGCCCTCTCCCCCCCACAACGATCTCTGTAGGGCAAAATCGTGGTGCTACGCAGCCTTGGACGGCTGCCCTTGCCGTCCCTCTCCGCCCCTCTCCCAGCCAAGATGACCCCAATTTGCCTCCTGCGCCAGGATTTGCGCACCGTCTGGGCAGCCAATGCCGCCCTCCTCCTCCTCCCCACCCGTCTCTCTTTGCTCTAGAGGAGGAAGGGTTTTTTGGGGGGGGGAGCCTGGAAAAAGGGGACCAAGCCGCCTCGAGCCTTGCTTTCTCCCGGGCACTTGGAAAGGGGTGTCTGGGGGGCTCTTTCATAGTAAAGGCATCTCAGAGTTTGGGAACAGAGCAAGTCAGAGAATGAAAGGTGCCAAGAGATCCCGGGTTCCAAAGAGTTGCTGCCCTTCTTCCTTTTTGCCAAGGTCGCACGTTTCTTTTATTTCTGCACCTCCCACCCCAGATGAATGTTGTGTATCCATGTTGTGCTCCCTCCCCATGGCGGTTGGAGATCCTCATCCTATCCCAGCTTGTTTTGACGTGGCTGGGAAGGAGAGCAAACCCGGTTGTGTTTTGTAACGGCGGCTGGGAGTCTCCTGAGGACGCGCACGTTGCCGGATCCAAGTTGTTGTTGTTGGTTTTTTTCACCCCGTCTCTCCGCCTCTCTTTCTCTCCCCCCCCCCTTTCCACCGTTGCTTCTTTCCAAGAGCTCCTCCTCTCCCTACAAACACGATTGTCAGAAAGGGGCTCATATTACAACCCTCTTTCTAAGAAATCTCCCACCCCCTCTGGTTACTGTCCCTGCCTGCCTTCATCCACTCCCTCTCCTTTGGCTCTTGCACTGTGAGCTTAGAGACCTGACTCTTTTATTCCTGATTTCCCCCACCCCCTTATTTCCAGCCATTTCCTCGGCGAGTCTGTCCTGGAGAACAAAATACATTTTCTCTGGTTCTGATCTGTCTCAGGATTTTATGCCTCTGCAGACTCTTTCTCTCTCCCACCCCGCCAACAACCTCCATGGGGCTTTCATGATCCTTTCTAATCCTTGTTGCAGGGCTATATGAAGCCAGTTTTTTTAAAAAAATGTGAATATGAAAGCTGGAAAGCAGCCGACTTCGACTGAGATGTAGCAATAGACTAAGGATGAGGAGGCACATTGTTTGCAGAAGGTAGCTAAACACAAGCTTATTCAAAAATTTAAAAATACACACAAAACCTCAATAGCTCAATCAGCAAAAGAAGCTGTTGACAAAATTATATATATATATATATTATAATATACACTTCGTAACGGAGTGTTGGAGTTGTGTTCCTGGTTTTCAGGGTTTGTCTTTATTATGTCTGTATTGAATAAATCTGATAGACTTTTTATATAAAAGAAATTTGGTCTCCTGTCGTCTTTGCCTTGGAATGCAGTAATCCTGATGTGTACCCATTTGATGTATCGCATACATTCTTTTCCCTGCTGCTTTGAAAGGTTTTTACCTTTTTTTGTAGGCAACACAACCTGCATAGTGTGATGCTGAATTTAGCCGGTTACAATTCTCTTTAGGATCCAACTGAGTCCTTTTGTTTCCCAACAGATGTTCTTCAAAGCATGGAAACCCTTTTGTGTGTACTGTAATGTTGCTGTTGGAATCTGCATATTTATTTGATACTACTACTGAAATCCAGAATACTGTAATAGCAGAGGGTATGTGTGTTTAAAGCTCTGTCCCTCCCTTGCACACTTTGTAGTAAGAAGGAAAGAATGATTTAGGATTCCTTTGCAGCAGGTCTTAACTTGATTGGACACAATTCAGATCCAATGACATCAACAGGAGACTGCCCCATTCTTGTCTGTGAGACAAGAATCCTTTCCCCTGGAAGCCAGTGAAATCTCTTCAGAATACGTAGCACATTAGGTACTTGCCTTGGATTGCTAGGTATCTATAATTAAGCGTGCCTCCTTGCTATTCTGCCTCTTGCCAGTTTCAACCAAAATATGCTTCTTCGAAGTGGGTGGTGATTTTGTCAAAAAGAAAATGGAAGGCATTAAATCAGGACAATAAATGTTGAGAACAATTTCCCTGATGCTTTTGTGTTATATTGTGGACTGTGACAAGATCGCTATTAAAAATTAAGCAGCTTTTTTAACACAATGCCTCTTTCAAAACACATTAAAAGGAAGATGATGGAAGACATGCTAGAGATTAACATTTTTTAACAAATAAATGAGCTGTTTGTAGGTGCTGCAAAAAAATAAGCCTTTCTGTGAGCAGGAAATATAAGAGGGAAGATGCGTGGATCCTGCTCAACAAATGAGTAATTGCTATATATTCATGGTACAAAAGCATAAAAGAACTGTCACTACTAAATAACTAGGATGAGAACAACAAATGACGTGTCTCCATATTCCTTCCTAAACCTTCTATATTTCTAGCCAGTAGCTTAGAAATTGGGGTTCATATATGACTTCAGAGGTGGAGAATGTATAACCCTCCCCTCCAGCTGTTGTTGGGTAGCAATTCCCATCAGCTCTAGCCAGCATAACCAATGCTGAATGGTGATGGATATTGCAATCCATTGACTGCAGGGCCATACTTTGTCCATGTCTGGCCTAGTTCCTGCTAGCTTTATGATTTTACTAAATGTTGATTTGACAATAGGATTAAGTTAGTCCACTGCTGCATTTTCTTTTGGCCTGACTGATAGGTGCATTGGCAATATTTAACTAGGTGCAAAAGTGCTGCCCACATGAAAGATGAAACATGTACTATTGATTGTTGTTGTGTGGCTTTAAGTCATTTCCATCTTAAGGCAACCCTATCACAAGATTTTCTTGGGAAGATTTGTTCAGAAGTTTACCATTGCCTTCCTCTGAGGTTGAGAGCGCGTGACTTGTCCAAGATCACCGAGTAGGTTTTCATGTCTGAGTGGGGATCTGAACCCCGGTCTCCAGAGTCATCATCCAATGCTCAAACCACTACACAACGGTGGCTCGCACAATTAATAGATCCTATTAAATAAATCTCTGCTTTCTGTCCATTTGTAATTGGATTCTACTCATTTGCTCACCTCTGCAAGAAACCATGAAGGAACAGTGCCTTACATTTTAAGTGCTGACTAGAAAAATAGCTTCTGAGGTTTTCTGTTGTGGAAGCCTCTTCTGTGAAAAAAATGCATTTAATCAGAGATCTCATCAGTGTAATCTGCCTGAGTGGGTGCGACGTATGGATTATTCCACTTTCCTGTATTCCTACTCATAGGCAAGCATGCTTCAAGTATGGGAACTTGGCTGACAAGAAGTCCTTGAAGGGAAGACTGGTGTAAAAAGGGATGAGGGAGAGAGGGTTGCTACACTACAGAGTTCCCTTTTCTGTTATAAACAGAGTTCCTCCCCCCCCCTTTTTTTTTTCACAACTGAGACAAGTAAATGATTACTTAAATCTGTTGTAATCAGATATCTTTATGCAACTCATTTTGTCCCTGCTTCATGTAATGCAGACATCTGAACTGCAGTTCAGATGTCTTCCTTAACCTCTAGGGAAATTCATCTAAACAGAATTCCACACCCTTCAACTCTGGAATATGGGAGGGAAGCTGTTACCAAAACAAAGCCAAGATATGTTGAGAATGTTTCTAAAGTAGACAGAATTTATTTTGTACTCCATATAGTAATATGAAGGCAAAAGTTATGTAAGGATCACTCTTCAAGTCAGGAATGGCAAAGGTAAAACAAGCTGATGGGGGAGATAACAGTGGAGATTCCCTCAACCATCCTAAACTGGCCATGCACTCCTATGGCTTTTGCAGGAGCCTCCTGAGTACCAAGGATGTGATCCAGCTGGCTCCTAGAAGTACTGTAGTACCAGTTGAGTGTGCTTCTCTCCTTTCAGTTGCAAAGAAGGCAGAAGCTGAATGAAGCCTGATTCCCAGCCAAAAGACTGGTGTTTCGGTCAGGGACCCAACTGTATCTATGCTATCACAAATAAAACAATCCACAAAAAAGCAATACCTTTATTGGCCAAATGGGATGCACAAAACACATCATGCAAGCTTTTGAAGCTCCACTGGCTTCTTCATCAGGCAAAAGATGTTTAAATATCATACAGGGGAAAAAAAACAGTATTGGAGTTGCAGCCCTACATCTGGTATCACATGTTATCTGTGTAGATCTTCAGTTGGTATGGAGGGATCTCAATACAAGCAAAGGCTACACCCCTGAATATTTTACACAATAACAATGATTGATACGTGCCTTCAAGTCGACTTCCACTTATGGCAATCTTATCATAGGGTTTTCTTGGCAGGATTTACTCAAATGAGTAAATTGCCACCTTCTAAGGCAGAGAGAACGTGACTTGCCCAAGTAAGGTTTCTTTACCTAAGTAGGGATTTGAACCTTGGGTCTATGGTGGGGGGGGGGGTAGAGATCCGAACATGTCCAAAAAAGCAGGCAATATAGTTTAAATGTGCAAAAAATCAACACTAATAGAGAATTAAACTATCAACAGCATTAGAAACAATTTGAAACATACAATAATAAAAAGCAGTTTAAATAACACTGCAAGTTAAAGGCAGCACATGACTCTCTTAAAAGCCTTTCCTTTAAAAAAAAACATTCAGTTCTCAAAAGCCTGTTGGAATTTTTAAAAAGTCTTTTCCTGCTGATGGAAGAACAGCAGTGTGGAGGCCACTCTAGTCTCCCTACAAAGGGAATGCCTGAGCCTAGGGGCAGCTACCAAGAAGGCCCTGTCTTGCATCCCCACCAGTAATGCTTGTGACAGTGGTAGGGCTGAAATAAGTGACTCTCCTGATGATCTCAGGGCCCAAGCAGGTTCTGGTGGGGAGATATGGGTTGGCACCCTGCACACACTCTGAAGCTTCCCACACAGTCATTCGGGAAGGATTGCAAAAGCATCTCCCTGTAGCCAGATGCAAACTGATGACGTCAGCACTGAGATACACCATGGTCCTTTTGAGGTCTCAGTGCCACTATAATTATTTTGTGTTTGGCTATGGGGATATAGCCAGATGCTTCTGCAATCCTGCCTGCTCCCCACAAAACTGGGGGAGAGAGGGGCTTCAGAAGCTGTTTAATAAATCAGGAGGTGATTATATGACAGCCTCGCATAGGTCTGCATGCAAAACTACTATGCTACACTAAGTCATACAGGATTGTAGCCGTGGTCTGTCAGCAGCAAGTGGTGAGGGATGAGAAGAACTACAGTCCAACCACAGTTGGAGGGTCATGTGTTCCCCTTCTCAGGGCCAGGTAAGTAATTGCCACTAGACATAATGAGCAATCAGATATAGACTACAAAGATTACTATCCCCTGAATCAATTTAATCTGGTGGGAGGGGAACCTTTTGTCAGGAGTTAGAGGCTGAACTCCATTATAAAATGGCCAAACAAACTGCAGAGTCATGCTGAGTCACAATGGCTGACTCCATGAACTGCATAGTCTTCCTTAGCTTATTGGTGTGTAAGTTCATGCGATTGAGTAAACCAATGCCCTGTAACTGTGTATATGGGAGGGCTCAGAGCAGATTCCTGTGAATGCTGAGGCCTGGTGAAGCAGTTTCTCCTTGGATTGTAAATATTTCTATATATTGCAACTGTTTGAGTTTGAAGATAAAAGTGCCTCCTGCTTATTTGGACATCAAACACTCTGTGTGTGGGTTTTCTTGGGAAAGGGTTGCTACTGAGTCTGCTGAGACAGTTTTTGGGCTTCTGCTGGGGATTGCATGTCCTATCATTCCCTGACACCTTTGACCCCCCCCCCAAGATACTTTGGAATTCAACTCCCAGAAACCCCCTCCAATTTGGTGTTAGGAAATAGGAGAATTGTTGTTCAATACATCTGGATGTTCACAGGTTCCCCATTGCCTGACTTAATCTGTTAAATACATTTACAGCATCATCCAATAATATCTAGTCAGAGGTTAGTAAGGATAGGATCATACCTTTACAAGTGCCGTATAATATGATTAATATACCAATAAGTTGTATGTAATCTGTATCTAAATTACAGACCATGCCTTGAATTGGCAACAACTGAGCAATTAGGTATTCCATAGTTGAAACATTGTCTGATTGTTACCCCAACTAATGGTGTGAGGGGAAAGTTGTTTTTCATGATCTGTTACACCCTTTAATTGTCCCAAAGATGCACAAAACATGATGAGGCTTACGTAGAGGTTTACATAGACTTGGGAGATTTTCAGACCTGCCAAAATGCCTGTTTGCCGCGCGAGCAGCCTCCCGAGACTGCTGCGCGGCAAGGGTCTACTTCGGACGACGCTGTGCCTCTCGCGAAACCGTCCGTGTCACTTCCGTGAAGCTTCGGACGACTCAGCGCCATATTTCAATCTCGGGCAACCTCCGTGATTGAAATATGGCGCTGAGCCGTCCGAAGCTTCACGGAAGTGACACGGACGGTTTCGCGAGAGGCACAGCGTCGTCCAAAGTAGACCCTTGCCGCGCAGCAGTCTCGGGAGGCTGCTCGCGCGGCAAACAGGCATTTTGGCAGGTCTGAAAATCTCCTTGGACTCCAATCTTCATATGTTTCTGTGGTCTAGAGTCTATTGTAAATACAAAGGGCATGTTTACATTTCCCCCATTAAAGATGCTTTTCCTTTATAACACTCAAGAGTGCCCTGATAGGTTTGTAATTTCCCTTTATGGTTCTCTTTTGCAGGCTTCAGACTTTGGTTTATTCATATCTCTGTTATTAGATAATTCATAGCTTTCTTTTCAGTTAGGAAATTTCTCATGTTCTGTATGTACAACTGCCTTTCCATTGAGCAATGTAGTGATTTCACATTCCATCCTTGAGAACACAGCCTGTATTATCAGCTTTAGCCAACGTGACTTATACATCAAGACAGGCAAGTTCCTTGAATGCATGGATTCTTTGTGAAAAGGAGCTGACAAAAGATATGAAAACTGGGGGTGGGGAGAGGAAAACTCTTGGAAGGACCATCTGTCAGGACACACAAACAAACAACAATCTAAATTAACCAAAAGGGGGTGGGGGTGGGGAGCCAATCCAGATTCAAGGAATTTAAGATGGAACATAAAATCCCCTTAGTAGTAAAACATAAGCACGCTGGACAGCTTTCAGTCTCATAAAAACTTCTTTTTGCTTTGTTTATCATTTATTCTTAGTTGGAATACATTCAGAAATATATATTTTTAAGTGATGTTATACCTCTATTGTTACCTATCTCTGTCTCTTTCTCTATGTGGTGGTTGTCAAAGATATGTGTGGTGCAAAAATATGGGAAGATTAATAACAAGCATAGGCAACTAGTACGAGAGTTGCCAGCTGAAATGCAAAACAGGGTTCCCTGTCTTTAATAATAATTATGTAGAAGAGGACATTTCAACAGGTGTTGCTCAATGCATAAACATCACCTGCTGCTCTTCCCTCTGCTACAAAACCATTAAAGATACAGGAGCCCTAGTCTGTATTTCACCTGGCAACCAAAGACGCCAACAGAGCCAGAGAACAACTTTCTTTTCCTAGGGCCCTGTTCAGGTCACATGGACTGCCATAAATACTCCCAAAACAAAAGTAGCTGGTAATTTTGTTAAACATTTAAATAGGTGTCACTGCATCCTATTAAAAAGATGATTTGCTGCTCCTGCAGGCTTCTATAGTCTCTTTCACATTGACTGCCATAGCTCCAAGGTGTGGAATCCTGGGATTTGTAGTTTCATAAAGTATTTAGAATTCTCTCCCAGAGAGTTTCAGCACCTCACAAAATATATTAAATATTTCCCTCCACCTCTTAATTTTACTTGTTGATCAAATTGGCCCTAAAGTTGAGACTGAATACTGGAAGTCCCAGTTCCATAGTTGGGCAAGTCACTTAGTGCCTTTTTACAGTACAAAAATTATAGCCCTGTCATTACACTTTGACAGTCTGGAGCCTATCCTACAAAATCCTTTGTTGCCACTGTGTACCTTCAAGTTGTTTACAACTTAGGGTGCCCTTAAGGCAAACCTATTGTGGGGTTTTCTTGGCAAGATTTGTTCACAGGGGGCTTGCCATTGCCTTACTTTACTCTGAAGCTGAGAGAGTGAGACTTGCCCAAGGTCACCCAGTGGGTTTCCATGGCAGAGATGGGATCTGAACCATGGTCTCTCAGAGTCCTAGTGCAGCATTCAAATGCTGTCTCAGGGACCGCCTTCTCCCTTATAATTCTCCCCGCGCCCTCCGGTCCTCTGGGAGGAATTTGTTGCAGCCACAAAGACCTAGGCTGGCGACCACCTCCCAGAGGGCTTTCTCAGCTGTTGCCCCCAAATTGTGGAACGGCCTGCTGGATGAGATCCGCCTATTGACATCATTAGACAGCTTTAAAAAGGCTGTCAAGACGGTTCTCTTCAGGCAGGCTTTTCCAGAATAGCTAACCCCGGCCTCAGGAACCCCCTTTGGAAGTTGATTCTGGAGCTCCTAACTGTTGCTGCTTGCTCGAAAGGGTTTTTAATAAACTGTATTATATATTGATTTTAATTTGTATTAATTTAATAATGTTTTAAGGGGGGGGAAGGGATTTTGAGCTGTTTTATACTGTGTATTATTTTATTGTTGTAAGCCGCCCCGATTGCTCGCAGAGGGGCGGGATATAAATAAATTTTATTATTATTATTATTATTATTATTCAAATCATTACACCACACTGGCTCTACATTTGCAGTTTAGGACAGGTTATTTAGAATTTGCAGCTAGACAGGTTTAGCACCCCCTCAGGCTACAGACCCCAGGGTTCCATAGAATGCAGTTAAAGTGGTATCAAAGTGCTCTAATGGTAATGTGAAATGTAAAACAGTAATGTGAAAGGGCCCCAGATGTCATTTGTCTTCCATCAGGGCCCTTCCCATGTTTTCTCTCCTTTTTCACACCAAAAAAGGCAGTCTGGAGAATCAGATAGGATTGAGAGCCACAAAAAACATCTTTTGGGGGCAGCACATGGCCTTGGTTGAACTCCCCCACCACCACCATAAAATGAAGATGCTCTTATCTACGACCCTTTTACCCTACACAGTTCGAGCACTATGATTCTACTTATAACTGCCATGGCAACATCCTATGGAATCCTAGGATTGTCAGTTTGGGGAGGGGTATTCAGAATTCAAAGGAGATTATCAGACACAGTTAATACAGCATTATGAGGATGGCAGGAGATTGCTAAAGGGCTTCCCTTTCCCATGATGTCGTCCCTGTCTTGTTATGCTCCCGTGCTGCTTCCGTTCTGCCCACGTTGCTTTTATTCATGGGCTAAGCCATGAATAGATCCCTCATTCTGTTTCTGTAATGGAATGACCTGCTTCTGAAAAGGAGCCCCTTTATGCTGGCACGATGCCAGCATCACTGGGAGGTTCGTGCTAGAACATTTCTGGGTGTGATCGGGAGATCGAGGTAAGTGACCCATTTTTTGTACCCTCCCTGGGTTACTTGTTTTTTTTCTTTAAGTGTGTTTTTGTGCTTGCTATCACTTTTGGATGTTTAATTTGCTTTTCATAGAATCATAGAATTGTAGAGTTGGAAGAGACTACGAGGGCCATCCAGTCCAACCCCCTGCCACGCAGGAAATCTTGATCAAAGCATCCCCGACAGACGGGAATCCAGCCTCTGTTTAAAGACCTCCAAGGAAGGAGACCCCACCACGCTCCGAGGGAGTGTGTTCCACTGCCGAACAGTTCTTACTGTCAAAAAGTTCCTCCTAATGTTGAGGTGGAATCTCTGTTCCTGGAGCTTGCATCCATTGCTCCGTGTTCCAGTCTCTGGAGCAGCAGAAAACAAGCCTGCTCCATCCTCAGCGTGACACCCCTTCAAATACTTAAACAGGGCTATCATATTGCCTCTTAACCGTCTTTTTTCCAGGCTAAACATACCCAGCTCCCTAAGTCTCTCCTCACAAGGCATGGTTTCCAGACCTTTCACCATTTTAGTTGCCCTTCTCTGGACACGCTCCACTTTGTCAATATCCTTTTTGAATTGTGGTGCCCAGAACTGGACACAGTATTCTAAGTGAGGTCTGACCAAGGCAGAATAGAGCAGCACTATTACTTCCCTTGATCTAGACACTATACTTCTATTGATACAGCCCAAAATTGCATTGGCCTTTTTAGCTGCCGCATCACACTGTTGACTCATGTTCAATTTGTGGTCTACTAGGACTCCTAGATCCCTTTCGCAATTAGTCTCATTCAGCCTGGTCTCTCCCATCCTATATCTATGCATTTCATTTTTCCGCCCTAAGTGCAGTACTTTACATTTCTCCATATTGAATTTCATTTTGTTAGCTTTGGCCCAGCTCTCCAATCTATCCAGGTCATTCTGAATTTTGATCCTGTCCTCTAGGGTATTAGCTACTCCTCCTAATTTGGTGTCATCTGCAAATTTGGTAAGTATGCCCCTAATGCCCTCATCCATGTCATTGATAAAGATGTTGAATAGCACTGGGCCCAGGAGAGAACCCTCTGGCACCCCACTGGTCACATCTTTCCAAGACGAAGAGGGGCCACTGCTGAGTACCCTTTGAGTTCCGCCGGTCAACCAATTACAAATCCATTGAACATTTGATTTTTGAATTTCCTGTGTGCTCGTCCTCTCACGAGAATGGCCCGGGATTTCAAACGAGGAAGTGAATGCAGCTCCGTGAGAGCTCCATTCACTGCTGGGCTGCTGGGGGGAGGGACACATGTGTGATTAAGGTAAGTGTGAAAGTGTTTGTTGCTGTGCTGGGAGGGGGGCAGGAGAGGAGACTGCAAGATGGGGACAATTTTTTTGTCCACATCTGATAATCTAAGGCAGAGAGCTCAAGTGTCTCACCAAACTACAGATCCCAAGATTCCATAAGATGTTGCCGTGGCACTTAAAGTGGAATAATAGCACTATAGTAGTGTGAAAGGGCCCTTGGGCCACCTCATAAAATCCCATAACTGTGGCAGGGCAATTGTGTGATAAAAGCTTCATTTGGAAACACCTGGCTTTTAAAGCACTTCCTCAGCAAGTAGCTATTTACTCTATTTTCCCTATAAATAAACTGTTATTAACTGGGATCATGCAGGAAGGAAGAGGAACCAGGGTTTCCATGTTTATTGTTGTTATTGTGTGCCTTCAAGTCATTTCTGACTTATAGCAACCCTAAGGCTAACCTACCACAGGGATTTCTTGGCAAGATATGTTCAGAGAGAGCTTGCCTTTGCCTTTCTCTGAAGCTGAGGGAGTGTGATTTCCCCATGGGGGGATTTGAACCCTGGTCTCCAGGGTCATAGTCCAATGCTCAAACCACTACACCATGCTGGGGTGGTGTTATTCAGAGTAATGGCTTTATTGGAGAGCATCCCTCATAATAAAAAGATCTTCTGGCCTTGTTTCCATCTTGCAATCTTAAGAGTTGAAGCATGAAAAGAGAAAGAAGTCCACTGGAATACAAAAGGAAACAAAAAGTCAACAACCATTTCTTTCCCAAACACCAACACTACCAAAGTACTAGGTTGCTAAGTGACAAGAAAGCACTCACCAATCACTGCATCTGTACAAAATCCAAACGCAGTAAGGAACTTGTTCTTCATCTTGTTTCTGCAACATGAAATATATACTGAAATGGGTTCACCACAGGGACCCTAGAACTGCTTTTAAGGTGGAGGGAGCTCAGCACTGGCTGGCAGGTTGTTATTAATTTTGCCTCTTTGCAACAGAAGGGCAAATGACATTTCCCATGCATTATCAGTGAAACATCCTTAAGTATGAAGTACAATGTATACTGAGAATTGCCCGGCGTGTGTTCAGTGTCGTTTACTCCCAAGTAAGTACGCACAGGGTAGATTGCAAGCAACCTTCCTTACTCATGGGAGAGTTCAGAACAAATGCTGTTTTAGGAGATTACCAGATGTGGCAAGTACAGTGTTATAATGTTGAAACAAGACCGCAAAAGGGCTTCCTTATCACATGACATCATGCCCCAGCGTTCTGCAAAGGTTCTGCTGCTGTTAGCAGGGCGTTCTTTTGTATTGGTAGGGAGAAGTCGCCAATTAATCTCCCATAGCATTTTTTTTCTGGATTTGCCTGTGTGCGAAAATGTGCCCTGTTCTGCTGGCATGATTACATCGTCTATGAGTGGTCCCCACCAGAACACTTCCAGGTGAGATTGGGAAAACTAGGTGCCATACACTTTTTTTTAATGAACCTCCCCGTCTTGCTTGCAAGTTTCCAAGTGTGTTTCAGTCCTTCTGTGTTCGTTTTGTTTGGTAATTTTGGGTGCCAGTTACACGACAAAAATTGTCGCGGGGCTTATCGTGATTTCCTGATCCCGTATCCGCCCCTCGCTGTTTATACGATTTTTGTCACTCTTTAGGAAATCCTGGAAGATCCCGTGATTTATATTTACACGACAAAAGTCTTTATGGGTCCCGCACTGTTATATCCCGTGCTTTTGCTGTTTACACATGTTTAGCTTACCGGGATTTTTTTTTTTTTTTTGGCTGTCAATCAAGGATGCGATTACTCATGTTTTCACAACCTCGGTGACACACTTCCTTTAGAGTTCCGTGCCACGAGCGATGCTATTGGCTGGCTGGGGGGGGGAGAGGGGGCAGAGGTTTGGTATTCCCCTTTCCTCTTTAAAATGTTAACCCTTTAAGCAGAGGCAGAAGGCATTTTGAAAGACCTCAGACGGAGGAACAATTAAACCATGTCCTTTCCTTTTGAAATCAAGCCAAGTAGAGGCTTGGAATTTCTTTCTTTCGCTTTAAGCAGAAGGCATTTTGAAAGACCCAGACTGAGATCTTTCGCTCAGACGCAGGGAATGCTTTCCTTTTGAAATCAAGCCGAGTGAGGTGGGGGGGTTGGGTTTCCCCTTGCCTCTTTAAAATGTTAACCCTTACAGCAAGCCATCAACAGGCATTTTGAAAGACACAGACACAGAGAGGGGGAATTAAAGGGTGTTCATTCGCTCAGAGGCTGGAATATTTTACTGTGTCTGTTCAGACCCAGGGAGGTGATCAAGGCAGGGGATGAATGGGCGACCCTCTGCCAACCACAATCTCTTTGTAACATGCAGTTGAGGAAAAGGTTAAAGCTGAAGGGTTTGCAGTGTAGAAATCCATTTAAAAAGGTGATTGAGTACACGCGCGCGCACACACACACACACATCAACCTATGTGCAGCTGGAAGGGATGCCTTTGTTTTCAGCTGGTGAGGCTGGATCTGTTGAACGGGTGATGACCGCTCCTTTTCTGGTCCCTGATCTCTAAGCCCGCCCCCAGTCACCATTTTCGGTCATCCCCTAGTACCGAGATATTTTGTCCCAGGCTGTTTACATTTCCGATTTTCCAAATCCTCCAGTGACTTTTTTAAAAACCGGCACAAACCGCGGGACTGGAAGTCCCGCAGGTTGAGGGATAAAAGGTGGCCCCCCCTTCCGAAAATCACATACCCAACCCAAAGTACGTGTAAACTGCCAGGGATCGACACGAATTCTTCCCGGGACATTTTCATCGTGTAAACGGCACCTGGGTGTTTTTAGAGTTTTAAGCGCACTCATGTCTTCTTGCAAGAACCGCCAAAATCTTGCCCATGGAAAAACACAGAAGTAGGCAGCGCAAGCACTCAGGGGTGTCTTTGTCTCATGATTACAGCAATGTGAGAAAATAAATGTTATTATGCTAGGATACTAACACTATAAAATATAGTGCCAAAAGAATGTTTTAGACCCTCGTCTGATAATCTCCTTAATGTTTCTTAGGACTTGTCCATTTAGTACATTCTGACTGATAATTCTAGATGAGGCTCAACTACTCAGGAGACCTGGGGGTTAAATTTTGCCAGATCAGTTAGGGTGGGGGGCCTCAGACCCCCCCAGCCTCGTGGGGGAGGCTTAAGCCCCTCCCCATCTCAGGGTCTATGGTACACCAGTCTACAACTTTTGGGGTGCTCCACTTGAGGCACTTTATGGAGAGGGAAGTTTTTTGTGGTTTGGTCACCACCAGGATTAAACTGATCGACTTAAAATGAGAGCACCCAAGCAGTCTGTTGCTGTGTGTTCCTGAACGAGCAAGTTAGGATGGGGTGCTACGTGCCAAAGCACTGCTGTGGCCCACTTCCTTATTCATTTCTATGGTACTGCAGAGACTGAAAAAGTTCCTTGGGGAACTACACCTCCCAGAATCCCCCAGCTAGCACTGCAGGAATTTCTGGATAAACCTTATCATACAAACAAGGTTCTATACAATCAGAGTTGGTAGACTGGTAAGTATAGGGTGATGGTAGTAGAGAGAAGGGCAGGAACTGATCTCTTGACAGTGGCACATTTTGAGCAGGCAGTGTAGCATAGTGGTTTGAATGTAGGGCTAGGATTCTAAGAAAACAGGATTCAAATCCCTGCTCAGCTGTGGAAACCCACTGTATGACTTTGGGCATGAGACATTTTCTCAGTCTTAGAGGAAGGAAAACTTCCTCTGAATAAATCTTGTCAAGAAAACCTATGATAGGGTCACCATAAGCCAGAGTTGACTTGAAGGCACATAGCAGCAACAATAACAAGCACATCATGACAGACCCAACAGCCACTCCTCCAAGGAGATTCCAAGATGTAGGCAGCTGGGTTGATCTGTGGGAACAAAGCACTTTTGCCAGGTTTCACCTACACCAGAAGCAGATCTTTTGTGAAGCCAATGGGTCTTAATGGCCCATTCCAGACCAATCTACCTCCAATACTTTACATGAAAACAGGAATAGCTCATAACAATTCCTTTGTTGCTGTGGGAAATTCACACACTCCTGTGAGGTTGCAGTTAAGGTCAGAGGAAAGCCAGAGGGGCAGTAATGCCACTGTTCCTGCTGATCAAATTGTCCTGGCTCTTTGCCCTTGCCAATTCTGGCTTCCACTATATCAGTGGTCCTTTCCTGCTGGTTTGATGACTGACCCCAAAAAGAAACCCCCTAGTCTGTCACTTCTGCTATTGTGCCTCGAAGAGAACCTTGGTCTGGTTTTCTTGTCATGGAGAGTAATATCTCCCAACAATTGCAGATCAAGTGGATAGTAATGACACAGGAGCAAGAATGAGAGAAAATCTGGCAACCCTTTCTTCAACCATGTTGCAGGGCAATTGTTCTGGGCATGTACACTTGGTAGTAAATATCACTGTACTCACTCATACCTACCTCTGTAAGTGAGTTTCAGAGTGGCATGTCTTCTCAGAAGTAAACCTGTTTGAACTCCATGAGTGTTATTCTTGGACTGATAGAGTTGCACCCTCAACATTCAAAGCAGGATCTCATGTTATTATTATACATATTGTAGTGTGATGGCAACTGTTATTTCTTACCTGTTCTGGGTAGCACTCAGAAAAGTTCATTTTCAACTACAATAGTCAGAATTCCCCAGTC
This sequence comes from Gambelia wislizenii, assembly GCA_030847615.1. Classification (NCBI taxonomy): domain Eukaryota; kingdom Metazoa; phylum Chordata; class Lepidosauria; order Squamata; family Crotaphytidae; genus Gambelia; species Gambelia wislizenii. The sequence continues at coordinate 295,350,884 of JAUMIR010000004.1, forward strand.
TTCGTAGCATAGATTGATGGGTGAAATCTGGGCACTGATGTCCAAAAAGTAACTTTCTGAGATCTGTTTCCAGGGCTAACACCCCTGGAGCTCATTAACACTACACAATTAAAGTCCTATTATTCCCCTTTAGCTGCTGTGGTTCCTTCCTATGGAATCCTGGGATTTGTAGTGTGACAAGGCACTAGAGCAGTGATTCCCAAACTTTGGTCCTCCAGGTGTTTTGGATTTCACCTCTCAGAAGCCCTAGCCATGTTGGCTAACAGTCAGGAATTCTGGGAGATGAAGTCCAAAACATCTGGAGGACCAAAGTTTGGGAACCACTGCACTAGAGCTCTGTGGCTGAAAATTCTACATGGCCAGTCCCAGAATTCCATAAGACAGAACCATGGCAGTTGAAGTGGAATAATAGCACTATAAATATGTAATGTGAATGGGTCCCAGGGAAATATTCTTGTCTGAAAGCCTGGTAGATGCAGTGTCTATTGAAACACTCTCTTCTGCACAAATAATAACGACACAAGAACAGTGTCTTCTTGGTACAACTCCTGCTTCTTATAAGTATCAGTAGAGTTAACCAGCTGGCTTAATGATCTGATTCCTGTATGTATAATGCAGCTTTCTACATTCCTGATATGAATTCTAATTCAGAAATGAAATGCCAATGACTGGTAATTCAAAGATTAGCTAGGGATTCCCCAGTGCAGGTGGTTGTGAGTGTGTTGTCACCATTAAGCAACAACTGATAAATGAATTGGTCATGTCACCTTTCTGTGTTAACACTGCTCTAATTCCATTTAGGAGGAGATTAAGGGAAAGATTGCTAGCTGTTTTCTTTGAAGGCGGATTTAGATGCTCTCCTCCCAAAGGTGCTGGCAGTGAGGAAAACACTGACATAAATAATCAAGGTAAAGTGGAATGGAGGTGAGGGTGATTATCTTTTCTCCTGCCTCAATCAGAGGATCCTTTGTGTTATGAAGGAAGAATTCAGAAAGAGGTCAATCAGTGAGGAAGAATCTACATACAATTGATAGACTGAAGTCACAAGCTTCCCAAATCATAAAGAAGTGACTGATGTCTTCAAATTCTCCAGTGGCTGCTCATTTCAATCATGCATCCCTTAGGGCATTTTCACTCAAATACTTGGCTCTAATCCTCACAACAGAGGGAAGATTTCAAATAAGTCTGGAGCACCTGGGGCTACAACTGTTGCAATGTGAATAGGTGGGGGCATTCTAGCCATCTCTCTGGAGATCAATCAGGGTGAATTTATTTTATATGCCTAAATCCATTGTTAGGGCAATAGCATGGCTAGGCCAAGTGGGTTCAAAGGTTGTAAATGCTATGTAACCCTGGGAATTTTCCAGAACTCTTCTTGGGCAAGTTGGTAAACAAAGCAAAGGTGTGGGAAGGAGCTTGATGCTGGAGCCACAAGATCTATGGTTTGTTTTGTTTTTTTGTTATATGTGTTTATATCAAGAAATGTTTTTATTTTAATTGTAAGCTGCCCTAAGTAATGCATGTTAGTTATTAGATTATCAATGAATATGAATGATCATTAATATTGAAAAGGTGGGATTTATTTTATCTAAAACAAATAACTCCTTACCCATAACAGTGCCTTGATTTTTATTATTTTAAATAAGGAGTTCATTGGCCTGGCTGGGGTTTGTTCTTCTATCAAGTAGTAGAAAACTAAAGAACTGATGCCTTTTCACAGTAGAGATGAGCATTATGGCCATTGATTCTCCCTCTAATCCGTGGGAGGTGTACTTCTACATTATTGATACATGGTTTTTTTTCTTTCTGTTTTTTAAAAAATATTTTGCCAGACTGAGTCTTGGTTTTCTGAAAAGGTTGTCTAATAAATTGCAGTAATGATGATGATGATGATGATGATGATGGCTGGAATCCTATATGACCTTTAACGCAACATAAATTTGCGTGTACTTAACTAGGTAGCTGAGGGGCTAAGACACCTGGGGGCCGGTTACACGGCACTATTTTCTCCGCAATGTATCACAATATCGCATTTTCGATTTAGCGTCGAATAGTGTACACGATTTTTGTTTACTTTTTGTAGTACTCCGCAAACAGAGTTCACATGATGTACTTCTGCGCAATTAAATAAGTTACGAATTTTTTGATTTCGTTTTTTTTTTAGTTCCCACAGTATCGACATTTCGCATTTTAGCTATTACCATAGCTGTCAATCAGCGGCATACATCACTACTTAAAGCTTAACTTCCTTTTTGTGCTCCCATCACTCTTAATCCTATTGGTTGACAGCTTCTATTAAACTTTCCCGCTCTGAGAAATCTGATTGGGCACACCTATACCTGCTGCACCTCATCGTTCGCCCACCATCGATAGGTTATCCCTAGCTAATCTATTTAAAGATTGAGACTCTTGCAACTATTTCTTGCTGTTTCTTGTTGATGTTCAAGATCATAGCCACAATTTCTGCATTTCAGGATGCATGCAGGTTTTTTCGACGCAGAAGGTTTATTAGAAGAAGGAATAGATGTAGGCATCTGCGATCCTTCATAGAACAAGAACGATATTTCTATGACATGTTCTAAGCTGTTCTTGTACTTTTTCTTCCCCCCAAAGATCCAGCAAATCAACAGTCTCTGCATGGCTCCATGCAATGCCCCTTCTACCCTTCTTTGTTCTCTGCTCCGCCATTACAAAAAGGGATAAAGCAATCTTTACAGATGTTTTTGTTTGGTGGGAGGGATGCTATAGTGGGCCACTCCCAGGATCCGCCTAATTTCCGGTTGTTGAAAAAGTAGCGAAAGTAGATGTCGGATAGTTCACAACATCGATAATGCGCAATACTGCGGAACTTTTTAAAAAAGAGCGGTAAATCAGCGCTGTCAAAAGTTGCGCCACTTATGGGTTTTTTTTCACCCCCTCCTTCTGAAAAGGGCGATACTGCGTCGAAACACGTGGGAACTATCAGGAGTCTTGCCGAATTATTACACGACTTATTTTGCCGTGTAAACGGGGCCCATGTTACTGAATTGTGAAAATGTGTAATGGGACACTGGCAAAAGTACCCGATGTTTATTGGGAGTGGGTGGTGAGCACTGTGGGCCTGATGCACATCAGGGACCATAGCACATCAGTCTTGGTTCTCTTCAGCCCCGTTGTGCATCGGTTCCTCTGCCAGCTCTGCTACATGGTTACATAACAGCAACCCTCTACTGGATACAGACATTGTGTATCTTTGGAATTCCATTTCCTGCAGATGCAAGTCCAATTATGAGCATGCAATGCCCCAAGAGGATTTTGGCAGCGGCAGCAGCTGCTGCTTCTTCCATACCCTGCCTTTCCCCCAAACCTGGCCTGGGACTTATTCATATCACTTTATGAATGGTATTAACAACATAAGAAGATCCCTGCTTCTTGTGTGATTAATATTTTATTGCTCCCAGTCCTAACAACAGAGGGAAAATCTTCCTCTTTGATAGCCAATATTAAAAACATAAGAAAACTCTGCTGTATCAGACAAAAGCTCTATGTAGTTCAACATCCTGTTTCCCCATCATCCAGGTACCTCTTCAGCAGGGATCAAGGCAATAGGCGCCCTCACTGTCATCTGTTGCCAGTGGGTATTCAGACTGTGAAAGGTCCAATATAGCCCTCATGGACAGACATATTATCCATGTCTAAATCCTTTTTAAAGGCATCCAGACTAGTTAGTCTGGTCTGGTGAAGGGATCATAGTTCAGTACCAAAATATGAAGAAGGGTCTAGGTTCAAATCCTGGAGTCGCCAGTTAAAAAAAGATTAGGTAGCAGGTGATGTGAAAGAGTTCTGGTAGAGACCCTGTCAGAAAATACCAGGGTTAGGCAACCTGGCACTTTCTAGATATTTTAGAACACAACTCCCATCACCTATGGCCATTGGAAAGGTTGGCTGGAGCTAATGGGGATTGTGGTCCAAATAATCTAAGGTAGTGTTTCTCAGGCTTTCTGATGTGGGGTACTGTCCATTAATTCTTTCCAATGCGGCACTAAGTTTGTTCCCATTGGGCACAATTGCTTCTTTCCTGGAAACTTGTCAGAGACTGGCACTGGTCCAGGGACCACCGCTTTCAATAACACTAGGTGTTACTCAAAGTGGTGGTCCTTGGACTAGTGCCAGTCCCTGGAAAGTTTCCAGAAAAGAAAGAAAGAAAGAAAGAAAGAAAGAAAGAAAGAAAGAAAGAAAGAAAGAAAGAATTGTACCCAATGGACACAAATTTAGTGTTTGTCCCTGGCACATTGGAAAAAAAATTAATTGTCAGTTTCCCAGGCCTAAATATCCTAAAGGCACCAGATCCTGTCTGATTTTGGAAGCTAAGCAGTGTCAGCTGTGGTTAGTACTTGAACAGGAGACTGCCAATGAATACCAGGTGCTGTAGGCTATATTTCAGAGGAACAAACTGGCAAAACCACCTCTGAGTATTCCCTAAGAAAACCCTATGAAATTCACAGGGTGGCCATAAGTCAACAGGCCATAGGTCAACAGGCCATAAGTCAACAGGCACATACACACAGAGTCTAGGGATACTAGATTACCTACACTCAGGAATCAATGGAGAATCAGTCTGAATCAATATAAGGGAGGCATATTTCTAACAAAGTTGTGAGTGACTGTTGTCAACAGTGACATCTATCTATCTATCTATCTATCAATCTATCATATTTTTAAAAAATCACACAATAAAACAACAATGTACATGAGTGCTGTTTCATAAAAATAAAATATCAGTATTCTCATTCAAAGACTCTTTGTTATGGATTATTGATGCTGCTCTGGGGATATAAAGTTTGCCAAAGATGTAAGTGTGAGGCAGTCAGTTTGACTTGAGAACTTTCACTGTTTATATAGTTTATCAAGGGAAACCAAGTATGGGTGAAGGAGTTGTGCTTTGCCAGATCCTCCTCATCTCCAACATCACCAACAATTTTTCCATTAAGAGGACATCCCAAATACGGGACCACCAATTATCTGTATGGAGGAGTCCAGTTTTCCAATGTTTATTTAGTTAGTTAGTTATAACCCGCTCTTCAGCCACAAGGCTATCAGAGCAGTTTACAAATTGTTTTAAGCAATAGCAATTTACACATCTACACTGCAAGAAGCAGTTTCCAATGTGTGTTAGCTAATTGCCCCCACAAGCCGGGTACTCATTTTACCAACCTACGAAAGGATGGAAGGCTGAGTGAACCTTGGAGCCCTCTGGAATCGAACTTGCAACGTGGTGACTTGCAGTACTGGCATTTAACCACTGTGCCACCAGGGCTCCTGGTGTTGAGCTACTTCAAGTCTTGAGACTGCCACCAGGAAATAAATCAACTTGATATCTACAGCCTAATCCTTTCATCTGTCTTAACCCTCCAATCATTCAGTTTCACTGAATGCCCTCCAAGTTTTAGTATGAGAGAGCGAGGGGGAAATTATTTCTCTACATTCTCTCCAAACCAGGAATAACTTGATCAAACTCTTGGTTTGCCCACAATACCTTGCTCGTTGTAATTTTCCACTAATTCACTCTCACTACTTGGGCCTGTAGCAGTTTTCACTGGTCTTTGCCAGCAACCCACCTCTCTGCCCCTTGACATTTAAGAAGAATGTCTGTGTCTGTGGTGGGGGAGGCAGGGGAGGGAGAAGAGCAAACTGAATAAAGCATCGTTGGCATTTGTGCCCTGAACAATATATTACTATATGAAACTGCCACTCATTTGTTTGAAAAGCAGCAAGAGGGAGGCTGCTGTGATGAAAGACTGTCTTCAGGTGAAATCTGGAGACACTTATATCATTGCACAAAAGGAGAGGCTGAGAAAGATCAACTGTCTCATCCATATTCAGCAAAACCAGTGATTCACAAACCCACTTCCATAATCTTTTGCACACACAGCACCACTACTGACATTTAAGACTCATGGCATTATGTAGCACGATATGAGTTATTTTATCCCTTGGATGATTCTCTGTGCAACTGTGTAGATGTTTAGCAGTCTTAAAATAAGTGCAGTTTGGTGAATGCTGTTGACTTCAAGCACTCCTGGCAGTGTGTCAGCCAGATCTGTTACCCCACCCCACCGAAGAGAATGTTATTGGAAAGTCCCCTTATAGATTTTAGAAAAGGATGCTGTCTTCCAAACCTTGTGGCTGCACATCTTATACAGTACACCATTTAAATGGTGCTGGGGAAGGAGCCTAGTTCAACAGGCTAGCTCCAGCTGTGAGCCCCCTCTGCAAAGATCCTGTTGTGGTGCCGTCTACCTCCAGCTAGGTGCCGTCTTCCGAAGACTTACTATTGACAGTGAACACCACACTGCACTGTTATAGTGCTTTTATTCCACTTTAACTGCTCTGGCTGCCTCCTGTGTAATCCTGGGATTTGCAGTTCAGGGAGGGGCATTTAGAACTCTCAGCCAGAGAGCTCTTAGGCCTCACTAAACTACAAACCCCAGAATCCTACAGGAGGTAGCTATAGCATTTAAAGTGGAATAATAGTGCTATAACAGTGTAGTGTGATCATCTGTGATCTGTTGTGAGCCAAACACCATTACCCACAATACGTTAATGTCCTACTTCAGGGCGCTGTGGGAAATCTAATAGACAACTTCACAGGTACCCACCATTTCTACTTCATACCCTCCAATTGTCCCAATTTGGCAAGGACAGTCCTCTGTCATCCCACTTTTTAAGCTGCTTTTAAAATGTCCAAGTTTCTTTCTCCTCTCATTTCCCCCTTTGTCCTTGGCAGATGTCAGTTGGTGCAAACTGAGCTCAAAGTGCAAAAGCAGCGGGAGGAGAGGACAGGAGGAGGCAGCATCTTGCACTTCTCAGTCGGCTCAGGGAAAAGCATACTGCTGTAGCCTCTCACAACTTGTGCGTTTTTCTCATTTTGTTACTTTTGCCATCTTGCCCACACTCTGATCTTGCTTGGCCACACGGTGTCCTGTTTTTCATCAATAAAATGTTGGATATTATGGACTTTATCAGATGCATAAAATATGGCGTCATAATGATGCCACATAACTGTGAAAGGGTGCACATATCGGATGACGTTGCCCTTTTGCAGTTATGTCCCTGCCAAAACGCATAGCTTTTTATTGCCGTTGAAGCTGTCAATAGATCCCTGTGGTGCTTTTGTGCAAGCATTGCCGGCATGTGAAATCTTGCACTATTGTACTCATTTCAATGCAGAGTCAATGGCTGGATCAGCGCAAACACTTCCGGGTGAGATCATGACCACCAGGTAAGTGACACACTTGGGACCTTTAAAATGTGTGTATGTGCTTTTAAAACTCTTTTAGTGTTATTTTAATTTTGTTGTTTACATTTCCCATGCAATGAAGTCTCGCAATAATCCGCAGGATTTCAAAGGTGGACATGAACAGAGCTCTGTTCACTTCCTCTTTCATTGCCAGGGAAGCCTTGGATGGGATTAAAGGTAAGTGCAGTGGGGGGCGGGCGTTCTTTTGCTGACATAAAAATGGATTTTTTTATGCCAGCAAAAGGCCGCTTTTAAGAGGCTCATCTAATAAAGTCCGATGCTGTTTATGAGCCTGTTTAAGTCTTAAGAATCTTCAGAGGAGGGCTTTTGCACCAATCAACCACCCTCCCAGGTTTTTCTGGTGAGGACACAGGAGAGAATCTTCTCCATGGCTCCTCGTAAGCTATGGGAATTCCCTCTCATAGGAGGGTCTGTTTGCCCCCTTTCTACTCTCTTTTCACCAGGTGTTCAGCCCTTCACCTGTTGGGAAAGAATGATGCTTAATGGGTGTGCTGCATTTTTAATATCTAATATCCATCAAATATGTTTTTAATCGTTTTACATTAAAGTTTTAATTGGGTTGCTTGTTTAATGCTTTTTAAACTTTTATAGTACATATTTTTAGCTGTTCTCTTTTAACTTATATTGTAAGCTGCTTTTGAGTCCCATAGTGAAAGAAAGGTGGGATATAAATTAAATAAGTAGATGAAATATTTAATAAACCAAGGTACGCATCACAGCAAAAGACTAAAGTAGTTACCAGCCTCCCCCAGAAAGAAATAAGGAAGGGATCCTAGGAGATGGGTATCAAAGAAGCTTTGAGAGCTTCTAAACCACACTAAGGACTTTTTCAAATGAGGGGAAAAAAACCAAGGAGGTCAGGAGAAGAACGGGACTGTCCCGCTTACAGCGTTCCATTTCAGACGGCACTGTCCTCCTCCCTACCTTCCCCCATGCTTCATCCATGCTGCAGGTGCTGCTTTTTATTGACGGGGGTTTTCCATCAATGAAAGCAGTGCATTTCTCGCACCCGCAGCACAGAGGAAGCATGGGGAAAGGTCAGGAGGAGGACGGCGGTGTCTGAAACAGAGCGCTGTAAGCGGGACAGTGCCATTCTTCTCCTGACCTCGGGGGGGGGGGGTTCCCCCCATTTGAAAAAGTCCTATGTCTTGGGCTGCAACTCTTACCAGCCCTAAGCAAAGGTAAGAAAGCTGTTTGCTTTATTTAAAACTGTATGCTTCATCATCCATGTGGCAGATGAATGGTAAAAATCTACCATTACATGGAGTGAAACAGTTTCATAATGTGGTGGCCCCATGAAAAAAAAAAAAGGACAGGGTTTCTGTACCTTTAACAGCTGAGTGGAAGAAGAAATTCAGCAGGTGAACCTTGCATTACATCTTATATTTTGCAATTTCCCTGCCATATTTCTGGTATTTTATAGGTGAAAGGAGTATCCAGACATCATCTTCCATTTGTAACCCTCCCGTGTTTACTACCTCTTCTGTCTTTTTTCTTTCTACAGAACATCTTGCTCAGGAGGAAACACTGGTATAACCAAACAATGGCCAGTATTCTACATCAGCTACTTAACCAAGTGGTTTCTCTTGGCCCAACTCCACCGGCCCCCTGCCAAGTCTGACAGAAACACCATTCACCTGTACTTCAATCACTGGCAGAATGGATCTTTGATACTTCTCTGCACGCAGCTGATGCTCTGTAAAGTAGATTGGGAGGGGGAGTTAGGATCATGGCAATAGTGTCACAATTGTGACTAAGTAGTGATTGTGAATATGGAACAGTAACCTAGATTAACTCATCCATAACTGTTCCATATCCACAATCTCTACTTACTTATGTCATGATTGCCATGATTGTACCTCCCTCCTCCACCTACTCTACAAGGCATCAACTGCATGGGGAGAAGGAGGCCAGTTCTGCCACTGACTGGAGCTTGGGTGAATGACATTTCCATCATGTTTGGGGAGAGGTTCAGTGTACTTAACTAAGGAGCTGGTGTAAAATACTAGCCAATGCCTTTGGATTGATAATGCTAGGACCCTTCATCTGGAAGCGCCCTACATGTTCGCTGCCACATTCTTGGATTTGTCCTTCGAGCCTTGCAATGAATTTGTCTGGTGGAACGCAGCATGCACAGAACTGGCCTCACCCTTTAAACCAAAGGTTCATCTGCTGGCCTTGCAAGCATGGACGTGGCAGCGAGGTCCTTGGGTCGTAGGTTTGATTAGAGTTTCCTTCTCTTAGATGGTTGACCTTACAGGGTTGGATGAGCACCATCTGCCCGGGTTTGGGATTAGAGTTTTCCTTCTCCTAGGACGGTTGCCACAAGGCTAGAGAGCCCATCCTGCCCTTTGACGCTCTTTGTCAAACCCTTCAGTTTTGACCTGTCTGGCATGGGAGACCCTACCGGTGGCTATTGTGCCACTGCCAGCATAGCTCAAAACATCATTTGGGTACACAAGCCTCTCTCCCACGACTGTTTCTATAAATGTTCCACTGGTGAAGTTCAAAACTTGGAAGGTCAAAAACAAATGTTCCTGTTATGGCTTGATTCCTTACATGATCCACTGATCCTTCACAAATCCCACAATGTCAAGCTCTCATATTCAGTTTCCTCTTTTGAAGCCACCAAAGCAGTTTATAGTTGTTCTCAAGAAATGTATTAATGCTCTTACAGTTATTTCTGCTGCTTAAATTAGCAAGGAACATATACAGTATGCAAAACCAGGCCAACACACATTCATTTTGGATTATGTCACCAGGAGAAGGACTGCCTTCTGCTTATTGTAAGATGATCCAGGCTTGAATGGATGAGGGTTTGCCAAGTTATAATGCATCCTGGAAGGTTTTTTTTTTTTTTTTTAATGCTCACTAGAGCTTATTTTACAGAATCCCTGTGTTTGAATTTTCTATTTCTTCATACTTTACATAAATATTTAGCTTTGCTGTTTGCAAGAAAAGATCTCCATCCCAGTCACTATCTTTCTGCTCAACCTCTCCAGGCTTCATTGTGAGTGAAAAATGGGGTGATACACTGATCTCCTTTGGGGAAAAATAAGATGAATGTAAGAAATAAATGACAATGGAACAGAATTCACCGGTCTCTTAGCTGTCATTGAAAAGATACCTTGCTTTAGACTTTAAAAAAGAATGCAATATTTCACTCATTGACAGATACTTCTGTCAATGAAGAATCTGCATGTAATTCAATCTGGTCAGTCTGTCCTCTCTTATAGATGGAAGGACTCCATCTCCACATAAAGAAGTTGCTGTATCTTGCTATTCTTTCCATGTGCTGTTTTTTTAATAATTAAGGTCTATCCATGTCTAACTCTACCATTATGCAGAGTGAAGCAGCTGTGTTAAGGCAGCAGATGCTGGGAAGCAGGAGAAAAGTATTGGAAGAGAGATGCTGATAGGCTGGAATCTTTGTAGTCTAACTTTGGTACAGCTGAAAGGGTTCCCTTTTCATCTCCAGAAAACAAAGGCCATATTGAAGAAAATCAGCAGCTGCTAATGGCATTTGGGTCAATCTGGATCTGTTCTGAACTCCATTTACAGTCAGTGAATTGAAGGCCTCTCACAGCTCCAAGGTCTAGAACGCCTGCTTCATGTTGCCAGAGCCAAACAGTTCTCTTTTGTCTGCTGGGACCAACAGCAGCAACAGGTACGATGGCACAATTAAATGGAATAATTCACCTTATAGAGAACTGGACTTTTAAGGACCTTATCAGACGAGCGTCTAAAAATGCTGTAATTCCACGAATGAGGATAGCGCAAACATAGTGACATTATCACACTTAATATCTTACGTCACTGTAATCACGTGAAAGAACTGCCACAGAATTATTGCACGACAAACCACTGGTGCTTTAAGAATGGGAGGTTAATTCCTCAATTTAGCTTGGGCAAGATTTTGGTGGTTCTTGCGAGAATACGCAAGTACACTTAAAACTCCAAAAACACCTTAATTAACAAAGTAAATGAACACACAAGCACTGAACCAAACCTAAGAATGTTGAAACTAAATGGGACAGTTCATAAAAAGAGTGTCCTGTGCTTCGTTTTTGCATTCTCACCCAGAAGTTTTCTCATTGAGGACCGCCCATTCATGCTGTAATCTCATGATTATAACAGGACGTGGTTTTGCACGCCGTCAATACCATGAAAAAATTGATATTGATGATCTATTGATGGCTTGTCCTGTCAATTAGAAGCAACGTCTTCTTCACAACTGGGGCACAGAGTAAACACACAAAGACAATGATGTTGTGCGACAGCCGCACTTGTTCGTGCTACCATGACATCGTACTCCCACAATTTTTGCTTTGTCTGATAAAGTCCTAACTGTTGATGGTTAGCTTGACTCACTTCCTCCTGTAAATCACAATGTCATTCTTCCCGCTCATCAAGCAGCTTGAATTATGTAATGTCTTTTATGTGTGACCTACTAATCTCCTTACACATTATTGTGGTACAGCACTGAGCATCTTTGTGTGAAAAGACCTGCAATAGTCTTGCAAGGCAGCATTCTTGCCTGGTTCCTTCATTCTGCCACCACCGTCTTTTATAGAGGGAAGCCCAGAAGCTAGGAATTAAAACTGGGAGGAGGGTCTGCTAAACACCTTGGACCCTTGTTTGTGAGATTCAGCCAACATGTCCACTACCTATCTTTAGATCAGGGCTGGGTAGTGTTAGTGGAAGCTGGTGACTCTCCTGGCAGTGGGCTAGTAAATCTGCACTAGGATTGTTCTGAATTTAGAAAAGAAGTCCGAGATGTTGAACCTGTTTGGGGAACAGAGTTCAGCCCCTTGGATAGCAACTTTAAAGCTTAGACCTGGCACAGATTCACCACCCCTTGGAAATGTATTATATTAGTATTATTTTCCTTTTTTTATTCCTCCTTCTCCCCAGTAATGGGACCCAAGGTGGTTTACAAATTATTAAAACCAGCAGAGATTTAAAACATACACAAAGATCAGAAACAGCATGCCATTGAAAGCCCATCACAGTCCATTCCTAAAAGTCTGGTGGAAACAAGAAAATTCCTATTGTTGGCAGAAGGAGGTAACATGGAAACCAATACATCTCTCTCTGGCTTTTCTTCGCAAACGAAGATTCAGGAAGGACTCATCCCGCGCTTGCTGCAAGCGCGCTGATGACTAAAAAGGCCAATCCGAGATAAACAAGTCCAGTTGCAAAAAGCACAGCAGAAGATCTCATTGGGTGAGGTTTTGGGGTTGTGATTCTTTCTGCGTTGTCGTTTCTCTTCAAGACTTGTTCGTCGTGAGTTCTCAAATAAGGCTGCAGCATTGTGGATAGTGCGTCTCCATGCCTCCCGATGTGAGGCCAGGGCGGACCACTGTTGGTGATCAATTTGGCCGAGCCTGAGATGTTGTTTCAGGGAGTCTTTATATCGCTTTTTTGGAGCGCCCCTCTTACGCTGACCCATGGCGAGTTCACCGTAGAGTAGTATTTTTGGGAGGCGATGGTCCTCCATCCTAGAAACATGCCCTGCCCAGCGCAGCTGTGTTCTCAATATCATGGCCTCAATGCTGGTGATCCCTGCTTGTTCAAGGACAGCAACATTCGTCACATAGTCAGTCCAGTGTATATTTAGGATTGTGTGTAGACAGCGCTGATGAAAGCGCTCGAGGAGTCATAGGTGGTGGCAATAGGTGACCCATGTTTCAGATCCATAAAGGAGGATAGACAGTACAATGGCTCTATACACACTGATTTTTGTGCTTTGCCTCAGGTGTTTATTGCTCCAGACTCTTTTGTGAAGTTTTCCAAATGCACTATATGTCTTTGCTAATCTGTGATCGATCTCTTTGTCAGTCTTGGCATCTGAGGAGATGATGTTTCCCAGGTAGGTGAACTGCTGAACGGACTTGAGCACAGATTTGCCGACGGCAATGGGGGGATCGTGGTGTTCATCCTGTGGTGCAGGCTGGTAAAGAACTTCCGTTTTCTTCAGGTTGACTTCCAGCCCAAACAGCTCTGCAGCTGTTGCAAAGCAGGATGTTAGGCGCTGCAGAGCTGCTTCTGTGTGGGCAAGAAGGGCAGCATCATCGGCGAAGAGCAGCTCACGGACTAGATAGTTTAGAGTCTTAGGGCTGGTTTACATGGAAGGTTTTATTGCGTTAAGTTGCACTGTAGTGCTTTCACGCATCAGTGGTGGGTAGTTTATACGGTAATTGTTTACACAGCTATATTTTGTGGCGTTCCCACAGCCAAATGTGGTGGGGGCATGGCCAAGCATTGGAGAGGGAAAGGAATGCCATAGGAATGCCTGCCCTGGCCCCAACTCCGTGCTGAACAGCTTAGAAAGTTTTATTCCTTGCTTGAAACACCATTTTCTTCCAAATACAGGAAAGCCAGAGAGAGAGAGTGGGGGGGGGGGAGAGCAGTTCAGCTTGCTACAGCCCTTCGTGAAATCATTTATCTCCCTCCCACATGCACAGGAAAAAAGTTGACGAACTGAGGTTTTACATACTTTTGAAACAGCAGAGAAGGTGAGAAGGAATGCTCCCTGAATGAAAATAGTTGGGAATCCTTTTTGTTTGCAAACTGGCCTGCAAAATAGCAGACAGGATTTTTGCAAGTTTCCTCTAAACGCTACAGTCTTTCCTCCCTCCCTGCCCCTCTTTTGAGCCCACCCCTGCATCATCAACCAATCACAATGCAGCTCTGCTTTAACCCTTAGCGGAATGCTAGTTTACACTGCAAATAAAGCACTACATTGCAAATATACCGGCAAAAATAGCGACATGCCCTGCCACGCTATATTTGGGTGTTTTACCTTCCCCCCTTCTGAATGAGGCGATGCTGTGCTGCGATCCGTGGGAACTATGAGCTATCTTAGCGGTATATTTAGGGGAATATTTGCCCGTGTAAACCACCCCTTAGTGTGAGCCCTCAGATGGCTTAAGTTAAACAAGCTACCATCAGTACGGTAACGTATATAGATGCCGTCGTCTTCTTCAAGCTCTGCCATAGCCCTTTGGAGCATCATGCTAAAGAAGATTGTAAATAAAGTTGGTGCAAGAACACAACCTTGCTTCACTCCATTAGTTATTAGAAAGGGCTCTGAAAGAGCATTGCCATATCTGACTTGACCACACTGGCCCTCGTGTAGCAAGATAATCATTTTAAGGAATTTGGGGGGACATCCTAGTCTTTCCAGGATCTGCCACAGACCTTTTCTACTTACAGTGTCGAAGGCTTTGGTGAGGTCGACAAATGTTACATAGAGACCCTTGTTCTGCTCCCTACATTTTTCTTGCAGTTGTCTAAGGGCAAATACCATGTCTGTAGTACTCCTATTGGCTCTGAAACCACATTGGCTTTTAGGGAGAAGTTCTTCTGCAATAGCAGGAACTAATCTGTTCAGGAGTATCCTTGCAAGGATTTTTCCAGCAATAGAGAGCAGTGTTATGCCTCAATAGTTTGAGCAGTCGGATTTTGCTCCTTTTTTCTTGTACAGGGTGATGATGACTGCATCTCAGAGGTCTGATGGCAGTTCCCCTTTTTCCCAGCAATACATAGGAAACCAATACATAGTGTGGAACCAACAACTTTGGCTAGTAGGAATTTACTTACTTACTTACTTACTTACTTAATATCCCACTTTTCTTCTAGTATAGGACCCAAGGCAGCTAATAAATTTACTCATTAGCAGCGCTGGGGTTACCATTAGGCAAATATACGTACCTAGTCTGGTCACTTCCACTTGGAAACAAATGGATGTATGAAACCAATGGACAGAGAGAGGGGCTTGAATATGAGGCTGGTCTTCTCTTGGGAGAGCCAGTGTGATATAGTGGTTTGAGCATTGGATTACAACTCTGGAGACCAGGGGCTCATTTACACGGCTGGTTTTATTACGATTAATTGTGCTTTAGCGCTTTCCCGCATCAGTGGTGGGTAGTTTACACGGTGTATGTTTACACAGCTATATTTTGTGGCTCTTTGATTTTTTTCCGCTTTGAGATTCACACAGCCAAATGTGGTGGGGGCATGGCCAAGCACTGGAGAGGAGACAAAGGAATGCCATAGGAATGTCTGCCCTGGCCCCAACTCCGTGTGCTTAACAGCTGAAGAACGAAGAATGTCACCCTTTGCCTCTCCCCGCCCCCCAGCAGCTCCCTGTCCACAAATCAAACTCCAAACGGAAGGTTTTTTCTCCTTGATTAACAGCATTTTATTGCCAAATAAACAGACTGTCAAAATAGCAGGGAGAAAGAGAAAAGTTTCTCTCTCTCTCTCTTTCTCTCTCCCTCCCCCAATCACAGTGCAGCTCTGCTGCAGCCCTTAGTGAAATGGTTTCTCTCCCTCCCCCAAGCACAGGATCACAGCTGACAAGACAGAGCTTTACAGACTTGCAAAATAGCAGAGAGGAGGAGAAGGAATGTTCCCTGACTGAAAATTGTTGAGAATCCTTTTTGTTTGCAAACTGGCTTGCAAAATAGCAGAGAGGATTTGTTTCCTAATTGGTACTGAATCTCCCTCCCTCTCTCCCCTCTGTTAAGCCCACCCCTTCATCATAGCAACCAATCACAGTGCAGCTCTGCTGCAGCCCTTAGTGGAATGGTTGTTTACACTACCAATAATGCGCTACTTTGCAAATATACCGGCAAAAGTAGCGACATCCCTTGCCACACTATATTTGGGTGTTTTACCTTCCCCCCTTCTGAATGAGGTGATGCTGTGGTGCGATCCGTGGGAACAATGAGCTATCTTTGCGGTATATTTAGAGGAATATTTGCCCGTGTAAACAAACCCCAGGGTTTGAATCCCCGCTCGGCCATGAAAGCCCACTGGATGACCTTGGGGAAGGCACGCTCTCTCAACTTCAGAAGAAGACAAAGGCAAACCTCTCTGAACAAAGCTTGCCCCCAAAAATCCCTGTTTACAATATGTTCAATATTTTAGGCAGGAAGCATGCTGTAAAGCAGGATGTAAAGAAGCTGCAGTTATTCAGGAGCGGTTTGTTGTTGTGTGCCTTCAAATCGTTTCTGACTTATGTTGACCCTAAGGCAACCCTATTACGGGGTTTTCTCGACAAGTTATTCAGAGGAGGTTTGCCTTTGCCCTCCTCTGAGGCTGAGAAAGTGTGACTTGCCCACGGTCACCTAGTGGGTTTTCATGGCTAAGTGGGGATTTGAACCCTGGTCTCCAGAGTCATAGTCTAACGCTCAAACCATTATACCATGCTGGTTCTTTACTCAACATTTAATGCAAGTCAGAAAAGCAAAATGGAAATTTGTGGAACAGGGGTGAGTGGAATATCTTGCTTCAGCCCTGGAGGAAGGTACTATGGCCTGGTTAGACTCACTTCTGTTGGCAGACACTGCAACATTTTGCTGCAGGTCCCACTTGTGTAGTAATAAAACAGACCAGAGAGACTTAAGTGCAGGAAAAGTACCTTTCCCTTGTTGTGAAGGAAAGCTTAGGCATGAAGCTATCAGTGTAGAAGACATTCATTGATGAAGGCAGATTTGGTCCCGGTGCCTTTTCTTTTAATAATAATGAGGCACTGGTTCAATGATGGAACTTCAACCACGGCTCCAAGATTGTTATATGCATAAAGCTGAAAGAATTCAACACTACCTACTGTGAAGGAATGGTTGTTGAAACTGATTGATTTAGCAGAAATTGACAAGTTGTCTGGGTTGATTAGTGACTGGTTTCTTAAAGACTGGAAACCACTTATAGACTTTTTGCAAGAAAAAGAAAATGGCATGATAACATTGAGTTTTGAGGTTTAGAAATAATAAGGTATTAAAAGAGGAGCATATGCTGTATGTCTTTAAGAGAGAGGTGGGAATAATCTATATATGTATAACCATTAAATGGAAGATTTGGAAATCATTTTCTTTCTTCTTGTTATACTTTTCTTCTTCTCCTGTTTCTTTTCTTTTCTTACGTTCTGTTGTTTTATTGTAGCTTAAAATTTTTAATTAAAAAAGAAGATGGAACTCCATTGAATAGGATCTGGTTGTTCTACCTAGCCCAACTGTTCCTAATGCTCGTTCTTTAATGATGTGCTGTGGAGAGAAAGCAAGCTCAAAAATCATTGTGTAATTTGGGAAGGGATTGCGTATTTCCCTCTTGATGTTTGGAGTCACAGAGGAAGCATCTGTGTCTTTCTTGTTTACTCCAGTTACATTCCCCAGGAAGTTGGACCGAAGCAGCTTCTCAGAATATGTGTGTATATGTTTGTGTGTGCATGTGCACAGCTGCCTTCAAGCTGCCTACTGACTTATGGCAACCCCATGAGTTTCACAGGGTTTTATTAGGCAAGGAATACTTGGAGGTGGTTTTGCCAGTTCCTTCCTCTAAAATATAGCCTACAGCACCTGGTTATTGTTGATGGTTTCTCATCCAAATACTAACTAAGACGGACCCTGCTTAACTTCCAAGATCAGATGTGATCTGGTGCCTTTAAGGTATTTGCCCCCCACATCCACACACTGCTCAGAATATACTTTTAAGTAAGTTCTCCTCACTTTCTCAAGATGGTCAATTATTTTTTAAAAAAATGAGAGTAACATGTTACTTGTACATAATTATTTCCACTATCAGCCTCATCCTGGGACAAAAGGAGGGAAATGGGAAAGCATTAGGGATCTCACATAGATAGATCTAATAGTTCAGGTTGTTAATTCTGAACAGAGGGCTGATTCAAACAGCATTTTCTAATACTGTATATCATAAGCTTCTCAGGTGTCTGTATGTTTGTACAGCTCTATATGATCTGAGCAATGATGAGCCCCCACTACTGATCTGTACTACTTCCCTTTTAATCGCATGTCTAATTTTCTTCAAATAATCAAAGGCAGGCAGAACTTTTGGACCACAGCCTCCCAAACTCCTGAGCCAACCAGCATGTCCTCTGGCCATGGTGGCAGGGGGGACCTGGGCACTGTAGTCTAAATAATAACTTTTCCTAGTTTTGAACTCAGGAGTAATAAATTCTTTCCTTTTCCTGTACAATCCACCTGATTGGCTGATTCTTTTTGACAAGCACAAAGCCTACAGCAGGGATCATGAAACCTTGTAGATATTGCAAGACTAGAACTCCCAGCAGCCTGAGCTAACATGGTCAATGGTGAAGAATGCTGAGAATGGCAGTTCAACAATATCTGAAGGGCCAGTGGTGCAGAGCCTTTCTTCTACCTTTCTTTGGTCATCCTCACTGAGATTCCTGTCCCAACATTGCCAATAGCTGGACAATGAGAGAAAATGGGTGAGATGCCACAGCTTTGCAGTCCAAGCTGTGGGAAGCAGTTTGGCTTGTGGGTTTCTCATCCAGGAAAGAAATATTATTTTTACTTTATATCTGAAAACGAAAGCCATATCTGGGACTTCCCTTGTCTTAGATCACAAAGCTGAGATTTTGCTTGAACCCATCTTCCACTGAGTAGCTCTTGGGATTATTACGCTGTTCAGAACCTCACAAGACACAGCAAAGCACAGTGTAGGATTGAGCTGGTGGAGGACGGAGGCAATATTTTTGGCATTACATATCTGATGTTAGCCACCTAGATCATAGGGACATAAATAAATTGGGGTAGTGGTGTTAGGCCTTTAAATATGACTCAAGGTACCTACAAGGCAGCCCATGTTAACTTAGAGGTATTATTTATGGTCTGGAATGTGCTTGAATAAGCATCAACAGTTGCTCCAGCAGTAGTTCAACTGCATGTTTTAAATGAGCATATTGGAAATAGATCACGGTAAAACACCTTCTCCCCGCCCCTTCTTCCTTCCCACCCTAAAGGTATGCAGCTGAACTGCCTGACAGTGACAATTGTACATGAAGACTTAGGGGGAAAGTCACAGAACTTGTCCTGATTTATGAAAAGCAATTGGCCTTGTGAATGTTAGACTGGCTTAGGGGAGCACAGCTGCTGCTGCTAGAAACAAGTTTGCCCCAGTGCCATACCAGAGAAGGGGCTGCCCTTGGCCATCACAAACTTTCCTTTGTGTTTGAACTTTAGCTCCAAGAATCCCTGATCATTGGCCAAAGTGGCTGAGGCTTCTGGGAGTTGAAGTCCAGAACACCTGGAGGACTAGAGTTTGGGAATCACTGTATAAAGTCATCACTGTAAAAAAAACAAAAAATGTAAATTATGTACACACAAGCTGTACCCAGCATAACATACGCTGTTATTGTGCATTGAATTTCTGTAACAATGATCTATTATCTTCCTACTGTAGCAGCAGGTCCTTCTCTTCTCTTTTATTTTGGATACCCATTAACATAGGAAATCCTTTACTGGCGAATATAGCACGGCAGGCTCCAAGTCTTCGCGCGAGAGGAAATGACGATCTTGCAACAGCGATGGTGTCGTCAGAAATCGACCTGCTGCCGCGCTGCTGCGACGAAACTGTCCCGGACGATCCTTGCATGGCAAGGATCATCTGAAAATCTCCTTAATCTGGAATACTACTAACACTACAGTGAACTTGCCACGGGTCAGCATAAGAGGGGCGCTCCAAAAAATCGATACAAGGATTCCCTGAAACAACCTCTCAGGCTCAGCCAAATTGATCACCAACAGCGGTCCGCCCTAGCCTCACATCGGGAGGCATGGAGACACACTAGCCACAATGCTGCAGCCTTATTTGAGAACTCACGCCAAACAAGTCTTGAAGAGAAATGACAACACAGAAAGAATCACAACCCAGAAACATCACCCAAGGAGACCTTCTGCTGTGCTTTCTGCAACTGGACATGTTTCTCTCGGATTGGCCTTTTTAGTCATCAGCACGCTTGCAGAAAGCGCGGGATGAGTCCTTCCTGAATCTTCGTTTGCAAAGAAAAGCCAGAGAAAGAGAGAGGAAATGGCATGGCTTGTTTTATGTAGCTCATTGTTTGTTTACTCCCAGTGTGCTGTGGCCAGCCAACAGAGTGCCATGATTGGTTGGGTATGTTTTGTAAGCAGCTAATCAGCTCCCTGGGAGATGAAACATACCCAAACCTTTTATACATACTATATATAGATTGTTTAAAAAAATATTTAACACATTTATCACCCTGGTCTTATTTATTTATTTATTCTTCTTGTTGTAGTGTGCCTTCAAGTCATTTCTGACTTATGGCGACCCTAAGGCAAACTTATCACAGACTTTTCTGAGGGCTGAAAGAGTGTGACTTGCCCACGGTCGCCCAATGGGTTTTCATGGCTGAGTGGGGATTTAAACCCTGGTCTCCAGTGTCGTAGTCGAGCACTCAGACCACTAAGAGGCTTATCACACAAGGGAAGGGAAGTGGCAATGCAGCCCAATAATAATGCTGTACTGCATTATCACATGACATGGCATTCTACAGCTTTTCTTCCATTCCAGTCCCATGGGAGATGGTGGTAAATGTGAGTCTTTTTCTAATGGGAACTCCATTAGAAAAAAGACTCACATTTACCACCTCCTCTCACAGGACTGGTCCAGAACAGCTGTAGAATGCTGATGTCCTGTGATAAAGCAGTATGGGAGGTGCTATTATCGGGCTGCACTGCCACTTCCCTTCCCTTGTTCAATAAGCGTCTACGCCATGCTGAAGTGTGAAAGGGCCCCCAGCTTCATTTTTGTTGTGTTTCTTAACACTCAAACACCATGCTGCCTTACCCTGCCTTGTATCAAAAAGATCTCAGAGTGGTTTACTAGTAACATTAAAACTAATAAGTTAATACTGTTTGAAACAATAAAAATAACTAAAATATATTAAACACATATTAAGCATAATAATAGGTTAAAACAATTTAACAGATTGAACATTTTAAAATGACGTGCATCAATATTTGAGATGAATCAATTACTGTAACCCAAAGGACTTGATGAACAGCCATGTTTTCACTTGGCACCTAAATAAAATCAGGGTTGGTGCCAATCAGGCCTCGAGTCTTTACCCTAAAAAGGTTCCTAGAGCCTCCCTGTTGTGGTTTGAGCATTTGACTATGACTCTGGAGACCAGGGTTTGAATCCCTGCTGATGGTGTATCCACAAGTCACATTTATAGCATTTTGTTACCATTTTAACTGTCATGGCTGCATCCAAAATTCAAACTACAATGGCTGCATTGTAATTTGGTGGGATGAGTTCTTAGAATGCTCTGCTAGGGAGCTCTAGTGCAGGGGAATGGACTAAAGCTCACTTCTAAAGAAAATGTTAAGTACCTCAGAACACTATAAATCCCAGAATTCCATAAGATGGGGCTCTGACAGTTAAAGTGATATTATACCGCTAGAATTGACTGATGTAGAGATACCCTGAGTCACATACTTCCAGTGTGCTATTCACACATTCTGTTCATTTATTTTTTTTATTTAAAGATTTAAATGCCCTTTCTTTTTTTTAAAAAAAGCCTCAGATTATGAGTCAATGAAATGCAATAGTACAATATATCATAATAAAAATACAAATAAAAGATTACCAAAGCTAAAAGGCAAACAGCAGAACAGTATTAAGAGGAAAGTGATTTAAAGGCAAAGCTATCTAGCTTTTCAGATTTTTTCCCTATTTGGTCAATTTTGCGTATCTATACTAATAATAATAATAATAATAATAAAATTTATTTATACCCCGCCCCTCTGTTAAAACAATCGGGGCGGCTTACAAAATTTAAAATACAATACAAATAAAATCCCTAAACACCCCCACTCCCACCCTCCCCCATAAAAAAACATTAAACAAATATAAATTAAAAACAACTAATCTAAAATCACATTTAAAACTATAAATACAATAAAATATAATAAATGGCCAGCAGCCTAGAAGAGGCCAGGATCCCCTGAGGCCGGGATCTAATTAGGAAAGGCCTGCCGAAAGAGATCCGTCTTTAGTGCTTTTTTAAAGCCACTCAGGCTTGTTATCTGACGGATCTCATTCGGCAGGTCATTCCACAATTTGGGGGCAATTACCGAAAAGGCCCTCTGGGAGGTTGCAGACAGCCTAGATTTTTGTGGCTGAAGCAAATTCCTCCCAGAGGACCGGAGTGCGCAGGGAGGATTGTATGGGAGGAGGCGGTTCCGGAGATAAGTTGGACCCAAGCCATTTAGGGCTTTAAAGGTAATAACCAACACCTTATACTGGGCCCGGAAACTGATTGGCAGCCAGTGGAGAGATTTTAGTACTGGAGTTATATGGTCTCTCCGAGATGTTCCTGAGACCACTCTGGCTGCCATATTTTGTACCAACTGAAGTTTCCGGACCAAGCATGAGGGCAGCCCCATGTAGAGCGCATTGCAGAAATCTAGACGAGAGGTTACCAGCGCGTGCACCACAGTCTCGAGGTCCCTTACTTCCAGGAAATGGCGCAGCTGGCGTATCAGCCGAAGCTGATAACAGGCGCTCCTGACTGTCGCATTCACTTGACTCGTCATCTGAAGCGATGAATCAAGGAGCACCCCCAGACTGCGAACACAGTCCTTAACGGAGAGTGTGACCCCGTCCAGGACTGGAGGTTGCAACCCAACTCCTGGTTTGGGGGCCGCTACCGTGAGCACCTCCGTTTTGTCTGCATTTAATCTCAATCTGTTTTTCCTCATCCAGCCCATTACTGCTAGACAGTTATAGTAGTTTTATACCATTCTAATAGTCATGGCTTCATCCTATGGAATCCTGGAATTTCTAGTTTGAGAAGGTCCTTAAAATTCTCTGCTAGAATGCTCTAGGTTAGTGTACTCCCTGGAACTACAGCCCAAGAGCTGGCAGAGAATTCTAAGTACCACCCTGAACTACAAATCCCAGGATTCCATAGGATGGAGCCATAATATTTAGCATAGTATAAAAATGCTATAATGTATAGGGGAAATATTCTTCAGGTGTGGCCTTGTGTTCTAAAGGAACTAAGGGCTGGTATACACCAACAGAAAAGCCTGGCTTACGTTCAGGTTTCCCTTGCCCACAGAGACCACGGGTTTGTCTGCACGATCACCACACACACTGAGGCAAGTTCAGGGGCACTGTCCACACACAGTTCCCCCTTCTGAACTCAGCCCAGTCTCATAAATTGCAGTATGCATGGCCACATGGCTGTGACCAGTCCTTTTCCCCCCTCCCCCCCACATGTGCACGTATGTGTGTCTCGGAGAGCCTTCGAACATCCTATTAAATACACACAGCTAATGATATGGGTATGGTAGTATGTGCTTCTTGGAGCAACTGCCACGTATGCAAAAGAAAAAGAAAAAAGGAACATCTAAAAAGTGAAATTGAAACAACAGGAGGAATCAATGATTGCCTGGCCCAGGATGCCTCCTCCCAACCTCTTCTGCCCACCCACGAAAAACTCCTCCCTCCTGCCCCACACCAATGGCACAGTGAAGCACAGTTCAAACACACACACACACATACACACATCTAGATTTTCTGCTAGAATCCAGAGTAAATCCCTGGGTTTTTCTGATCGAGATTACAGCCCTGAAACACTTGAATGCCCTGAATTTTAGTCATACATCACCTGGACAGCTTGCAGATACATCGAGGTGAGGATGTTTTATTTGGCCAGTGCAGACAAGGCCTAGGACAGGTCCTGATGATGGAGGACCAAGAAAAGACAGCATTATTGTATAAGACAAGTGTCTTATATAATATTACTGATTTCTCCTCATGATGTTTTGTCAGAAGCTCAGTGGATGGTCTCACACTGTATGAGAGGGAAGCAACAGCTGGGCCAGGTATTTTGTTGTCCAAGACAGTAAAGCAAATCAAACCACACGCACACACACGGTCCAAGTGTATAGTACCCCAAGCCAGCCATGTTACTTTGGTACATAAAACAGAAAATCCCAGAAGAGCCTTGCCCTACTTTTTACTGTAAAAATCCAGTCATGACAAAGAAATAAGTCATAATTTGTTGCCCTTTTATGATAACCAGATTCTGCTCCCTGAGGCAGACGCCTCCCTTTACCTAATAGTTGAACCTGCTGAGAAGAAACAATAGTTGCCATTTTTGTTTTAACTATAAAATACTTATGGCCTCAGAAAAAAGTGCAATAATTCTTCATACCATTAGGGAATTTTGTATCTTTCATTGCCAGGGTAGGAGTAAAGTTGCTTCTTATCTACTTTGCTGTGTACCTGTGTAATTGGACTTACTTGGGAGAGGATAAGGCTTATTGGTCAGCAGAATATGATTACAGTTTGTCATCTTCCATGTTCATTAATTAAATGCTGCTCTGTTTAAATAGCTTGCATAAGTCCCCTTAAACCTATATAATGAAATATTTACAAAATGTTTACCATGATGAGTAATACAGCTTATATATTTCCTCTTCTGTCTATGATGTAACAAGCTTTGTGTTTACATCTGGACCTGGATCTATATCCAGTTGTTTATATCACCTTGTATAATAACCTTGGCAGGGCTGACTCATTGTTTCTGCTGGTGGCGTAACAGTTGTCTGTTCTGTTTTTGCAACACACTGTATACCAAACAAAACCATCTGTACTGTACTAATTTGGTTGAGGCTAGTTCTTTTGTTACTTCATTTCCATGCCTTAAATAAGTATCATAACAACTTCACAGTGTTAGAATTGGGAGCTACATGAAACAGGGAGGAACTCATGAATATACTGTAAATCTCTCCCCCTGCTTTTCTTAATTTTATTTGTAGCTAAATTGGCCCAAAAGTTGAGACTGAATACCAGATGTCCCAGTTCCTTAACTGTGCAAGTCACTTAGGGCACTTTCAGACTACATGATCACCGTCCTATGATTGCACTTTGACAGTCATGGTTCCATCCTATGGAATCCTGGGATTTGTTGTTGTTGTTGTGTGTCTTCAAGTATTTTCCAGTATATACTGGTGCTTTGATGTACTCTGCTATTACCGTATTGCTTTTTTTTTATTGCCAGGGATGATGCTTGTGAGAATTCAACCTCATGTGCCAAAATAATGAGCCTTTAATTAAAGTCAGCTCTATGTATCCACAGATGCTTTATCCATGGATTCAACCATCCATGATCTGAAAATATTTTTTTTTTAATTCCAAAAAGCAAATCTTGCAATTTGCCATTTTATATATGGGACACCATTTTATTATGCCATTGTATAAAATGGGACTTGAGCATCAACGGATATTGGTATCTATGGGGAAGTCTAAACCTCAGCAGATACCAAGGGCCCACAGTACCTGTGTTTTGCAGGTAGGGGTGAACTATTACCTGTTCTGAATCAGCAAATTGTTTTAGGTTCCCAGGAATTACAAAACTGATGAGAATGTACCCTCTAACTGTCTTGACTTGGCCAGGACAGTCCGGAGTAATCCTCACTTTTGCAGCTGCTTTCAAAACGTCCCCATTTCTCTCTCCTCTTCCCTCTTCATTCACAAGGAGGGAGAGGGAGAGGCTGAATCTTGTCCTTCCCAGAAGATTCGGGCAAAACCAAACTGCTGCAGCCTCTCCTAACTTGTGTGATCTACCTCATTAGTAACTTTTGCCATCTTGAGCACATTCGAATGTTGCTCGGCCAAATATGTCTCAGTTTTCATTTGTGAAATGTTTGAGAGTGTGTCAGCTTATCTAATTCTGATGGAAACAATTTGCCCTCTTTTTTTAAAAAAAAGCAAGACTTTTAAATAGCAGTTGTAAATAGTGTTTAAAATCATATCTGGATGTATCTACCATACTTATTGTACTTGCAGTATATTGTGGATAGGGCCATTTTGGTCTCTTTTACAATTGAACTGTTTTATTCTTTTGAAAAAGGCGTTTCCACCCTCAAAGTTCTGTTCAGCAACAGAGTGCTTATTATAAACATTAATCCTCATATGATCTCCATCTTGAGAAATAACCCAGACTTTAAACCCCACATCTGTAAAGTTTAGAAGCCCACAAATTCAGATTTTGTTGGGCTCAATCCTTTGTAACTAGGGTGAAGGGGGGGGGGAATCCAGAACAATTTATTAGACGGAGAAAAAAAACTTCAATAAAACCCTTGAGGTTTTATTTTTGTTCTGCACTGACATGTTGAAAACACTCAGCATTTCAGTCGCTTTAAAATATTTATTCACACAGCCTTTTCCTTGAATTTGTAGCAGACGTCTAGCCAAAAAGTAAAAATAAGATTTTCATAATAAATTCCAGCCTGCAAACTCCTATAGCATGTGAAACTCATTAGCAAATTCCCTCTCCCCTCCCCTTCCTGTACTTTCAATGCCATCTTGCAATTCTGTTGAAGATGTAAGAGGCAAAACAGAAACTATGGTCCTGTCTATACGAGAGGGGAAAATTACGAACACGAAAAAGCAGGCATTCCCAATAACATGGCCTGTCTTCATGGTGAAAAAATCCCCCCTAAACTCTGCATGATCTCCTAGCCAAGATGGTGGCTGCAAGTGATTTACTCACAATTTTAAATCTGCTGCCACCAATTTTTTTTAAAAAAATAACAATTTCCCATGGTGCACACAAGCAATATTTTGTATTTAAAAAAAAGAAAAAGAAAAAGAAAAAAGAGAGTATAAGATTGCCATTTGATTGACTTACTGGACCCTTGCGTAGCTGAAAATTCAACATGGCGGCTGCAGCTGCTTTCCCTGTTTGCTAGCGCTGCCCCCCCCCCATGCTCGTCCAGCCAAACAGATTGTGCTGCCTATTTGCACGCATCTGCAAATTTGCATGTATCTGCACACATGCAACTGTCCAAATGATTGCACATTTGCATGTTGTATGGAGCTTTTTACAAAATCCGGACTAAGACCCCAGACTTTGCGGTAGATTTGGCTGCCCACCTTCCTAATGACACGTATTTGTGTGAAAGTCCATATGAACGGATCACCTTCTGTTTGCATCCTGTTCATATTATTTTCACTGGTTAGACAGGCCCTTAATTTCTGTCTTTCAGCCTCTTTTGTTGTACAGTAGGACCCCTGTATCCACAGGGTATTGGTTCCAGGCCCCACTGTGGATAATGAAATCTGCAGATAATAGTGAACGCCATTGGAAATAATGGGACTTCCAGTTTAAAATACCAGAGTTGCCTTGGAGGACCTACAAAATGGCTAGAGAGGACATATTTTCTAGGAAGACTCTATGGTAGCTGGCTGAAACTGAAACCATGGATAATTGAATCAGTGGATAATGAATCAATAAATATGGGGGTCCTACTGTATTTGTGTACACAACAGAAGATTAACGTCTCCTGGAGCTCAGGCCAGCAGCCAGTGTTGTATTTTGGCACACTGCTTCAGCCAGTATTAGTGGTTCCCCACTCTCTCCCGCAACCTCTCCCCCCATTCTTTCTAAAAACAGCTATGGTTTAAAAACCTTCTAAACAGCTACTTAATGCATAATGCTTAATGACATCACCAGGGGCCATCCCTAGGTTATCACCCGGAAACCTCAGGATAGGACCTGGGTTGATCCTGAACTGAGAATCTGAACACTTATCTGTTGCCTGGAGGTGACCCTCTAAAACTGGGGACTACTGGTGGTGCCCAGAGATCTGGCAACACCAGGGCCGGTTTAAGCATACCGCCAAATCTGCAACTGCGGGGGGGCCTCAAGGCCAAAGGGGCCCCATCCTAACCTCCTGCTGGCCTTTAAAAAATCAGTGTCTCCTGTGCATTGAGTTGGAGGCTGCTGGTGGAGACGGAGAGGGATTTGCTTGCCGTTGCCTGTATGGTTGAGCCAGGAGGAGGGAGAGATTCTACGGGAATACTGGAGTTTGGAAATGGTCCCTGCATGAGCTGGGAGGAAAAGGAAGGGAGAGAAAGAGAGAGAAGCTGGTGATGGGTGCGTGACTGTAACTAGGGCTCCTCAGGGGCCCACGGGGGGGGGGATCATGTGAGGGGAGCCTGCCATACACAGTGGGCTGGGGGGGTGGTTATTTAAGTTGCTGGAGACTGAGTGGCTGCTGGACTCCTCCTTGCAGTTGCTTGCAGAGAGGCTTGGTACTGACTAAGTTGGAGGGAGCACTGAGCAGGAGCTTACTGGAGTTTGGAGACAGTCCCTGCATGAGGTGGGAGGAGAAGGAAGGGAGAGAGAGGGAGAGGGAGAGAGAGGGAGAGAGAGAGAGAGAGAGAGAGAGAGAGAGAGAGAGAGAGAGCGAGCGCACTATGGAGATTTTCAGACAACACTGTTATACTGTTACTATTCCACTTTATTTGTTATGGCTGCCTCCTGTTGAATCCTGGGATTTGCAGTTTAGGGAGGGGCATTTACAACTCTCAGCCAGAGAGAGATTAGGCCTCACTAAACTACAAACCCCAGAATTCTACAGGAGGAAGCCAGAGCAGTTAAAGTGGAATAGTAAAACTATAACAGTGTACAGTTAGTTGTCCCTCCACATTTGCAGGGGTTAGGGTCACAAGACCCCCGCGAATGTGAAAAAAACGCAAATAACGACCACCCTCCCGCAACCCCCTGCCGCTTCTCCCACCCCCCACCCAGCCTCCCAAAGTGGTGAGGGGGCCTCAGAAGGCCCCCTCGCCGCCTCTCCCACCCCCCGCCTGGCCTCCCAAAGTGGCGAGGGGGCCTCGGAAGGCCCCCTCACCGCCTCTCCCACCCCCGGCCTGCTTCTCCCCCCCCCCAGAAGTGGCCATGGGGCTTCTACAGCCCAGTCGCTGCTTTTGGGAGGGTGGGGGGAGGCCCTCCCAAAACCGCGAATACACAAAACCGCGAATGCTAAATTTGCGAATGTGGAGGGGCAACTGTAGTCTGAAAATCTCCTTTGTCTGAGGCACAGAGAATGAGAGATGGGAGTTATAACTCACTGGGATTTTTTTGTGGGTGCACATGTACCTTCAAGTTGCCTTTTGACTTATGGCAACCCCATGTACTCCAAAAATAAAAATTAGATGTGGGTGTTTATTCAGACACTAAATTCATTGAGAAGTAGTGGTGATATAATTCCTCCATAAGTGGTATGTTCCTCTGCTTAATTAGACAGTAGCTAGTTCATACATGTGCTTCATGAGCTACCTTATGTATTGTTACTTGCAGGATAAACCTAAAGCAAAATCAGTACTGTACACTAAATAGCATTGTAGCATGAAGTGGACATCTTCCAGACTGTTTTGCAAAGTTGAAAAATGAACACAGAACTCACACACATCATAGTCTTTAGGTAAAGGCTGTGAATGTTTTAGTTTTATTCTTACCATGTCAGCACCTTTTCATTGCATCAGTTAGTGAGTTTGGATTATATTCCTCATTTAATATATGTTCAGATAATCAGAAACATTTTCTTTCTCTGCACACATGGAGATGGAATTATTACAGTGGCAAAACACTTTCACGTTGTGGTTACTTAATTTTTGTCCTCCTCATCCTTTCCATCCTATCTTAATCATAGAATCGTAGAGTTGAATGACAACTCAAAGGCCATCAAGTCCAACCTCCTGCCCTGTAGGAATACACAATCAAAGCATTCCAAACAGATGGCCGTCCAGCCTCTGTTTAAAAACCTCCAAAGAAGGAGACTCCACCACAGTCCGAGGCAGAATATTCCAGTGCCGAACAGTTCATAGGAGATTTTCAGACGTCTCTTTCAGCGTCTTGCCACGTAAGCAGCCTCCGGAGCAGTAACGAGGCTGCTGCATGGCAAGGGGTCCATTTTGGAGGGCGCCGTTTCTCTCCGGCGGCGTCCGTGACTGTTGCGGCTAGCATTGGAGGCGGCCGCGCTGTTTTTCACTCACTGAAGTTGTCCGTGAGTAAAAAACAGCGTGGCCGCCTCCAATGCTGGCCGCAAGAGTCACGGACGACACAGGGAGAGAAACGGTGGCGTCCAAAATGGGACCCCTTGCCGCACGGCAGCCTCGTTACTGATCCAGAGGCTGTTTGCGTGGCAAGACGCTGAAAGAGGCGTCTGAAAATCTCCTTACTGTCAGGAAGTTCTTCCTAATGTTTAGGTGGAATCTCTTTTCCTGCAGTTTGAACCCACTGCTCTGTGTCCTAGTCTCTGGAGCAACAGAAAACAAGCTTGCCCCATCTTCAGTATGACATCCCTTCAAATGTTTAAACACGGCTATCACGTCACCTCTCAACCTTCTCTTCTCCAGGCTAAACATACCAGCTCCCTAAGCTGCTCCCCATAGGCCATGGCTTCCAGACCTCCCACCATCCTTCTCAGTATCCTTCTTGAAATTGTGGTGCCCAGAACTGGACACAGTATTCCAGGTGAGGTCTGACCAAAGCACAATACAGTGGCACTATTACTTCCCTTGATCTAGAGACACTACACTCCTATACCCAGATCTTGGCTAAGAAAGGATTCTGCAACTCATCAGGCAAGCCAATAGATAAGGTGATCTGGACAGACATTAAGACAGGATGGTCTAGGACAGTGGTTCTCAACCTGTGGGTCCCCAGATGTTGTTGGACTGCAGTTCCCAGGAGCCCTCTGAGGTCTCACCTTGACAGCCAGGTGGTCCTCCCAGTCATTAGTGAGGCTGTAGGATTTAACTCACCCAGATAGTCTCTAAGGAGCTGCATGTGACCCACAGACTGAATGATTTCATCCCCTCTAACTGTTCCAGTTTGGCAGCCAGAGTCCTGTTAAATCCTCTGTTCTCCCACTTTTCAGCTGTTTTTAAAATGTCCAATTTTTCTCTCTTCCTCCCACTTCTCCCTTTTGTTCTCAGCTTTCAATTGGTGCAAACTTGAGTTCAAAGTGCAAAACTAATTTGCACTCAATTAAATCAGTGAGGGGGCAGAGTCTTGTCCTTCCCAGGAAGCTCAAGCAAAAACAAGAAGCTGCACCCTCTGTGCTAGGACATGAAGCAGTAGACTCAAACTACAGGAAAATTCCACCTAAATATTAGGAAGAACTTCCTGACAGTGAGAGCTGTTCCACAGTGGAATATGCTGCTGCCTGGAAGTGTGGTGGAGTCTCCTTCTTTGGAGGTTTTTAAACAGGGGCTGGATGGCCATCTATTGGGAATGCTTTGATTAGGTATTCCTGCAGGGTAGGGGGTTGGACTAGATGGCCCTTCTGGTCTCTTCCAGCTCTATGATTCTGTGATTCTATGGACTTTTTTGGACCGCTATTTGGAGCGCAAGCAGGCTCGTCCCTGTTGCAAGGCTGCTGCGCGGCAGGGAGGCCGTTTCGGATGATGCTGTTCCCCTGCCAATACTGTTCCGGAAGAGCTGGGAGGCTGAAGCGCTACATTTGGCCATTTCCTAATGACAGAAATTGACTGTGATTAGAACATGGCCAAATATGGCGCTGCAGCCTCTCAGCTCTTCTGGAACAGTATCGGCAGGGGGACAGCATCATCCGAAACGGCCCCCCTGCCACGCAGCAGCCTCGCAACAGGGACGAGCCTGCTTGCGCTACAAATAGCGGTCCGAAAAAGTCCTATAAGTGGCCCCACATAGCAGAATAGCTTCCTCTGCTTGATAGTTACCCTGGTGAACCAGAGGCAAGGCATTGGATGCCTGATGCCTAATTCCTCGGTTTGAGTTTTGCAGCACCTTACACCTTAGGTCTGGACTCCCGTAAGTTCATCATCCAAGGCCCTTCTGTGAGTGCCCCACCAAATGAGGCAAGGTTGGTGACTACAAGAGAGAAGGCCTTTTGAGTGGTGGCATCTTGTGTGTGGAAAGCTCTCCCCAGAGAGCCTTGCCTAGATGTGTATGTGTGTATATTATGGTCTCTATGGTGCCATGTGAATATCATTTTTATTCTCTCAGGCGTTCTAAGAAAACTTATGCACATACATACAGAGAGACTTTCTTCTGTTAAATGTTCCCTCCCTAAATTGCTGTTCCTCAATAAATAAATAAATAAATCACCATTTGGATTTTAATACCCACACTTGTGTGTTATGCGTTGCTCAGGCCCCATCTACACGATTTAAATAATACGTACGGCGTGCGGAAGTTCGTGCTTTGGTACACATGGCCGTTCGGATTCACACGCATCCAAAAGAGGGGGGCTCGGTTTTCCACCCTGAAATACGCTCATGCGGAGTTTGGGAGGGAAAGCGGATCACGATGAGAAATCCGTGCGCTGTTCAGATGGCTGACGGGTGTGTACAGTCCATTCGCACACACGCGAACAGGCAGTGTAATCTGATTGGCTGGCTGAGTAGAGGGGGCGGGGCTAGCACAAAGGGGAATTGGGAGCGGCCACCATGTTGGTTTCCTGGCTAGCGAGAGTCTGGTACGTCCATGAATTTTATATATTTATTTATTTTTATTTTATATTGTAAATAGGGAAAACCGACTTTCTGCAAAGCAGAAAACTTTAAAAAAAAAAGCGGCGGGAGATTTAAAACCGCCGCTTGGCTTGCTCGCTCCAGCCAGCTTCGGGAAGGGGGCTCATACAGAGTTTAGGGGGGTAAAAAAATCATGTAGGCGGATCGTATGCATACGAACGACAGCCTATTCATATTTTTTTACCCCCCCAAACGGATTTTTTATGATCGTATAGACACACCCTCAGTCTCAAGAATAAACAGCCATTTTAAAGCAATTAGGTACAGCTCTGAATACATACTGCTCTCTTGGCAAAGGAATCAAGACAATAAATTTTGCGTTGTGTTGTGTGTGTCTTAAAAATTGTGTTATATATACAAAGCACCGCTTCTGTGGGTAAGTGGTGCCTGTGTGTGTGTGAGTGTGTGAGTGAGTGAAAGGGAGAGAACAGTAAGTCTGTGTTGTTTTATGCTAGTGATTTTAAAATTGGTTTGTGACTTCCATCTAAAACCATATGTATACTGCCTTAGGAATGTTAAACTGAAGCTGTATCTGCAGTTTTATTTGTAATTGTTGTTGCCTTCAAGTTGCTTCTGACTTATGGCAATCCTAAGGCAAACCTCTCATGGGTTTTTGTTTTTGCAAAATTTGTTTAGAGGGGCTTTGACTTTGCCTTCCTCTGAGACTGACAGAATGTGACGTGCCCAAGCTTACCCAGTAGGTTTCCATGGCCAAGCAAGGATTCAAACCCTGGTCTCCCAGACTCCTAGCACAACACTCAAACGACAACACCACAGTAGGGAGATTATCAGATGGGACCAAAAAAAAGTCCCCATCTCACTACATCCTCTCCCGCCCCACTCCCGTTCCTATAACTGATTAAATGAAAAATTTTCAGACACCTACCTTGCTGCGTGATTAAAAGTCCTACCTTCCCCTCTGGCAACCCAGGAGTGAATGCAGCCCTCATGGAGCTGAATTCACTTCCTGAAAATGAAATCCCGGCCATTCTCACGAGAGGACAGCCGCACGGAAAATTTAAAAATAAAGAGAAGAATAAACATTTTTTAAAAGCACAGAAACACACTTTAAAACCATCAAGTAACCCAGGGAGGGTACAAAAAAGTCTGTCACTTACCTAGCTGTGCCAATCGCACCCGGAAGTGTTCAGCACAGACCTCCCACTGTGGCTGGCATTGTGTCAGCATAACAGGGCTCCTTTTTGCTCGCCTGTCATTCCGTGACAGGAGTGGAACAGGTGATCTATTGACAGCTTAAGCCGTCAATAAAAAGGAACATGGACAGAATGGAAGCAGCACCGGGGCATAACGGGACAGGGACGTCATTGTCTGATATTCAAGCCCTTTAGCGATCCCCTCTTGTCCCTGTACTGTTTTTTTGGGGTCATCTGATAGTCTCCTAGCTCTCTGTTTATTTCTAAAACATACTTTTCTAATATCATAGAATCATAGAATTGCAGAGTTGGAAGAGACCACGAGGGCCATCCAGTCCAACCCCCTGCCATGCAGGAAATCACGATCAAAGCATCCCCGACAGATGGCCATCCAGCCTCTGTTTAAAGACCTCCAAGGAAGGAGACCCCACCACACTCCGAGGGAGTGCGTTCCACTGCCAAACAGCTCTTACTGTCAAAAAGTTCCTCCTCATGTTGAGGTGGAATCTCTGTTCCTGGAGCTTGCACCCATTGCTCCGTGTTCCAGTCTCTGGAGCAGCAGAAAACAAGCCTGCTCCATCCTCAGCGTGACATCCCTTCAAATACTTAAATAGGGCTATCATATCGCCTCTTAACTGTCTTTTTTCCAGGCTAAACATACCCAGCTCCCTAAGTCTTTCCTCATAAGGCATGGTTTCCAGACCTTTCACCATTTTAGTTGCCCTTCTCTGGACACGCTCCAATTTGTCAATATCCCTTTTGAATTGTGGTGCCCAGAACTGGACACAGTATTCTAAGTGAGGTCTGACCAAGGCAGAATAGAGTGGCACTATTACTTCCCTTGATCTAGACACTATACTTCTATTGATACAGCCCAAAATCGCATTGGCCTTTTTAGCTGCCGCATCACACTGTTGGCTCATGTTCAACTTGTGGTCTACTAGGACTCCTAGATCCCTTTCGCACGTGGTCTCATTCAGCCAGGTCTCTCCCATCCTATATTTATGCATTTCATTTATCCGCCCTAAATGCAGTACCTTACATTTCTCCGTATTGAATTTCATTTTGTTAGCTTTGGCCCAGCTCTCCAGTCTATCCAGGTCATTCTGAATTTTGATCCTGTCCTCTAGGGTATTAGCTACTCCTCCTAATTTGGTGTCATCTGCAAATTTGATAAGTATGCCCCTAATTCCCTCATCCAAGTCATTGATAAAGATGTTGAATAGCACTGGGCCCAGGACAGAACCCTGTGGCACCCCACTGGTCACATCTTTCCAAGACGAAGAGGAGCCACTGCTGAGCACCCTTTGGGTTCGGCCGGTCAACCAATTACAAATCCATTGAACAGTTAACTTGTCTAGCCCACATTTTACAAGCTTGTTTGCAAGAATGTCATGGGGAACCTTGTCAAAGGCCTTACTGAAATCAAGGTATGTGATGTCCACAGCATTCCCTTCATCTACCAAGCTGGTAACTTTATCAAAAAAAGAGATCAGATTAGTCTGGCATGACTTGTTTCTCTGAAACCCATGTTGACTTTTTGTGATTATGGCATTGCCTTCTAAATGTTCACAGACTCTCTGTTTAATGTACTTATAATAATACATAAGTACTTCTATTGTATTTTATTTATAATGCACAAAGACATGAAAATACTTCTCCAGATCCATTCCCCCCCTCCAGAAAAAAAATCCCTGTACAGTATAATAAACTTGCAATGCATTTTGTAATAAGAAGGTCTTGTCCTGACGTCCTTGGCCAAAAATATCTCCTTCCCTTATTTGTGAACTAGTAGGATATGCCAGCTTCCAGTTCAGAGCTGGATGCACAGTGGTATTTATATATAAAATTTGTAGAGTGATTTAGGATCTCCCAGGATGAAAATGTGCTGTTACTTTTGTTTAAATTTATATTTCTGCAGAGACTTATTCATGGTATGATAAAGGCACACAGCCCTGAATGAAGGCTGTTTCACACAGTGCTATTTCTAAAGTTCACAAGTTTCTCAAGTCATTCCTAAAGATATCCTAGCACCAGCTTATCCAGAGCTTGGGAATGGTCCTTTTTTGGATTACAACTCCCAGAATCCTCCAGTCAGCAGGACCAATTCTAAATACTAAACCTTGAATTAGACACCAGATATGGATAAACTGTATGGTTAAGATTTGGGTCAAAGCCACCTTGAATCCCATTTTGGGAGAAAGGTGGGATATAAGTATGATAGACAGATAGATAGATAATATTTAAGAATACAAAGTTTCTGTGAGTTTTCAGATTCCAAGGTTTTAAGCCTTTTGAGATTTCCCCCTCTTTCTTTTTTCCTGTTGGTAATTTAGAGCTGGATCAAGATTTCTAGGTCAAGGGCATTATTTAATCTTAGAAGTATGATACTAACGTCTCCATTCCTGGACCTGTATTTATTTCTCCTTAAAAAATGAGACTGCACAGAATTTGTTATTTCCAAACATATACTGTTCTGTACATATGTGGGTGACTCCACTGAATCTCATCTCTTTTTGTCAGATTCAGGAGAAACATTTCACATAACACTGTCTTTTCTGACTTATTACACCTCTATCTCTTGGGATCTACAGGTGCATTAAGTTAAATGAATGTTTTTTTGATCAGGTCACTAGTTTAGTAGATGGTGGGAATGCTGTGGATATCATTTATCTGGATTTCAGCAAAGCATTTGATGGTCCCCCATGATATTTTGATTAGCTAACTGACAAAAGAGATTATCAGATGTGTCAAAAGTTGTATTACAACAACGCCAGAAGATTGCAAAAGGGCTCCCTTACCACATCCAGGTAAGTGATGCACTTTTTATGACCCTCCTCAGGTTACTTGTACATTTTAAAGTGGGTTTTTGTTCTTGGTGTTACTTTTTTGTGTTATTTTTATTGTTGAATTTCTCATGCTTGTGTCTTATGCATTGAAATCCAACCAACATTAATATTAAGCTTTGTTGTTGTTATGTGCCTTCAAGTGTCCCTGCAAGGTAGGCCAGTGCTGTTCCTTCTGTATTCTACACTGAGGACAAATAAATCTCTTCCAGCCATGAAAGTTTTATAACTGTGGAAGCAGAGGGGGGAAAACCCATGGCACTTCTCCCCCATCTTTCTAACCCCTTCCAAACAATGCAGCAATTTGTGCTTAATAGGATGCTGTTGTTGTGTGCTTTCAAGTCATTTCCAACTTATGACAACCCTAAGGTGAGCCTATCACAGCATTTTCTTGGCAAGATTTGTTCAGAGTCTTTGTCTTCCTCTGAGGCTGAGAGAATGTGACTTGCCCAAAGTCACCCAGCGGTACAATGGGCTGAGTGGTGATTTGAACCCTGGTCTCCAGAGTCATAGTCACAGATAAGGAGCAGTGCTGTTTTTCAATATGTCTGTCTATCTGCTGTGAAAAACATGCTCTCTCTGGTAAACGGAGAACGTATCACAGGGTTATATTGGCAAGACTTGTCAACAATGCCCATCATCCCCAGTCATGCAAGGTGGAACAAACATTATGCCACCTTTTCTGCTATAGTCTTGCCTCTCATTAAGCACTGCGGAGAGTAAAGCCATTGCAGAGAATGCTAGAATCACACAAGTTCAGAGAGAACCCAAGGGTCATCTAGACAAACCCACTGCTTCTGATTTTTAAAATGTGAGAAGAGGGGACTGTAACTCATTTAGAGGATGAATTTCTAAGAAACTCAATCCCCCCTTTTCTTGGGGCCCCAGAAAAACAATTATTTTTGGAGCACATGCCCCATAGTCCCCATTTTGGACAGCATGCTGTCTTTGAAAAACCTTTGCCAAAATATTGCTGTACAGGATTTCCTTTGTTGTGGAATACAACTTCTAGCTTTTGAACAGAATATCCTGTGTTGTGTGACACCAAATTGCTTCTTGAAGTAACCAAAAGAAATAAACACGTTGTAAAAAGCAGAAATGGGCAGTCCTGCCAGTTAGGAGGGGCTTTCCTTGAGATCCCCCTCGAACTATAGCACTCCTGGGCTCTTATTCCCACTTAGCCCATTGTACTTAATGTAATTTACTTGTGAGTAGACCAGAAGTGTGTATTGCAAACTAAGCAGCTGGTTTACTCATAAGAAACCATTTTTTAAATTATTTTGCTATCTTGTTAGTGAGAGAGGAAGCCTCTCTGAATCCCCGGCCATCCTCTGTGCTACCAAAATGTATAATATCATATTATGCCTCCACTTCCCTCTTCTAACTTTCTCAAACATAACACACTATACAAATAATGTTCCTAAAAGAAATCTGACCATGTATTCACTCTCTGTGGGAATTTGTCACCTATGTATCACTTTCACTTAAAGAGTCAAAACACTTCAAAAACTTCACATAGCAGAAAGAAAGTAATAAAATTTCTTGCCATCTCTTTAAAGATGAATTAGCCATAAATTTACATTACTATATGTAGGCATAACCTGCATATGTTATTAACAAGATGCCCACCCAGATCTTGTATGACTCCAAACATGAAGGGAAACTGTTGCTGCTAGTTCAGTCCTGTTCTGTTCTTTGCTTGGCATGCCAGTGAAGAACAATAATAAGGATAATAACGATGCTGATTATGATGATTTCTTGCCCACCTTGTCCTATGGATCATGGTAGAAAACAACAACAAATCAACCACATAGCCCAGTGGCTTATCACACAAGGGAAGGGAAATGGCAGTGCAGCTTGATAATAGCACCTCCCGTTTTACCTTATCACATGAAGTCGGCATTCTACAGCTGTTCTTCTGTTCCAGTCCTGTGGGAGACGGTGGTAAACGTGAGTCTTTTTTCTAAAGTATCTGTGATTAAGGAGAACGGGAGGTGGTATTACCAGGCTGCACTGCCGCTTCCCTTCCCTTGTGCAATAAGCCTCACAGTTAAAAGAGCACAGAAAATGGTTAAAAGAGCATAGAAAATGTATACATATTAAAACACTCAATTCAAACTTTAAAATTAATAATTAAAAAATAATCTGGATAGGCCTGCCAGAAGAGATTGGTCTTTAATGCTGTTTTAAACTCAGACTGAATATCCAGCTGTTGAATCTCTTCTAGCAGGTCATTCCACAGTTTTGGGGTGGCTGAAGAAAATGTCCTCTGGGTACCAGTTGCCAGCCTAGTCCTGACTGAATGAAGTTAGCACTCCTGGAGGCCCTGAGCATACAGGGAAGATTATATGGGAGAAGACGATCCTGTAGGTAATCTGGACCCAAACCATATAGGGCTTTAAAGGTAAAAACCAACACTTTGTACGCTGCCTGGAAACTAACTGGCAGCCAGAGGCATTATTTTAATCTTGTGATTGTCTCTGTTCCAGGTCTTTAACATTAATTCTGCCTTTGCTTCCAAAGGCAGCTATACCAGTAGGCAGAGTGAGGACATCAAGGACAGTGAACTGGATCCCTCCCCTCACCAGGAGGGTCCTTATTGCTGCAGTTCTCAGAACTCTTCAGAAGAAAGGTGGGATATAAATATAGCTGATAAATACACAAAGCAATAAATAGACAGATGCTGCCCTACAAGTAGCTCATCACATGTGGCAGGTACACACAGACCAAAAGTTCTTCCAGGCAGCTGAGTCCTTAGCAGCTGCCAACATGACTATACCACCCTGACTCTCAATGGTGTGGGCAAGTGAGAACTTAAGAATCACCTTGCTCAGTCAGACCAACAAGAAACCATCTTGTTTCCAGCCACAGACAATCTCATCCTTCTTTAGCATGTGCGGAGAGAAAGCCAATCCCTGAACTGTAATGCAATTTTGAAGGCTTTGACAAGAGAACTTACTGAGAGCACATTGGGGATTACAATCATTACACTGCTTTAATAAAACAGTGTGAAATGTCAGCTTCACTGACATACAGAAAGACATTAATGGGATACTATCATAACAAACAAAGAGATTTTTAAACACTTGCCATTACATTATGTGCTGGCTTCTTGTGAAATGGTAGCACTTATTCATGGGGAATATGACATTTTAAGTGAAACTTGGGATCATTGCCAAATAGCCATATTTTTACACAGCTGGCATAAGGATGACAGATTTAAAAGACAAAAAACAAAATACCAACCACTCATCTTGTTCTTCCCTCAGAAGAGCAAACTATGGTTAGTTACAAGCCCTTCAGTGAGCTACCAGCCACAGTAGTACTAGCTGCTATGAAGTGATGCTTTCAGAGTCTCAAAATTTAATAAGTCTAAGCTTTCTGATTTATTAAAGTACTGCTCACCTTCAAAACTGACTGCTGAGAAAATATGAGAGGATAAGCTAGGATGTCCTTTGCAGGTGATTTCAAAATTAGGTATGTGGGTTTTAAAACATGGATATTGACCAAGATCCTTGATTAGGGAGACATAATTGCATTAAAGTTCTGCCAAGTACAACTACACTATGTCTCTTCTACTACCCCTCCAAAACCAAGCTTTTATCTATTGCAACCCTCCTTCCCCACTCCACATAGGGTTGCCAAATGCCTTTATTATAAGGGATAACTCTTCTTGGAGAGTTGCAAAGCTTGTGCCTTATAGGACTGACATATAAGGGATGTCTCCAATTTGAGGGTTGGAAAACTTTTCCTTTTATGTAGACAGAACAAGATTACCTCCCCACCCCAACTCCTGTATTTTGGAGAGTTGTTGTATGCCTTCAAGTTGTTTCTTCTTATGATGACCCTGAGGTGAACATATCATGGGATTTTCTTGACAAGATGTGTTCGGGGGGGGGGTGTCCTTTGCCTTTCTCTGAGGCTGAGAGAATGTGACCCAGTGGGTTTCCATTGCTGAGTGAGGATTTGAACCCTGGTATCCAGAGTCATAATCCAGCACTCAAACCACTAAGCCATGCTGGAGTAAGCCCTTCATAATGACAGAAATGTGTACATCATGTAATTTATGAATGTGAGCGAGATGTTAACATTATAGAGAAATACAGGCTAAATTAACTGAAATCAATACTTTCATTTGGTATTTAGGTACAATGGAAACTTGTTAAAAGCTACTTTCTGATTGTTAACCCTACATGTCATTAAT
Source organism: Gambelia wislizenii (assembly GCA_030847615.1). Taxonomy (NCBI): domain Eukaryota; kingdom Metazoa; phylum Chordata; class Lepidosauria; order Squamata; family Crotaphytidae; genus Gambelia; species Gambelia wislizenii. The sequence goes on from JAUMIR010000004.1 coordinate 295,391,561, forward strand.
TTGGACTGTTGCTTATTGATCTTTTGGAAACCTGGCAACACTACCCCCAACACATCCATTTACTGTTCCTACAGCTAGATTCATAAGGCATCCTTTGCAACCTCTTGTTGGAAATCCTGGAGGATGCCATCAACCCTCTGTGCCCATCTCTAGTACATAGCTGGTCACTTCTGCCACTCCTTGCTCTCCACCAGCCAGTAAATGGCCTTGCTGGGTTGAAGGCAGAAGCAGGGGAAAGGTGGATTTGGAGAGGAAGTTTGGTAATGCTACCATAAACACTCAGGGGTCTTACAGATCCTCAAATTATCAACATTAATTTGGGGAATTTGGGTACTTAGCTTGGCTATGCAAGAGGGGGCAACAGATAGCGGACCTTTTGACCCTTGTATACCAGTAATTGGAAGGAGATGTTAAGCTAGATAGTCTAACAAATTGAACTTTATTTGAGAAAAACAAAAGTAACAACAATTACCCACACATTCAGGCATCAAGCGTTCAAGCAAAAGTAGTGAATAAAGTGGGAAATAATGAGATAGGGAAATAGCGAAGGGAATTTTTTGTGGGAGATACGACATCTGTCCTGTGGAGATGAGGTTGCAGAAGAAACCAGTGGAGTGAGGGGGATGTCACGATGAGGAACGGCTACACAGATGGACGAAAAGGGGATCTGTGAGCCTGGCTACACAGTTTGATGTGGAGTCAAGAGGCACTGTGCTCACTGAGTGGGATTTTGGAAGGGTTTTTATAGTCAATAACTGCCTTCAGGGTATGGGATTTAGAGCGACAATGTTTCTCGGAGTTGCTCGAGATGAGACAAAGGCATTCCAGATATGTTAATGGTGTCTTAGTGTGTGGGTATTTGTGATTGAAAGGGAGGAAGCAACTTCCTTTGTTCGGGAAAGGTGAAGAAATGAGGGTCGTTTAGAAGTTTGAGTCTCCCAGCCTTTGCTAACAGGATTAGCCAGGTGTACGTGCCTTTAGTTGCCTTGCAGACTAACATTTCTTTAGAATTTAGATGGCCCCTCCCTAAGTGCATACCTGACTAAGTCTGAATGCTAGTCCTTGCAATTTGTTGGGATTTTTCCGTTTTAATGGCCGCACTGTGTGGAAGGCCACATTTGACCTAATTATTAAATATCGCCAATTATTAATACAGACATGGGGCTGGGGGTGTCAGGGTAGGTAACAGTAGTTATGCAAGGTTGGTAGAGAATTCCAACCTCTGCAATGACAAAAAATGAACAATTTTTTTTTTACACAGATGTACGTTGGACTTATGCCTGCATAAGTCACTAACAGGATGTGAGCCATTGTGTTGGTTTTTTTTCTGGGTCACATCAGCAGCACTTATAGGAGCGAATGGGATGATAATAGAGCTTGGAAACATTACTTTTTTTAACTGCAATTTTCAGAATCCCCCAGCCAACACAGATAGCATCATGCCCACATGCTGGGTGGGGGGATTCTGACAGCTGTAGTCCAGAGAAGAATTTTTTCCAAAAATATTGTTTCATCTGCTCCCCTCTTATTATCTTGTCACCTAGTCCTGGTGAGACCCCCCTCATCCTCACGTTGATCTACCTGGAACAATAAATGGCCTGGTGAATGGCCAGGACTGTTGTGTTCTCCTATTCCCCTGCCACCAATGTCATTGATGCCGTGTGAGTGTGTTAGCTAGTACTGAAAAATAGGGAGAGGATGTCTAGGAGGGAAGAACCACCAGCCTCATTTTATATGTCATAGGTAGGACCTTTTGGAGAGAATGGTGGTTGATTTTCCACTCCTTGGACCAGTATGAACCGCACCATCAAGAGCATACTTCTATGAGTTACACCTGTTTTCAGTAGGACTACGTTATTGTGTATTCCAGAAGCCCAACCCCAATGTTTTCTGTTAATGATGGCTATTTTCTCCAACAAAAGGGTTCCCATTTTTGCAAAACAAATGAAAAGAAGACCAAAAAGTAAGTGATCTTTATCGAAACAGGAAACTGCTGTACATGGAAGCATTATTTTACAGTATCAAGGGTGCTGTCACCATTAGCACAATATGAGATATATCAGAGCTCTTATATAAGACAAAATGGAATAGTAAATGCTTTAACTGATTTATTGGCTATGGATACTCTAATAAAAGGATTGTTAAACATTGTAAAGCGACTAAACATTAATGGGAAGATATTTTAAAGACTGTTTCGCGAAAGAACGAAAGGATAGCAATTATAAGAGAGTACTCCTTGATTATTTACTATCCTTTTACAGCCCTTCAGAGGGTCACAGGGTTGATTTTCTAGGAAATGGAACATGCACTTTTACTTATCACCATGTGGAGCAAAGCCAAGTGTTAACGGTTGGTACTCCTGAGCTAGCTTTCTAAAGTGGGTATGGCACTGGCCCGTATGGGAATCTGCTAAAGCGTGTCTGGCTTGGCCCACAGAATAAACTCTCTTACATTCAACACTGTGAACTCCTAATTCCCTCTTGGGGTACAAAAGGTAGTAAGGAAGGGAAGCAGCAGGCAGCTTGTGTAGTAAAGTGCTTTGTGAAATTTAAAGGGCTGTCTAAACAGTTAAAAAAATCCTAATGGAATTCGCTGGGAATCCTACCTGTCTAAATAGGATCATGCACCAATCCACACTGTTTGTAAGGTGGGGGCCCAAAATGGCAAAAACAATGCAGTAAAAGCCTTCACAGCTTTTCCCGTACTTTTTAAAAAACCGCAAGGGATGTGTGCATTCCGGCTCATTAGGATAATCAAACAACGAGCAGTTTGAAGGGAAGTACAAAGCTGATTGGCTGGGCGAGAGCAGGGGCAAGGCTTGCTAACAGGGCAAGCACCTGCTGCCGTCATGTTGGATTTTTGCCTTAGCGAGCAATCGCCAAGGTGATAAAATGGGGTGGTTATTTTTTGTTTTGCTTTCCTGTTAAATCGGAAAATCACTATATTGCTCCAGCGCACCTTGGATGACTTAAAAAAAAAATTGGCATCAGTGGCAACAAGTAAATCACTTGCGGCCACCATCTGGAATGTTAGGCTTATGGGGGCTTCTGAGGCCAAAAACACCATTAAGACCTGTTGTTGCTGCTGCGAAATGCCATTATTATGAGGTACTCTGCCCCCCCCCCCGCATGTAGATGGGCCCTAAGACTTAAACTGTAGGAGGGGCCATCTGCCTCCTGGAAGCAACAGTGGTAGAACAATCACCAATGGTTGTTGTGTGTGGAATTCTGGGGCCCTGTCACACAACACAATTACAGTGCTATGATTCCATTTTAACTTCCAAGGCATCATCCTAATGGAATCCTGGGATTTGCAGTTTAGGGAGGAGTATTTAGAATTCTCAGCCAGAGAATTGTCCCAGTTTTAATCCTCTCTTCCCATTCCCTCCCCGCTTTGTCCTCAGCTTGCTTCAATGGCTGCAGAGTGAGTTCAAAGTAGAAAAGCAGTTTTCACTCAATTAATTTGGGGGAGGGGGAGGATAGGAGTGGCAGAATTTTACCCTTCGTGGTAGGCTCAGGCAAAAGCAAACTGCTGCATTCTCTCTTAACTTGCGTGTTCCTCCTTATTAATACTGTACTTTTTACCATCTTGAGCACACTGCAATCATGCTTCGGCACATGTGTCCTAGTTTTCATCTGTGAAATATTGGGAGGGTATGGTATTATACTGTTGTTTCATCTCAGAGAGCCAAATGTCTTAGGCTAGCTCTATGTTCTGATCACAAAATGCAATAGAAATCAAGATCTCATTCTTAGCAGCAGCATCCTTGCATGGGTTTACATTATGTGTGTATGCTTTCAAGTTGCCTGTCAAATTTATGGCAACCCCATAAATTTCATACGGTTTTCTCAGGCAGGAAATACTCAGAGATTCAATGCTGACACTGCTTAGCTTCCAAGATCAGACAGGATCTGGTGCCTTTAGGATATTTAGGCCCAACTCATTCAAATTTCACTTAGTAAGGTCTACTCTGTTGCCATTTCACGTATTGACAGCAGCCAACTGTTTCACAATTTTAGGCTTGCTCTGCTCTCACTAATTTTAAACTTGTTCATAATTAATAGAAGAGCCGCAGAACACCAATTCCAAAAATGGGAGAGTGTAGGAAGTGCATTGGAGATAGAAATATATCACAGACAGCCTGTGTCTCAAAGCCAGGGATAAATGATTGCAAAATGTCAGGAGCTGCCAAGTAATTAGAGTAAAAAGCATAAAATGGTTTCATCTGCAGATCACATTGTGGGCTTGTGGATGCACAGTATATGTGATGAAACATGCTTTCCGAAGACTCCATTCAAGAAGGAGATTGAAACACCAGACATTTAAAATAGGCTCCAAATCTTGAGCATTTGACACTGCATGGGTGTAGTGAGGGGAGGGGGAAATTAAGGCATTCTGTTCCTCCCAATTAAAGTTTCCTTCAGTCCTCAAATTTCTACCATTGTTGTTAATAATTGCCATAAAGTTAGCTTTGACTTATGATGACCCTATTGAATGATGACTCCAAGACATTGTGGGCCTGTCTAAATGGTGAAAATACCCCTCATTGAATTTGCTGGGAATCCCACCTTTCTAAATGGGATCCAGTGCCAATCCATACTATTTGGAAGGGGGGGGGGCAAAAATGGCAAAAACAACAGGGTAAAAGCCTTTGCAGATTTTCCTGTACTTTTCCAAAAACTGTGAGGGGGGGGGTGCGCATTCCTGCTCATTTGGACTATCAAACAACAAAAAATTCGAAGGGAAGCACAAAGCTGATTGGCCGGGTGAGAGTGGGAGTGGGGCTTGCTAGCAGGGCAAGTGCCCGCTGCTGCCATGTTGGATTTTCATCTTAGCAATCGTTTGCTAAGCCGATAAAACAGGATGAATATTATTTGTTTTGCTGTCCTATAAAATTGGAAAATTGCTTTGTTACACCAGCGGACCCTGGAATGACTTTTTTAAAAATGGCAGCGGTGAAGAACTAATGCAAGTAAATCACTCATGGCCCCCATCAGGAATGCAAGGCTTATGGGAGCTTCCAAAGCCAGAAAAACTGTTTAGATATGTTGCTGCTGCTGCTGCTGCAGGATGCCTGTCTGAGAAAGCAGCTAGTTGCCAGCAAAGTATATACAAACAGCAAGAATCTGGGAAGGTAGCCAACTGGTAATTACCACAAAGGAATGGAAACACTGTCTTGCAAAGATTAGTACAGCAAAACAATCCAAAGAGTTGGGGCTTACAGAATTCAGCATGGGGCCAAACAAGTCTGTGGGTCAACAGGATCAGGCAGAAGCGTAGTCAGGAACAGTCCACAGTCTAAACACAAGTCAAGGCAACAGGAATCAAGGTAACAGGAGCATGGAGTCAGAGATATCAGACACAAAGCTCTCTCCACGAAGATCAGTTGATCTCTGACAAAGCCTCTATAGCTCCCCAAAGTGTATATATAGCAATCAAGGCTTTGTCAGGTATTCCTTGACAAGCAGGTGTTTCTGATAAAGCCTCAGCGATCTTCTTCAAGCTTACTTTTGGGATTGCTGCTGGCTGCATGATGGTGGAGGTAAGTTTGTCTCTTCTTCTTCATCCTTATCTGAATTGGCAGGGCTCTCTGTTAGGACTGGTGCCAACCCAATAGGGCCAGGCTCTTCCTCTGCTTGAGCTTCCAGGTTGGCAGGGCGCGCTGCTGGCACAGGTGTAGATAAACCTGTGCCAGGGTCTATAGGGCTGTTCCCTGCCATGTCCTCCTTCTTCTCTGATTCCATATTCTCATCAGGCTTACGGGACACAACAATGCTCATGTCATCAATACTCCTACTCAGGTCTTGCAAACTCAGGGCTATAAGTTCTTTGATTGAGTCTATGCATCTGTAGTATGGTCTTCCTCTTTTCTTACTTCCTCCCACTTTACCAGTAATAATAATCTTTTCTAATGAGTCAAGTTGTCTCATGATATGTCCAAAGTATGATAGCCTCAGTTCAGTCTTTTAGGTTTCTATGGAGAGGTCAGGCTTGATTTGCTCTAGGACCCATTTCTTTGTTTTTTTGCCAGTCTGTGGTATCTGTACAACTCTCCTTCAGCACTATGAGAGTTGATTCTCTTTCTGTCAGATTTCTTCACTGTCAGCTTTCACAACCATATATAGAAATAAAAAATACAATGGCACAAGCAAGCCTGACTTTGGTATTCAATGTTACAGTCTTAGACTTATGATCTTATCTAGTTCCTCCATAGTTGCCCTTCCAAGTCCTCTTCTGTCTTCTAATTTCTTGACTACAGTCTCTATTTTGAGCCAAGGCAGAGAAGGCCTTTGATTATTCCAATGTCTTCATCATTCACTTTAAAGTTATGTAAATCATCTGTGGTTGTTATTTTTGTTGTCTTAACATTAATCTGTAACCCTGCTTTTGACTTTTCTTCTTTGAATTTCCTCAATAGTTGTTCCAGCTCTGTTATTTTCTGCTAGTATGGTCTCATCTTTATGTCTTAAACCGTTAATGTTCCTTCCTCCAGTTTTCACTCCTACTTCCTCTGAACCTAATCCAGCTTTCCATATGATATGGTCTGCATACAAATTAAACAGAATGGGTGGTTTTGGCATTTAATTGACTTAAAACATCAGTTGAGCATTTACAAATACAATTTAGGCATCCAAAAGAAAAGGGTAGGCAAGGTTACCAAGGGAATGCAAACACAGCAAATATGAGATGTACATGATTTTCAGCTTCTCTCTGCAATGCTGGAAATATCAGGACTGAAGAAAAATTTAGTTGAGGGACAGAATTCTTATTTGGAGGGTGCAATGCCTTCATCCCCACATACAGTAGCTGTACCCCAGTAATAGCAATCCCATTTTGTAAATGTTGTGCTTACAAACCTAGCATTGCCCTTCAGAGACTAGCAATTTCATGAAAACAAGGTGATTAATTTTATGACCACAGTCACATGGCTTCCAATACACTAGAGTTTCCAAAGTTCCAAGATCAAGCACAAGCAAATCCATACTATACTATGCAAAAATACTGTGCTACTGAAAGTGAAACACATAAAAGAAAAGTTTACCTGAACCTGACTTATACTGACTTATGTTGGGTAGCTAATGGCCCTCCAAATGTTCTTGGCCTATAATTCCCATGATCTCTCACCATTGCCTATGCTGATTAGAGTTGATGGTGACATCTGCAGATCAACAACAATAGGAGGTATGTGCATTTCCCACTCTGGTTTAAATCTAGGTACTAGAGTCCCACTTTAAGAAAGGAGAATAGTCCACCAGAATTGTTGTCCAGGTGCCCACTATTACTTTCCAACCTGGACTGCTTAGAAGGCACAGATAACCGCAATTATTCCCTTCAGTACACTCTCATGTCTAATTTGGTAGCAGGTGGGGTGGAAAGGAAGGGTAGATAAGAGCTTTCAGGAGGATGCATTTGGCCCAGGGGCTTTCCGTTCCCACACTAAGGAAGGAGACACAGGTCAGTGGCAAAGCACATGTCTTGCAGGGAGAAGCCCACAGGTTCAATCCCTGGTATCTCCAGTTGAGGATCAAAGTGAGAATAATAGGAAAAGACCTCAGCCTGAGATGTTGGAGAACTGTTGCCAGTTCTAGTAGACAGAAGATGGTCCATATTATAGTAGAACAACCCAATGGAGATGGAGCTGAAAGAATCCATAGGCCATCCTGTGCCCTTGAACTTGTAACAGGAGGGTAGATCGTATATGCCTGTGGGAGGGAAGTGCTTCTTTCTCTTCTAGCCCCTCCCCTTTTCATCTGCTGCTTCATTTTTTAAAAAACATTTTCCCTTCTACAGATGGGCATACTTTCCTCTTCTCTCCATTCAAGAGATGTGTTAGCAGGGTGGCAGGGGCTTGGACTTTGCAGACCCGAATCCTTGCATGATATTCACCCCCTGGTGTCACCTCTTTTTATTATTACTATAATTAGAGCTGTAATGTTGGGGAAGACCATAATGGGAAGGGTTGTGAAGGAAAAACACCTTCTCCAGTTGTAGATTCCATTTCCAGATGGACAAAGATGGAGATACGCTCAATCCAATGGTCCACAGGACCACAAGGGTGTAGCTATGGGGGAAGAGATTAGGGGGTTCCCCTCCAATAAGAATTCTGCCCCTCCCAATGAAATTTTCCTTCACTCCCTGAATTTCTACCACTGCAGTAACTCAAAACTTTATTTGAGCATTGAGAAATAGAGTTTATACATCCAGAGAAAAGGAGGCAGGTAAAGTTACGACGGGAATGAGAAAAAAAACAGATATGAGTCCTAGGTGTGAATGATTTTCAATGTCTCTCACAGTGCTACAAATTTGGGGACAGAAATAAAGTTTCAGGGGGGGCAGAATTCTCATTTGAAGGAGTAATGCTCTCATTTTGCTCTCAGTTTTATATGGCCATGTTTTGCCTCAAAACATTTATAACCCATGCAGTTCAAGCTAAGATTCTGTACTATGCAAAAATTTGCCTGCACCCTCATACAATAAATCAGTTATTCTGGAGCTGCATGGTATGAGTCACTCACTTGTAATCAGAATTATTATGTATTTTGCATAATTGCTGCTGAAAGTGGATGCTAATTTAAGCAAGTTTGGGCAAGGTACTTGCAATAGTCATTAAAGCTTCTGGGTGTGAAACAGTCTGTTGTTTGTTTGTTTTTCTTACATATGCTTGTTTGGAAGAACAAACTGCCACATTTTGATTCAAATCTATGAGGTAAACTTTCAGAATTTCCTAAGCATTTAAGTTTGGTAAGTGAATGCTTCCCATCTCCTGGATTCAGTCATGGTGTTACTGAATGTGTGATAATCCCTTCTCATTCAGCGCTGACCTGTACAGAAAAAACATAAAGTATAACTACAGTTATTAGGTATTTTAAAAGCAGTGATGGGGAAAGTGGGGAATGTATAAGACTTTCCCCAGGGGTTTCCCTGAGCTACATTTCATGACTATCACCCATTCATTTCAAACATGCGGCTTGTCTTTCCTACAAACCCCTTTCCCATGTTATGTCAATCACCCAGTCAATGTGGGATTGCACCTTTTAAAACGAAGCGAAGGTAGTGATGACAATGTGAAAAAGTTCACTATGGGCTCCTCCAAATAGGGCAGATACATCAGGAGATTTTTGTATTTGTTATTATAGTTCTCAGGACTTAATAATAATGATAATAATAATAATAATATCCAAACAATGTTTCTCTCGTTCAGGACTATTTTCTGGCAATTCCTGGTACCAGCTGCAAAATTTTATTTCCACCCTTGAATGGTTTCTTTTTAGTACTGAGGCATATTGCAATATATGTCCCCTTCGCTCATACCCTCCAACATTTCACAGATGAAAACTGGGACACATGTGGCCAAACAACATCAGAGTGGTCAAGAGGGCACACGTTATTAATGAGAAAACACATACAAAACTAGGAGAGGCTGCAGAAGTTTGCTTTTGCCTGAGCCTACTGGGAAGTACAAGACTCTACTACCTCCTCTCTTCCCCCACCTCCACTGAGTTAATTGCATGCAAACTCCTTTTGCACTTTGAACTCAGTTTGCAGCAATTGAAGTAAGCCAAGGAAGAAATGGGAAAGTGGAGGAGGAGGAGAGAGAAACTGGAACATTTGAAAAGCAACTGAAAAGGTGGGATGACAGATGTTTAACTGGGACTATCTCTGCCAAATAGGGGCAGTGGCGGGTATATTCTTCTTGCCTCCTTAAAAAGAGTTCTAAAGCTATAGCACATCAATGAAATGGCACTTCTGCACTATAATTCTATAACTCAAAAGAAAAATTAAATTTGCCCTTCAAATATCAGTAAACCATGTATTGCTTTTCAAAAACCCTTGGTAGAGCTCTAGTGCAGATGCAAAAATTCACTACAAACAGCCCCCCTCAAAAGAATGGAATGAGTGAACAGTAAGGAGGAAACAGCCAGCAAAACCCAAAGAACTACTGTCTTTCTTAGATGAATTTGGAAGAGCTTCATGTTTTTGTTAACCTCCATGTCGGTGAATATCTACAATAAAAGGGGAAGTGACCTAGTCTCCCCTTCTCATAGATATCAGTAAACCATGTATTGCTTTGTATATAACAGTTGTTATATATGTGCAGATATTTTTAATTTAAACATCCATACTTATATTCTGGAGAGGTACAGAAGAACTGTACCATTCATAGTAGAACTGTTCCATGAGATATAAACCTTAGAGATGTACTTGGGCTTGATTAACCAACAATACTAACTTAAGAGAAAAATAATTTTTAAAAAAAGCTTTGTTATAGGAACTTGGAGGGCCATATGCAGCCCACGAGCCACCCTTTGCTCACTCATGGACTTGGTGAAGGTGGGAATACTGTTAGCAAAACGGTGAGAGGAACAACCAGCTCCATTCCCACTGCTATTGCCCCCAGTAACATATAGTGCAAAGGACTGTTGCATCCTTCTCCACTTCCTGGAATAGAAGTAAAGAACAATCTTGTTCCAACAATAAATGCCACCTGGCTGTTATCTTAAGAGACCTTGTTGTGTAAAGGGGCTAGCAGAACAGGTTAAAAAAAAACCTTCTCATCTACTTTCGTCAAGGCAGTTGCAAGTATGAATGTGACATTATGTAAACTTGGGAGGGATGAGAACATGTCTAAACCTATTATCTGATGCTGATGTGTACAGTGAAAAGAAGTACAGACAACTATACGCTCTCATGGAGCCTTGATCTCAAGGCCTGACTGTCCTAGTAACAATGTAAATATTTGGCATTTTCATAATGAACATGGCATGCCAATATTTTTCCTGTAGCTGAAATTATTCATGGTTGATTTATGTATTTTAAAGATACCACAGGAGTGACTGTCCTCTGATAGCCTCTTAATTATCTGTGTAAGTCACTCAAAAACCAATGCCAACATTAGCAAGCATGGTCTAATAATCCTCCTTAGGAAAATAATATCCTATGACAAAGTAAAGGTTTTCTCCTAAGTGACCAAATTAGGGTAGTTTTATAATTTAAAAAAAAAGTTGGAGAAAGAGAAAAAGCATGTCTCTCTCTCTCTTTCTCTCTCTCTCTCTCTCACACACACAGACAGTCATGAACAGTTTTTGCCTTCCCTAAATCTGTGCTGAAAATGTTGAAACTTACATCACCTGTAATGTAGATAATACAAGTTTAAACTGCCTTCATGGTACCAGCTTCTAGGCTGTAGAACTTACAAAGGCAGAACCTTTTTGTTCAGCTGGATTTTTGGCAACTGACTGGGTACTGAGAAAGGATGGGTGCTGTATTTGTTTTTTTTGAAGATGTGTTTTTAAATGGATTTTCATTCAATGGTGTCTTAATTACCCAACATTGTAGTGGTTTGAATGCTGGTCTAACAACTCTGGGAGACCAGGGTTCAAATCCCTGCTTGGCCATGGAAACCCAGCAGATGGTGCTGGGCAAGTCACTCTCTCACAGGTTCAGAGGAAGGTAATGGCAAAATGCCTCTGAACAAATCTTGCCAAGAAAACCATGTGACAGCTTTGCCTTATGGTCGCCATAAGTCAGAAACAACTTGAAGGTACACAACAAGAAGCAACAAATTATAGTACTAAAATACAACACTAAAATATATCATTCTACTAGTACAACCCACTACCAGATTTTGGAAAAGTTACTCTTTTTGGAGTACATCTCCTAGAATCCACCAGTCAGGATAGACAATAGCTGAAGGATTCTGGGAGCCAAAAGTAACTTTTTCATGTTTCCTCTGCCCCTTACCCAATGCAGAAATTAAACCGAAGGATGCAAGTTTGACACAATCACGCCCAAATCCTATGCCGAGTAAGACTTATTTCCAGCTAAGTGGAAGGACATAAACATGCATCCCTCCTGGGCTCATGGCAAACATAATGTCTAAACCTGGCTTATAACACCAGATCTTAGCCACGATGCCCTAGAAGCTTGCATTACTCATGTCAGCCTTTTTTAAATGTCATGTATTTAATTGCTCTCTTCTATTAATTAATACAGGAATTGCTGTCAAAGCCAGTAACAACTCTAGGTAGCAATAACACACTTGCGGCATAAGAAGCAGGAAGCAAAATATTGTGAATCATCTCTCTGGCAAGTCTACACAAGATAGGTAAAGAATGCACCTATGGCTGGAGATTTCCCAGGAGAAAGCTTTTATGCAACAGGATGTTTTGCATAATTAGAACCTAGTTCACATAATATTTACAAAGGGCAGTCAGTTCGCCCAGTTTTCAGCTCCAGTCTTTTTTAGGAGCACTTAACTTGCACAATAGCGGAGCCAGTGTGGGCATTAATAATAGTAATATTATTCTGAAATCTCAAAACAATAGAATGCCACACCAATCATGACTCAGAAAGTGTGGAAAGAATATGACTTTCCTGCCTAGTGTTCTCACGGCCACACCTCTGTTTCTTGATGACTCCTTCAACCCACTTTTGAATCTCAGAAATTATGCCTTAGATTTACAGTACTGCAGGAAGACTGGGTGTCCACCTTCTTCAGGTAACAGGTAACTACACACATTCTTGCAAAAATGTCAGAAGTACTAGCTGACACATGTCCCTGACACATGGCTAGATTTGATAGTTAAATCACATATGAAGTTCCATTCTTCTTCCATTTTCATTGAAAGTGGCAAGAAGAAGGAAGAAAAGTGGCAAGAAGGACTGGATGAGGGCAAACAAGTTGAAACTTAATCCAGACAAGACAAGAGGTGTTTTTGGTCAGTCAGAAGGCAGATCATGGAATAGGGATTCAGCCTGAGTTAGATGGGGTCATACTCCCCCTGAAGACACAGGTTTGCAGTTTGTGGGTACTCCTGGACTCAGCCTTGAATCTGGAAGCCCAGGTCTCTGCAGTGGCCAGGAGTGCTTTTTGCAAATTTAAAGCTTGTGGGCTAACTGTGCCCATTTCTTATTTATTTATTTATTATATTTTAAACATGTTTCACAATAATAAAATTCCATATACTTCCTTTACACTGTTGTCTGGATTTGATTTTGTTTCTAAAATTGGCTTTCTATCTTTTTTTCCAATTAATTGTATTATACCATTAAATCATAGAAATAGGATTCCTTTTTTTTCTATAAGAACATTAGTATATACATTTCACCTGTATTCTCCAGACAGAGAGGTACATATTTATACCGTTATTTACCTATTCAATAAATTTCATTAATCAGTAAACCAAGTTGCTCTTATACTATTTCCCTCAGCTTTCCAATATTCAATTACACTTCTCCACTCTTTTCTAAATTTGCTTTTAGATTGGTATTTTATCCAACAAGTGAGTTGTTCCATTTGGGCTACTTCGGATAATTTCCTCATCCATTCATCACAATTTGGAATTGATTTTGATTTCCAATATCTCGCAAAGACAATACGCGCTGTGGTGGTCATGCAAAGCATCATGCTCTTATATTCCTTTGGAAAATCCCTGGCAAACATATTTAATAGATATAGTTCTGGTTTTAATCTGAAGTCTGTTTTAATTATCCTTCTTATCAAGTTGTGAATATTTATCCAAAAATTTTTTTGCAGCCTTGCATGACCACCACATATGAAAAAATGTGCCTTCTGTGGCTTCACATTTCCAACATTTACCGGTAGTTGTTCTTGTGCCCATTTCTTAACATTCTGGACTTGGCCACGGTGGTACATGCCTTAGTTACATCTCACTTGAACTACTGTAACATGCTGTACATGGGGTTGCCTTTAAAGAGTGTTTGGAAACTTCAGCTGGTCCAAAGAGCTGCATCCAGAGTGTTAACTGAGGAAGGTTATAGAGATCATAACACGCCCTTGTTGAAACACCTCCACTGGCTGCCAGTCTGTTTCCGGGCACAATTCAAAGTACTGTTTATGACCTATAAAGCCCTATATGGCTCAGGGCCAGGCTATCTGGCAGATTATATCTCCCTCTATGAACTGGCCTGGGTCCTGAGCTCATCAGGAGAAGCACTTCTCTCAGTCCCACCACCATCTCAAGTATGCTTGGTGGGGACACGAGCAGGGCTGGTTTAAGGAATTTTGGCCCCCCCTGCAATGCTTTATTTTGTGGGCCCCCTATGTTTTTCTCAGGTCAATGTAACCTAACTCAGCCTAAGCTATTCACAGTACAGGATATTCAGATTATTACTAATAATGTTTTTGCAGGAGGAGGGTTACTACGGGGCCCCCACAAAGATAGGGCCCCCTGCGGATGCTGCAACCGCTGGTGCCTTAAACTGGCCCTAGACACGAGAGAGGGCATTTTTGGTGGCAGCCCCTAGACTCTGGAACTCCCTCCCCAGGGAGGTCAGATTGGTGCCCTCCCTGTTGTCCTTCTGGTGACAGGCCAAAACCTTTTTTTATTCAGGCAGGCTTTTAAAATAGACAGTTTTTAAAGAACAAGCTAGGGGGTGCTGTGTGGTTTTATTGAATTGTTTTAAAAAGCTTTTAATCTTTTTTTAAAATTAAAATGCTTTTAATTCTTTTAAATATTTTAAAAGAATTCTTTTAAATATTTTAAAATAATTCTTTTAAATGTTATTCTTTTAAATATTTTGATATTGTTTTAATAATGTAATTCGTTTAATTCTTTTTTAATGTACACTTTTTGTATGTTTTAATTCTGTGTTTTGTAAAAGTGTGAGCCACTTTGGGTCCCAGTCTTGGGGGAAAAGCAGAATAATAATAATAATAATAATAATCAAACAAAAAACCCAACAACCTTGTCCTTCTTGAATCCCAGACTGGGGGAAAGGCAGGATGATGAAGATGATGATGATATTACTACTACTACTACTGTACTCCTATTTGTTGCTTTTCTTGCCTCAGTCCCTCAGCCTGAGCTTTGAAATATACTTTTCAAAAGAATAGGTATGGTGACATGCTGAAGCCATCCATAACTGGCCAGTGATAGATCAGTGCTCTGGATCCCAGAACATCATTTCATCAATGTACAATTATGGATCACTTTAGGACATCATTGCATGCATTCTTCTTAAAAGCAACTTTCTAAGTTCTGTATCCCAGGCTCCAAACCTCTTCTGTACGTTCACACCATTGTCCCAGTTCATATGTAAAAGAAAACCAGGTTAACACTGCTTCCTAGTTTAAACTAACCAGCATTTTTTACTGTGTGTACAGGCTAGAAACTGTAGTTAGTGGGTGGACAGCTGTCAAGGGTTAGGAGGTTGCATTAAGACCTTGGAGGGTTGTACCCATTACCACACTCCCTGCAAAAAAATTAAAACTTTTTGCTCCCAAATATCCCCATGCCCTGTTTAGTGGTACTCCCTGGACCATTTTAGGCCTAGGAGAGGCCTTTTTAAAAAACAGAAAGTGACCCAGACATTGCTTCCTGTTTACTTCATGTTATTTTTCTAAGCCCATTAGTGATTGGTGTGGCATTCTCTTGGGCCTAAAATGTTTGGGAGGGAAGCCTGTTAAAAATGCCTCCCCACCCCTTATAGGGCTTTGGGGTGCAATTCTTGCTAGTCCTGTGGGGGCACAAAAACAGTCCGGGGCTGCATGTGGCCTATGGGCTGCACTTTGCCCACCTCTGGTTGATACTATGGTTGACTGAAGCAAGTCATGATCATAACCATGATTTTGTCATGGTGGCTTAGCCATGGTTAGGTTAGCCTAACCACAGCTTATCCTTGTCAGATGTAACCAAAAACATTCTAGCACCTGCCCTAGAGAAAGAAAGAGGGATATATAACCTTGAGGCATATTCAGGCTCATTTCCATACATATAAGTTTAACATTCTAAACCAGGTCTATTTTTGGCCACAACACACAGTGCTATCCATATATCTTGTACAAAGTGTTTCCTCCATCTCTTTAGGTGCTTCCAAATGGACAGCTCCTAGTGCTACCAGTCAAAAGGAATTGTGTAGCTATTCTTGTCTTTTTTGCCTTACTTTAAAACTGCCGCTTGGATTGCATGCTCCAGCCAGCTGGGCAAGGGGGGGCATATGGAATTTAGGGGGGGGGAATCATGTAGGCAGATCGTACGCTGCCTTTTCCAATTTTTTATCCCCCAAATGGATTTTTTTTCATCATGTAGACGGGGCCTCAGTCTCCCTGCCTACCCAGACATTCTGTTTCTTTCTCCCTCTAACCAGTCAACGCCATAGGGAAAGGTGGGATGCAAATCAAATAAATAAACAAGTAAGTAATACATAAAGTTTAGCCTATCCAGGACATTTGGTGAGCTTTGTTGCTATGAGCCTTCTCTCTCTTCTTTCTCTCCTCCACCACTCTTGCTTCTCTTTTCCTCATCCTTCTGTATAAACCTATCCATTCCTAATCTACACATCTTTCTTTTTCTATATCCACCATCTACACAACCTCCTTTTCCCAACAATCTTTCTTCTGAGACCCTGAATCTCTTTGCAACTTAACCTCTTTGTACTTCTTCCTCACTTCTTGCCCACTTATCTCCTCCTATTGCTGGTCCCTGTGTACTTTTCCCTCTAGCCAAATTGACCTTTTGTGTCTCCCACAAAAGTTGCAATGTTTGCAAACATTCTACTGTTGACAGTCCTGTCCTTCCAAATGCTTCAGAATACTTAGAAGCATTCTTCTGTGACACCAAAATAGGCCAGCTAATGGCTAAGAAGTTTACAAGCATGCTGCCTAGCGACAATTAGTTTTGTTACCCTCGTAGGTTAATAATAGATAGGTAACGAAACATATTTGGAAGGCATGCCTTTAGTTCATAAAATGAAAGAGTTGCATAAGTGTTTTCTGTGTGTGCTACTGGGAGTTAGAGGCTTTGATGTGTTTGTTGTGAATGATGTCATCAGCCTCCACACTCAGAAAGAGGAAAGCTCAAGAACAGCAACAGTGCTCTCTAGAAGCCCAAGAGCTTTTAGCAGCTTTTGCCATTTTCATGGTCTGGGTGAAATATCAAAAGAAGCAACGTACTTTTTCTCATCCTAAATACAAATTAAATGTTGGGTTTTTGTTTTTTACCCACAGAAAGTGGAAACTCCCTAAGACAGCATGGCTAGTCCAAAAAAAAAAATGCAGAATATCTGCATTTAGGATGCAGCAGATGACAGACAGTGAAGCGTGGGCACACTTGTCCTGGAGATGCATGGAGAGTTCTGTGGTCATAAATCTACCTCTGGTGGGAGGCCTCAAAATAGGACATTCAGGGGGTATGTCAGGACAGAGATGATTTTAGATTTCCTGGATCCAAAGCTCCACCGTTACTCCAAGAGGAACCCATTAGCGATACTATCCTGGAGTAGGCATAGCTAATTCTCTCCTGTTGTTTTTGGGTTGGTGGTGGTAATTTAAAAACAAATATTTGCTGTGCTTAAAAGTGTAGTGAAACTACCCTACCTACCTCTCTGGCTGGCATGAGCTGGCAGAGGTTTGGAAACAGTGGACAGATAATCTACCACTTTGTTCTTTGCCTCCATTTAGGAATGCTCTTTTTAATATTTTCAAAATAATGAAAGAGCATAGACTTTATGGATGTTTTAAACATGCAGTGTGATCCTAAGCATGTTAACTCAGAAATAAAACCCACTGATTTCACTGAGATTTACACCCCAGTAACTGAACTGAATCATGTGGAAGCAGTTACACTCTGCCTCCCAGTTCCAATTCCCCCCCTTATTTAAATAGGAGACTAAACAAAGTTATATATGAAATGAAATACCATAAACAAATGTCATGGCAACATATTTCAATGAATACTAATGTAGTTCAATTGGCTTGGGTTGAGACTCTCAACAAGGTTTAAAAATAATGGGGGGGGGCGGATTTCCTGTTTGTCATGTGTTCCTACCATTCTTTCAAGATATCAAAATGGAAAGAGAACCAGTCTTAAATCATACTGCTTTGTTGCAATTTAATTTTGAATATACCCAAGGAAAGTCCTTTACGTAAAGTCTAACATGTCTTCCATAGAGATATTCAAAATTAAATCACCATAAAGCAGTGTGTGATTTAAGATTGTTTACATTTTTCTGTCTTGTAAGAGTGATAATAACACAGGACAAACTGGAACCCCCACCCCACTTCCATTATATTTTTAAGCCAAAATGTGGATTTGCCACATTTGCTTCTTGGTGTACTGGTTAAAGTGTTGGATGAAGACTCGGAAGAGCATAAGTCATAAACTTCCTCAACTCTAAACCTCTACTGGTAACCTTTAGTCACCCTTTTAGTCTAACCTACCTACCTCACGGGGTTGTTGTGACAAACCTATAGGTGAAATGCAATTCTATGTTACCCACAAGGACAGCCTAATGGAGCTCTGAGTGTATGATATGGGATGGTCCAGTGCTTATTGGGGTATGGTGGTGGGGAGTTGTACAGTCCCTGTTCAAAAAGGATGACCTTTTAGGAAATCACCCATCTCTAATTTTTGTTTGATTACAAGACCAGTAAATTTACAAAATAGCAGAATACCCCTCCCTACACTGTCATCTAAAGAATCCACAAGACACAATTCTGCATGTAAATACAGTCTTAATATACCAGGTGCACAGAACCTGCATTATGGACAGAACAGCCATGATCCCTCTCTGTCTTTCGAAACACTGGATTAGCCAGAAACATACGTTTCCCTGAGGAAAAAATTACATGGGATAGCTCCCCTGATGGGAACTAATTGAGACATTTGTTTAGCCTGTAAATTGAAAACAGAATAAGCATGGTCATTCTTAACAAATGTTTATACAATATTACTTCAAAAGCATGTGCTAGCCAGTTTCCTTTCTGAAAACTAGGGCTTGAAATAAAAATGGAAGATCTGTTTTCCAATAAAGGAGAAGAATCCCATAGCATCTTATATACAGTATTCACAAATTCATCACAGGTATCATTCCTTCAGAAGTGTCAAATACCAATGGAGCAATGAAGAGCCATTCATGTGTAGAGCCATATGTAAACAAGATCCAGTGAAAGAAAGCATAAAAGAAACAATCCATCTGTGTGTGTGTTTGAGAGAGAGACAGAGAGACCCACTCATTCCCAATTGATAAGCTGGCAAAACAAGTTAGCTAACACACATTGGAAACTGTTTAATGCAGTGTAGATGTGTAAATAGCTATTGCTTAAAACAATTTGTAAGCCACTCTGATAGCCTTGTGGCTGAAGAGCGGGGTATAAATAAATAAATAAATAAATAAAAAGTTGAAAAACATACATGCACACCTAACAAGGTGCAATTACATTCTTTAGTGAGCTAGCATGCCCCATCTCAATTCTAAGCCTGACAGTGTCAAATCTGCATATGAAATTCTACTGGTTTCAAGCTGAGTTCTCCCTATGTAATTTACAAGTCCTACAGATTGCCAGGGGAGGCTTCCTTCTTCCCCCTGCTGGTTTCTGAGTGTTAACTCTGCTGTGAGCCTGATGAATTGGAATTCATATGCAAATCTGAAACTATTGAAGTTGCTCTGAATAAAGACTGGGAGTGGCAAGCTCCCCACCCCAATGTAATTGTCCCTTGTTGCCCTCTATGTACACCAATAATCTTTCTTGATCAGTTCATTACCTGCTGAACATAGGTGGCACACATTCTGATTGAATCTTTCACTCTTTTTTTTTTGTTGGCCCTTGCCATTATAATAACTGTCCCCTTGCCTTTTGTCAGCCTTTTGCTTTCATTCTGCTGTGTCTTGTCCTGTCAGTTTTGTATTTATGGTTTCTCAGGCTTCTACCAAAAAGGAGCTATTATTACACTACAATGCACTGGTTATTTTTCAAGATATCACCAGACTCTTTTTTTTCCTTTTGCTGCAGCTACAGTTACCAAGTGAGCAGCATCACTGAAATTTCAGGGTAAAAAACTAGGGCCATGGGGTGACTTTATAGAGGCAGGCAAAGATCAGCAGACAGGCCAGAATGGCTTCTGAGCCATCTGATTTTGGAAATAGATATGAGGGTAAACTGGGTATAAATGGATCCAAAATCTAGGCTAACTGAAAACTCAACTAACCACATAATATGGCAATACAGAGCTGGGATGGGGAGGGATTTTTTAGTAACCAGGGATGTCAAAACATGTCAAACGGCTGCAATGTTATCAGTCATTCCTGTTGGAAAATATAGTTTGCAGTCCAATAAGTGGAAATGGTTTTGCTATTGAAGGGTTAACTGAGAAGCCATATGAGATGAGCTGATGTAACTTCCTGAAGTTTTGCTATTGGGCAATCTGGGATGAAGGGGAGTGTCTGAGTATTCCTCTTTGTTCCAGAAGCCATGATCCTTAACAAACCGCATGGCTCTTTGAACTGAGAGGACCCCGAAAGGGGTGTCCTGAATATAGACTTGTTAACAATGTAGTTTTTAAGTATTTTGAACTAGTTTTAGTTTGTTTTGATGAAGTTTTTGTTCCTGCCAAGAATGAGCTCTCTAAACTGTGAGGAATGAAGCTTTTGTACTTTTTAAACTAACTTTTGAGTCTTGAGTGGTTATTTTGCTAGTTAAACAATTTGGGAAAAGACAAAGGGTGTTTGGTTATTTAACAAGCTATGTATGCCAACATTCTGACGCTAGATTCTGCTGTGTTAACATTAAACTCTGCTAAACTGGCTGAATTCTCCACTAACGTGTGAAGTACAGTGTGGATGTTTAAACAGGGACAACATACCCTGATATTTTAAACAGTGTATTTTTACACATTCCAATAATTCCCACTATGACTCATGTCCCATATGCCGTTATCTACAGCACAACATGCCATGTAGGGAGTTTTTCCAAGCCCTGTTACCAGAACGTGGGGAGTTTCACAGCCCACTGATGGGGATGCCCACCATCACCACCTTGTGTTTCTGTTGCCAGGGCGTGTACAACAAGAAGGTACACAAATCACAACACTGGTACTTCACTTCGTGCCTGGCTTCAGATGGCACAATGGCCCTAAGTGCATGTGCTCACTGTCTCTCTCTCCCTCTCTTTCATCCTCCCCTCTTGGCTTTTTGGTGCACTGATGTTGTATGAGCACAACACTTTTGTGATGATCCAAAGAACCCTGGCACCAGCTTGGAAAGGGAAGAAATGCATATATGTGTTTTAAGATCATTTGCATACAAAAATGAAGCTTTCTCCTCTCCATAGCTGTCCACCTTGAGATTTGTTTCCCCACTTGGAGAAGCACAGCAATACCCTGATACTTCAGCTGACACTTTGAGATCTTGCAACCCATTAATGGAGCTGTTCTTCTGGATATGTAGCACTATAGGGAGCCCAAGATCTGAGCAGGGAAGGGAGCCACTTTCCTCACTTGACCCAGTCAACTGTTTTCATCTTAACCTATGTACTTTACAGGTTTCCTGTAGAATGTTGATCCCCTTTGTTTATCACCCAGAACAGCTACGTAGCTGAAGAGCAAATGGGGTTGGGGAAAAAAAAAAAGAAAAATAAGGGTGGGGTGTACAATGAACAGTAGTCTGTTGCAGGAAGACAATGAAGAATCTTGTAATACTTTAAAGCCTTAAAGTTTCAGAAGTTGCTGAAATAGACAAATTGACAATGTTCATCAAAGGAAAATCCTTGATAAGCTTTTAAGAAATATTGGGATGTGTTTATAAACTTTGTGAAACAATGGGGAAGTGTATTGTTTTTAAAAAAATAGTAGCTACATTTATTTAAAAAAGGATAGCATTTACAAGAAATTGAAATTCATTTCAATTTTAAGCTTTAGTTAAGGTAGGGAGTAATGTAATAGGTAGGTTTTGTCAATTTAGTTGTAGTTGCTCAGTTTTGGTTGTTGTTTTGTTTTTGTATGTTGTGTTTGTGTGTTTTTGTATATTGTGCCTACACACACACACACACATACACACACAATTTGTGTATTTAATAAAAATATAATTAAAAAGTCTACCAAGTTTCAGCCCTAAGCTATCATAGACTGCAGTCCACTTTCGTTCACTTTTGAAAAATGCCCCTATTGAATTGGGCTACATTTTATGAAACACATGCCATTAAAGTTGGATCGTCTTTAAAATGCCACAAGATTCATGATATAAGAAAAGGTTTTTATTATATGACGACAGGTTCTAGTCTAAACCACTTGTTACAGGGTAGTGGTAGATTCCAATTGTACTCATGGAGGATTCACTTCCCTACTTAGGATGTGTAAGAGGGCTGTAATATAGTCAAGTTGTCCCTGAATATTCTCTGGGGTTTGGTTCCAGGACCCCCGTGGATACCAAAATCTGTGAATACTGAAGTCCCATTATTTGCAATGACATAGCAAAATGGTGTCCCTTATATAAGATGGCAAAATCAAGGCTTGCTTTTTGGATTATTTTTTTTTAAAGAATATTTTCAAGCTGTGAATACTTAAATCCATGGCTATCAAATCCATGGATACAGAGGGACAACTGTACTTGCAAAAGAGATTGCTTAGAGCAGCCTTTCTCAACCTTTTAACCCTGGTGGAACCCTTAAAACAACTTTCAGGTCTTAGGGAACCCTTGCCTAAAAATTGTTATAGCTACAGCTAAAAAAAAAGTCTATATTTTTCAATTTCAATATCTTGAGGAACCCCTAGCATGTGTAACTTCTAATTTTAGTATAAAGGTGTAAATATAATGTTTATTGGAAAAGAAAAGAGAGTGATTATAGTGTGTTTAGATTAAGAGGAAAACTGTATTAGTGTTAGGATAGATAGTTTTATTTTTATATTAGTAAGAAAAGAGGGGGAAATTTTTGTGTTATCGTTACGGCCTTTTGCAGTTGGGTGTATTTTATTGAATTTGTACTTGTAAATTTTAATATATTCTGCTGTTTAATTTCTATTTTATTGCTTTTTGTTGTTTTTATGATTGGGGGAAGGGATGGGATATGGGATTGTTTTTTAACTTTGAGCTTTTATTGTTATAACATCTTATTGTTATAATTATGTTGCACTCCGCCTTGATTCCCTAGGGAAAAGGCGGAATATAAATAAATTATATTATTATTATTGTTGTTGTTGTTGTTATTGTTACATCTCATTGTTATAATTATGTTGTACTCTGCCTTGATTCCCTAGGGAAAAGGCAGAATATAAATAAATTATATTATTATTGTTGTTATTGTTATTATTACATCTTATTGTTATAATTATGTTGTACTCCGCCTTGATTCCCTAGGGAAAAGGCGGAATATACAGGTAAATAAATTATATTATTATTATTATCATTATTATTATTCAGTAGAATGGTTTTATTTCAATGAAAAAATTCCTAGTCCCCCAAATTCCTAGCAACCTCTTGTGGAGGAACCTTAGGGTTCCAGGTTGAGAAACCTTGGCTTAGAGAGCCTAAAGGAGGCTTGTCTCTAGGGCTGTCTTAAGGGCGGAAGTTGGGCATTCAATAGTCTGGCTTTGCCTCGGTACGTGCGCGATTCGAGTCCCGCCTGCTCCCTCGATCCCGGTGGAAGACGTTCCGCCTCCGCCTGAAGACAAGGAAGAGATGCTGGATTGCGAGAGGGGCGCTAACAGGAAGTGAGAAGCCGCCTCTCTCGCAGTCGGGGGGCGGGTTTGGTGTTCGAGAGGGTGCGGACCCCGGGAATTGCTGGAGGGACGGCTTCAGGCTTTGGGGTTCATCCACAGCGGTGGTGTCGAGAGATGGAGAAAGGTGAGCTCTGGATGTGTGGGGTGTGCCTTCCTTTCCGTTCCGGCCACCCCACACTGGGGGCGGGGAGGGGGGACAGCAGCAAGAAGGTGAAAGGGGAGAAAGGGGGCTGGTGTTATTGCCTAGGTCAGTGGTTCTTAACCTGGGGTCCAAGGACCCCCAGGGGTCTGTGATTTCCTTACAGGGGGTCTGCAAAGGCTTCAAAGTTGCTTGGCCCCCCTCCTCCCTGCAGCGGAGTGGCCAAGGGACAGGAGCCAAGGCAAAAGCATAGGCAGGCTGGCTGGCTTAGGCTGCGCATTGCCATACAGGGCCGGTTTAAGGGCTCTGCAGCACCCCCAGTCATTGTGTGGGGGGGGGCGTCGTAACCCTCCTCCTGCAAAAACATTATTAGTAATAATCTGAATATGCTGTACTGTGAATAGGTTAGGTTAGGTTACATTAGCCTGAGATAAACATATGCCCCCCCCCCAAATAAAGCGCTTCAGGGGCCCCCAAAGTTCCTTAAACCAGTCCTGTGGCCATTCAATCTGCTGCAGCCACAAACTTGCAGGAAGGAGCAGGAGAAAAGGCTTCCCTCCCCATCCAGTGCCTCTGAAGGAAGGTAATGGATGATGTAATTGTAGTATTGTTGTTCTTGTTATTATTATTGTTGCTGTTGTTGTTGTATTATTGTTGCTGCTGCTGTTGTACTATCATCATCATCATCGATAGATGTTGTTGCTTTAAATCTCAAGTTAAGTCTTGGGGGTCCACGGCAACAAAAGATATTTAAAAGGGATCCCTGGTAATGAAAAGATTAAAACTAGGAATGTTGGGGGGATTAGGAATTTTTTATTGGGATAAGACCATTCTACTGAAAAATATACCGGACTGCAAAAGGCCATAACAATAACGCAAAAATAATAATTGTTTTCCTCTTTTCTTACTAATACAAAAATAAAACTATCTATCCTAACACTAATACATGTTTCCTCTTAATCTAAACACACTATAATCACTCTTTTTTTCCCCAATGAACATTATAAGAACTAGGGGCCTAGGTATCTTGTAACTATCCTTAGCCAAGCCTTGTTTAAATACCACAGTAGCAGTAGGTTGTAACTTTGTGAAATCTCAACTTGGTGTTTGGTTGGTTTGTTATACAGTATATTGTTTATTGTTTTTATCTTATTTTATTCTTTTCTTGTTGGTTCTCTAATACAGATTTAATGCTGTTGTTGTTTTTATAGGTACTGTATTTTAATGAAATATGACATGTATGGACCTTTTCTGGACTTTATGTGTCAAGACTTGTGCTTGTAACTTGTCAATTTAATAATTAAAAAAAAAAGATTAAAGGAGAGAAGGGCTTGTGGGAATGGAGTTAGGGGCATGACAAGTTTCCGAGCAATAATGATGGCATTAATTGTATACCTTTGCTCTCCAGGAAGCTTTGCCTCTTTGATTTTTCAGATAATTTCTGGTCTCAAGTAAAATTGTGATGATTCCGGCAAATGGCAGAGTATGCTGTTGTATGGAAAAATAATTTCTTTATAAAGGGGCAGGTAGTTAAATCTGCATGTAAGAATCAAACACACACACACACACACAATATTACATGTTTGTGTGATGCTCTATGGGTGTGTTTCCCCCCTACTTCCTGCATAGAACAGGTTCTTTATATGGAAAAGGTATAACGTGTATCTAATATTTCTGGACATTCTTTGTCTTTGTTATGGATGCCTAGTTAATTTTAATAATATTTTAAAATGTCTATCCTACCAGTGTGACTTCATGGGCTCCTCAGGATATAGTTTCCAGAACACAATAAACAGCAGTCAAACAATTGTATTTTAGATTTTCCTTGGGGTTTTTTTCTGGGCTGTGAGGCCGTGTTCTGGAAGAGTTTCTTTCTGACGTTTCGCTTGCCTCTGTGGCTGGCATCTTCAGAGAATGGTTGGGTAGGATTGTGTGTGGGATTTATATATTGTGAACCCCTGTTGGGGAGGATATGCAAATTTGCGTAACTAACCATTCAAATACACAAATTTACATACCCTCCCCAACAGGGGTTCACAATATCTAAATCCCACACACATTCCTACCCAACCATTCTCTGAAGATGCCAGCCACAGAGGCAAGCGAAACGTCAGAAAGAAACTCTTCCAGAACACGGCCTCACAGCCGGGAAAAAAACCCAAGGAAAATCTGTGGATGCCGGCCATGAACGCCTTCGACTTCAAATTATATTTTAGCATTAAATAGTCTACTGTAAGGTGCCTTGAAGACCCAAAGAGCTACTTTTGACCTATAAAGCCCTATACAGCTTAGGTCCAGGTTATTTGAAGGACCGTATCTCCCTGTATGAGCCCAGTAGAGCTTTAAGATCATCTGGAGAAGCCCTTCTCTTGTGTTCCACCACCTTCTCAGGAACAAAGAGGAGAGGGTCTTCTCAGTGGCTGCTCCCAGACTTTGGAACTCCCTCCCCAGAGAGGCAGGATGGTCCCATTCTTGCTTTCCTTCCAGCAGCAGGTTAAAATATTTTTGTGCTGCTAGGTTTTTACAAAGTGACAAGGGCTGGACTTTAAGGCTGTGCAGTGTGGTTTTTAAGATTGTGAAGGGGTGTTAATACAGTTTTTAATGCATTTTAATATTTTTAATGTTTAATGTTCTTAACTTATACATTGTTTAATTCTTTTTTACATTTTATATTTATATTGTAATGTTTACTTTTGTATTGTTTTTAACTTGTATCATTTTAAAGATATTGTTAGCCTGCTTGAATCCCATTGGTGGGAGAAAGACAGGATATAAATGAATAAAATAATAATGTCAAAAGCTGGAAAATTAAAATTTTAAAGATTAATTAAAATTAATAAACAGCATGTTGTATACAGTAGTTAGTAGCAACAAACAGAGCAAAATCTTTTTTTTCTAAGGAAACAGCTGACTAGGACACAAGTCTTCATTTTCCCATCTCCAAAGCCCTGAGAGTCATCCTGCAATTGCTCAGTTAAGTCCTGAGAGTCATCCTGCAATTGCTCAGTTATTAAAATACTGATGGCTTAAGAATATCAGTATTTTAATTCTTCTTAAAAGTAACGTTTCAAGTTCTATATATGAGCATGCAGAGGTCACATTTACTGCAGTGATGAGCTGGAATGTTTTAAGATCTCTGGCCTGACATGGTTTATGCATGTTAAAAATCTTAAAAATTTCAGCTCATCACTGCAGTAAATGTGACCTCTGCATGCTCATTTATACAACTTGAGAGCCAGAGCTCTTCAGGGCGCCACCAAACTGCAGACCCCAGGATTCTGCAGAATGCAGCCATGGCATTTAAAGTGGAACCATAGTGCTATAGTTACGTAGTGTGGAATGGCCCAGGGAACTAGAATCCCAACAATATCTACAGTTGCTAATCCCTGTGTTAAAGCAGAGGTAGGATAATGCGCTGTCTTGGTCCTTTTGACCTCCCATTAACCCTAACCAGCCTAACCAGTGGTGAAGAATGCCAAGAATTGCAGTTCTAATCATCTAGAAGGCTTCATGAGTCGTACCCCTTCAAGTAAGAGTGAAATGACATAATGAACAAGCATGCTTCTTGTGAAGGACAAGCCATAGCTCCATAGGAACCCTGACTTGTCATGATGTGTGAGGTTTTGAAAATGGAAAGAATTCTCTCTTGACCCTCCCTCTCAATTTTTAATTTAATTTAGGCTTTAACACCTCTACACCAGTTGTGCTAATGCTATCATTTTTGAAACCCTGAGTAGGTGACCCCCCCCCATGTTCAAAAATAGGCAGAGGAGCTGGGGATTTGAGCAATACTGTAATTGTCATAATTGTCATCATCATCTCAGCTTCACTGTCTACCAGGTGGTATTGATTGTAGTTTTGGATGCCAGTAATTCAGATTTTATCCTAGAAATCAGTAAGGTATCAAGTAGATAATGCAGCATGTTCCAAGTAGCATAAACTTTACAGTTGTGATCCTGTCTATAGTTGATTTCATCTGGAAGTTTTGTCAGTTCAGTTGAAATTGCTCCCAGGGACCAACTCCAAATAGGCTGACAAAACATCTGAATGTTTTTATTTATGAAATTGCCATTGTTGCTGTGTGCCTTCAAGTGATTTCTGACTTATGGTGACCCTAAGGTGAACTTATCACAGGGTTTTCTTGGCAGAATTAGGTCAGTGACACTATGTGGAACATGCTATGTTATGTGAGGATACCTCTCTGATTCCTAGATTCTTGGATTGATGTTCCAAACCTCCAGTTCATAACATTTGGTAGACTGTGAAACTGATATACCAACGACTGCTGCTATTACTGTTGCTGCTGTTATTATTATTGTTGGAAGTTTATTGGTATTGTCTTATTAATTGTTTTGGAAAAGTGTAGACAAAGAATGGAGTGCTAGTCTGCCTTTTCACCCCATGTACTTAAACTGTCATAAAGCATCGCCTTCCAATGCCTCCCATCTCTACTAGCCCACCCAATCTGCTCTCCCTGAAAAAAAGCTAAGGCAATCAAGTGGGGGGGGGGGAGAGGAGAAGCAGGGGGACAGAATGAAGTGAGGTTTCAGATACCAAATGTCATCATCAGTAGTCAGATGGTCTCAAGCAACTTTGTGTTTGCATGTTTGTGCAAATGTATTATACACCTTTCTATCAATTTCAGCATCTGCTGAAAGAAAACATAGATGTTACTTTTAAGCATGGCATTTTCACACCATTTTGGGGTTTGTTGCACATCCTTGTGTGACTGCAGTCAGGTTTGTTTAGTTTTGTACGTGTTTATGCCTTTTGTGTCAGTGTAGTGTTATCTTCATATGCGAAGGGGGAAAAAAGCCAGAATGTTATTTTAGGTATCCTAATTATCCTGGTAGACCAGCTCAGAATTCAGAATGTCAATCCTGGGTTCACAGCACAGGTGGGCAGAATAAAGATTTGTATCTCCCCATAGAGGTTTGGGTGATCGTAGCCCAAGGCACTTTGTTGCCTGGGGCGAAGTACAAGATGACATTCCCTCATTCCATGTACAAAAGCCAACTAGATTGGCAGTTTAATCTCTCTTCAGTCCTGGTGACTTGAGAACATCCTCTGTCTCACCTGTAAGGCCAGCAGACTAGGTTAGGGGTACACAGCTATCCAATACCTTAATGTTGCTTCCCAGTATCTGCCACCTGAGGTGACAGTTTCACTTTACCTAATGTAGGAGAATGTAGCTTAGTGGCAAGGATTTCTGATTATTTAACAGTAGCAGTGTTAAATAACAGTAGCAATGACATATTCCTGAATGTATACAAGGCACCACCATATGAGCAAAGTTACTGGCATTGTTCCTGGTGTTTCCAGCTATGTGCAGTTTTGTTTTTTTTTCCTGGCAGTTCATTTATAGATTCCTTGGACTTCAAGAGCCTGATAAAACCATTTTACATGAACATAAAAAAGAGTCCTGTTGGATCAACCAAAATGTGTAATAAGCCCACTCATCTGGTTCTAGCAGTGGCCAGCCAGTTGCCACATGGAAGCTCACAAGCAGTACCTGAATAGAGCTTGTTTTTCTTTATCCCAGTATGAGGTATGCATAAGTGTTTTGCCTCTTGGACCCAGGCATTCCAAGTATTTCGGTATGCAGTTTATGGCTAAGAGCTTTGAATGTTCCCTCACTTCATTGTTGGGGTCCTTTGGATATGCTAGTAATCCTAATTAAGTTATAGAGTGAAAGATCTTATGTCCATTTTTAGTACTTACCTTGTTTGACTTTCATTTCACCTTGTAGAAAGTACTGTATTTAAATCTTCCTTATTTTTAAAGCAGCAGCAGATTAAATAGTTGTGACGTGCCTGTATGTTTTGGTAACAGTTGACAGGGCCTACAAAAGCAACATATACTGTATATAATTTAGTTGATTGCTCTGTGTTAAATATAAAATTTGGACATTTTAATGCTTTTGTTACATTTCCAAGTTTCCTGGCATCAACAGGAAATTGAAACTGTAACTGTGTGAAAAGGGCTAGCTCCCTTTATCTTGTCTATGTTCTATAAAATGACCTGAAATAATTTGACTGTAGTATTTGAAGCTGTACCTTATTAGATGGGCAAGGGGATAAACTTTTGTACTGCAGCTCACAGAATGTTCTAGGCAGCATCACCAGTAGCCATGGTGCATAGGGGTTATTAGGAGTTGTAGTTCAAAATGAAACCTTTCCAGGCCCTGTTCTTATTTATAGCAGAGGGTTGGCAACTTTGGACAATCCGCCAACCATTTTCATGCACGCACACACTCCACTGTAATCCAGACCAGTCCTTACTGTTGAAATGGAAGTAAGCAGAAATCTACTTCTGGTGTGAAAAAAAAAAGCTTTTAGAAAGGTTAAAAGTAAAACAAGGCATGCTTGCTTGCTTGCCAACTTCAAAGGCAGTCACAAGTGGTACCTGCAATCAAATGTTTTTTCAAGGTTCCCTCCTGTGTATTATGGCTCCCTCCCCCAGAGTTTTTTTTTTCCTTTGTGGGGGTGGCATTTCTGCAAAGTTTAGGGTTCCTGGAAGTCTGCTAATCATTCCCGCTTGTGCACGAGTGGTTCTGTTTTGGCTTTATAAGTAATGATGGACATAGGCTGTATGTTTGAAATGGAGGGAATGGTAGACTCTCATTGTCCCTATGTTTTGCTTTCTCTTGAGCACAGTGGGACTTGCTTCTGAAAAAGAATGAATAGCGTTGCACATGTGAACACTAATCTGCTTTTCTGTGGAAGCTGTACATGCCTACTCCAAAATAAGTCCTTTTGAGTTACATTGTAAATCTGTAAAGCATTGTATCCTAAGACTAACATCTGGATTTGTTGTCAGGAGCTGTGGATCTAAGGCAAAGAAGGAAGCCAAACTGTACAAGCAATCAAGAGAAAACTCCCCAAAAAGACGAGGAAAGCAAAAAAAGACCTCCGAGATGTGAGCTGTGCCAATTTTTTTTCTCTTCTAATGTTTCACTTCTATCATAGTAACATTGCCGATAAGTTGTAACATTTTTGAGTATTATAAATTTATTTTCAAATTCTTTTGGTAGAATGTGTAAAAATTCTTATACCTGGAGACAACTTATGGCTGCTTGTTAGCCTGGCCTTGTAAATAAGTCCACTAAAGTAACTTCTTTTTGTTATGTGCCTTCGAGACGTTTATGACTTATGCCAACTCTAAAGTGAACCTATCATTGAGTTTTCTTTGCAAGATTTATTCAGAGGGGATTTGTCATTGCTTCCTCTGAGGCTGGGAGAGTGCCACTTGCCCAAAGTCTCCCAGTTGGTTTCTGTGGCTGAGCAGGGATTCAAATCCTGGTCTTCACAGTCCTAGTCCAACACTCAAACCACTATACCATGCTGGTTCTTGACTTAAAGTGATTAGTCTCATTATTTTGCTAACTTGCTAAGAGGCTAGCAGCCTGTATGTTATTTTCCTCTCCTGTGATAAGCATGGAAAAATATTGCAAAATTCAAGATTGTGCTAATATTTGCAATAGAATGTTCTTCTTCTCTTCTCTTTACTGTAGCCGTTGACCCCACTTCCAAATGGATTCTAGAGGGTCTTCCAGACACAGGGACCTGACTTCCTTGATTGAGGCTATCCATCTTCCTCTTTTCCTACTGTCTTCTACCTTACCAAGCATGATGTTTTCTAGTGAGTCACATGTCCTCATGATATGGCCAAAGTACAACAGTCTCAGTTTAGTCAATTTGGCTTCTAGGGAGAGTTTAGCCTTGATTTGCTCTGATAATACCCATTTATTTGTCTTTAGCAGTCATCAGTATCTGTAGAACTCTTCTCCAACACCAAGTTTCAAATGAGGTGATTTTCTTCCTATCAACTTGCTTCAGTGTCCAGCATTCACAACCATACATAGAAACTAGAAATACAATGGCATTAAAAATCTTAATTTTTCTATCCAATGAGATATCTTTACACTTCAGGATCTTGTCTAGTTCCTTCATAACTGCCCTTCCAAGTCTTCTTCTGATTTCTTGACTACAGTCTCCATTCCGATTAAGGATTGAGCCAGGCTATTGAAAATCTTGAACTATTTCAATGTCTTCATCATTTACTCTCAAGTTATGTAAACCATCTGTGGTCATTAATTTTATTTTCTTAATATTAAGCTGTAAACAGATCTTTGCACTTTCTTCCTTGAGTTTCTTCAGTAATCGTGCCGGGTCTTTGCTATTTTCTGCTAGTAGTATGGTGTCAGCTGTCTGTCTTAAAGTGTTGATGTTCACAGGTTGATTTCTGAAATTCTTTGGTGTGCTTCATTATCCAACATATGTTTGCAATATGATCCTTAGTGCCTCTTTGTTTTCTGAACCCAGCTTGGACATTTGGCATTTCTCGCTCCGTATACGGTAAAAGTCTTTGTTGTCAAATTTTGAGCAGGATTTTCCTTGCATTGGAAATTTGTGCAAGGGTCCAGTGGTTACTGCAATCTCTGGTATTCCATTTCTTGGGGATTGGGACACATATTTAATATTTCTAACCTATGGGCCGTTGTTTTGTTTTCCATATTTGTTGATAGATTTTAGTTAGAACTATAGTAGGTTCTATCTCTTTAGCTTGAAGCAGCTGTACTGGTATGCCGTCTGTTCCTGATGGTTTATTTCTCCCAGATGCTCTGAGAGCTGCTTCGACCTCACTTTCTAAAATTGGACGTTCATCTTTAAATGGTTCTTCCTTGAATGAATCAGCCATCCTTTCATAGCTTTTATATAGCTCTTCAGTATATTATTTCCATTGCCTTTTTATTTCTACCTGGTCATGCAATGTGTTCCCCTGCTACTTGTAGAGCACTCATGTTCTTGGTTTAAATTTCCCTTTGATTTCTCAGATCTTGTGGAAGAGCTTTCCTGTTCTTCCTTTTTTGTTGTCACCTTCTGTTTCTCTGCATTGATTGTTATAATAGCTCTCTTTGTTCTTGCACACAGGTCGCTGAACAAACCTGCATTCAGGGTTCTGATCCTAATTCTGTCCCCTTTTACTTTTGCTTCTCATTCATCCTTAGATGCTTCAAGAGTTTCATCTGTTATCCATTGAGACTTCTCTTTCTTTTTGACTGTAGGTCTTTTTGCATTCCTCCCTGATAATGTCTCTGGCTTCAGTCCAGAGTTCTTCTGGCTCCAAGTCAATAACACTTAATAGTGTGAACCTATTTTTTACATTATCTTTAAACAGTACAGGGATGTTCCTTAGGTTGCATTGAAGCATGATGGTTGGTTTAGTGTTCTTCTTTAGCTTAACTCTAATTTTTGATATTAGCAGTTCATCGTCTGTGCCACAATCTCTTCCTGCTCATAATTTTGCAGAAAGGAAGGAACATCTCCATCTTCTGATTCCAATTATGTAGTCTATTTGATTTCTATATTGGCTATCAGGTGATGTCCATATATAAATGGTTGCCTTTTTGGTTGCTTGAAGAATGTGTTTGTGATAAACAAACTCTTGGCCTCACAAAATTCAATCAGTTGCTGTCCTGCCTCATATCTTGATTCCAGGCAAAATTTTCTACAATCTTTGATTCTGCTGTGTTTCCTACTTTTGTATTCCAATTGCCTATGATTAACAAGAAGTCCAGTTATGGTGTGTTATTAATTTCCTCCTGGACTCCAGCATAGAATCTTTCAATTTCTTCTTCAGCTTCTGTAGTTGAAGCATACACTTGGATTATGGTTATATTGATGGGTTTTCCCTGAACTCTTATTGATATGATTTGGTCAGACTTTGCATTATATCCTTTTGTTACATCTTTCCCCACTATTAATACCACCCCATTTCTTCTTGTATTTTCATTTCCTGAGTAAAACACTATGTTATTATCTGACTTAAAATATCCCATTCCTGTCCACTTTAGCTTGCTCACCCCAAATATTGTTGATATATTTAATCTCTTGTTTTATGATTTCTAGTTTCCCCTGATTCATGCTTCTCACTTTTCATGTTACTATAACATGTGTTGTGCAGCTTCGGACTTTCTTTTCACCTCTGAGCATGTCAAGAGCTGAACACCCTTTCAGTTTGAGTCCAGTTGCGTCATTATTCATCACGCTACTCGTAGTTTTCCTCTGCTGTACTCCAGTAGCTCATTGAATGCCATCTGATCTGGGAGTCTCATCTTCTAGCACTGTCTCTTGATTCCTTTTGGATTGTCTTTTCATAGGGTTTTTAGGGTAAAAGACATTCAAAAGGGGTTTACCATGCCAACTACTGTGCAGTATTAACAAATGTTAGCTATGGTTCCACTGCTATAGTGCCTGAGAGATCCTCTGCCAGTGTGAACCCTTCCCCACACACACCTACTGCTGTTGCGCAGTAGCTGTTTGGCTTGAACAAAAAAAGCTAAATGTTGTTGCATATAAATGTTCACTGAAGTTACTGCATCACTTCCTTAGTCTACAGCAGTCTTGCAGAGGGACTGTGTATATGAGAAATATAAAGGAGCTGGAAACCAGTGCTATTGCCATGCTTTCCCCCAAAGCACTTAGAATTCACCCTGAGTTCCTTGGTTAGAAGCCAAAATAGCTAAAGCATCTTGAAACTAGCTCAGATTTGTGCTCTAAGGGGATGTGTTTTTTATGAAACAAGTTCCTGCCATTTTACATTTTTTAATTAAAAACAGTCTCTGGAAGTTGTTTTTTTTAATTTTAAGTAGTGAGTTAGAGAAGGAGGGAAAGAGATTTTAAACCATTTTCTTGCCCCCCCCCCCATTCACTGACTCCTCTTTCAACAACTTTTTCTCACTGTGACGTTTTAGATGCATAATTCTACACGTGAACACTAGTTAGAACTCAAGAGGAAGAGAAACAACTCTTTGGTATATTAGGTGTGCAAACACGGCTAAAATAATTGAGCACTCCTCCATCTAGCAGTTATAACTTCGCATAGCTGCCTTTTCATTTTGAAAACAGAAACAACCCCTTAACTTGTTAGGGCTTCTTTACACACATTTGCATGCAATATGTAGTTGCACCTTCCAGTATTTGTTTAGTTTAGGAGGTTGAATGAACCTGGTTCACTTTTGTCCATTTAGGTGACCTCAGGCATGAACTAAAGAACTAAATTCACAATTAAAAGTAAAAAGTCCTAAACTGCTTGTAACATTATACACCAAATTGCCTAGCAGTTTTCATTAAACACAGCTATTTAAAGAAAGACAGCTGTGAGTAGAGAAGGAATTGCAGCCATGTAAAATATCAGCAAGCTCTACTCTTTGATTTTGTAGTAAGATATTAATGGGAATTGCGTCTTTACAGGTATATATTTGCCTGTGCCTTTTTAAATTCAATCCTCATGCTATTGACACAGCAGCCTATAATTGCATTTTGCTGCTGGAAACATCTGATCAGCTGGGCCAGTCCTACCACTAGTCAGTGTGTGACACGATCCCCTCAGCTGGCAAGGGCTGAGGGTGCCAATGGTGGCAGCCTCTCTGTTATTCTTCCTGAACTCCACAATTGTCTTGGACCCCTCAAACTAGCCTGAAGGTCTCAGGTAGATTAAAGGACACACTCCAGTGTTGTTTCACCAGTGTTGAAGTAAGATTAAACTGCTAGTTCAGGCAGCTTTTTCTATATGGAATGGTTGCATGTCTGTCTCCTCAGGGAGCTGTATTTCTTGGGCTGGTCCTGTTGACCAGATTACCAGAACTGACTAGTGACAGGAGCATTGGGTTAAGAAAACTATTGGTATGACCCTGAAAGACTGTTCTTTGTGCTCAAAATCAACAGCTTCCAAGGGGCTTTACATGATGTTTATAACATTCATTTTCAGATGTCTTAATCCCACGTTTTGCAAAGCTTTTCTTCGGCTGTCTTGCAGCAGTTATAAGTGGAATGATGTATGCCATATACCTCTCAACATACCATGAACGCAAATTTTGGTTCTCTGGCAGACCGGTAAGGAAGTAGAATCATTTTTATAAATGCAAAAGACATCCTACCGCTTGTTTTTATACTAAAATAAACAAATGTGACTGCTCCTGTAATATCTATTACCATATTTTATTATCTACCTTTATGTTCTGCCCTTCTTCAAGGAAATATGTGTGTCTTTCCTCCCCACATTTTATTCCCTCCTGTGACGTAGGTCTGGCTTGAGGTAGAATCAGTGACCTATCATCAACCAGATAGTTTCACAGCTCAGTAGAGAATTGAACCTGGATTTTCCAAGTCCCAATGCAGCACAATTTAGCACTCTTAATTGCTACACCATGCTGGCTGGCTGTTTCTCAGAGCAGCCAATATGTCCCAGGATATGGCCTGAAGGGACATGAAACCATATTCTTGCTGAGGATGAGTAGGTCTGGGTCAGATGGTACGCACTCACCAACATAATCTAGGAATCCTAACCATGTTGTTTAAGGAAAGGGAGGATTTACTTAATATGTGAATGTAATAAATGTACATTTATTATAAATATATGTATAAATATACTAAATGAATCTGTAACTACATCTTGTCTCCTGACTCAGTTCTCCAAACCTGCCTTAAAAGCCAGCAGCTGCATCAAGCAATGGAGGTCTGTTCTGCTAGTGAGCGGGGTGCAGGAGGATGATA
The DNA here is from genome assembly GCA_030847615.1 of Gambelia wislizenii. Classification (NCBI taxonomy): domain Eukaryota; kingdom Metazoa; phylum Chordata; class Lepidosauria; order Squamata; family Crotaphytidae; genus Gambelia; species Gambelia wislizenii. Next base: position 295,427,710 of record JAUMIR010000004.1, read on the forward strand.
TTTCCAATTGCGTCCATCCAGCAATTTCTGTCACCAACCCTCATTGCACCAGAGGCCCTGTTTCTGATTGTCACACTGGAGATTGTTGTCGGGAGGGGACTGGAAACGTTATCCTGCTATGCCCGATCGCCAGCAGAACAGAATTTTGTTGTTTGATGTTGCTGCTGGCTGTTAGGTTGGTTGTGGGGGTGCATTGTGATTGTGGCAATATTGCCACAATTGTGAATCCAGCACATGGCTGAATATGGAGCCATTACAGATCAATAATTCTAGGTTATGAATCCATAACTGCAATGTAGGATGTCATCTATTATGGAATAAATTCTAGGATAAGAGGAAAGGGGAAATGAAACACTTTATAGGTGGATTAGTAAAAATACCACCCAGCCAGGAAGGAAGAGGCATGGGTAAGAAGCAGTCTCATCCTTGACGCTAAACGCTGTGGTTTAGTGGGAGAGTGTTCGACTACAATTGAGTAGAGTTTGGGAAGTCCACATTCAAGTCCCCATTCAGCTGTGAAACTCACTGGACAATCTTGGGCCAGTTATATTCTGTCAGCCTGACCTACCTCACAGGGTTGGTATGAGTATAAAGTGAGAAAGAGCTGAATTTCACAGTAAGGTTGCAAGATTCTGATGTTGTAGCTTTTGCAGCTTCTGCTTGCTATGTAGAACAATCCCATTTCACTTTCTGGTATCTCTGTTGGAAGTGGATTTCTGGGTGCAAGGCTGGAAGAAACCTCTGCCTACATGATTCTTTTGAGAGCTGCTGCCAGTCAGAGTAGGTGCTAACAAACTAGATAAGCAATAGTTCCCCAGCCATCCTAAGGCAGTTCTTCATGTCTCATGGACACCTCCAAAATTATTCCCATTATTCTGGCATTATTGTTTTGATATTTATTTATTTACTTATATGACGCATTTAACCAAAAAACATCCTCGCAGGGCTTACATATACAATTGTCCCTCCACATTTGCAGGTTAAGCATTTGCAGAATTGATTATTTGTGGATTACTGTATTTGCTACTGCCTCCACTGCTGCCCTATATTTTTTTTTTAAAAAAAGGTTCTCTCTAGGCATTTCTAGGTCCTCCAGTGTGATTCTATTGTCAACTTCCACTGCAAGTTGACCATGGAAGTTGACCATAGAATCATGCTGGAGGACCTAGAAATGCCTAGAGAAGTGTTATCTCAGGTTAAAAAACTAGCATTCACAATTATAAACAAAATTGGAATCTGCAAAGAGTCCCATAATGGATCCCTCACATAATACATGGGCCTGTATTTGCATTTTTTCCACTTTTGTGGTGATCCAGTGCTCCAACCCCTGCAAAAGTTGAGGCTGACTGTAGTTAATTAAACAGTCCCTGTCCTCAGGCTTACCATAAGACATGGTGCACAAGGCAAAATGGATGGGGAGAGAGGAAAGGAAATAGGTTCAATAGCAGCTAAGTCTCAGCATGATGGAGGCATGGCTGGCTGGCTGCTGCTCTTCTACCTCTGTGATCATAAAGATGGCAGTTGGAAGCCAAACAGAGAAGCTGTCACCAGCAGCTGGGTCAGGGAGGACAGGCTCCTTCATATGCTGTCATGATTTCTAGAAAACCTTACCTATAGCCATGTTGAGAGATGGTTTAAGTGCTGGACTAAGACTCCAGGAGACCAGGGTTCAACTCTCCACTCAGTCGTGGAAGCCCAGTGAGTGAGCTTAGGTAAGTCACACTCTCTCAGCCTCAGAGGCAGGCAGTGGCAAACCACCTCTGAATAAATCTTGATAGGCCCTCTTTGATAGGTTCGCTATAATTCAGAGTCAACTTGAAGGCACATAACAATAGCAATAATAAGCCAGGTTGATCCAGATCTTTTCCCTGGATGGAAATGGCTTTTCCCATTATTTTTTAAAATAAATATGGCCTGTCTGAAAGAACTGTAGCTGGTGTTTTATTCCAGCAAGCATCATTTTGTTCTGTTTTTTTCTTCTTCTTCTAGGAGCTGGAGCGGGAAATCACATTTCAGGGCGATAGTGCTATTTACTACTCATTTTACAAAGAATTATTAAAGGCACCTTCCTTTAAAAGAGGTAAGGCAAATAGTGCAGAGCTTTAAAAAAAAACAAAAAAAACTAGAGGTCCCAGAATCTCCCAGCCAACATGGTCAATGGCTGAGCTGCTGGCTGTGGTGTTCTGGGAGTTCAAAAATGCAAGGTTTCCAATACACTCAGTAATAGTGACTGAAATGAAATCAGACAAGCATGAGTACTTGGTAGCTTCCTATTTTGGCAAACTTTTCAGAATTGCACAAAATGTATGTTAGATTTCCAAACTGCAGTTGCCCCTCCACATTTGCGGCTTTCACATTCGCGGTTTTGATTATTCGCGGAAAGCTGCCTGCCCCCCCCCCTCCACTCTGTCCCTTCCCAAGGCAGCGAAGGTGTTCTCAGGAATCCCTTCGCTGCCTTGGGAAAGGGGTGGTGGTGGAAAGCCTCCCTCATTCCACCCCAGTCCCTTCCCAAGGCAGTGAGGGACCCCCTACGCCACTTTGGGAAGGGCAGGGGGGCTGAGGGAGAGTGGCGGCAGGGGCTTCAGAAGCCCCCGTCGCCACTCTGGGAAGGGCAGGGGGGTGAGGGAGAGTGGCGGCGGGGGCTTCAGAAGCCCCATAGCCCGCTGAGAAAGGCCGGGGAGAGGCAGTGCAGCCTCCTCCCCACCCACACGCTGCCTTCCCCGGCCCTTCTCAGTGGGGTCCGGGGCTTCTAAGGCCTGGAGTCCCCTCAGAAAGGCCACGGAGAGGCCAGCCAGGCTGGCCAGACACCCTCCCGCTGCCTCCCTCCCTCGGGGGGGGGGGCCTGCGGGAGCAGCATCTGTTATTCACGGTTTTTCCACATTGGCGGGGGGCTCAAGAACCTAACCCCCACAAATGTGAGGGACAACTGTACATGGAACTTCTGAGCAGGTACAACAGAAAAACCTAGGAAAAGCTCAGTAAAGTTTCCACATCCTCTTACCAACACCATCTGGATCTCTACCTGTGTCATCCCTTTGTTCTCTGTTGTTGTCTGTTTCTTATCCTGTTAGGCCACGACTGAAAAAAGCATAATGCTTAGGCTAAGGAGAGGTATAGGCATGGACATGATCAGTTCCCGGATGGGATTGCTCTGGGAACCTCATATGAATCATGGTGAGCTTTCTCAAAAAGAGCAAGATAAATATTGCTTTTTTTTAAAAAAAAAAACCATAGAGGAAGTTAGGTATCTCTTAAGTATCTTTGAAATCTGTGAGATGCAAGAACATGATGAGGCATCCAGTGTTCTCTGGATTGTGCTGCTGCACATAGACTGCATTTGCACATCACAATATGCTGTGGTTGGTGCTTATATCCAAATTGCATGGTATAAGGCCAAGCAAGCCAGGGGTATGTCACGTTTGGAGGGTCAGATGTTGTGACTAGCCATGATTTAAACAAGCCAGAATTTATAAGAGAACAATAAATTATAAGTTTACATTGTGGTTTATGTAAGTTAACAAACCATGGTTTTTTGACAGAGGCAGGTTCACTCACCACAACAAGCCAGATTTCCGCAAGTCACATTGTCGCTTATTACTGCATACAGACATAGTCAAACACTTAGAGCAGGGCTTGCTGGTAATTGAAACGTGTTAGATTTCAGAGTAGGCATAGTAAGGGTACAGTGGAGTTTTATTGCACAATTGACAGACCATAGATTATCAATCAGATTCATCACATGAGTGGAGATTTTGTAGGAGGACAAGTGTCAAAGGGATGCAATTTGAACCACCTACCTCCTGCAAAAGTGAATGTAAATCAGTTGCAGTAAATCAATCCAACATTACTTTTTATGCTCTTCCTAAGCATAATCAGAACTTTGAATTCCAACTCCCAGGATCTCAAGTCACCTTGGCCAGAGATTCTGGGAAATGTAGTCCAAAGAGAAAAACAAAGCAAAAAGAATACACCACTCAAACATTTCCAAGTTCTATCATGAATATAATGAGATGGCATCTAGCAGCTTTTTGCAGGGCATAATGTTGCTAAAACTCTGAAGGCACTTCCTAAATTCTGGTAAGTAGAGACACTGCACAGCTTCAGAAGTAGTGTAACAGGAGTAAATAGAGTAGACATTTTTTATCTAGTTGGTCATGAGACATTGCATAAATAATACAGGTTGTTCTCCCCTCCTCTCCATCATCCACAGGCATTTACCAACTTACCCACGACAACAGCACTCTCTCAATGAAGACAATGAATGCTGTGCGACAGATGACTTTATATCCAGAATTGATTGCCAGTATCTTGTATCAAGCATCTGGCAGTGAAGTATGCATCTTTGCCTTGCTTTCCTGAGTGTTAAGTGGAAGGGATATATTCACCCTAATTAAAAAAAAAAAATTTAGAGCATTAATCATGTACCCAGAGGTTTAATGAATGCATGACAAATCAAGGCTCTGTGCATTGATAATGCTTTTTGTACTCAGATACAAGTGCAACTTGCTCTGTATTGTAGACTGTATGAATTGATCCCCTTTACTGCAACAGAGAGAAAACTATGAAAGAAGTAAATCATAAAATAAAGGTGACTGGGCAGGAAATATTTGGCTCTCCAGATGTTTTAGATTACCATTCCCACAGTCCCTTAGCATTGGCCATGTTGGGGCTGGTGGGAGCTGAAGGTCAAAACAACAGGAGAGACAAAGGTTCTCTCTTTTAAAATTTTTATTTAAACTACGAAATACAAAAACTTGAAAAGTTACAGTGTGACTGTAGTTCAATATACATAAAATAAAACCATCCAATTGATCCTGTTGTGGAAATTGTTAATCCATTGAAAGGAGTTAAAAATCAATAACTACAAAGCCTGTCTTGGAGCAGGAGGATCTGATCAGGTGACAGCGTCATTCCATAAGTTCAAATGTTGAGATGGTGGCAAAGGAGGATATTCTAAAGAATTAGCAAAGGGTGAAAAGAGAAACCATTTCTCCTCAAAAGGAGTTTGACGTAAAGTAAAACTGTCAATCCTGTTGGATAGCTTTTCCATTAATAAAGTATTCCAGACCTTTTGCCGCTAATTCTCCATGGGCAAGCAGCCAGTCTTCTGTGCTATCTCCCAAGTGAGTAATGGCAACAAAAAAATCAAATTATATGTTTGTACTTTATATTCTTATTGTTACCAATAAATAAATCTTAAAATAAAGGTGACCAGGCAGGAAATCATTGGCTCTCCTGATGTTTTAGATTACCAATCCCATAGTCTCTTAACATTGGCCATGTTGGGTGGAGCTGGTGAAAGCTCAAGGTCAAAAAACCCAGGAGAGATGAAGGTTCTCCACTCCTGAAGGAACTACGTCTACCAAGATAGCTGGCTTGAGTTTTCAGCTGTGGTGGTGCCAAAAAAATGCAGTTAAGTCAATTGGCCTTCAGTATCTATGGAGTAAGAAAATATTGACGAGTTCTCTTTTTCAGTAGGGATATGGATGTGCAGTCACTCATTTTTGTGTACAATAGTTCATATAAACAACCTGTAATTGTGTCTAAATGTGTGAGTGATGAGCCAGCGAGCCTTGGATTCAAATGGGGACCCCTACCATAAATGTACTAGGTGGCCAAAGGCAAGTGGGGAATGGGGGGCGGGGAAATAACTGAATTTGACAGTCATTATGAAAACAGCTTTTCCCCACCTCCTGATACTTGTGAGAAAATGTTCACCTATTTGCAAGGCATATGGGACATTTCTGATAGTAAAGTACACACTAATAAGTGTGCTTATTTTAAAATGAGAATGGCCAAAGGCTGTATAATTGAGGGGGAAACACATGCATAAACATGTTTTAGTCAGTGGTGGAAGGTTGCATAAATTTAGGTACGTTGTACAAATGAGGAATAATTTGTAAAAATAGTTTATATGAATTTTGGTGTGGGAATAAAACACAAAAACTCACAACGCCATATGAGAGACAAGAATAGGAAGAAAATGCAGATGGGTTTTGGAAAAATTCAGCAGAACCAAAACTGAATGATTTTGACCTATGCAGTATTGTGCCAGCCACATTCCTAGTCCTTGCTCTGCAATATAGGGTACTACTCACCTATCTAGCAGGGCTGTTGTTGCCACACATTGGTGAGCAAATGCGGCTCTCCCAAATGGTTTTAGACTGTAGTTCCCATAATTCCGAATCCATTAGCTATGCTGACAAAGGCTGAGGGGACTTGGAAGTCCAACATCTGCAATTGCATATCCCTATTGCAAAGATTACTTAAGGAATGTATGTGATGATGTACACTTCCAATTTACTGTATAAATCATAGAACCATTGAATCATAAGAATTGGAAGGGGTCTCCTAGGCCATCGAGTCTGGCCCCCTGTTCAGTGCAGGATCTTCAGATAAAGCATCTCTATTATTACTACTGTAAATATTATTAGATTGGAATCCAGAGGATGGAACCCAATTGGTGCACTATGGTGGCATAACAGTCAGTTGCACCAGCATAGTGCATGTGTTTCAGATTTGCACAGTAGTGGGGTGGGGAGAGAGGGAGGACACAGAGAAAGCAGTTGCTATCTAGAGCAGATGCTTCTGTATCCTGAGCAGCCAGTCTCCACAGCGCCTGCCTTCCACATGAGTCTTCAAAGTTCAAGGCACTTTGAGAAGTCTGCCTTGGAAAATCATTGCCTTTAGCTCCAGAGACTCTCTTAAAAGACCCAGCAGTAGGCTGCTCAATGGGGCAGTGTCCTCTTTGGATGGTGATGGAAATTGCTTTTTTAAACCTTCCCTGTCATTACCTACATTGTTTTTACTACTGCTGCCAATGTGCTCATCACCATTTATTTATTTAAATAATGTCCTCCTGGCCTTTTATCATGAATTTTCAGATAAAATAGTTGAAACAATTCCAGATTAAAATCAATAAATAATTTAAACAAGTTAAAACACATTAAAGAACTCAAAACAACTTTAAAAAGCTAAAAGTGAAAACAGCTTTAAAAAGCTAAAAGTGTTTAAAATCATGCTTATACTTACTGTAAAAGTGAATTAGGCCCAAAGCTTTAATAAAAAGCCATGTCTTAACCTGATGCTGCAAAGAAATCAGTGTTGATGCCAGTTGGGTGTCCAAGGGGATCACATTCCACAAGTGGAAAGCCCTCTCCCATGTCCTCCCTGATCATCTTGCTCCCAGTGAGGTAGAGTCACTGAGTGGTTCTCAACGTGTGGGTCCCCAGATGTTGTTGGACTACAGTTCCCAGAAACTCCAGACAGCAAAGCCAATAGTGAGGGATTCTGGAAACTGTAGTCAAATAACATCTGGGGACTCACAGGTTGAGAACCACTCTAGCAGATCTCAATCCCCAGGCAGGCAAATATTGGGAGATATGTTCCTTGAAGTATTGAGATCTCAAGCCATTTAGGATTTTGCATGTCATCACCAGCACCTTGAATTCAGCAATTCAGAATTATCAGCTGGTGTCAGCATATTTATATTGGCTAACAGGCTTTTGGCAAGAGTGTCCCTTCTGGGAATCAAAACTCTGCCACAGAGACCACTGCTGGAGAGATTTTTTTCTGGTTACTTCTTCTCCTTGTACTCCCTTGGTGAGTGGTGGATTCTGGGATTTGTAGTCCAGAAAAGTAGTGTTTCCAACTCATACTGCAAAGGGACCCCCAAGCCTCTGGAGCAGCATTTCAGAGAGTGCTAAGCTCTTCAGGAGAGAGAGTGAATGGCATTGGTTCTCCCCCCGACACACATACATAACTGAATCATGGATCCTATCTGTTCCCAGAAAGGACACACTAGATCTAACCCATTCTTTTTTTAAAAAAATGAAATTTATGAATTTTAAAATAACATACATAAGCAATTGAAAACACAGTACAATCAGGTAGAGGGTATCAAATCAGAACGTCAGTAGATTTCATGAATTTATCAAATCTATCCAGCCCATTGGTATTAATAAAATTATATCTAGGAGTACCGTACATTGAGACCTAAGCAAATGCCTGTATTTTTAAGGAAGGCTGGGATATATTTTCTTGAGTGTTCTCAATCAACTATTCAGACTCTACTCTTGTCAAATTCTGCTGACATGGTTAGCAGCACTTCCCTTTTGCACAGGTAGATGCTTGAGGCAACAGAAAGTTATGACTGCTATTCCCTGTGTCAAGTTCATGGCACTCCTGCTTACATTTGTGAATTTCAAATAGTGCTAAAGCTACTTGCAAACTTTATGCCATCATTATAATACTTTTTTCCCCCAAAACTTTCATTTTCAGGATGTTATAGAACCAGTATATTTTTACATTGGCATAGTCTTTGGACTTCAGGGGATCTATGTGACTGCATTATTTGTAACCAGTTGGCTTATGAGTGGGACTTGGCTTGCTGGAATGTTGACAGTTGCCTGGTTCATTATAAACAGGTACAACAAACCTTTATTTTTTTAAACATAATTTATGGTGTAATCCTAATACCCAGATCCTCTGCCCTAGAGGGTTTTTAGGACAGTAAGACAGTCCACATCTATACTTAGATTCCAGCTGCGCCTTTGGAAGGCTTTGTCAGTGTAGTTCTTCTAGCTGTGGTATTCACTTGGTAGACACTAAAACAGGGTGATGTGAGGTGGCTTTAAATCTTCTGGTTCCTCAGCTACACCAGTGTAGAAATGGTGTAGTTAATCCTTGCGTTAAATCTCAGTGGTGGTGATGAATTCAAACCCGCCAAAGTATGCTGGATTCAAAGCTCCTCCACCCCTTCTGTGGGTGGTGGGAGACTGAAAACACTAGGTGAACTGCTGCATTTCTCCCGCCCCAGTTGCCCTGTTACTGCTTACTTTAGCATTGCTCAGACTAGTGCTGGCAGGGGAGCACGGGCATTGTAGTTGGACAACACTGGGTTCAGATTCAAGCAATTGGGTTCCTATGATTTTCCTTGTTGGAAACATTCTTTCTGTGCTCTTTGTGTAGAAGCTTCTGTATTGCTGTTGTGTATAACCTCCAGGGCAAGCGTATATTTGGTTGGCTGGAATTCTTGGAACAGGAAACAAATTGTGTGAATAAGGGCTGGAGCTGAGGCCTGCCATGTATATTTTTTGTCATCTTGCTTTCTTGGTTACATCTGTATGTTGTTAAGTTTTCTATAGGCTGAAAGTGCCCTGAAGCCCGCTGAAGGGCATTCCTTTTGCAGTGCAAGTGGCACCACAGAAACTGAAATGTTGCTGCCAAAGAATGTGGACCTTGCTTCCAGTGGAACTTATTCCTAGCCATATAAGGAATTTAGGATTAGATAGCAAGGCTAGTGATGATCAGGCCTAGAAAGCCTCCTGTCATTTAAAACATTGATGCTGGTACATCACATTGTTCATTTTGCATAACAGAAAAATTATGTACTCAATACATCTTCATTATCCTTTTTTTGTTTTTCTGTACCATTTTTTAGGGCTGACACAACAAGGATAGACTACTCTATTCCTTTAAGAGAAAATTGGGCCCTGCCATATTTTGCTTGCCAAGTTGCAGCTTTGACAGGTTATTTAAAGAACAACTTAAACGCTTCTGCTGAGGTAAGATGAAAATGCTGAAAATAGGAATGTGATGGTATAAATAGGCTATATGGAGATGTGATAAGCTAGCCCAATAAATCATGGACAGGGAATTAACCTGGGTGGCCCTCTTCTCTTCTTCTTCCACTTCCTTACCTGTCTTTGAGGAAGATACTGTGGCTTGTAAACATCAAACTAGGAAACTGTAGTTTTAGTGCCATTTATAAGCCAGGATCAAATAGGGTTTGATTATAGATTTTAGTGCTTAAATCACACTTTCCTGGGCTATATCATCATTGTCCACTTGTGTCATGTCATGTCTAACCTATGGGCTCTTTTTCAAGACTAATGGACGCATGTTAGAAATCCTGTCTCTTTCCCAGTCTTTTGTATTCAAAGGAAGCTTCTAGGCCTTGGCCTAAACAGGGGGTGGGTAAAATAAGCTCCCCGGATACTGAACTGCCGGCATTCCTTACCATTGGCCATGCTGGCTAGGACTGATTGGAACGTCAATTCAGCAGTGAATTGAAGCAATTGTTGTCATTTGCCAACTGCTGGCTTTATCCAGTTGTTAGTCCCAACTAGCGTAGTCCCATTGACTCAATGGGACCCTCTGGAACTCCCTTCTGTATGATGTTAGGCTGGCCTCCTTCCTGCTCTCCTTTTGCCAACAGGCAAAAGTCTTTTTATGTAAGCAAGGAAGGTTCTTTATTTAAATAAATAAATAAATCTTATTGAAACATTGATTCATATAAATGTCAATTTATAAAGTTTCCATTGATTTAATGGGTCTACTTTAACAAGGAACTAGCAATTCGATTTAGTTTAATTAGCTAACACACATTGGAAACTGCTTAACGCAGTGTAGATGTGTAAATAGCTATTGCTTAAAACAATTTGTAAGCCGCTCTGATAGCCTTGAGGCTGAAGAGTGGGGTATAAATAAATAAATAAAATAAAATAAAGTTTAATGTGCCCACTAGAGTGATGTTGACAATGTGCTGGCAAATGTTTCTAATGTAATTGGTGATGTTGGGAGCTGCGTTTAGAGACTTGGATTGTTGCGTGTACACACCTCCTCTGTGACCCTTTGGATCTGGGTACCTGGCAACTTTTCTCTGCTGTACTATGCCTCTCCTTCATCTCTCCTTATTCTGGGAGGAACATGTTTAGAAATCCACATGTGCTTATATTTATTGCAGTATGATTTCTTCTTACAAGTTGTTTGAATTTAGTTTTGTGAAGGTGGTCAACTCAGTATGTTTCTCACTTCTAATTTCTTTCAGGTGTCTGTCCTTGTTTTAAACTAGTAAAAATATCATAAGAACAACATTGCTTGCTTAGAGTGAACTAAGGAAAAATGTAGTTCTACATGCTTACCAAAACATCATTGAATACAATGTGACTTCTAAGTAGACATCCTCAAAATTGTGCTGTAAATAGTTCCCTTCCTTGGTATTATTAAGGGCTTGTTCTTGTTGATATTCAGAGCCTGACAAGTTCTATCATAATGAAACTGAATTCAGAGCCATTCAACATTTTGATGCTTATAGATAAAATACGATTAGCTAATTAAGGTAATTGTTTCTTTTCCCTTATATTTTCTCCCTTCCCTCACCAGAGGTTTTGCTACCTGTTGGTCAGTGCGTCAACATACACTTTTATGATGATGTGGGAATACAGTCACTATCTCCTGTTTGTCCAGGCTATTTCTCTCTTCCTACTAGATCTCCTAGGCCTTACACAGACTGAGAAGGTATTTTGATATTTGAAATATATTAGTTGAATACTTATTAAATCTGTTTTTGTTTTTGTTTTGTTTTTTTTGTTTACTTTCTGAAAGCTTCATCTGATGGTTTTGGGTTGGGCACAACATATTTGGGTAGTATAAGTTAATGAGCCGGTGTGATGTAATGATCTCAGTGTTGGATTAGGTCTCCAGAGAACCAAATTGCTGCTCAGCCATGGAAACCCTCTGGATGCAATGGCAAATCTCTTCTGAATCAACCTTGTAAAGAAACTCTGTGATAGGGTTGTCATAAGTTGGAGTTGACTGGACTGTTTGTAACACAAAAACAGCAAAAGCAAATGCAGAAATAATAAAATTACCAAGTCAAGTTGCTTATCTTTGGCAAGACATTTTTTTAAAATAAATAAATACAGTTTTGTAATGAGAATGAGACCTACAGAAGAAATAAGATTCAGAAAAGAAGAGGATAGGTATACTACTAATGAACTTTATTGCACCATTGCGACTGAGAGAAAGAGGTTGGTAGCTTAAGCTTTCATACACTATGTCTACTTCATCATATGCATGGAGTGAAGTGCCAAAGGGCAGACAGGTATAAACATCTGTCCCTAGGCACTTCACTCTATGTATCTATTGAAGTTGACTTAGACTGCGAAAGGCTATGCTACCAACTTCTTTCCCTCGTTTAGTCTCAAAGATGCTACAATATCCCTTTGCATAGTGATGCAGACTGAGATGGCTGTCATTGAATTCTAATTTAATGGAGTGTATATTAGATAGGGAGAAGCAATACCAGAAAGTTTTTGTTGTTCTGTTGTAATCTTTTTTTATTTTGCGTTTCTTGTTTTGTTTTGTTTATTGTTTGTTGGATTAGTGTAAAATGAAATTTAAAAAACACAGCAAAATTAAGGAGAGAGGATAAATTATTCTTGCAGCTATGATCTCTGTTGCTTAAAATCTGAGGGCTTTTGTTTTATTTGTTTTCTCCCTGTCCATAGGTACATGAAGTTTATAAAATGTACCTGTTTTCTCTTTTCCTGGGATACATGTTACAGTTTGAAAACCCAGCTTTGTTAGTATCTCCACTGCTAAGCCTTGTTGCAGCTGCACTGTTGGCAAAATACCTTCAGGTAAAAGCTGGTAGCTCTGAATGTTTCTGTATTTTTGCAAACATTTCTGTTTGTTTCTCTGTAAAGCAGGAGTGTGTTATGTGTGCGCCTTGCACAGCCCCAAAGGCCATTGCTATCCCTTCCGATCGGCTGAAAGACTGTGCTGCCAATACCACTGGAAGTGGTAGCACCACAGAAAAATGAGCACTGCTCCCCTTCCAGAAGGGCAGGAGACAGTCTGCCCTGCCCAATTGCAAGGTTCTGTGGTGCTAGAGATCATTCTGGTACCTTCCATCAGCATAGATATCTGTCCAGTTGAATTTCTTCAGCGGCATCACAGCCTTTGATAGCCATGCTATAAAATTTAATAGCTGTTCTTCTTCATTGCAGATGAATACAAAGAAGGGGACACTTCTGTCAAGAATGCTGAAAGTTGTTTACTTTTATTTGGTATTCACAGTGACAGTGACTTTGAACCTTGTAGCGAAGGTAAATCTCATTTAACTAAGCACATTTAATCATACACATTAATGCAGTTGTTTTTCCAAAGTTGGTTGTCTGGGGGAAACACACCTGCTACACACACAAATCCACCTTATTTCCGAATGAAAAAAGATAATGGATTCTACTAATAAAGAAACAAGCCTAGAAAATGATGTCCATTCTGTATATATTGCAGTTCCCAAGCTCTCAACATTGCTAGTGGCATTTTCTACAGGATTGCAATAAAGATGTGGATCAGAAGTGGATGGGGAGGGAGGGAGAGGAGGGAAAACTAAAACAAAGAAGTAGAGGCACATGTTGAAAGTTTGCTTTTTATTTATTTATTTACTTTTCCATAGATCATAATAGAGCAATAATAAATTATATTAAAATCAAAGCTGGCAAATGTTATCTCAGTCCCAAGAATCCCTCAGCTTGCATGGCCCTTGGCTGAAGTATTCTGGGAGCTGAAGTCCAAAAAGTAACTTTTCCATAAATATTATCAACTGATGTTATGACTATAGGTGTGCTTTTAATCGTGGTGGCCTATTTGAGGTTTCCATTTTGTTGGATTTTATTTTAATGGACCCTCTATTACCATTTGTTATTAGCATACCACTTTGGCTGTTTTCAGTGCACTTTTTATATCCAAAAGTATATCTTCATCTGAAATCAGCAGATTTGATAGGGATTTGATAGTGCAGGAACAGGAGGAAGTTTTGGCCTCTGAGATGTTGCTATGCTGCAACGCCCAGCAACCTCCATCATTTTGGCCAGTGGTTAGAGGACAGGAGATTTATGGTCCAGTAAGATTTGGAGGACTATAAGACTCCCATCCCTGTTATACAGGAACCTCTAAATGGTAGCGCTCTTAGATAACTGCTGTCCTCTTGCAGAAAATATACAGAGCTGGGAAAACTGAGTTTTGGGACTACAACTCCCAGAATCCTCAACCAGCATGGCCTCTGAAAGTTGATCTCAAAGAAAGCTCATAAAAGGTCACCCTAAAAAGTTATTTTTCTGAGCTGTGAAAATGAGATGTGATTACTTAAGTACATTTGCAGGATGCAGATTTGATTTCTTACAGTTTTTTTGCTGTGATAGTTACCTGACAATTTCCTTTTCGTTTGTTTTTCAGACATTTATTTCTCATAAAGAACATGAACATTTAATGAAAGTTCTTGAAGTAAAATTGGGTTTAAACACAACTAAGTAAGTTTGAAAGGATGACTTTGCAAAATGCAAGTAGTTGTAATGATCACTGAAGGAGTACACTAGCTCTGCTTGTAAATCTTATCTGGTGACAGCTGCCTTATGCAGACTTTTCGTATACTGAGACTGGGAGCATTTTATCATGATTTGAACTGTGTCTTAGTAAGAAGTGATTCTTTATATAGAGCTCCTTAGTAAGTAGGAGTCTATGGGCTTTGATTCTGCAAAAACATGGGGACGTTGCAGAATGAATTAATGGCTGAAAAACCCTATTTCTTGACAAATGGAGCTCTTTTTGGAAAACCTTTCTAGTCCTTGTTTGTGACAATATATTTACATATGTTTGAGCCAACTACTAGAAGCCAAAACTGCTGACTAATGAAGGTGAGACTTTAGTCCCTTGCAAACTTCTTTAACCCTTTTCATGACCGTCAGGAGCAAATTTATGTTATGCCAAATACCAAGCACAGAATAAGTTGTGTAAATTTAATTTGTATTGTTTGAGCAAAATTGTATTGTATTGTTTGCACAGCTTTTCTGGTGGCAGATTTGTTAAAATGGTATATAGTTCTTTTAAAAATAGAATCTACATATCTCGGCTTATAAAATAAGGCTGGGAAAAGATACGGTGTGATTAAAGTCAAGGGAAGGGCTAAGACAGGGCTGGGGGACTTGTTTGGACCTTCAGATGTTGCTAGACTTAAATTCCTATCAGTCCTAACCAGCCCAGTGGATGGTGAGAGTTGTAGATACATCTAGAGGGACACAGGTGTTTGCTCCTGGGCTAAGAAATGGGTAAGGCCAGTGGACTGAAGAGTTAAAAGTGAGGGGCATGATCCAGGGAAGGGAGGAGATGGTGAGTGAAGCAAATGAAGAAAGGAGCCCCTGAGAAGAAGTAGAATGGAAGGTTGTGAGAGAAGGCCACCAGGGTGGCCACCACCAGTGGGGGTATTTTGAGCCACAAAGTACTGGTAGCCGTGACTGGGCTCACAGCTGACGGTGAACAGCAGAGGTTGAGCAGAAGGCTTTGCTTTCTAGGCTGGGAGTTCCAGTGGAGGCCCTCTGGCGTGTAAAATGGCCAGAGCCTTGAAAAATTAAGTTTTTTGGATGACTACAACTCCCAAAATACAGCCACTGGCCATACATAGTCCAACAAAGTAACTTTCCCAAGCTTTGAAGTATTTGCTACAGAGGGGTTGAGAAATTATTTACTGTAAAGACCAGGATACACCTGGCTAATGAAATGAAGTCAGAACCAAGCCTATCACAGGACTTTTGGCAAGATTTGTTCAAAGGGAGTTTGCCTTCTTCCTCTGAGGCCGAGAAAGTGTAACTTCCCAAGGTCACCCAGTGGGTTTCCATGGCTGAGCGGGAATTCAAACCCTGGTTAGCGTTGTAGTCCAGTGCTCAAAGCACTACACCATGCTGTCTCTGAAAAGCAACAACCATACTACCATATGATTAAAGGTTAAAGGCCTGCCTAAATAAAAAAGATCTTCGCCTGCCAGCAGAACAAGAGTACGGAGGAGACGAATCAGACCTCACAGCCTAGGAGCAGCCACTGAGAAGGTGCTCTCATATGTCTTCACCGATGAGCCTGCAACGATGGTGGGACTGAGATTATCCTCCCCTGAAGATCTTAAAACTCATGCTGGCTTATCAAGGGCGATACGATCTTTTAGACTAGAGCTGTCTGGCGAGAATTCATAATACTTCTCCCTAAACCACAATTCCCAGGATTCCATAGGATGCTGCCATGGTAGTTAACATGGAATAATTGCACTGTAATTGTGTAGTGTGAAAGGCCAGGAGTGTGTGTGTGTGTCGGGGGGGGGGTATTCTAACCAGTTGAGTTCATGGCTACTCTGTTTCCTTTTGGGTTTTCATAGGAACTTCACAGTAAATTGGTTCTTGTGCCAAGAATCCCTTCAGACACCATCCCAAGACTTTTTCCTGCGGCTCACTCAGTCTTCTCTCTTGCCTTTCTACATTTTAGTGCTAATTATTTGCCTGGTCTCTATTGGTCAGGCCATCTTTAAGAGAATTAGGTAAGTTTTCACCCTTTTGTTCTCCCACTGATCTGGGAATGTGTGTCCCTTCAGATGGTTTAAAATAGTTTTTGGACTGCAACTCCCATCAGCCCAAGCCAACATAGACGGTGGTGAAGATGGTGAGAGCTGCAATCCAACAGGCCACAACAAGCCTCATAACTGTCTTTGGGATCAGTTGCTGGATTAAACTGATCAACACTCACTAGTAAATGCCAGTTGCAGTGCAAGGGGTTTCTAAGCTGGAAAAAGTATTTCTGTGGTGGTGTAAACACACAATGTCACTTCACCTTCTGTATAACATAATGAGTAAGATGAGAGTTGACATGAATGCCCTGTGCCTTTTACCCTTCCATCTCCAAAATGTTATAGAAGGATTGTGTAAATCAGAGGTGGGCAAACTGTGACCCATGGGCCATATACAGTCCCCCACCCAGGATCAAATTTCTCTGAATTTTTGAAAAACATTTTTGCTCCCAAATGCCCTCAAACTTCCTATAGGGGATGTGTGTGGGTGGGTGTTTTTGCCATGTTCTTGTCGTCCAGTTCATTGTAGGTCCAAGAAAGGACTTTTTTCTTTCTTATGGAGCAGAGGACTCAAAAAACATGGCATAAAGGCCCCCACATCCTCTAGATAGAGTTTGAGGGCATTTTAAGGCTTTTCTTTTCTTTTCTTTTCTTTTCTTTTCTTTTCTTTTGCTGGGGCATGTGGCTGCAAGTGCAGCTCTCCAAGGTCTTTTTAGAGGGCTAACGTGGCCTGCGAGCCTCTGACAGTTGTCCACATTTGGTGTAAATTATGCTATTGCATGTATTTATTTATAGAGCACTGAGTAGTTATAAATAACTAATTTCTTGAAATTAATTATCTTTTCCCAAAGCTGAAGTATAACTAAGTTACATTATGCACTACAGTCGTCCCTCCACATTCGTGGGGATTAGGGTCTTGAGACCCCTGTGAATGTGGAAAAACCGTGAATAAAAAATGCTGCTCCCGTGACTCCCCCCACAGAGGGAGGGAGGCAGCAGGAGGGTGTCTGGCCAGCCTGGCCGGCCCCTCCATGGCCTTGCTGAGGGGACTCCGGGCATTAGAAGCCCCGGAGCCTGCTTAGGAAGGCCGGGGAAGGCAGGGGGCAGGTGGGCGGGAGGCTGCCCTGCCTCCCCGTGGCCTTCCTGAGTGGACTCCAGGGCTTTGAAGCCCTGGAGCCTGCTTAGGAAGGCCGGGGAAGGCAGCGGGCGGGCGGGAGACTGCCCTGCCTCTTCCCGGCCTTCCTGAGCCCCCTTAGGAAGGCCGGGGAAGGCAGTGGGCAGGCAGGAGGCCGCCCTGCCTCTCCGCAGTCTTCCTGAGTGGACTCCGGGGCTTTGAAGCCCTGGAGCCTGCTTAGGAAGGCCGGAGAAGGCAGCAGGCGGGAGGGCAGGCGGGAGTCTGCCCTGCCTCTCCCTGGCCTTCCTGAGCGGACTCCAGGGCTTTGAAGCCCTGGAGCCTGCTTAGGAAGGCCGGGGAAGGCAGCGGGTGGGCGGGAGACTGCCCTGCCTCTCTCTGGCCTTCCTGAGCAGGCTCCGGGGCTTTGAATTAATTTAAATTTAATTTAATTTATTTATTTATACCCCACTCTTCAGCCTCAAGGCTACCAGAGCGGCTTACAATTTGTTTTAAGCAACAGCTATTTACACATCTACACTGCATTAAGCAGTTTCCAATGTGTGTTAGCTAATTGCCCCCCCCCAAGCTGGGTACTCATTTTACCGACCTACGAAAGGATGGAAGGCTGAGTGAACCTTGGAGCAGGCTGGAATCGAACTTGTGATGTGGTGGCTTGCAGTACTGGCATTTAACCACTGCGCAGTGAAGCCCCAGAGCCCCCTTAGGAAGGCCAGGGAAGGCAGTGGGCAGGCGGGTGGGAGGCTGCCCTGCCTCTCACCAGCCTTCCTGAGCGGGCTCCGGGGCTTTGAAGCTCTGGAGCCCCCTTAGGAAGGCCAGGGAAGGCAGCGGGTGGGTGGGCGGGAGGCTGCCCTGCCTCTCCGCGGCCTTCCTGAGGGGACTCAGGGGCTTTGAAGCCCCAGAGCCTGCTTAGGAAGGCCCGGGAAGGCAGTGGGAGGGAGGGAGGGAGGCTGCTCTGCCTCTCCGCAGCCTTTCTGAGCGGATTCCGGGGCTTTGAAGTCCAGGAGCCCGCTTTGAAGGCCAGGGAAGGCGCAAGCAGGAGATTGCCCTGCCTCTCGCCAGCCTTCCCGAAGGGGCTCGGGGCTAAACCGCGAATAATCAAAACTGCGAGTGTGAAAGGTGCAAATGTGGAGGGGCAACTGTATAACTTAGCGAGGGATAATTTCGTCCTGTTCTCTGTGTGACATTAAAAGTTTAATTTTACAGTTATGGGGGTGGCCTTATTAAGTGATGGAGATGGACATTACATTGTACCTGGTTGTTGCTATGCCTCATGCTGCCTCCTTGTGCTCTGTGGTGGAGGAATGACAAAAGTACATAGCGAGAGTATACAGTATTTTGCACTACACGCCAATGGGTTTTAGCACTGAGATTTTTTTAAAAAATAACTCGTTTAGTTATTTTGCATAATGGGAAAATTTAAGTTCTTTTAACAGTTGCAGTGATGGCAGTAACAAAAGATTTGCTTGTGGTCACAGTGATGAGTCTTGAAACAGTACAGTAATTACTTTTAAAAAGGAACTTTCTAAACTCAGTTTCCTTATTACTTTTTTTATAACATCAATGTTCAATTCATCTTATCAACATCTGTGTTACACAAAAGGGAGCATAACCTTTGAGTGAACATGGATTAAAGCAGTAAAACTATGTGTCTCTTCTGTTTCCTTTGTGGTTCTGTTGCTTGCCCCAAAATTCCTTAATGTGGTAAATATTATGCATTTTCTCTGCCTCATTCTGTTCTTGGTTGCTTTTCTGCTATACACCAACATTCTGGGGAAAATATTGCTTTAGATCAGGGTGGGGAGCCCTCCAGGCAGCAGTTCCCATCAGCTATCACTCTTGGGTGAGCCTGATGGGAGTTATATTCCAACAGCATCTGGAGGCCTACATGTTCCCTACCTCTCATTTAGATTTAAGGGAGAGCATCATGAAAGGCACAGTTGTTTTACGTTAGGCATGTTGTTTAGTTTGTCAGACCATGGAAACGTTAGGTTTTTTGGAATGCAACTCTCAGGATCTTTCAGCTAGCGTGGCCACTGGACCTACTGGACTGGAAAGTTGAGTGAGGCCAAAGAAACTAACTTTTCCAAGCTCTGTCAGGCAGATTCTGTGAATCGGAGAAGTAACCCCTGCACTCTTTTCCTTCCAAATGTCAAAGTGGCAATCCTGTGAGTGAAACAACTACACTCGAGGGTGGGAGGATTGGAGAAAGACCAGAAGTAGTGTACCATGTCCTTCACACCATTTTCCTGGGGTTGCTTGCCATGACCATGGAAGGGTGAGTTTGTAAGATGGATGTACATGTTTATTTTCCCTGGAAGTAGCAATGCAATTCTCTGCATTCCCTAAAAGAATATAATGTGGACTTTTCTCTGCTTTCTGGGAGTGGAAGTAGGTATACAGTTGGCCCTCAGTATCCACAGGGGATTGGTTCAAGCCCCCCCCCCATGAATGCCAAAATACGTGGATGATCGGGTCCCTTATTATAAAATGGTGGTGATGTGAACACAGCATTACCCATGTGGCAGCCCCCACCTCTTCCACCCTCCCAGCTTGCCACCCCAGTTCCACAGAAACTTCAGCATCTTCCAATAGCCCCTGAAGCCCCATGCATAAGGCTTTCTGGATTTCTCCCCCCAATTTTTCTCCCCTATCCATGGGTGGTTGAATCCACCCGTGGATACAGAGGGCCATGTGTATATTGCTATCTTTTGGGGGCAGGATTTTCAGACACACTTCCTTGCTCCAAAATCTATAGCAAAAATTGCAGCAATAAAACTGTTTGGTGACTACATAGCACCGTAAAAATAGTCTTCAGAGGAAATACTGGTGGCTGGTTCATAATTTCTGTTAATTATAGGGCTACTGGTTTCATATAAATGGCTTTATAAGGAAGCTAAGCGGTAGTGGGGTGTGATGGACCTCATGTTTGGGGAATATGTTTGTAATGGCTCCTGTGCTGCATCATAAATGTGGGATAGGATATAACTGTTTTAAGGTGCAGAAGTACTTTGCTGGAGAGCAGAAGCAAATCTGTGGGTTTCCTTTCCTTTGTTGTTTGATGTATTTTGAGTTCTAGTTGTTTACAGAATTCATTTAAAGACAGTCACTGAGAGGTTCCTGTAGAACTGGATTTCTCTTGTATTCCTCTCTATAATAGCATCTACAGGGTCTGATCTGTTTTTGAATTTGTTGGGTGGTTTTCTAGAATGAAGTACATATGGACTCCCTACGTTTGCATGATTGCAGCATTTGGAGTCTGCTCTCCAGAGCTCTGGATGACCCTTTTCAAGTGGTTCCGACTAAAGACTGTACACCCCATTTTGTTGGTGAGTTTCCTTCCCAGCTCCTCTTGTAGCCAATCAGTGATGAGCCCATTGGGGGAAAAAAGAACAATCAGGAAATAGAGAACAATTCAGTCCAAGAGCTGAATCCTATCCTTAGTACAAATTAGAAGAGAACCATTGAATAACTTGAAGTTATCTTTCTATTGACTCACCATTCAACAATTGGCCATGCCACCTGTGGAATTCTAGGAATAGTAGCCCTAAAAGTAGCTTTTCCTAGCTTTGCTAAACTGTGTGCTGTAGTGATATGAAAGCATCCAAGTTTATAGATGCAAGGACCAAAGTGGAACTCATATTTTTCTATTTTATGTCCATTCAATATTCTAGGCTCTCATTCTGAGTATGGCAGTCCCAACAATCATTGGCTTCAGCTTGTGGAAAGAGGTAAGAATATAAGAGTACTAACCATGGTGTTCAGTATTATTGCCCAATTAGAATGTTGGAAGAGGATCTGAATCATAGAATCATAGAGTTGGAAGAGACCACAAGGGTCATTCATTCCAACCCCCTGCCTTGCAGGAATACACAATCAAATCATTCCTGACAGATGGCCATCCAGCCTCTATTTAAAAACCTCCAAAGAAGGAGACTCCACCACACTACGAGGCAGTGCATTCCACTTCCAAACAGCTCTTACTGTCAGGAAATTCTTCCTCATGTTTAGGTGGAATCTCTTTTCCTGTAGTTTGAACCCATTGCCCCATATCCTGTTCTCTGGAGCAGCAGAAAACAAGCTTGCCCCATCCTCACTAGGACATCCCTTTAAATATTTAAACATGGCTATCATGTCACCTCTCAACCTTCTCTTCTCCAGACTTAAACATACCCAGCTTTCTAAGCTGCTCCTCATAGGGCATGGCTTCCAGACCTCCCACCATCCTGGTCGCCCTCCTCTGGACACATTCATAAGAGCAGATACTAGTTCTCTTGGCAGTTCACCATGGTATATCTTGCTGTCAAAATTGCTAATTGCTAAAATTGTAGCAATAAAACTGTTTGGCCACTAGATAGCACTGTGTTTGTCAAACACAGGTCTAGTCAGTTCATTTTAAAAACCTGATGGTGAGGAACTGTTAAAAGACTACAGTGTCTGTCTGACTATCTAGTTGCATACATTATTTATGAACTGATAAGAATTCTGTTGAGAGTACTGGAGTCAAAGGAATATATTTTCTATTAAAATGAATTACAATAGATGAAATAGATTCTGCTATAAACAGCAGCCTGCTATGTGACAAGTTAGGCTAATGGTATAGCAAAGGGAGCAAGTTATGGTATGGTTTGAGGGTAAAGCTAGAAAACTGTCCTTAGTGTGCTTTCCTGCATTATTTAAAGTTCTGTAATTTGTCTTCCCACAGTTCATAGCCTTGGTGCTTCCTTTTAGTTTTTTCCTAGGATAATGGCAGAACTTTCAGAACTGCAAGAATTTTATGATCCTGACACTGTAGGACTCATGACCTGGATCAAGTAAGTAATCTCATTCTGTGACAATTTTTAGGTTTCCCTTTGCTGCTGGGCACTTTTTTAAAATTAAACTGAATATATAGACATTGCCTAGTTTGACTCATTATACAAAGAGGTGAGTGGCTAGTGATTCCAAGGGCCATCTAGTCCACCCTTTTGCCAGTGAAGGAACCCACGGCTAAAGCACTCTTGAGAGATGGCCACCCATTTTAAAACCTCTGTTTAAAAACCTCCAATGAAGGCGAGTCCATGACTTTCTGAGGCAGTTTATTCCACTATCAAACAGTTTTTACCACCAGGAAGTTCTTCCTAATGTTCCATTGTAATCATCTTTCTTGTCATTCGAATACATAGTTTCAATTTCTTTCAGTGTTGTAGCTGTGGAAAGGGAGAATTCCCCCCTAAGAATTCTGCCATCACCAAAAATTTTTCCTTCAGTCTCCAAATTTCTAGTCTTGCAGAGCATGTAACATTGAAAACCGTTCACATCTACAACGCTTATATTTGCTGTGCTTGCAATGTCTTAGTAACTTTACCTGGTCCTTTTCTTTTGATGCCTAAACTTCATTTCTAAATGCTCAACTGAAGTCTTATGTTAATGGAATGCTAGAAATGCTAGAAGGAAAGTTTCATTGCAGGGGAAGAATACTTATTTCAGAGGGACAAATAATTTGTCCCTCCCCCCATAACTACATCCCTGAGTACTATCCTCTGGAGCAGCAGAAAACAAGCTTCTTCCATTTTCAGCATGATAGCCCTTCAGATATTTAAAGATGGCTATGGTATCACCTCTCAGTCTTCTCTTCTTCAGACTAAACATACCCAGGTTCCTCCATCTTTCCTCATAGGGCTTGGTTTCTAGCCCTATGGATATGAACCTCCCCTCTTCAGATTTGCCCCTTTCCATGTGAGGAAACCAACAGTGGAGAGGTGTGTGGCTGGGTGTTCCCCTCTTCATGTGTTGATCAGACTTGATAAGTAACATCTGAACACAGTTTTAGTCAGTGCACTAATTGTTTTCCACATGAGGTTGCTTGTGTGTTTGTCTAAACAAGCAATGTTGCTTGTGTATCTAAGGGTAAGGGTGGCTCTAGGAGTCTTAGTAGACCACAAGCTGAACATGAGTGAACAGTGTGATGCGTCAGCTTAAAAAGCTAATGTGATTCTGTGCTGCATTAATAGGAGTATAACGTCTAGTTCAAGGGTTGTAATAGGACCACTTTATTCTGCTTTGGTCAAACCTCACCTGTAATGCTGTGTCCAGTTCTGGGCACTGCAATTCAAGAAGGATATTGACAAGCTGGAATGTGTCCAGAGGAGCACGACCAAAATAGTGATAGGTCTGGAAACCATGGCCTATGAGAAGTGGCTTAGGGAGCTGGGTATGTTTAGCCTGGAGAAGAGGTGACATGATAGCTGTATTTAAATACTTGAAGGCATGTCCTATTGAGGATGGAGCAAGCTTGTTTTCTGCTGCTCCAGAGACTAGGACACAGAGCAATGGATTCAAACTGCAGGAAAAGAGATTTCACGTAAACATTAGGAAAAGCTCCCTGATGGTAAAAGCTGTTTGGAAGTGGAATGTGTTGCCTTGGAGTGTGGTGGAGTCTCCTTTGGAGTTTTTTAAACAGAGACTGGATGACCATCTGTTGGGAGTGCTTTGATTGGGTATTCCTGCATGGCAGGGGGTTGGACTGGATGGCCCTTGTGGTCTCTTCCAACTCTATGATTCTATGAAATGCATTAGTAATTTATAGGGTTTTTTAATGTAGTAGAGTGGAAGGAGAAAGAGAGCCTGAATTAAATTTTAGCTGTAGTAACCCTGAGTATTTTAATAAGCCCTTCCCTCCTCTGTGTCATAGTACTCTCCTAATCTAAAGCTGCCATTGAAGCACTGGCCCCACATTTCCTGTGTCTCAGGAAACTGAGTTTCTCCCTGAGGAAACAGATAACTTGATTTTATGGGGCATATGCAAATCTGCATGCCCTGACTCTGCATATCCCTGTGTCCCTGGTTACCTAACAGATTGGGGTTGGCTGCTGTAGTTTTGACCTGCTATTCCCTTGAACTCCAGCTAGCATAACTACTGGTGAGGGGTTATGTGAACTATAGTCCAAAAGTATTTGGAGATACCATAGTGGTCCATCTCTGACATAGATATTCACACATTGGAGGAGGATCCCTCTCATGGGAGTACTGTTTGGCCCACATGCAGACCTCCACACTCAGTGCTCAAAGATCTGCAAGATAGGGAGAGAGGGGTGCTGGGGTGGGTGGAACATTGGCAAATCTCCTCTGCCATGCAGTTTAAGATTTCATTAAAGAAATTCCATAGCTTGAGTGCTTTCCCCATGTACTTACCAGCCATACTTCAGATGTGGTGAGACTCAAAGCAGGGCCTCCTCTATTGACTGATGGTCCATCTCTGACATAGATCTTCACACATTGGAGGAGGATCCCCCTCATGGGAGTACTGTTTGGCCCACATGCAGACCTCCACACTCAGTGCTCAAAGATCTGCGAGGTCAGGAGGGAGGGATGCTGGGGTGGGTGGAACATTTGCACATCTCCTCTGCCATGCAGTTTAAGATATCATTAAAGAAATTCCATAGCTTGAGTGCTTTCCCCATGTACTTACCAGCCATACTTCAGATAATGCTGAGACTCAAAGCAGGGCTTCCTCTATTGATCGATGGAGGAAGATGGCCCTTTTACATGTCCTGTTTCCCAGAGCCTGGCAAAGTTACTTTTTTGGACTACAACTGTCCAAATCAGCAAGGCAGCATATTCACTGGCTGGGGGATTCTGGCAGTTGCTAATCCAAAATAATAACTTTGCTAATCTCTGCTGTTGCCAAGGCCTCAAATGTAATGATCAGTACTGGTAGCCACTGAACTGGGGGTGGGGTGGGGAACATGTTCCAGTTAAAATTTTCTGGGAGGTACATTTTGCTCAAGGTTGAAGTTTCCAAATGTCAAAGGCAGCCTCACATAGACCACCTGACTAATTACCTCCAATCATGGTGTCACTAAAAATACGCCTTCTTGTCTTCTCTAAATACACCACCAACACTAAAAGATGTAATTTATACTCCAAGTCTAAGTTCTGTGAAAGCATTCCTGGCTGTGCTTGATCATTGGGCATCTGGGATCAAAGACCAGGACCAAGAGCAAACTGCATGTTAATGGATGAGAGAGGATATTGTTATTGGGTTTTTTGTTTCATTTTGTTTTTGTAGAAGACAAGCTCCTATTGCTGCTGTGTTTGCTGGCAGTCCCCAACTAATGGGTGTGATCAAACTATGTACTGGCTGGATGGTGACAAATCTACCCCTGTATAATGATGAGGACCTGCAAAAGAGGAATGAAAATGTAAGTCTTCTCCATCTCTTATCACCTGTAAAGTGCTTCTAACATCTGGAGTACTCTGCTGTATCTCAAAACAGTTGCTGCTCTTACTGACTTTGCACATAGAAAACTGAAGCTAAAGTGTGTTCAGATATTTTAACGTGGGATTCAGAGATACATATACTTTCAGGCAATCTGGAGGAAGCCAGCCTTATCTCTGTTCCATTGAAATTGGCAAAAATTAAAATCAGAACAGTGTCTATTGATGTTTCTTCCAAGCGTGCTGTGGCATGGCACAGCATTTCTGTGTCACCTTCTTTAAGGCAAAGATAGGGAACCTTTGGCCCTCTGGATATGTTTGGACTTTATCTCCCAGAAGCCCTAGGCCAACAGAGTCAGTGAAAATGGATTGTAGAGTTGTAGTCCAAAAACACTAGGAAGATCATCACTCCTTTCAAGCTGCAAACGTATCGACAAAGAGAGTTTGCATCCTTAGGACTCCTTAAATATCACCTTTCTTTTCCTTGGCTTCAAATCCGGCCCTACAGGAAATCTTTGGTGTGAGATGGCCAAAGTGATCTCCTTCTGATTAGCCTCTTTCTAGTTTCACCTCTGAGTCCCAAAGATGAGAATTTCCTGTGTGTCAGTTAGATGTGGATTGTGCCAACACTTGACTGGGGAACCAAGTTACCCTCACCTTCACTTTCACCTAGCTTGGAGTAATAAATGTGAAGTAATGTGGTTTATTCCTTTGTTGCACAGGAACTTGCCCATTGCCTGTCTCCTCCGCCCAAAGCTTATGCAGAGCTCCTGTGTTGTGAGCATTGTACCTCAGTAGATTTAGCATGGATTTACAAGCTTTATTTCTTACTGCCAACTGAGTTGTGGGATTTTCAGCTGTTGCACAGGAAACCCAGGTGTCACAGCCATTGTGGGCTAGCAGACTGTTGGACAAGCACTTAGATTATCCAGGTTCAAGTTCCCACTCAATAGTTAAACTCACTGGGTGGCCAGTGCACTTTTTATATTTGTTGTTGCTACTTGCCCTCAAGTCACCGTCGACTTATGACAACCCTGTGAATGAGAGGCCTCCATAAGCCCCGCTCAGGCCTTGAAACTATCCATCTGTAATGAGGTCTTCCTCTTTTTCTACTGCCTCCTGTTTTAGTGAACATTATCATCTTCCAGTGAGTCATGCCATCTCATGATATGTCCCAAGTAGGGCATATCCAATGTCCAAATTAGGGGGCATCTACACTGTAGAAATAATGCACTTTTAAGTGCTGTAGCGCCATCTTATGGAATTTGGGGGATTTGTAGTTTTATAAGGTCTTTAGCCTTCTCTGCCAAAGAGTGCTGGGGCCTCACAAAACTACAAATCCCAGAGTTCCATAGGATGGAGCTACAGCACTTAAAGTGGTGCCAAACTGCATTATTTCTACCGTGTAGATGCACCCGTAGTTAAGTCTCAGTAGCTTCCAGGGAGAGTTCAGGCTTGGTTTCTTCTACAACCCATTTATTTGTCTTTTTAATGATCCACGGTATCTGCAAAACTCTCCTCCAGCACCATATTTCAGATGAGTTCATATTTCTGTCAGTTTTCTTCAGTGTGAAGCTTTCAAACTCCTACATAGAAGTCAGAAATACTATGGCCTGAGTCCTGGATGATCCTGACCTTGGTATTTAATGATACATCTTTAAGCTTGAGGATCTTTTACATACAAATGCAATATGGCACTTGATTGGTAGTATTTCTTCTATAAATACAGTTGTGTTTTTGATGTTAACAGCTTTTTGTTTTCCACAAAACACAAAATATACACAATATATCAGTTTAACTCCAGTCATTGATCCCAACTAGAGTATGGGTTCATTCAGAATTTAGTAAATCAACACTTGTGTTTAAGTTTCATTGCTTCAGCTAGCTGTGGCTAACCATGGGTTTAGAACAGGTTTGGATGCCAAGATTGACAAAGAGATCAATTACAGATTAGCAAAGGCATATAGCTCATTTGGAAGACTTTACAGAAGAGTCTGGAGTAATAAACACCTGAGGCGAAGCACAAAAATCAGTGTGTAGAGAGCCATTGTACTGTCTATCCTCCATTATGGGTCTGAAACATGAGTCACCTATCGCCAACATTTACGACTCCTCGAACGCTTTCATCGCCACTGTATACGCACAATCCTAAATATACACTGGACTGACTATGTGACGAATGTTGCGGTCCTTGAGCAAGCAGGGATCACCAGCATTGAGGCCATGATATTGAGAACACAGCTGCGCTGGGCAGGGCACGTTTCTAGGATGGAGAACCATCGCCTCCCCAAAACAGTACTCTCTATGGTGAACTCGCCACGGGTCAGCGTAAGAGGGACGCTCCAAAAAAGCAATACAAGGACTCCCTGAAACAACATCTCAGGTTCGGCCAAATTGATCACCAACAATGGTCCGCCCTGGCCTCACATCGGGAGGCATGGAGACGCACTATCCACAATGCTGCAGCCTTATTTGAGAACTCACGCCGAACAAGTCTTGAAGAGAAATGACAACGCAGAAAGAATCACAACCCGGAAACATCACCCAAGGAGACCTTCTGCTGTGCTTTCTGCAACCGGACTTGTTTATCTCAGATTGGCCTTTTTAGTCATCAGCGCGCTTGCAGAAAGCGCAGGATGAGTCCTTCCTGAATCTTTGTTTGCGAAGAAAAGCCAGAGATAACTGTGTCGCCCTCCAGGCATTGTTGAATTGCAATTCTCATGAGCCCTACCCAACATAGCCAAATGGTTTGGAATGCTGGGAGTTGCAGTTCAGTAACACCTGGAGGGCCACTCGGGTTTTCACCCAGATTTATTCACTGTGTATGTTAATTATATGCAAAATCTTGTTTAAAATCTTCACGTTAACCCTGATGAATATTCTACAATGGATTGCAGTGTGTTAATTGTATTATGTTAAAATTTGGATTGCATATCTTTAAATGTGGCAGGTTTTCCAGATCTATTCCAAAAGATCCGCTGATGACATTTATAAGATACTCACATCATACAAAGCCACCTATCTGGTTATAGAAGACTCAATTTGCAATGAAGTGGGGCCTGCGAGAGGGTGCCGAGTCAAAGACTTATTGGACATTGCCAACGGCCATGTGAGTAGAATCATATAATCACAGCATCTTAGAGCTCAATGGGGCTGCAGCGGTTTAGAATGTGTAGTATATTTGGGGTGTCCTCCCTGCCTCCAGGTTAAAATATTATTTTTCTTGTTTTCTTCCAGGTGTATTACGAAGAACATGATGGCTATAGCTACTCAAAATATGGACGATTTTGCCAGGAAATCAAAATGAACTATTCTCCCTATGTGAACTACTTCACTCGAGTGTACTGGAACAGGTCCTACTATGTCTACAAAATCAACACTGTAATATCCTTTCAGTCGTGAGAACTCATGGAGATGACATCTTTAAAGACTGCATTTGTTTGCAGAATTCTTAAATGCAACGAGGTTATTTACAAACTATTCCTTTTTTTATTGCATAAGTGTATTACCCAGAAGCAGACATATGTGTACACATGTTATTGAATACATACAAAATACCCCCTACTTAGTGTATCCCACTGGAAAATTGCAGACTGACTGCAGCACAGCAAGGGAGAAAAGTGTCTCCAGGAAGATGACAATGAAGATATGAGAATCTTCCAAGTTTCTGAATACCTCTTCACAGAGTTTTTGCTTAAAATGATCTTGTTTTATAATGCGCATTGATTTTTTTTTCCGGATGTCAGTTTTATAGTAATTACTGACTTTAGCTAGATTTATTTACTTTAGTAAATAGAAGAAAAGTAATGTTTGAAATTGTTGGACATGACCCTCAAGCTATGCACATTTGTTGCAGGGGTGGGGAATAATTTGTCATTTCTTTAGCTGTGGGCTCCCTCCAAGTTTGTGAACTGTATGGAAATTGAAAAAGTGACGGACCTTTCTTAGGATCAGGAGGCTGCTGAAGATGAAATCGGCTAAGGAAGTTCTCTCAGAGCTTGGAAAAGCAACATTTTGGGTTACAAAACTCCCAGAATCCCACAACCAGATTGGCCATGCTATCTGGGAAATCCTTGCCAGGGATTGATTCTTCTTAATCAAGGCTGCTGGCTATGTTCTGCCTTCTGTTCAAGGCACTGCCAGAGCTGTGATTTATTTTTAATGGCACACAATTGTATTCTTTATTTGGCCCGTAAAATAAAATTGATTGTACCCTAAAAAGTTAACACAGACAATAGATTGTGCAACTTTGTTTTATGTTTTGACAAATCAGTACTCCAAACAAGTGTTGAAGTGTATATGGATGGTTTTTTTAAAAAAGTGTCTCTTGTGTGTTAGGCCACCACCCTTATGTTCTTATAGAGATCTCTTAGCTAGAACAAATATTTCAGTCTCTAGAAAAGAAAAATCCAAAGTCTTAAATTCAAGGAAGTTAAATTTAACAATTTTGCAGAATTCACCGGACCGTGTCCCTGCTTTAACATGAGGAAGAAATGTATGTTTTTTCCTTAATTAGAAGTAGACCTTGGAAAATGGTTTTGGACCATGACTCCCAGAATCTCCCAGCCAGCATGGCCAATGGCTGTGGGCTGTGTCATTCTAAATTGTGATGTGACCAGGTAATCATCTGGTGACTGCACACTCCCTCCTCTTCATTCTCCCCTTTAAACGTGCACTTTTGTTTAAAAAAGGTAAAAAGGAATAGGTTTTAATTACATCTGATTCTGTCTAAGAGTATTCAAAATCTAGTCAGCTACTGTTTGCCAGCTACTGATAAACCAGGATAGATTGGGTGTTAGCTTGTGAACTGTGGCTTGTTTGGGCATCTTTAACCATATGTCTGGTTTAGACATAATGTAGAACTTTCCCCTTCCTGCCTTGTTTACCTGCATGTGCAAAGGTAAAGGTAAATGGCAAGCATACTGCTTGTGTACTTAATTTATTAAGCCAGGATTCCTGGCAGTTTTATAGCAGTTACTGAATTTATCCAAATTTGCAATTAGCCGTGCCGGAGTTTAAAAAGTCACAGATTGAAGGCTAAGCTGTTTTGTGTGAGGGTTTTTTTTTCCGAAATACATTTATTTGTTACTTTTTTTATAGTTAGTTTTCTCATCGTTTGTGGTTGTTTTTGGTAATCTGTTCAATGTATTGCTTGTTTCTCTGCTTTTTTTTTTTTTTTTTTTTTTTGGTATGAGCTTGAGCCATAGTCTAGGGAGGAAAAAACTGACTAGTTTTATTTATGTGTAGCTGTGAAAACATTGCCTGAGTGCCTGCTGGGAAGTATTTTGTCTAAGACTACAACTGAAATTCACCTTCTGACTTTTAATATTTATAGTTCAAACACATGTGAATAACTATACATAGTAAGAAAATGTACTAAGCCTATATTTATACCGTCTGCTTGATGTGAGGGTATTTATTCATAGGTCAGTTTTATACCTCCCATATACAAGTCAAACAATTTGGATGCAAAATACTGAAAATGAACTAATTCTTGCAAATGTCTGATTAGAGTTTAAATGCACAGTTGGTCATGCTTAGACCAACCCCACTGAAATCAATGGGACATAAATTAGACGTGGCTAACTTCCATTCTGTATGACCAGAACATGCAATAGTTACTTCTCCAGATTGCAACTTGTATACAGAATCCTGTAGCCAGCATGGCTAGGAGGATGCTGGGAACTCTACTCTGGAGAAGTAACTGGTCCAAGTACTGAATATGACTGGTTTTAGATTGACTCTGTTAATTTTATGTTTGTTCGATTGAAGTTAGAATTCTGACTGTCTCCCATGGGAAAATAATCTTTAAACATTTATAGAATTTACATCATAATGGGTTTGTGGATGTAAAAAAAATATAAAGTACTGCTGAGTGACTGGATCTTAAACCAATTTTTATAATAGATGTAGCCTCTACGGAGTCATTTTCGAAGTGTTCATTAACTGTGAGGCTTTGTTTTAATCCTACAGACATCTGTACTCTGTATACACGAATTTATGCCTCAGCTGGAAATATTTCTGTAGCTGCAAATTTCAACAAGTGTACATATCTCATACTGTTGCAAGGGAAACTAACTTTTCTGTACTATTTTGTATTGGTAGAGATGTTGATGGTTTGACTTTTTTTTAAGACTAGGGCTGTACTACTCCTCTGCCCTCCTTCAGTGCTTTGTGCCATTTCTTTTGATTTCCATAGAGCTTCTAAGCCCCACTAACATGAATACAGGTTCTGCAGTAACATTATTGTCACTGGCAGTCCTTGGTCCAAGTAGTGGTGTATATAGGCGCAGACCCATCCCATGGTGATGGGACAATGCTCATTTGAGTCAGGCTACAGGCCACAGATAACCATTGTGTCTAGTTGTGGTGGACAGTAATAGAATGCCATGACTTGACATTGACGTGCTTTTCATGCTATGTGACCTCTAATGTCCATGAATTCCATTGCTCTCTCACTTCTTAACTGGATGAATTGCCTTTGCCTCTTCAATCTTGGTAGCATCACTCAAAGTGTGGTCAGATTTCAGCTCCTGAAATGGGCTTCTTTCAAGTATTACTCCAGTGCTGAGTACGCACTAGTACTGAGCGAGGAGTGGCCCCTCCAGACATTGGGTCACAACTCTCACCAGCATAATCAATGCTAAGTGACATAGAGAGCTGCACTTTTTCAGCATCTGGGCAGCCTCATTATGCCACACCCATGATTTAGAGGGAGTCATAAATGTACATGTGTTAACAAGTATAACACAAGAATATTCCACACAGGTGAAAGCTTGACTTGTAGCATGACCTTTTAATTTGAGCTCTCTCTCTATCTATCTATCTCTCTGGCTTTTCTTCACGAATGAAGATTCAGGAGGGACTCATCCTGCACTTTCTGCAAGCGCACTGACGTCTAAAAAGGCCAATCCAAGATAAACAAGTCCGGTTGCAGAAAGCACAGCAGAAGGTCTCCTTGGGTGATGTTTCCGGGTTGTGATTCTTTCTGCGTTGTTGTTTCTCTTCAAGACTTGTTCGGCATGAGTTCTCAAATAAGGCTGCAGCATTGTGGATAGTGTGTCTCCATGCCTCCCGATGTGAGGCCAGGGCGGACCACTGTTGGTGATCAGTTTGGCTGAGCCTGAGATGTTGTTTCAGGGAGTCCTTGTATCGCTTTTTTGGAGCATCCCTCTTATGCTGACCCGTGGGGAGTTCACCGTAGAGTACTATAAACATTGCCCTGATCTTAGTAGTGATGTTGCTGTTATCCCAGTGAACATACTTAAAGAAAAGTCTGAAGACTTTTGAATTTTAAGTGCCAGAAAACTGTAATAATGATATTTTTTTTGGTAAAGTTCTATTGGAAAACAAATTTGAAGTAGGTAGGTAGGGGTCAAAATGCATCAGGGAAACTGGATTATAGCTCCCCAAATTCCCCAGCCCACATGGGCTATGGTTGGGGAGTTCTGGGAAGTATATTTCAAATAAGTAGTTTCTCCACACTGGGGAGATAGAAGAACAACACATTTAACAAATCATTGAGTGTTAGAATTACAGATCTCATGCTGGATGAGAAGTCTTTATTTGTATTTGTATTTTACTTGTATGAAAATGCAGCAGTTTTCTGAAGGAGGTAATGAAGTTTGGAAACCTTGCCCAAAATAGCTGTTTGTCGCACATACCCAGTGTGGATCTAATGAAAGAAGAAATAATTGTAGTTCTTAAATAAAGGAAAGAGTCCAACGTGTTGCTACAATGTTGAAATCCAGTTGGAAAAATGTGCCTTGTAAATTTTTATTAAAGAAGCAGACACAATTCTTTGCGCTCCTTGCAAGTATTTTGGTATGATGAAATCCACAGTTGAATGGGTGGTCTTGTTTTATTAAAAGAAAATACCCTTTTTCTCCTCTATAACAGTAACTGTTGGTGGTATTGTATAAAAGACAACCTGCTCCAAACATGTTTCCCACCCATGACATAGGGTGATGACCATTATTATTGGCTGGTGGACTATAGCTGTGAAATATCATGGAGACTTGCTGGATAGTGTTTTGGTTTTCTCAGGTGCTAAGAATTGCTTGTCATTTTGATAACTTAAGAGCAGAAGCACCTTTATGAAGAAATGTGGCAAACAATTGCTAGTGTTAAATTCCAAAATCTATATTGTGATGATCCCTTTTGTTAGGCACAAAGGTGGACACACTTTGGAGATCCTAAGAGATCTACAGGAGACAAGCTGTTAGAAAAATCAGGTAGGTGGAGATTATGTAGAGATCTCTTTTGTGTTCTGCCAGTGGGAGCAATACACTGTATGGGGACATGGGGGAGAGCCTTCTCAGCTATGGCACTCCAGCAACAGGATGCCTTCCCCTAAAAGGCCCTATTGGTGCTTAACATTGGCTTCATTCTGGCATGATGTAAAAATATGGCTTTTTTTTTTACACCTTGGGAGTCTAATTGATTTATTCCAAAATGCACATGTTTTAAACTATTTTAACATGTAACATATAAAATTGCTTAATATGTTATTAGTTTATTTAAATTATAGTTACTGTTTTAAATAGAGAGCAGTGTTATGTCTCTATAGTTTGAGCAATCGGATTTTGCTCCTTCTTTCTTGTACAGGGTGATGATGACTGCATCTCGGAGATCTGATGGCAGTTCCCCTTTTTCCCAGCAATTCATAAGGAGTTTGTGGAATTTATCGTGGAGTGCATGACCTCCGTGTTTCCAAACTTCAGGTGGGATTCCATCAATCCCAGCTGCCTTGCCGTTTTTCATCTGCTGTATGGCCTTAAGGGTCTCTTCCAAAGTGGGAGCTATGTCCAATTCATTTTTCATTGGTTTTTGTATCATATGTTGGATAGCTGAGCCTTGGACTACTCAGTTGGCACTAAAGAAACTCTGAAAATGTTCAGCCCATCGATTCAGGATGGAGGCTTTGTCAGTATTTCATGTTTGACCATCTATACTGTATAAGGAGCTTTGGACCTGACAAGTAGGTCCAAACACTGCTTTAAGAGCTTCATAAAATCCTCTATGATCACCCACATCTGCACAGCATTGTGTATTTTCTGCTATATTGATCCACCACTTGTTCTGCATGTCTCAGAGTTTTTGTTGAAGTTTACTACATGTGAGGCAGAAAGTTGCTTTTCTTACATGGCAAGTTTAGCATCCTGCTTCGCAACAGCTGCAGAGCTGTTTGGGCTGGAAGTCAACCTGAAGAAAACGGAAGTTCTTTACCAGCCTGCACCACAGGACGAACACCACCATCCCCACATTGCCGTCGGCAAATCTGTGCTCAAGTCCGTCCAGCTACCTGGGAAGCATCATCTCCTCAGATGCCAAGATTGACAAAGAGATAGATCACAGATTAGCAAAGGCAGATAGCGCATTTGGAAGACTTCACAAAAGAGTCTGGAGTAATAAACACCTGAGGCGAAGCACAAAAATCAGTGTGTATAGAGCCTTTGTACTGTCTATTCTCCTTTATGGATTTGAAACATGGGTCACCTATCACTACCACCTACGACTCCTCGAACGCTTTAACCAGCGCTGTATACACACAATCCTAAATATACACTGGACTGACTATGTGACGAATGTTGCTGTCCTTGAGCAAGCAGGGATCACCAGCATTGAGGCCATGATATTGAGAACACAGCTGCGCTGGGCAGGGCACGTTTCTAGGATGGAGGACCATCGCCTCCCAAAAATAGTACTCTATGGTGAACTCGCCACAGGTCAGCGTAAGAGGGGCGCTCCAAAAAAGCGATATAAGGACTCCCTGAAACAACATCTCAGGCTCGGCCAAATTGATCACCAACAATGGTCCACCCTGGCCTCACATCAGGAGGCATGGAGACGCACTATCCACAATGCTGCAGCCTTATTTGAGAACTCACGGCGTACAAGTCTTGAAGAGAAATGACAACACAGAAAGAATCACAACCGGGAAACATCACCCAAGGAGACCTTCTGCTGTGCTTTCTGCAACTGGACTTGTTTATCTCGGATTGGCCTTTTTAGTCATCAGCACGCTTGCAGAAGGCGCGGGATGAGTCCTTCCTGAATCTTCGTTTGCGAAGAAAAGCCAGAGAGAGACTGTTTTAAAGTGCTTAAATAGATTTCATCTGTATGCCACCGTCAGATTCTGTGATAAAGGGACAGATATAAATATTTTAATAAACAACGAATTAGTTTGGAGACTTAAATGGGGCGTGTCAAATGATGTGACAGTATTGCAGTTCACCTAGAGGAGCCCCTAGGGAGTGGGGAATAACCAAAGAAGTCTGATTCACCAAGTTGTGTAGCTTTACTTAGTGGTTTGAGCGTATGAACACTTGGAGAATAAAGTCCCAATTTCAGGTCCTGTAGGATACTCTTCATGTCCTGTAGGGTCCAAGTTCCAAATGGCCAGGTTGCAGTCTTTCCTGGGAGCAAAGCAAGGAATGTTGAACATCTTTAGGAAGTTCTTTTGTGGGGTGTGCATGACTTCTTTTCTGAAACAAGAATAATTTTTAATGGAAAAGTTAGCAAGCACCTACAGTTATTTTCAAGCAGAGTTTGAACACATACATCCAAATAGAACCATTCAGACTGTGTTCTACAAATGATTTAAAAACAAACAGCACTTCTTACACACTACATGTGATATAGTGGTTGGACTAGGACTGTGGAGACCAGGGTTCAAATCCCCACTTGGCCACAGAAACCCACTGGGTAACTATGGGCAAGACACACACTCTCAGCCTCAGACAAAGACAATGGCAGACCCCCTCTGGACAAATTTTCAGAAGAAAACCCCATGAAAACCCAACACCATAAGTCAGAAACAAATTGAAGGCTCACACACAAACCACACATCCATACACACACACACATTTATATATATAATCTTCAAAAGTAGGCTAGGAGGTGGGCTGTGGCTTTGTGGATGTTGTTGAACTCGTCAGTCCAAACAGAGGTGCCAGGTACACCTAGAACTGTTGCCTGACAACATCTCAAGGGCCACAGGTTTCTCATCTTAGTTTTAATGCTTTTCCCAGCATTCACATCTGTAAAGTATCCTCCACACAATGGAGGTCAGCAAATACAGTCAAGTCCAATAGTGAGCCTATGAGTCATATTCCCTCAGGCATACAGTTAATGAACTGTTGCAACCCACAAATTAGATAGAAACAACATCTCTGTCTGTCACCCTTTGCCTTAGTATGTATTGCCTGAAAACTGATTTGCACATAGCTCCAGCTTTGAACTATTCCAGGCTTT
This sequence comes from Gambelia wislizenii, assembly GCA_030847615.1. Taxonomy (NCBI): domain Eukaryota; kingdom Metazoa; phylum Chordata; class Lepidosauria; order Squamata; family Crotaphytidae; genus Gambelia; species Gambelia wislizenii. The sequence continues at coordinate 295,464,471 of JAUMIR010000004.1, forward strand.
GTTAGTTGGAAATCCTGTACACTGGGGTAGGCTAGGGCTTCATGCAGCCCTAAAGTCTGTTGTGGTCCCTGATTCCTCTCCTACTGCACTTTTTCTGCCCTCTTCCAAAAGGTGAATTGCCTGTCCTAGAAGCCTCCAGCAGTGATGATTAATGCACTAGTTTCCCCAAACCAAAAGAGTTCAGCTACTTCCTGTTGGCTCCCTGCCCTGTTGGTGGGGGAAGGTATTTTGGCAGCCTGTTTAGTCCCAAGCGGAGCCAAAGGGAAGACAATTTGCCACTAAACCTGCTGAAGGTATCCACCTCTGCTATACCTACTTACCTAGGTATACATTCCACTGAGCTCAAGAAATTTACTGTGTTGGATTAGAAGTAGATTTCTAGGGTGTTAGCCTCTTTTCTGGGAAAGATGAAGACAAGTTTAATTGAGACTCAGCCTCCTTTAACCGAGTTCACTAGTAGAAGTGCTGAATCTCTTGGGTCTCTTGGACACTGCTTTAGGCAAGGTAAGGCAAACAGGCAGTATGCACATTTTATAGCTAAAAATTTTACTAATTACATTTAAAAGTACTGTAAATTCAGATGTATATACAGTTGTCCCTCCGTATCCCCAGATTTGGTATCCACGGATTTAAGTATTCACAGCTTGAAAATATGCTTTAAAAAATAATCATCCAAAAATCAAACCTTGATTTTGCCATCTTATATATGGGACACCATTTTGCTATGCCATTGCATATAATGGGACTTGAGTATTCACAGATTTTGGTATCTATGGGGGTCCTGGAACTGAACCCCAGCGAATATGAAGGGACAACTGTACACACACATGCAGTGCCTAAGCCCTGGCTAACTACAGGAACATTTCAAGAGGAGCAGCTCAGCAGAGCCTGCACTCTCCATCTTGAGGAAGGAGGGAGAGGGGGGAAGTCTTTTATATGCTTCCAAACACACCTGGACTGTACTCTGGTCGCCTGGTGTGGTCGCTTAGATACATTCCCCACAATGGATGACTGAGCTAATGGGAAAAGTTCTAGAGACAACATGTATAGGGCAGAGGCATGCAGGAAACCCTTACTATCTAAAGCTTTGCTCTAACAGCAAGTGGGTGAAAAGGGTTAAAGAGAATGCTTGGTTGGGAAGCATTTTCCAATATATTGAAGTAAATACGTTCTGCAACCGGACTTGTTTATCTCAGATTGGCCTTTTTAGTCATCAGCGCCGGGATGAGTTCTTCCTGAATCTTCATTTGCAAAGAAAAGCCAGAGAGAGAAGTAAATACAGTATGTGTATAATTTACTTTGTTTCAGGAAATAAACAGCCTTAAAGATTGATTTGTTTAATTTCAGCTTGTGATATGGTAACTCTTGAATCTTCAAGTTTTCTTAAGACTCTCTCTCTCTCTCTCTCTCTCTCTCTCTCTCTGTTTAAATTCAAGATGGGGCAACCTGTGGTCCTCTAAATGCTGGACTGCAACTCCCATCAGCCAGCATAGCTAATAATGAGTGATGATGACCCTTAGTCCAAAAACATACATTGAGCAACAAGTTTGCTGCATCTGGTCCAAAGGAACAGTCTGCTCCTTCATAACACCAATAGATTCTCTTTTTTAAAATAAAACAAAATGGCTATGTTGGCCATTTAAAAAAGCATGGGCTGGTAAAATAAAACAGAGCCAATGTGGACTAGTAGTTTCAATGTAGGACTAGGACTCTGGGAGACCAGGGTTTGAATCCTGATCAGCCATGAAAACCTATTGGGTCACACTCTCAGTCTCAGAGGAAGGCAAAGGTAAACCCCTGCTGAACAAATCTTGCCAAGAAAACCCTGTGATAGGATCACCATAAATGTGAAATGACTTGAAGGTACAAAAAAAATGTACCTGACAGCTATTTGTGTTAAGTCATCTCAGGTGGATGGAAATAATAATAATAATATCCCGTCCCTTTACAAAATGCAATCAGGGCGGCTTACAACATACAAAATATATATGCAAAACCCTCCATCTCACTCCCATCCCTTAAAATACAATTAGATAATTCAGAAATAAAATGTACTTAAAAATGCTAAAAAATAAACAATAGACTGTGACTGTAGTGAGATCAGGACACATTAGATTATCTTTTCTGATGGTCAGGTATCTTATTCAGGAAAGGCCCACTGGAAGAGAACCATCTTAAGAGCTTTTTAAAAGCTATTTGGCGTGGTAATATGACAGATCTTATCCAGCAATAGCTGAAAAGGTCCTCTGGGAGCAATAGCCGAAAAGGTCCTCTGGGAGGCCGTAGAAAGCCTATTTTTTAAAGGTTGTAGCAAGTTCCTCCCAGAGGACTTGAGTGCATGGGGAGGATTATATGGAAGGAGGCGGTCCTGAAGATAGGTTGGACCCAAGCCATTTAGGGCTTTAAAGGTGATAATCAACACCTTGTACTGGGCCCGGAAACTGATGGGCAGCCAGTGAAGTGATCTTAAGATCGGTGTTATATGGTCTCTTCTAGATGTACCAGAGACCAATCTGGCTGCCATATTCTGTACTAATTGATGTTTCCGGACCAAGCACGAGGGTAGCCCCATGTAGAGTGCATTACAGAAATCAAGACGTGAGGTAACCAGAGCCTGTACCATGGTCTCAAGATCCCTGACTTCCAGGAAAGGGTGCAGTTGGCATATCAGCCAAAGCTGATAACAAGCACTCCTGACTGTCGCATTTAGCTGATTCTTCATCTGGAGTGATGGGTGTAGGAGTATCCTCAGTCTGCGAACACAGTCCTTGGAGGAGAGCATGACCCCATCCAGGACTGGAGGTTGTATCCTGATGCTGGGTTCAGGGCTGCTACTGTGAGTACCTCCATTTTGTCTGGATTCAGCTTCAATTTGTTTTCCCTCTTCCAGTCCATAAAAGCTCATGGTACAGTCATCCCTCCACATTCGTGGGGGTTAGGTTCTTGAGACCCCCATGAGTGTGGAAAAACTGCGAATAACAAATGCTGCTCCTGCGACACACACCCCCAGAGGGAGAGAGGTGGCGGGAGGGAGTCTGGCCAGCCTAGCCGGCCCCTCCGAAAGCCTTCTTGAGGGGATTCCAGGCCTTAGAATCCCCGGAGCCCGCTGAGGAAGGCTGGGGAAGGCAGTGTGTTGGCGGGGAGGAGGCTGCGCTGCCTCTCCCCGGCCTTCCTGAGTGAACTCTGGGGCTTTGGAGCCCCGGAGCCTGCTGATGTAGGCCAGGGAAGGCAGCGTGTGGGTGGGGAGGAGGCTGCACTGCCTTCCCCCGGCCTTCCTGAGTGAACTCTGGGGCTTTGGAGCCCCGGAGCCCGCTGAGGAAGGCCGGGGAAGCCAGCGTGTGGGCGGGGAAGAGGCTGCGCTGCCTCTCCCCTGCCTTCCTCAGTGAACTCCGGGGCTTTGGAGCCCCGGAGCCCTCTCAGGAAGGCCGGGGAAGGCAGTGGGTGGGTGGGAGGGAAGCTGCCTGGCCCTCCGTGGCCTTCCTGAGGGGACTCCAGGTCTTAGAAACCTCTGAGTCCCCTCAGGAAGGGAGGGAGGGAGAGAGAGAGGCTGCCCACCCCCCCCCCCCGCCTTCTTGAGCAGACTCCGGGGCTTAGAAGCCTCGGAGCCCCCTCAGGAAGGCTGGGGAAAATAGACAAAATAGAGGGATGGATAGGATGGATGGATGAGAAAGGGAGTATAAGAAAGAAATTATGTGGAATGAAAATTTTATGGTTTAATTGCATACAGTTAGAACAATGAATTAAAAATTGAAAAAAGAATCATAAAGAAACAAGGGAATTTACAAAATTTGAAAATTTGGTGAAAAAAGTGAAAAGAGTGATGATAATGAAAGTTTGAAAGGTATTACAAGCGAATTATATAAAATATTGATAAAAAATAAGGATAAAAAAGACAAAGGGGGATATTTAAGGAGAATATGGGAGGAAGATTTGAAACAAAAAATTGGAGATCATGAATGGGATAAGATATGGAAACAAAGACATCTAAAAAATATGTTGATACGGATAAAAGAAAATTATTATAAAATAATATGGAGATGGTATTTGACACCAGCAAGATTGCATAATATAGATAAGAATAACTCTAAATATTGTTGGAGAGGTAGTCAAGAAATAGGTACATATATGCATATGTGGTGGAATTGTAAATTTGTACAGCAGTTTTGGGAAATGGTTTTCATAGAAATAGAGAATATTCTGAATAGAAATATAGAAAGGAAACCGAGCATAGCATTGATGTCAATTTATAATGGAGAGAAAAGCAGAAAAGGATTTAATAACAAAATTTTTAATGGCAGCAAGATTTATTATAGCAAGACATTGGAAAATGCAAATAAATGAGCAAGTGGAGGAGTGGTATAAAGAAGTTTGGAAAATGGCAGTAAATGATAAGTTAACATGTAGAATTAAAGTAAGAAGAGAAAGTTGGAAAGAAAGTGATTCTGATAAAATTTGGAAAGTATTTGTTAAAAAAGTATTACAGACAAAAGATGGGAGGTTACCTCCATGAGAAGAAATGAGATTCTGGAAAGATTAGGTAAGGGATAATGGCTCCGGTGAAAGGGAGCACTGAGGTGAGGGGGGGTAGGGGAATTAATATTTTTGAATAGAATTATAGTAAAGAATCTATGCTAACTTTTGAAATTAGTTAATAGAAAAATTGCAATGTTTATAGTACTTTTATGTGTTATACTACCTAAGTATTGATTGGATAATATAATGTATGATTATAAAATTAATTAAAAATATTTTTTTTAAAAAAAAAAAGGAAGGCGGGGGAAGGCAGCGGGAGGGAGGGAGGTTGCCCCCCCCCAGCCGTCCTGAGCGGTCTCCGGGGCTTTGAAACCCGGGAGCCGCCTCTGGAAGGCCGGATGCAGACAGGAGGTTGCTTTGCCTCTTGCCAGCCTTCTCTATGGGGCTCCGGGCTAATCTGCGAATAATCAAAACTGCGAGTGTGAAAGCCGCAAATGTGGAGGGGCAACTGTAAAATAATTTGGTCTTAAAGGCAGTGTTAGGTTCTTCCCCCTGACTCCCCCGCCCTTTATGCAGTAACAAAGGCCCCCACCATGACCTATGCGGGGGCTGATTTTTAGATGTTTGGTTTTCCCCCAGTGGTTGTTATTTGCTGTCAAGTCGGCATTGATTTATGGCAACCTTATGAATGAGAGACCTCCATGAACCCCAGTCATCATCTGCCCTGTTCAGGTCTTGCAAATTTGGAAGGGGCTTCTTTATTGATTCAATTAATCTGCAATGGGGTTTTCCTTTCTCCCTTCTACTGCCTTTTACTTTTCCCTGCATGATTGTCTTTTTCCATGTGTCGTGTCATCTCATGATATGTCCAAAGTACGACAGCCTCTATTTAGTGATGTTGGCTCCCTGAGAAGAATTCAAGCTTGATTTGCTCTCAGACTCATATGGATATCTTTTTGGATCTCATTGAATCATAGAGTTGGAAGAGACCACAAGTGCCCTCTAGTCCAACCCCCTGCCATGCAGGAATACACAATCAAAGCACAGACAGATGGCCATCCAGCCTCTGTTTAAAAACCTCCGAAGGAGGAGACTCCGCCACACTACGAGGCAGTGCATTCCTCTGCCGAACATCTTTTACTGTTAGGAAGTTCTTCCTAATGTTTAGGTGGAATCTCTTTTCCTGCAGTTTGAGTCCACTGCTCCGTTTTAAAAAGAATTTTTTAAAAATGTGATCAATGGATCTGCACATGTGATGTCAAAGACTTTCACAGCTGGCATCCCCAGAAAAAGACCCAAGGAAAATCTAAAGATCTGCACAGGGATGGATCGACTTTGAGCGAACCCAGCATTGAAATAAAATGACTCTGTCTTGATTTTTTCACCTTTGTTACAAGAATGATACATAACTATGTATAGATCTGAATATGTTTTCTTTAAATGTATTTTTCTGTACTTAAATATATATATATTTTTTAAAAAGAATTTAAGTAAATGTGATCAATGGATCTGTACAATCAAGACTTTCACAGCCGGCATCCCTGGTAAAAAACCAAGGAAAACCTAAAGTGCTGCCCATGGAGGGATCGACTATGAGGGCGCCCAGCCTTGGCGCCTGTCGAGCTGGGCGATAGGGGGCGTGGCCGTCCGGTTGTCCCGCCCCCTCCTCTGATTGGTGGGCTGGGCAAAAGAGGCGGGTTGGCGGGAGGCGTCCGGGCAGCCCTCCACGTGGGCTCAGTGTGGCCGAGGGCGCCCTTGGCTGGAGCGCTTTCCCAAGGCGCGGCGTCCGTCGTCTCTCTCGGCGGGGCGATGAGGGTGAGGCGCTGGGTGCGGGCGCTGCCTCCTGCGGCTCCGGGGCTGCTGCTGCTGCTGCTGCTGGGGCTCCAGAGCGGCTCCGGCCTGCCCGGGTGCCGTCCCCCGAAAGAGAGCGGCCCGAGCTGGCTCTGCCTGGACGGGGAGGTGGCGGAGAACAGCCCTCCGGGCACCCGGGTGTCGGGGCTTTGGCTGCCGGTGCGGAGGCTGCTGGCGCTGGGGCCGGGCCACCCTCCGGGCCGCTGGGCCTTGGCGGGCGAGGGCGCCTCCCGCTTCGCCCTGGGACGGGGCCCGGCCGCCTCGGGCCCGCTGTGGCTGCGGACGGCGGAGCGCCTGGACCGGGAGGCGCGGCCGCGCTACCTCCTCCTCCTGCGGGGCCCCCGGACGGCTGCGAGGCTGCGGCTGCTGCTCCGCGTGCGGGTCCTCGACCGCAACGACCACCGGCCCCGCTTCCCGCCGCCGGCCGCCCCCCTGGAGGTGGAGGAGCTGGCGCCGCTGGGCTCGGAGGTGGCGCGGCTGCGGGCCCTCGACCCCGACGAAGGCAGCAACGGCCGCCTCACCTACCGCGGCGCCGGGGCCGGGGGGGAGCCTCGGGGGCCGCTCTTCGTGGTGCCCGGCAGCGGGCAGGTGCTGGCCGTAGGCTCCCTGCTGGGCCGCCGCCGCCTCCGCCTCTGGGTCTCGGCCCAGGACCACGGGCGGCCCCGGGCCCTCCGCAGCCCCGCCCGGCGCCTGGAGCTGCGCGTCCGGAAGAGGGGCGCCCCCGCCCGGCGGCCCCGCGCCCTCGCCCGGCCCGCCCCCGCCAGCCCGCTCTACCGCGTCCGCATCCCCGTCGGGGCGCCGCCCGGGGAGCCCATCTTCACCGTCCCCGACACCCGGCGCCAGGAGGGGGGCAGCTGGTTCGAGCTGGCCGCCCCCGCCGCCTTCCCGCTGGAGCTGGACCGGGCCAGCGGGCGCCTCTCGCTCAGCCGGCCCCTGGAGCGAGGCGGCCGCGCCGAGGTGGCGGTCAAGGTGCACCGCCTGGACGGAGCAGGTAAGGCCGTCCCCGCCGGCTACCCCCACATACCTCCGCTCGCCAAGCCGAGAGCGCCTCTGAGCATGGGCAGAGCCCCGCGGAGGCGTCCTCGCCTTTCGGGATTCCGCTATTGACATAAGACCACTCCGCTGAAAAATACACCCCAACGCCAAAGGCCGCAACAGTAACACACACACACAAAATAGCTTTCCTCTTGTCTTCTTACTAATACAAAAATAAAACTATTTATCCTAACACGAATACCTGTACATTTTTCCTCTTAATCTAAATCTATCATCACTCCTTTTTCTTTTCCAACGAACGTTATATTTACACCTTTATACTAAAATTAGAAGTGAACACATTACAAGTATTCATATTTGGAAACAAAAAAATTAATAATGATAATAATAATAATGCAACAACAGTAATAAAATATTTATTTAGACATATCCCGTCAGTCCTCTGTGGCTGTCATCCATGGCACTCCTGAGGCAGATCTGAACCCAAGCATGGTGTGGTGGTGTGAAGGTTGGACTAGGATGCTGGGAGGCCAGGGTTTGAATCCCCCATTCGCCCATGGAAAGCCACTGACTGACATCAGGCAAGTCGCCCTCAGCCTCAGAGGAGGAACATATTCTGCCAAGAAAACTCCTTAGGGTTCTCCTTAGGGTTGCCAGAAGTCAGAAATGATTTGAAGGCACATAACAACAGTGGTGTAGTGAGGTTGAGTGTTGGATTGGACTTCGGGAGACCAGGCTTTGAATCCCTGCTCCACACCCTCTTGTGTGACTTTGGGTATGTTAAATTCTCTCAGCCTGGGAAGAGGGCAATGATGAATGAGTCTTGCCAAGAGATCCTTAGGGTAGGTTCCTCATAAGCCAGAGTTGATTTGAAAGGACACAACAACAACAACAACAAAGGGGAGATTAGGTAAAGAGAGAAGAGATCTGCCGGTGGTTATTGTTCATGAGAATATGAAGTTAGCAGACTCTCTGATTGAAGGAACCTGCCAATGAGGCTGCAGTGAGGCAGTTAAAGGTTCTTAATGATTTTCATCTACTTACATTATGAGTACAATCAGCCCTCTGTATCCACGGATTTGGCATCCACTGATTCCATCATCCATGGCTTGAAAATATTCCAAAATAAATAATGGCTTGAAAGTATTCCAAAGCTCTCTCCCCTGTATCATCAGCTAGATAAAATAATATAACTTAGGAAAGCAGACCATCTTTCTTTCCTGTGCGTCCTACAGATGTCAGAATATAAGTTTTTGTGTGTGTAGAACTTTTCACTGTTTTGAGGGGGTTCCCTCATTCTTAAAATGTGCACTGTTTTATCATTTGTGGTTTTACTATCTGCTTTTTCTTGTTCTGGCTGGAACTACAGTACTTCCCATATCTGAATGTTTTGGGCTCCTCTAAAGAAAATTAGGCTAAACAAAAGTTGTACTATTCTAAAGTGTGAATTGCCCTCATTAACTCCTCAACTCTTAACTAATCTCTTTTGAGAAATGTGCATCACAATTGCTCGTGTACTTAAGCAAATGTTGTCTTAGTTTGTCTAATATATTTATATTCCTAACCAGACACTGAGCAGGGACTCAGCACTGTAAAATGTTAAATACCATATCTGCATAGATTAAATACCCTAAAGACACCAGATCCAGTCTGATCTTGGAAGCTAAGCAGGGATAGCCCTGGTTAGTACTTGGATGGGAGACTGCCAACAAATATCAGGTGCTGTAGACTATATATTTCAGAGGAAGGAACTGGCAAAACCACCAGTGTTTAATTGCACAGGGCAGGATTCAGAGGAGGGTAACATCAGAGTTTGTTACTTTTGAAAAGTATTAAATAACTGGCTACAGAGTTGAAAAAATAACAGTGTTGTTAAACTTGCAAGACTTCAAAAGTAACTGTTAAACAGTATATTATTTATTACATTGCTTTTTATGTTTTTTTTGTTTTTGTTTTTTTTTGGAGAGGGGGAATTGTTTAAAATTGCGAGGGAGAGGGCAATCCCAGAATGGTCCAGGAAAGCATTTTAACTCTTCCCAAAGCAATGAGAAGTAGTGGCAAGTAAGCTTACATGTTGTATTAAAAATTAATGGTGTTACCAGTCAATAAATCATTTGCCAAAGGAACTGTTACCCTTCCCCAAAGTAATAAGTTATCTTGCTCCAAATCAGCAGTTGCCCATAATTCAGGGATGGGAACATAGGCACCATGGGTTATACAGGACTCCCCAAAGCTATTTTTGTACCTTTCCCCATTACCCACTGATTTTTTTAGCAAAGCATCCACCCAAATGTGTCTCCAGAAAACAAGTCCCTCCTGCACTGTGTTTAGCAAAGAATAAACAAACCCCAAAACCTGGGGGGAGAGCCCAGTTCTTTAAAATCTGGATGTACAGTAATCACTTAAATTGTTGCTTGGAGGGATTGTTGCAACCTCCAGTGGTTTGGGTTATGGCTGGAAAATGGCACTTGGATCAGTGGCAGCTGGTGGCTTCCACTCCAGGTTTGCCCCATCATTTTTAAGTGATGGTATCCAAGGTGCTGAACAAGGATTAAAACCTGGTATGGATAACTGCCTCAATGATATGGAAGACACCAGCTGCTCTTCCCTGGACTCTCTGAAGTTATTCCTCTTGCTGTAATCCATAACTTTGAAAGCTGCCTTATGCCAGACTAGACCATGAAGCTAACAGCTGTCAGTTGACTCTGAAAATAAAACAGGCTTTAAAGTGATCATTTACCTTTATTAAATGCATGTATGTGGAGAACAACTTCAAGATAAGTTGTTCTAACAATCAAAGTATTCCTTTTACAATCTTAACAGAGAAGCTTTGAGAATGTCCCCAAATCCTTTTTGACCAATCAGTTTTATTAAGGAAATAATTATCTGCCTAGCATTATCCCTTTTTGTTTGCCCATAACAACAAGCTTTTATAGGTAACCTTTAATTTTAGTGCACAGTGTCATTCCAGGATCTTTCTCATCATGAGCTACCTAATTAGAGGTACCATAGAATCATAGAGCTGGAAGTGGCCTCGTGGCTCAATGCAGGATTTCCAGCTAAAGAATCCCCAGCACGTAGAATCATACAGTGGAAGAGACCACAAGGGCCATCTAGTCCAACCCCCTACCATGCAGGAGTACCCAATCAAATCATTCCCAACAGATAGCCATCCAGCCCCTACTTAAAAACCTCCAAAGAAGGAGACTCCACCACACTCCCAGGCAGTATATTCCACTGTCAAACAGCTCTTACCATCAGGAAATTCTTCCTCATGTTCAGGTGGAATCTCTTTTCCTGTAGTTTGAGTCCATTGCTCTGTGTCCTAGTCTCTGGAGCAACAGAAAACAAGCTTGCTCCATCCTCAGTATGACATCCCTTCAAGTATTTATCATGTCACCTCTTAACCTTCTCTTCTCCAGGCTAAACATACCCAGCTCCCTAAGCCGCTTCTCATAGGGTATGGCTTCCAGACCCCCCCACCGTTTGGTTGCCTTCCTCTGGACATGTTCCATCTTGTCCATATCCTTCTTGAATTGTGGTGCCCAGAACTGGACACAGTATTTTCTGGTGAGGACTGACTAAAGCAGAATAGAGTGCCACTATTACTTCCCTTGATCTAGACACTATACTCCTATTGATGCAGCCTAGAATTACATTGGCTTTTTTAGCTGCTGCGTCACAGTGCTGACTCATGTTCAGTTTGTAGTCCACTAAATCTCCTAGACCCTTGTTGCATGTACTGTCATCAAGCCAGGTGTCACCCATCCTGTATCTGTGCTTTTCATTTTTACTTGCCAAGTGTAGTATCCTACATTTCTCCCTATTGAAATTCATTTTGTTAGTTTTGGCCCAGCTTTCTAATCTGTTAAGGTCATTTTGAATTCTAATCCTGTCCTCTGGGGTATTAGCTACCCCTCCTAGTTTGGTGTCATCTGCAAACTTGATAAGCATGCCCTCTATCCCCTCATCCAAGTCATTGATAAAGATGTTGAATAGCACTGGGCCTAGGACAGAACCCTGTGGCACTCCGCTGATCACTTCTTTCCAGGATGATGAGGAACCGTTGATGACTACCCTTTGGATTCGGCTCATCAACCAATTACAAATCCACCTAACAGTTGCCTTGTCTAGCCTGCATATTACTAACATTTTTCCAAGAATGTAATGGGGGACCATGTCAAAAGCCTTACTTAAATCAAGATATATTACATCCACAGCATTCCCTTCATCTACCAAGTTTGTAACTCTGTTTAAAAAAATAAGTTTAGTATGGCATGGCTTGTTTTTCAAAAACTCATGTTGACTTTTAGTGATCAAAGCATTCCAGGTAGCTGTCCAACTTCTCTTTGAAGACATCCTGAGAAGGAGACCCCATTACCTCTCTAGGCAGTTGGTTCCATTGCCAACACTCTTACTGTCAAGTTGACAGCAAGACCAATTGATTCTAGGACATGCTTCCTACAAGTTACTTGTTCTGCTCCTGAACAAAGTATAAACTGGGGGTAGGGCCCATATAATTCAATGGCACTGGGGAGATTGGGCACTTGGCTTCTTGGTCTTCTCAGTGCTGCTGCCAGACAGTTCTTGTCACATGGCTGTGGTGAAAACTGGAGGTAGTTTATGCATTGCCAGAGAGCAGAGCCTCCCTGCACCATTGGCTTAACTCAAAGGTGTCTCTAGATGTGGTTGGATTGCAGTTCCCAATGTTCCTCACAATTGGCTATGATCAGTAGGGCTTCCAGAAGTTGCTATCTAATGAATATGGAGGACAACACAATTCTCCCCCTTGGATTTATTAATCCTAACCCAGCTCTGAACACTGGGCAGGATTGTTCCAACATTGAGAGGTACATATATGTAAGTTGCTGGGGCTGAGCAAGTCAGACACATGGCTTTAATGGGCAGCTCAACACATTTATCTCCATCATTGCCCTGTTTTAAAGTGGGCAGACACCCCAGAGAGTACACCCCCAGTCTGCAGAAATCAATCAGGGAAAAGCCAGAGCAGTCCCAACTTGGCACCAGTAGCTGTAGAAGCAGAAGCATAATCCAAACAGTTCAGAGTCAGACGAAGCAAACAGTTCAAACCTGAGTCCAAACCTGAGAAGTTGCTGGAGAGATTAGTCCAGATTCAAGCAAAAGGTCAGAGATACACAAAGCCCAGGATATCAGATAAGGTAAGCAAGAGGCATTTGATCTGTTGTCAACAGCACCAGAACACCCTTGGCTGAGCTAATTTATAGCCAGCAATAAATTAGCCCAACTGGCCTCATTAACTCAGCATAGTTTACAAAGGCAGAGAAGAGTGTTTCTGGTGTTTCTGTTCCCTGGGTTTTAACTGTTGATACACAACAGGGTGCAGAGCCTCCACATCCTTCACCAAATCTACAGGTGTTGCCGACTGGGCTCTGCTTCTGTCACAATAGGGCCGCCACCCCCCTCTAGCTCCACTGGGTGTTGTCACTTGGTATTCGTCTTCTTCATCCGAGGAGGCCTTCCCCAGGTAAGAGACACAGTCCTTGCTAGCCTCTGCCATGGTCTGATAAAGTAGCCACTAGTACCAATTTTTGGAGCACTCGTACCACCATAACCTTGGGTCACCCATCTCCTTTTCCCAATGGGAGGAGCAGAGCATGGGGTTCCCCTCCCTCCCCAAGTTTAGGTCTATCCCTGTTCCATGAACTATTCCATGGAAAGCCCTGTTCTAGATAGATCCTATGTGCAGGTTTATTCTAACCTTTATAAGTTCCGTGCAGGCCATCTGAATTGTATTACTATAATTAAAAAATTATAAAAGTTCTTGCTGTTTTAACTTGTGAAACTAGTGGTACAGTTGGTGTAGGGTACTTTTATGTATCTTTTTGTAAAAGAGCATTCTATTATGATTTTTCCTGTGATCATCTCAACCAAGCTGCTTCATCCTGTGCCCAATAATGTATTGACAAGACAAAAGCCTCAGGGTGGAAATAATTCCAGTGATCATGTAGGACAAGGTCATTGCTGCACTTCTAGGGCAGCTGTTAAAAAAAATAGGTTTTTTAAAAAAGTTTTAAATTGTTAATTACTGCAAAATAAAGTGTGCTGGAAAATACCTGTTTGATTTCTGATATTACTTAATTAATTAGGTACTGTCAAATTGTTAGCCTAACCTAGGTGTACAAAACCCAATGAAAAAAATAAGGGAGAAACTATTTGCAAATGCACTGTGAATGTCCGATTGATATCCAGTCAGAGCCTGGAAGAGTTATTTGGGGGGGACTACAGCTCCCAGAATCCGTCAGGACTCTAGAAGCTAGGGTTGGGAAAAGTAGTTTTTCAAAGTTCTGGAGAACAACCAAGTTTTGACTCCATATGTATTTTGTTCAAATCATATAGCTAATGGTCCCCTTTTAATATTCATTATGTAGATGATAAAGATTAAAATTATAGAACCATAAAGTTGGAAGGAACCGCATAAGGCCATCTAGTCAAACCTCTGCCTTGTACAGGATCTCAGCTAGAACAACCCCAGCAGGTAGCTGTCCAGCCTTGGTTTGAAGACATCCAGAGAAAGAGACCCTGTCACCTGTCTAGGAAATTGGTTCCATTACTAAATCCCTCTTATCATCAAGCCATTACTTCTGATGTTCAATTGAGATCTGTTCTCCTGTAACTTAAAACCATTAGATTTGGTCCTTCCCTCTCAGGTGGCAGAGAACAAACCTGCCCCTTCTCTCTGTGACAGCCCTTTAGATATTTAAATAGTACAATTATGTCACCCCTCAGTCTTCTCTTCACTAGACTGAACATGCCCAAACCTCCCAATCTTTCCTCATATCTTTTGCTCTCCACACTTCTTATCATCCTTGTTGCCCTTCCCTGAATGTGCTCCAACATGTCTAGATCTCTCTTAAAATGAGGCACCCAGAAGTGAATGCAGTATTCCAAATGAGACCTGACTAGTGCAGAATACAGCGGGGGGAGGTATTATTACCCTTAAAGTAATTCCAGAAAAATGTGGATATATAGCATATACTGGGTCATGTTCATATTTATTAGAGGACTTTCAGGCTGCATTGTTTTCAGAGAGCAGTTTTAGGTTGAATGGTTTGCTATGCTGTCCTATGTACACATATGTGAATATTAGCCCCAATGAACTTTCTTGGATTGATTTCCATATGGACGTGTCCAGGATTGTGCTGTGTCCCAGTTATATCCCACAGGTCTTATTGTTGAATTCACATTGACATTGAGTTCACATTCAAATGAGTATTTACACTGTGCAATTACAGTACAGCAGTTTTATTCCTCTTTTCCCTATCATGAATCCATCCTGAGGAATCCTGGAATTTGTAGTTTGCTGCACTTTCTTGAGGTATTTACATTCTCTCTTAGAGAACTCTGATGTCTAAACTACAGAATTAGAGCTGAGAGTTCTAAGTACTTTCACCAAACTACAAATCCCAGGATTCCATAAGATGGAGCCATGACAGTTAAAATGGTATAAACTGCTATAACTGTATATACTCATGGTTTCACAGAGTAGCCATGTTAGTCTGTTGCCGAGTCTTAATAGTGCTGTGAGGACCAATAAACACTGTTGCGGCAGATTTTGTGGAGCTTTGTGTTAATGATAGGGAGAGCCCTGACTGCCAAACAACTACATATCTGTGAACCTAGCAATGAGAATAAGAAAACACACAAATCCATTACAAGAGTGTAAATGGCCACATGTTTATTTGTTACAGCTGAAATATCTTAGTGTTGCATAGGGCACTGGCTCCATGCATCAGCTGCCAACTACAAACCCTGCTCCAATATGCCACCTGGGAGAAAAGACCATGGGATGAGAGGATAGGCAAACCCTTAGGGGCCCAAGGCATTGTGTGCTTCACTTCTTTAGGAGTGAAAGTGAAGGAGATTAAACAGCTGTCAAGCTGGACATGTCCCTGAAAGCCTTCACTCAAGATCCAATGAGAGGATCCCCTACATGGTTTGATCTCTGCTCCTCCACCCAATTGCCTGTGGTCCAATGGCTTAACTATCTTACAGCAAAGTTGGGACAGAATAGATCGAAGATGCCAAGAATACATTTTGCAAATGTGGAGAAATTCAAGACTCTTGGGCATGTGTGTGTGTACACCTTGCTTCTTCCCAGTGCCAGTCTTGCATGCAGAAAATAGTAGACTCCACTCAATGTTGCTGCTGCATTTGTTCACAGTGGCCCAAGTCCATGACTTAAGTGAAAGCACCAGTGATGTTTATTTCAATGGGAACAACCTAATGTGGGAGAACCTCCATGTATGTCTCTACATCAAAGGATCACAACTCTCCATTCTCTCTTGATTTTTTCCCCTCACTAACAGCCTGATTCAAAATCTCCATGTGAACAGAAATGGGGCGGGAGCATGCCCTTGAACTCCAGTGCTGCTGACATAGTGGAGGCATGAGCCACTTAAGTAGCTACAGCTCATTAGACAAAGCAGCATGTTCCTGGATTAGGGTTATTGTGATGCTCTGTGTATCGGGAGAACTTTATTGTAAAGAACGGTGGGAATACAGTAAGAGAAGCTTGCTTTAGCCATGCATGGGCAAGAAACAACACAATCACTGAAAGCCAAAACAGATCTGGGGACCATGAAGTGATCCTGCGTGTTTGTTTGTTTTTTAATTGGGCTTAAATTGGTTTGAAGCAGGGGTGCTGGCAGGGTGGCAGCTTGACTCATTTTCTTGCCTAGGCTTTCTGAACACACACATTTATGACTAGCTCAACAGTGGTGTGTGTGAAGAATAAATGCAACTATACTTTCACATGTTTTTGTCTGTTAATGCTTTATCTGTTTCATAAGCCACTTTCAGTCCCAGTTCTAGTAGAGAAGATAGGCTGAGAATTAAATAAATAAGCAATATAAAATAAACAAATAAACTTCATTTAGATTTCACTCCACTGTGGAATTGCTCTGCAACTTGATAGCTGTTATGGTTCTTCCTCAGTTTCCCTTTCTACACCTCACTTGTACAACTCTTGTGGTTAAACAAGTTCAGGAGATATTGTAAGTCATCATGAATGTTGGACAACGGGGATTTAATACTGCTCTCGGTGATTTGAAAAATACTGTCTTCACTGTGTGTTTGTTTGGGAGAGCTTACAGTGCTATTATAACCCAGGCATTTCAAAATTATTTGGGAAAAGAGGCTTCTGCACTTGCTACCACCCACCCCTTCAGGCCTGGCGATGAGATCTCTCCAAACATGCTGTGTATTAATGGGTATTCCAACTCTACAATTCTATGATTCCATGATTCTATGAAAAGATCTGTGCCCCTCTCTGCCCCCAGGAGTCTAATTTAGTATGTGGGAGAGCCAATTAGCAGAGGAAACAGATCATTGACAAAACCCACTTTAATCTTTGAATTGGTCTGAATTTTGAAAGAGAGCAAAAACACAATCTTCTTTAATTCCCAGTTCTGCAGCTTCTCTGCAGGCCCTCATGGCTTCCCTATTCTTTTTGTAGAATTCCTTTCTTTGTTTGCTTTTCCTTGATCTTGCTGGGGTTCCTAGTGTCTTCCGTGCTTGAGAAACAAAGCTATCCCTAAGCTGCATGTTGTATCCTGCTGCAGCTTTATGAAAATAGGAAGGGACTTTCATCAAAGTTTGAGAATCCATCCTTTAATATTTTTATATATATATATATATTTTACTATTATTAGCATTACAGGGACTCCCTCAGCCTCTTTCTTTTGCATCAAAATAGGAAGCCAAAAAGAGCCAGAGATGCCAGGAGGTTGATTAGTGGTTGTCCTTGATGCTCTATGTAACAAATTATTTGTTTGTTTATTTATTTGTTTGTTAGATGCCCGACAACTGTTTGCTGCTCTCCATCAGTGAAATAATTAAAATTACAACCCCACTAGAAAAATCTTATAAAACCAAGACAAAATCAGAGCAGAGATCAAAAACCATTTCAAATTTGGCAGCAGCCACATCATATGCCCGACCCTACATCTCCTTAATCTAAAATCTACTTGAAATATGTGGAACATTAAAATATTAAAACTCCACCAGTGGGGCTCTGTAGAGCTCTCGGGGGAACTGACGTTATTATAAGCAATAAAAACAAGGAGTTAATCAGTGGAAAAACATGCAAGACTTGCTAAAAACTGCAAGGAAGTTGAAGCAGAGCAAATAAGCTGTCCAGCAATTCCAGAGACCAAACAATGTAGGGCATTCTGCATTGTGTTGATATATATATTAAATGATATTTCTTATAGTTTTCCTATTGACAAACAAGGCATTTCTTCCAGACTCACTAAAAGCAAAGACTTTCATTAAGAATCTGAAATAAACACCAGCCTCTCCTGATGGGGCTCTTTAAAGAAGAGAAAGTTGTTCTACAAGGAGGATGCCATTGCTAAAAAGGCCCTGCTTCTCAGCTTAAGTTTGTGTGTCCATTATGACTGCATTTTTCTACACATGGAACAAGACAGTGGAGAAAATAGATGGAAAAGCTGTTCTTTGCTTTCAGTTTTCATTTCTTATTTTGAGCTGAATTAACTCTCTAGGAAGACTAAGGCTGCTGTCACACTGCAGAAATAATGCAGTTTGATACCACTTTAACTATCATGGCTCCATCCTATGGAATCCTGGGATTTGTAGTTTGTTGTGGCACCAGAGCTGTCTGACAGAGAAGGCTAAATGCCTCACAAAACTACTAATCTCAGAATTCCATAGCATTGAGCCACAACAATTGAAGCGGTGTCAAACTGGATGATTTCTGCAGCGTGTCAGCAGTCTAAGGCAACCCAAAATCTTGCGCTTCTGAAAAGTAGATTTGAATGCATCTACTCTGATTTAAGCAGGCAATGTGGTTTCCACCACTGTAAGATGTATGTTGAAAAAATCAGGCTGGCTTTGTGACTCTGAAATTGCATTGTGTGTGTGTGTGTGTGAGAGAGAGAGAGAGATTAGTATTGACAAATAGCCTGGCAGTAACATCAAACTGTTTGTGTCAATGGAACAAAACACATGACAATATTGATTTTGTATTTTGCATGCCTGGTTGTGTGTGTTTTGTATTTTGGTTTGCTTTGCTTTGCTTTGCTGTTTTTGGTCAGACAGGAGGCAGAATTGAAAACTGCAGCTGCTGATGGAATTTTTATTTAGGAATGTGCAAGTATGTCAGTCGTCTCATGGAGGTTTTCCTTTTTCAGCTGACAATCTTGTTTTGAGTGGATTGTGAGCCTTTTTTCTTTCTTCCCCCTGCATACAGAGATTTGTACTGTACTTATGTTTTCCAAGCACATATTTTGAAGAGGTACACATTTTATGTCTATTTCTGAAATGTGCACATTTTTGTATACATTCTCCCATTTTTAAAACATTTTCCCAAAGGTACATGTTTTTCAATACATTTGAATAGATTTTTCAAGTACTGTAAACTTTTCCAGTAGTTGTACAATTTTCGTTCAAAGCTTGGATGTGTGCAAATTTCTGACTGCAACTGCAAATTCCTTTGGGGCCTGAATTTGGTTGAAGAGTTGTAAATGGAGTAATATTATTTTAAAAAGGAACCTTCCATGTTTCATCCATTCCTGCTTTCTACATCACTTTATTTAGACAGACTTCTTGTTTGTCTGTCTCATTCTGCTCTTGTCACTTGAGAGCAATATAGCTACACTTATCATCTTGCAGTGCTTGTGCAATGAATATATACTTATCGTTGAATCACCCGCTGCATTGCAAATCTGGAATCTTGCTTAGCACAGTAGGTGCAGCTGGTGAGAGAAATAGCAGGACCTGAGGCAGAGCAAGTGGAGATGGGGACAGCTGCATGTGTTTTATCTTACTCTACGCCAGTGCAGGTGGGTGAATTAAAAGCTATATGTCTGGGTATAATATCACATGGTTGTGGTACATTTGTATCATTTGCAGGTTTGGCCCATCCACACTGTTATCTTCTGCAATGGCTTCACATATATGATAAATGGATACTTAGGGTCGCTATAAGTCAGAAACAACTTGAAGGCACACAACAATAACAGTATCATCTGCAAAAGATATTTGTATTTGATGGAAAATTAGTTGCCTTTTATATAACATGGAAACTTAGAGTAGGGTCACTTCTCATAGAATCATAGAATCATAGAATTGCAGAGTTGGAAGAGACCACGAGGGCCATCCAGTCCAACCCCCTGCCACGCAGGAAATCTTGATCAAAGCATCCCTGAGAGATGGCCATCCAGCCTCTGTTTAAAGACCTCCAAGGAAGGAGACCCCACCACGCTCCGAGGGAGTGTGTTCCACTGCCGAACAGCTCTTACTGTCAAAAAGTTCCTCCTCATGTTGAGGTGGAATCTCTGTTCCTGGAGCTTGCACCCATTGCTCCGTGTTCCAGTCTCTGGAGCAGCAGAAAACAAGCCTGCTCCATCCTCAGCGTGACATCCCTTCAAATACTTAAACAGGGCTATCATATCGCCTCTTAACCGTCTTTTTTCCAGGCTAAACATACCCAGCTCCCTAAGTCTCTCCTCATAAGGCATGGTTTCCAGACCTTTCACCATTTTAGTTGCCCTTCTCTGGACATGCTCCAATTTGTCAATATCTTTTTTTGAATTGTGGTGCCCAGAACTGGACACAGTATTCTAAGTGAGGTCTGACCAAGGCAGAATAGAGTGGCACTATTACTTCCCTTGATCTAGACACTATACTTCTATTGATGCAGCCCAAAATCGCATTGGCCTTTTTAGCTGCCGCATCACACTGTTGGCTCATGTTCAATAGTGCCTAGCCACTGCCTCTGCTGAAGTCAGAATGGGGTGCGCATGAGATCAAGGAGGAGGGGGTAGAGCGACCCCCTCTTTGTTGGTCACATGTCTGGGCGCCCCGTTCTGACCTCAGCAGAAGCGATGACAGCCAGCCAGTTAGGCTCTCACAGGAAGCTGCTTGGCTCATGAGGTGTCAGTGGTGGCAGCTCCAAAAACAAGGGATGGGCCAGCAGGGCTTGTGTGGACAACAGTGGCCATCACTGCTGAATATCTTCCCACTTTTATCTTTTATTTGCTTTATGCCTCTTATTTAGCATATCACTGTCTATTACCTGTACATGTTGGTTGGGTAACTTTTTTGTCAGATATTATTCCCCCGGACATTAAAAGCAAAAGAAATAATTTAAAAATCTGGAGAACCAAGATTAATGCAGACTAGGACCAGCATGATGACCAACATTTACAGTTTATCTATTTCTTGTTATATCCCAGTCTTGGGGGTTGTTAGACAATGAAATAAATTCTCAAACAATGTGGGCAGAATACCTTTTGTCCAGATAAGCTCCTGCCAGGATTCACCATATTGGAAAGTTTGTGATTACAGCTTTTGCTGTTTCTTGCAATCTTTTTTTAAAAAAATGTGAAAATGAGCATAACAGCCTGTTTGAACAACCAATTTGAATTGGAGCACATCCAAGAAGTCATAACATGTTTGGTCAGATGTGCACAGGAGTGGGCTTCCTGGTGATGAAGTGGCCGGAGCTGCCATTGTTGTTTTTCATGGACACGGTCAAGTGCTATTTTTGAGCAGCAAAGTAAAAAAAAAAGTTTTTTAATCAGAAGATCACTCTTCCACATCTCTAATTTAACAAGGCAAAAAAAGGGGGTGGAGGAGATTTTGAGAAATAACAAGGCAAGTAATTCACTCACAGCCACCATCTTTTCTCATGGGCGTGCTCTGCGTGAACGTCAAAGTGGGATAGTTTCCATGCCAGCAATCTTGCGAATGAATTGTGGGGACAAATGAACACTGCTGCATTAGTGAGGTAATGCACTATTTTCTGCAAATAACTCTCCCGTCTGACTGAACCCTTGGTGTTCCTTTATGACTACTTACATTCATGTTTGTGCTAACAAGTAACTTAGAACAAAGTGTGAAAGCTCTCTGTACTTACTGGCATTCTCTGCACACCCTTGCAAGTGCTTCTGGATTTCAATTAGTTGTACATAGAGATGCAATGTTCGGAATTGCATGGAACAAACAAACAAAAATACTGTATATTTTCAAATTTCCTTTTGAAAAGCCTTCCTTATTTTGTATTTTGGCGCTCAGTCCATAAGGAGATTCTCTTGGCTGGAAAGTGCATTAAAATAAATTGAGGTTGTTTGTGGTGTGTAGTTACCAGTCACTATGGATGACTGACCCTGTGGTCTAAATTCTGTTGTTAGTCCTAACTAGAGAAGATCCACTGAATCAATGGTGTTTACCTCCTGTATGTTGACCCATCATTCACCAATGGATTGAATGGGTCTACTCTAGTTGGACTAACCAACAGAATGCCTGCTGTTATGTGAATACATCTACTGAGTGATGTGAGCCACCAATCAATATGTCTTTTATGAATCAAATCTGAGTTTCAGCCAGTTTTCTTATTCATGCAAGTCAACCTTCGCAACCTCAGTCTCAGCATCCATAAAAGTGGCAATCTGCCTCCTGGAATTTTTATGAAGGTAAGTAACAGGGCTAAGAAGCACTCTTGCTGAAGTAAACCAATAATATACTGTAGGGCTAGTGGGAGTGTGAGCTGTGGACAACATGCAGGCACCAGGATGTTCCCAAAGCCCTTCCAAAAATATGTGAACAAATTTCATGTGAAAAATTGCCCCCAGATACACCAAACCAACACAAAATGGCTTAAAACACAACAGTTTGCTTTGATTTGGACTCTTGAGCTGCCAATCAAAAACCCTTTGCAAATAGCCAATTTTCAGCAGGAAGTTAAACTTGAAGTGATGTGATGTCATTTCCAGGTCTCTAGGAACATACAGGTGCAGCCCATTGTGGGGGCATGTGAGGACAAAAATTGGTCCCTACACCAGAGCAGTAATCTAATCCTGCTATACAGCTCTAGCAGTTTGATAGCATTTTAATTGTCATAGAGCTTCAGTCTGCAGAATCCTGGGGTTCATACTTTGGTGAGCTTCTTATAATTCTTTGCTTGAAAACCCTAATGCTGTAGTTCAAGGGGGTCCACTTGAGTTCTCTAACATAGAATTCTAAGTACCAGAATATAAATCCCAGGATACCATAGGAAAGAACAATGAGAGTTAAAGTGGTATCAAACTGCTGGAATTGTGTGACATGGGCCAAATCCACACTACACAAATATGTGATTCCTATGGCTCCTTCCTATTGAATCATGGGATTTGTAGTTTAACAAGATCTTTAGCCTTCTCTGCCAAAGAGTACTGGTGCCTCACCAAACTACAAATCCCAGAATTCCATAGGAAGGCGCCATGACAAACAATCCAGTTTGAAACTGGATTATCTGTGTAGTGTGGATTTGGTTGTAGATATACTCAAGGTATGCTGAAAGCACTACAGGAGATAATGACCAGGCCTTGTGCCATACCTAGAAGTAAGCTGTGTTTATGAAAAGAATAAAACTGCTCAAGGTCCAGAAAGTTGTTTTTGTTGTTGTGTTTTGTTGGCTGGGTTTTAGAGCTCACTGATTTTCATAAAAGCTGAAGCTCAGGCACATGCCAGCTAGCATCAGTTGTGATTGCTGTTGTCCTCTGGCTATGAAGTGACCTGTGTGTAATCGGTGGATGAGCTCAAAGAATGGTTTCTGAGCGTTTATTATCATGCTGCAGTGAGGGGTTTGGTGCCCTGTGGGAGTTTTGGGACATATTGGGAAGGCCGTTTGCAAAAATAAATAAAAAATAAGAGTAGTAGCCATATTTGTCTGGTGAGGAAAAGTAGAGGGAAAACAAGAAA
This sequence comes from Gambelia wislizenii, assembly GCA_030847615.1. Taxonomy (NCBI): domain Eukaryota; kingdom Metazoa; phylum Chordata; class Lepidosauria; order Squamata; family Crotaphytidae; genus Gambelia; species Gambelia wislizenii. The sequence continues at coordinate 295,487,535 of JAUMIR010000004.1, forward strand.
ACCAAAATCGGTAGTCTGGGAGTTGCCTTTATTAGGTAGGACAAACCAACATGCCACAGAAGTGTGCAGACCTATGAGTTCTTCAGACATCTTCATTGAGCTAGTTGGTACAAAAATTAGGAGGCAGGGGAAAGAAACAGGAAAACCTGAACCTATGAGCTAAACGCAGTCCAGAGCTGGAGACTTCAGACTTAATGAGTCACTAGTAGGTCTGCAGATATCAGTTTACTCCTAGCATTTGTGAAGTGGGGAGACAAAGTGGAGGTGAAAACCATGAGGTTGACTGAAACTCAGAGATCAGGCCTGTTACAAATCATGAGTGTTGCTTCATTTTACACTGAGCACAATTGGGGAGCTTTTCTTAACACCCATAGCAATTTCGATAGTCCTGGAGGCTAATGGGCTGACCTGTTCCCAGAGAGGCAGTTCACTTGACAGAGTCCAACAATTCAAGTTGAAACCATGATGCTGATTTTGTAGAGAAAATGGGCTGTTAAAACAACTCACTTGCAGGAAAAGAGTCCTTGTGCAGTTGCAGTTGATAGATAGCTGGAGGGAGAGTGACTAGCAGCAGCAGAAGATGACAAAGACCAGGCATGATAGAGGGTGCCTAGCTGCTGTCTATTTTCCTCTGGGGTCAGAGCAGTGGCATTTGGAGGTCGAGAAAGGGACTTGCAGTAGCAGCACCTGGGCCCCAGACATGATGGAGGAGTGTCAAGCTGTTGCTGTTTTCCTTCTACATTATTCATATAACCTCTTAGCTTATATTTATGGCTAGATGTGGCATTGTGGGGTATGTGCATGTATTAGGAATTTACAGGTATCGCAACTGTGTGAATCCTATTAGCAGTACTGGCTCCCAGTGTCCCAGGGATCAATGTCCCTGTTTATTATGATGTCTTACCCTCCCCCTAGCTGTCTCTTCTTCTTGTCTATACAGAAGGAACTCTGGGGCTACTAATTCTTAAGAAGGCATTTATTGTAGGGAAGGTATGACCTCCTTGCTTCTTCTTAATGTTCTATTTAACTGCCCAAGCAGTTTTCTCTTTTACAGAAGGGCCCAGGCTAGCATTTCACCCTTGAATCAACATGTTCTTTGTTCTGCTTCAAAGCAGTGTCTGGCTCTGCCAAATCTCCCAAGATCTCAAGAGTTACATATGTTGTGTGCCTCCAAATCATTTCTGACTTTTGGTGACCCTAAGGTGACCCTATCAAGGGATTTTTTTTGGCAAGAAATGTTCAGAGGGGGTTTAACATTGCCTTCCTCTGAGGCTGAGACAGTGTGACTCACCCAAGGTCACCTAGTGGATTTACAAGGCTGAGCAGGGATTCGCAGCCAGTCCAGTGCTCAAACCGCTACACCACGCTGGCTCTCTTAAGAGGTACATAGATACAGAGAAATAAATCTCCATAAGTATTCTCAAGCATGAGATATCTGCAATTTAGCCTTAGTATCCTCACACCCACGGTCATGGGATTATAGCCTGGGTCAGATCATTCTGGTTCTCTGAACCCTGGGAAAGTGTACCCTCCATACTTGGGCACTCTTACTGTTTATCTTTTCAGACCTCTTGTCTATCTGTCCTTCTCTTTGGCTAACACTTGATCATGAAAGATATAACCTATGTAATTAAAAAAAACATAAGGCGGGATATAAATCTGAGTATTTTTTAAAGTGCAGATGCAATGGGGTAAATGAAGGGTGATAAGCATTTCTGGTCCCTCCTCTCCCACCAATCTCTCAGCCTTTTCTCCTGGCAGGTCTTCCTGCTTTATCTATCTCCCAATGACATTTCATTCCTCTGTCTTTGGCTGTTCATTAAGAGATTTACGTTTTGGACATACCAAAATGAATGACAAATGATGGTTGTTGGTTTGCACTGATTCATTCCTGATGGTTATGTTTAGAAGCCAGAGTAACTGATTGTTCTTAATACAGTGGATTTTAGAGAACATCCACAAATGGGCATACAAAAAACTATTGTCCATCTGAATGGCTGTAGGGATGCATTGAGCTGATTCATTCAGTCCAGAGCTTGGAAAAGTTGCTTATTCTGACCAAAGCTCTCAGAATATTTTATTTTATTTTATTTATATTCCAACTTTCTTCCAGCATAGGGCATAGTAGCCAGCCTAGCTAGGGGTTTCTGGACATTATAGTCCCAAAAGTAACTTTTTCAAGCTCTGTTTTTTGGAATGTTAAAGTCGTATTGGAGAATTTCAAGTTCTTGATTTTTCAAAGGTCTTCAGTTAGTCTTTGTAAAGTCCAGCATCTGCTTGTTTAACATTATTTGTAACGTTTTATGTATATCTTACAGAGAGTGACTGGTACATGTGTCGCGTGGTGGTCATTGCTGTTGAAGAGGAACCAATCTCGTGGGGAATGTACCCATACCCTTATTTGGCACGTGTTGATCCTGAAGCCCGAGCGGGCACTTTGGTCTATCAACTTGTTGCTCATTATAGTAACAATGAAAATTCCAGTGCTGGGATATCATATGCCCTGATAGCAGGTACCAAATGTATGTTCTCTTCTGCCTAAAGGATCTTGCAACTGTTACCTTCAAAAGTATTGCTGAGAGTTTATTTTTAAGGTCTTTGTAAATGTAACAATTTGATTATGATGCACGTTGTAGCATTACAGTGGGAAAGAGTAAGGCTAGTCCTTTTTGGACTACAACTTCTAGAATTGTATAAGTCCCATTGGCCATCTGGCTGGGTGATTTTGGGAGTTCTGGGAGTTGTAGTCAAAGGAAGCAACCTTTTCAAGCTATGATTGTAGTAAACCTGTGGAATGCAAACTCAGTAAACAGTAAATAATCTATATGCTGAGTTAGATGCATAAGCCTGAATCCTATTGGGTATTTCCATCTAGAGAAAACCTGTTGACTCCATTGTTGACTAGTTAGTCAATCAATGGCTCTACTGTACTGTATTTGGAACTACCAATAGGATTCAGATTGTAACATGCAGTTTAAGATCTCTTTCTTTTTTAACTCTACCCAGAAAATTCACTATCTCTGGTATGTGTGGCCCTCCAGATGTTGTTCGACTACAATTCCCACCAACCCTAACAGCATAGCAAATGGAGAGAGATTATGGAAACTGCAACTGGATGGATGCATGTTCCCCTTCTCTGCCCTGTATTGTCCACTACAGTATGGAAAAATATGTGATACAAGAAAGAAAAATAAAATGACAATGCGAAGGAAATTAAGCAGATGAAGAGCTGGAAGGGTTGTGTTTTTTTTTTTTTTTTTTTAAAAAAGGGGTAATGATAAATGCTTTTCCATAATTTGTGTTCTCTCTTTTTGGTAATCTTTTCACTCATCAGGAGGTGAAGAGCGTTTTGATATAGATACAGATAAAGGCATCATATTGACCACTGGCTTGCCTTTAACTTTGAACCAGGAGTATGTGGTCACTGTGTTGGCCATTGATGAATATGGTAGCAAAAGCCCTTATGCTTTCATCTCCATTCTGGCTGGCTCCAGGCCTCCTCAGTTCACCAATACATCCTACAGTGTGTTTATCCCAGAAAATACTCCAGTGAATGAAAGGTAAGTGGTTGCAATGAAAGGGGTGAGGAAACCCCTTTCTAAAGGATTGCCCATTTAAGTCTATTGTTAAAATCTAGAAAACATGCATTGCAAGTACAGAATATGTTTTCAGTGTATAATTGGGTTTACCTTGCTGTCTTGCTTTCTAAATGAGGCTGCCCTTTTGGGTGGTTTGGACTCTTCCTCTGGTGCTGAATGGGGAAAGCTGTGCTAGACCAGACTTGCATTCTTTTCCCACTGTGGCCAAACAGATGCTGATGGGAAACCCAGGATATGAGTGCAGCAGCACCCTTCTGTTTGCGTTCTCTTACAACAGATATTGATGAGCAAACTGCCTTCGGTATTATATAGACATCATGGCCAGTAGTATAAAATACCTTCTAGTTCATTGCATAAATACTCTACACCAGACCCAATCTGATACTGGAAGCTAAGCAGAGTCGGCTTTGGTTAGTACTTTGATGGGAGACTGCCAATGAATACTGGCAAAACCAGCTCAGGCTGTGAGTATTCCTTGCTTAAGAAAACCCCTTTGAAATTCATTGGGTTGCAATAGGTCCACAAGCCACTTGAAGGCACACGTGTGTGTGCACAAATGCACACACACACACTCTCTCTCTCTCCCTAAAGACACCAGATCCCATCTGATCCTGGAAGCTAAGCAGGGTCACCCTGGTTATTACTTGGATGGACGACTGCCAATGAATACCAGGTGATGTAGGCTAGATTTCAAAACCACCTCTGAATATTCCTTGAAATTCATGGTGTCGCCATAAGTTGTCAGGCGACTTGAAGGCGCACGTGCACACACACACACACACACAGAGAGAGAGAGAGAGAGAGAGAAAGCAGTATAGTACCATATACAGCCATACCAGTTAATGAAGATTCTGAGAACAGTGCTCCTTTTTATGAAGACTTTCGGGCACGCATGGCTGGGAGCAGGCTCCTTCCCACACTTCCTACTCTGTGGAAGAGAGAAGCTTCCTAATGGCAGCAGCCCAACCAGCAGGCTTGGAACTGTAGTGATGAATCAACTCCCTCTCTGTACAAGGGAATAATTCTTTAGGTTGCTCCCAAATTGGAGGGACACTAGAGACAGAAGAACTGCCTTTATTTCCAACAGTGATGAAAAAGGTTTACTGCCTTGCCTTACTTTTTCATAGAATCATAGAATTGTAGAGTTGGAAGAGACCACAAGGGCCATCCAGTCCAACCCCCTGCCATGCAGGAAATCACGATCAAAGCATCCCCGACAGACGGCCATCCAGCCTCTGTTTAAAGACCTCCAAGGAAGAAGACCCCACCACACTCTGAGGGAGTGTGTTCCACTGCCGAACAGCTCTTACTGTCAAAAAGTTCCTCCTAATGTTGAGGTGGAATCTCTGTTCCTGGAGCTTGCATCCATCCAGAGCCTCATGGCTAGCAAGAAGTGTGGCCATTACCTGCATTGAACCTCCCTCCATCACCATCTGAAACTCAGCTTTAACATCTCAAGAAAAATGCAGCTCTGTGATCTTCCATCATCACATCCCCCCCCAATGACTTTTAACATTCATACTTAGTAAAGAAGCCTGTGAGCTTCAAAAGCATGTGTAATGTATTTTGTGACTTTTGGTTGGCCTAATAAAGTTATCCCTGCAATGTGTTTTTTGGAGTGCACGGTATTTTGTTGCATGGAAAGCTACCCCTGTACATCTATCTACAGAGACAGGAAGTGGCTGCAGATGATTCCCAAAGCCCTCTCCAAACTCGGTTGAGTATAGGCTAACCTTATGTGCTTATGTGTTTAGTTTTTCAAGCACTCAGCCTGAGTTCTTCAACTTTGCTCATTTAGATTGTTACCGTGAAATGCTGGGTGATAAAAGAAAAAAAAGGCAAGGCAGACATTTTGAAAGACACTTTTAAGTGATCTATAGAAGGCTCAAATGTTTTTGTTTACATACGCAATGCTTATCTCACCTGGTTGTTCATTTTCACACGTACATATTGTTGGTTTTGATTTAACAGTTTCCTGAAACACTTTGAATTCCACTTCTCGTTTGTGATGTAGGAAGCTATCCCTGTTCTTTCCATGTTATTTCTGTCTCTGCTACCAGAGTTTCTGTTAAAGAAGTTATATCCAGGAACTTGCTACTTATTAACTGAGATATACCTGTATAGCCTTCATAATTAGGGGTATAATACTTTGTTATTAATTGCCATCAGGTTAGTTTCAACTTATGGTGACCCTGTGAATGAGAGACCTCCAAGCCACCCTGTTTGCTCAGGTCTTGCAAATTCATGGCTATGACTTCCTTGATTGAGTTTGCCCACTTGTAATGGGGTCTTCCTCTTTTCCTAATGCCTTCTACCTTACCAAGCATTATCATCTTTTTAATGAGTCATGTCATCTCATGATCTGTCCAAAGGAAGACAGTCTCTTTTGGCTTCTAGGGAGAATTCAGTCTTGAATTTGCTCGGGGACCCACTTATTTGTCTTTTTGGCCGTCAATGGTAACTTTAGAACTCTCTTCCAGCACCACATTTCAAATTGTTTTCCTATCGGTTTTCTTCATTGCCTGGCTTTCACAGCTATGCATAGTGCAATACCAGTATTATATAGCCATCATGAATAATAGTATTGGTAGCCCTGTTCTCTGCCAGTTAAAGGGAATACATTACAAAAGTGTTCTACAATGGTAGCTGGTGCCTTCAGTGTTAGTGAATATGTTCTGCATATTAGTCAAATATGTTCGGAATCTTGTATAGCTCTTTAAAATTCAGACTAAAACCTGGAGTGGATTCAGTACCTCTCTAATATGGGAGCCACCAGCTGCCACGTGTATTCAGTGTTTGCATTTGGCTGTCTCTCGTCTTCTCAGCACTGTCTGTAGCTGCAGAAATGTAACAATTCAGTTATCTTATTTCAAGAGTTACTTTTAAATCCAGAAATGGAGGAGCGCAAATGAGGAGCAAAAGTGTAAAAACAATTTTGCCAAACTTGGATAGGTAGTTTTTGGATCACAACTCCCAGAATTTTCCAGTCATCATAGCTGCTAGCTGGTGGATTTGGGGAGGAGCAGTGCAATAAGTAACTTTTCTAAGCTTTGCAAATGCTAAGTGACTAGTTGCAAATGAGTAGTTCCTTGGAAGGATAACCTCAGGCTCATCTACATGAGCCAGGATAAGCTGGCTCCTTGCATTTGTTCCCCTGTTCCCTCCATGGAATAGGAGGAAGTCCTGACTGGCCTGCCGGTCCGCCGCTGCACCTGTCACCACCATTTCCCTCGCCGTCTCAGAAGGCAGGAAGGGGGCCCACAACATGTGACCAAGGCCCTCTGCATGTTACCAGCCTTGGTCACATGCTGCAGGACTCCTTCCTGCCTTCCAGGAGAGCAAGCCTGCTGGGATGGGCTTCTGTAGTCTCACAGGACCCAAGCCATTTCCTCCTGGCAAAAATGGATTTAAGTATTATTTTAAAACATTGTATCAGGCCCTACCTCCCTTCCACACATCTCAGCCCCATATCTGCCCTGAGGGTAGGGAGGACTGCCCAGGGGCTGAATGGGGCAAATGCCCTTTGTCGTATGGATTGCAGGGCTCTGAGACGGGGGCAAGATGGGGTATATTGCCCGTCTAGACAAGCCCCTAGTTTGCATCTCTCATCTCTTATCCCTCTACCAAAATAACAAGTGGATTTGTGCTTCTTTTTTCCTTCTCAGAGTGGCTGACATTGAAGCAGTTTCTTTCCAGAGTCAGCCTATCTCTTACATGCTGCTGATGAATCCCAGTGGCCTGTTCAGCATGGACCAAGAGACCGGCAAGCTCAGTTTGACTCGTATGGTGGATTACGAGAGCGAGCATCACCTCTACCATCTTTTAGTGAAGGCTATGGAAGCAGAAAGTTTGCTCAGCAGTGTAACTGAGGTAGAGTCAGCTTTTTAACACTTAGCTCTCTGTTATCTGTTCACAACAATATGGAAGTTTACATATTAAGATGGTTGCATGGAGCTTTCCTTAAAAGCAGGAACCCAGACCAGTAGGTTTTGATGGGGAATCAAAATAATGATGATGATGATGATGATGTTTATTTATATCCCGCCTCTCCCATGAGGATCGGGGCGGCAAACATCATTTAAAACATTATCCATAATCTACAAACATTAAAATAACATCATTAAAACTACTATACAATGGTACATAATTCAAATTTTACTTATAAAAACACTATTAAAATAACTTAAAATAAGAGAAGACATCAAACAATTAAAAAAAAAATAACAGAATTGCAAGAGCACTAAGGAATCAGGCCCAGTGCCAGAAAGGATCTTCTTTCTGAATGGCAGCCGCACATTCAATGAAATACTCTCTCTCTCTGGCTTTTCTTTGCGAACTAAGATTCAGGAAGGACTCATCCCATGCTTTCTGCAAGCGCACTGATGACTAAAAAGGCCAATCCGAGATAAACAAGTCCGGTTGCAGAAAGCACAGCAGAAGGTCTCCTTGGGTGATGTTTCCGGGTTGTGATTCTTTCTGCGTTGTCGTTTCTCTTCAAGATTTGTAATTGTTGAAATAAAAAGGGGAATTTTTCAGTTCATGGCACTTCAAAGTTCTATTGTCTAGGATTAAACACTGACTGAAAACTGCATTGATGCCAGACAGTGTAAATCATCAGAAGCAGAGTTATGTCCTGCTTCCATTTTGCACTCACTGTACTGGATAGCAACTTAGTGTAGGAAATGTGCATTGAAAGACGATATACGTGACTGTCAGCTTGTAACACAATGCACCTTTGCACACTGCTCTCTGAATGTTAGTGTGCAGCAGCGTGCACACCGGAGGAGTAAGGACCCCATTTTTGCAGACCTAAAGGTCGCTAGCAGTTTCCCAAAGTTCTCTGGAAACATCCCACTCCCATTTTTTTTCAAAATTTGGTGTGATTTTTTTTAGGCTGTTTCTGCTCCAAAACCATGCCTAGAACATCCCTAACCTCCTTTTTTCAGGCAATTTTGAGCTGAAAATTGTGAGTGAAGGTAACACGACATCACTCCCCATGCCCCAGAATGCCAGCTCTGCTTCTGTCTGCTAGAGCCTGCATCATAAATCTGCCGAAAAAAATACTCGAACAGACACCTGGCAAAGTATCTTCTATCACTTTTTCGTGTTATTTAACTGCAGTTTAGGTTGATTTAGGTTTTAATCTGAAATTAAATGTAATTATCTAATTATCTTAGTATTTATTTGTTGGTGTTCTCTTTCAAACCAGAAAGGTAAGATATAAATATTCTAATATATAAAATAAATGAATTTCTCTTTTTAAAGGAACATGTCATGTGTTCATATTGTAGAAGTCAGTCAAGGCTCTCCTTTAATTTCTGTTATGTGTACTGGTAAAATGATTTTCCTCTCCTGCCCCATGCAGGTTATAGTTCATATCACAGATGAAAATGACTGCTCTCCTGAATTTCAGCAATCCATTTATAGTCGGGAAAGTATTTCAGAATCAATTCCAATAGGGACATCTTTACTGCAAGGTAAGTAAAACTACCTCCTTGCTTGTCTTTGCATAATATTGCATAGTAAGGCCAGTTCTGTTCTTGAAAAGTACCCATTCTGTTTCAAGATGCTTTTGCATGAGTGATGTTCCTGGTAGGTTGCACCCACTGTGTGAAGCCCTAGCTTATACAAGACCTGGCTGGGGAAAAAAACTGGGAGTAGTAATCCAAAAAAGGCTGTTTTCTCAGTAGCTTATAGTCAACTGGCCTATGCATTAATATAGTCAGAAGAGATTGGTCTTTGCATCCTGTCTGTAGGAGAACACACCATGCACGTACAGAAGGAAAAAGAGGGATTTATCTTGGCACCCTGAACTTGGAATGTCCTACCAAGGAATGTACAACTGGTCCTGACACTATAGTCCATTTGGGGTTAGGTTAAAAACTTCTTATTTGCTCAAGTATTTAAAATTAGGTTTTCTGTGGTCTTTTCCCCGGGCTGTGAGGCCATGTTCTAGAAGAGTTTATTTTGTATAATTAATATTTTTATTCATATATAAGCATAGTAGTTACAACAGAAACATACATTAACATACACATGCATACATACATACATATACTAAGATGTGACCCTAACATATACATTAAACGTCTACATAAATCTACATAAGCCCACCCCCCGACTGTTACCCTCCCCCCCCATTCCCCTAATTATACATATTTTAAAAAAAAAGACTTCCCGCCTGTTGGTGCCAGATCCTATATAATCAAACTTAAAATTATTATTACTCCTCTCTTACAAAATATCCAAAAATATTACATAGAAATAAACATATCTAATAACCTATCTTCTGACTCTCCTTTCCTTAGTCACTTTAAAACTAATATCCATGTTAATTATTATTAACAGTCTAGTATTTATCTTGTCTAATCTCAGGACTTTACTACCAAATCATTTCTCTTAAATGCTAACTTTACTGTAAACTTTCCGTAGCTAATTTCGGTGACAGTCTTAACCACCCTTATCTCGTTCCTGCTGTGGATATTAATAATTTATCCAAGTTTTTTCATCAAAGTCCATTCGTTTATTTATCAAATCCAATTATATTAATCTCCCCTTCTTTATGTTTTATAAACTCTATAAATGGTTTCCATTTTCTAAGATATTTTTCTTTTGGGTTCCCTCTTATTAGATTTGTCAGTTTATCTATGTTAGCCAATTCCATTACTTTTACTCGCCAATCCAACAATGTAGGGGTTTCTTTATCTTTCCACCTTTTTGCAAAGTTGATTCTTGCAGCCGTAATTAAGTACATTAATAAGTCCCTATGTTCTTTTTCCTTCTTATTTTCTGGCTTTATCATATTTAGTAGATACAGTTCTGGTCTTAGTCCTATTTTGAAGCCCAATATATCCTCGATTTCTTTGTTAATTTTGAACCAGTATTTCCTAGCCTTATCACACTTCCACCACATATGGTAGAGAGATCCTATCTGGGATTCACATTTCCAACAGCTCTCGGGACATTTCGTATTCATTTTAGCTATACTGCGTGGGGTTAGGTACCACCTGTACATCATCTTAAAAAAGTTTTCCTTAAGATTATAACAACATGTAAATTTTTGACCTCTCTTCCACACATCTTCCCATTGTAATAAAGGGATACTCACTCCGAAATCCTGTGCCCACCTGACCATACAATGTTTTACCTGTTCCTCTTCTGTATCTAGTTTTAATAACATTTTATATATGGAACTTATTATATGACCTCCTTCATGATATAATATTTTTTCAAATTCAGCTGTTTTTTCCTCAAATTGTTTTTTCCTTAGTTCCTCCTTCATTTTAGCCCTTATCGAGTAGTAATTTAGCCATTGAATTTTTTTTCCTTCTTTTTTCAGATCTTCCCATTCCTTTATTTCCCATTTCCCTGATTTTTTTACCATTAAGTCTCTGTATCTCAACCACTTTTGACTTCTTAATTCTCGCCTCTCAAAAGCCTCTTGCGTTGAGATCCATCCCGGTATATTAGGGCATAACCTATCTTTGTACTTTAACCAAATTCTAAAAAGGGATTTTCTAATCACATGATTTTTAAATTCCTTGTTAATTTTACTCCTATCGTACCATAAATAACCGTGCCAACCCGACAAATTGTTGTGTCCTTCTAGTGCTAATATTCTTTTATTCTCCAATAGAATCCATGGTCTCAGCCAAGTTAGGCATACTGCTTCAAAGTATAGTTGCAGGTTCGGCAAACCAAGACCTCCTCTTTCCTTTGAGTCTGTTAAAAGCTTCCACTTGATCCTTGGTTTCCTTCCTGCCCATAAAAATTTGTTTATATCCTTCTGCCATTTTTTAAACACATTATTTGTACAAATAATTGAAATCACTTGGAACAAGAACATTACTTTTGGTAGCACATTCATTTTTATAGTTGAGATTCTTCCCATCAAGGATAAGTTTAAGTCCTTCCACCTATTTAAATCTAGAAGAGTTTATTTTGGACGTTTCACCTGCACCTGTGGCTGGCATCTTCAGAGAATAGTTGGGTAGGAGTGTGTGTGGGGTTTATATACTGTGAGCCCCTGTTGGAGAGGATACGTACATTTGTGTATTTGAATGGCTAGTTTCTGGGTAGAGATATGCAAGGAGTCCATTGTCTGTTGGAAATCCCCCTGTCCCTGGGTGAAGTTCATTTGCATGTGTTGAGTTTTGATTTTAGTGTTTTTCAGGACTGATCCAAGCTCCAACAGATCCAAGCTCCAAGAGAGGGGGGTCTTCAGGGCAAAAGCAGCCAAGTCCTCCCTCTCCTGGGGCTTGCCTCAGTTTGGTGTGGAGAGCCCAACTCCCTGCTCTCTCGGGGCTTAGCTCTCCACTCCAAATGGAGGCAAGCCCCAGGAGAGCGGGGAGTTGGGTGCTTTTGCCCTGTAGACCCCCCTCTCTTGGGGCTTGGCTCTGTTTGGAGTGGAGAACCAAGCCCCGAGAGAGCAGGGAGTTCGTGGGAAAAGCGCCCAATTCCCATTCTCTTGGGGCTTAGCTCTCCACTCCAAACGGAGGCAAGCCCCAGGAGAGCGGGGAGTTCAGCGCTTTTGCTGCAGTCCCTGGGGAGGGGGAGGACAAACCGCAAATACTTAAAAGCACGAACATCAAAGCTGCGAATGTGGAGGGACGACTGTATTTATTTGTAATATATTTTTGCTGTTTAGTATTGCTAAACATTTCATTAATTTAATTTTTCATACTTACCACCCTAAAATCCATTTTTGGATGATGATGTGCTTTATGCCTTCTTAAAATAAACACATAAAATCACAGAGTTCTGTAACCTGTAAGGAGGGGCTTGCTTGTGAGGAAATTTTAAGGTGAAATTCCAAGTGTAAGAAATAATGGAGACTGAACCTTTTTAGCAACATGGCTCCCCTTTATTTCTTTTGTCAACATGAAGGGAAAGACATTTGTTCCTCCAACCACTCATATAGGTTTATGTAATGATGTATTGTCACTTGATACTTACAGTAATCTTTTCTACAGATTTATTTATATCAACTGTTTGGCTGATTTTGATTGTCAGAGGACTCTGGTGATTTTATTCATGTTTTCCCCTCCTATTTCCTCTTTATATTAATTGCAATAACAATTATAGGGCAAAAAAGAAGATGAATTCTTGTGGATCCTGCTTAGTGGGAACATTTTAAGGAGATACATGGAGAGCAAAAGTTTCTGATGAATTTTTTTCATTGGCTCAAGATATGAGTAGGGGGAATCAGGGCCTCTTAAATGGTTGCTGAGTTTCTCTTATTGAAACATTTCAAGGCAACTTCTGAAGACTCCTTGATTGGCAAAACCTCTGTTGATACTGCAGAAGTACAGCAGTTTGATACCACTTTATCCGCCACACTCCAGTCCTATGGAATCATGGCATTTGCAGTTTGGTGAGGCATCAGAGTTCTCTGATAGGAAAGGTTAAATATCTCACAAAACTACAAATACCAGGATTCCATAGGATTGAAGTATGGTGGATAAAGTGGTGTCAAACTGCTGTATTTATGCAGTGTAGACAGACCCAGAGTTTCAAGGGAACCCTCAAAGTATTTGAATAAAGCCAGTTAAATTTCTAAGTACTATATCCCTACTCAGGATCCTCTGGCAACTAATTTGAGTTTAAAACAGGTTGTATGTGCTATTTATTCTCACTCCCTAACATTTATTTATTAATTAAAATACTTATACCATTCCCTATAGCAAAAGGATCTCAGGCTGGCTTACTAATAACATTAAAACAACTTAAACAGTTTAAACAAACAAAAAATAATTTAAATAAGCTTAAAATGTATCAAACACCATAACAGGTTAAATACAGCTTTAAAAGATGTAAAGTTTTACAAACTATGTACAGTTGTCTGTCCATATCCATGGATTCTGTATCCACAGAGTCAACCAACCAAGGCTTGAAAATACTTGAGGGCGGGGAATTCCAAAAAGTAAACCTTGCAGTTCGCCATTTTATATAAGAGGCTTCATTTTACTACACCATTGTATATAATGGGACTTGAGCATCCATGGATTTTGGCATCCACAGGGGCACCTGGAACCAAACCCTAGTGGATACTGAGGGCCCACTGTACAACAATATTTGGGATTAATTAATGAGACCCAAAGGCCTTGAGGAATAGTCATGTTTTCACTTGGTGCCTAAATGAAATGAGTGTTGATGTCAATCAGGTCTCATAGTTGGGGTGCCACAGCTGAGAGGGACCTCTCCCACGTCCCTTCAGAGTGTATAGACCCACTGGTGGGACACAGAACAGCCCTCCCCCCCCCAGCAGATCTCAATCCTTGGGCAGGTACATATATGGAGAGGCAGTCTCTAAAGTATTGAGGTCCCAAGCTGTTTAGGGCATTAAATATCATCTTGAATTCAAACCAGAAATGTATTGGCAGCCAGTGCAGTTCTTTTAAGACTTGCATTATATGCTGCCTATATGGTACAGTATTTCAGTCAGCAGTCAGCTGCATTTTATACTAGCTGCAGCTTCTAAGTCTTCTTCAAGGTCAGCCTCTTTTAGAGCACACTACAGTAATCTAATCAGAAGGTTACCAGTGTATGAACTGCTGTGGCTACGTTATCTCTGCCTAGGAAATGCAGTAGCTGGCACACCAGTGAAAACTGGTGCCAGGCACTCTCAGCCAGAGTCCACTTGGGCCTCCAATGACAGTGGTGGATCTAACAGTACTCCCAAGTTACCTGTCTACTCCTTTGTGATGCGGGGGAGTACAGCTCCATCCAGGACAGACTGCTTACCCATTTCCCAGACCCAAGAACCATCAATTCATAGAGTCTCCATCTTATTGGGATTCAGTTTCAGTTTCTTGGTCCTCATCCAGCCCGTTACAGCATTCAGGCATATGTCCAGCACTTGTACGACCCCTGATTCCGATGACAATAGAGCTGAGTGTCATCAGCACACTGATGGCACTCCACCTCAAATTTCCTTATGACCTCACCCAACCATGCCCTCTTCCAGAATATTGTATACTATAAGAAAGGGATTCAAACAGGGCAGTTTGCTACCCTGCACCACAGTTTTCTCCCCCCACCCTTTTCTGTGGACACTATTTTGGAGACCACTGAACATGCTGAATTTTCATTGAGCTGTTTTTTTAGCGTGTATGTGTTAAAGCTTCAGCTATGGAGCAGTATACAAATGTAATAAAACTCAATCAACCTTACATGTTTCTGCTTAATTAGAGAACCACTCAAGCATCCAGAAACAACTACAGGCCCCATTCCTCCCCGCCACATTGACACAGGGGATAAGTTCCTGGACTAACCACAGATACGTGAAACCGTGTATAATAATGAACCACCATATTAGGCTATAGAATCATGCCAGCAGACTCTGGCACAACTTCTATGGTCAACTTCTGGCAGAAAACCGATGCCTAGAGACCACTTTCAGCATGACTGTAGTTCTCCAGATGTTTCAACAGCCTTTCCCCCCAATTGCAGATAAGTGAAACCACAGGTGCCAAATCATTTATTTATTTATTTATTTATACCCTGCTCTTCAGCCACAAGGCTATCAGAGAGGCTTACAAATTGTTTTGAGCAATAGCAATTTACTCATCTACACTGCATTAAGCAGTTTCCAATGCATTTACAATCCCGTGTAAATGAGGAGGGTGACTTGTATCTTATTTTGGGTAGCTTTGTTGGACTGCCAGGGAAAGGCCCCCTTGACTAATGACTTCACTCTTAATATGTACAATGCCTTTGGTTTTGTATGTTCTTTCCCCTCTTCCCAATAAACTTTGTTTAATAAATGCTTTCAGATTAGGCTAGAATAAATAACCAAGGTTGGGAACAGCCTAGTTCCTAGTTCTTCTTCTATAAATAATATCTCAGTATTTGGCAAGATTTCATTCTGGACGTTTGTTTATTTCACACACACATTCACTCTTGATGTCTTTTCTTTGATTAACTGAATTTTGAATAGCTCTTGGTCAGTTGGTCTCAATACCTTTAATGAATGACTACTACAAAAATGACCACGCATATTCTTAATTACATTGCAATTACATTCTGAAAGAACAAATATTTATTTCCAAGATTAACACACACACACAAACACACAGCTTCAAAATGTGTTTTCACAGCAGATTGACATGCTGTGAAGCATCTTCCTCTTTTTGTAAAAAATTGTGCACATAATAGTTAACAAGATCAGGTCTTTTTCTTAAGACCGCATTTGACACCACAGTGCAAATACCACCTCTTTGCTAGCTTGTATTTGGCAGGCACTGAGCAGATTGTGCATAAAAGCATTCTGAACAAACAAGTGTTGACCAGAGAATGGTATTAAGGGGCCAGGGCTACCTTCAAAGGGTCATGGGTGGTCTCAGTAACTTAAGTAGGGCTTATGTTTTGGAGTGAGGAATATGCTTGGTCTCTTCATTTTCACTTCCAGTTGTGATATGTTTAAAGATTTACAAATGGCTTGATTAAATGAAGGAAGCCATTTTCCTGAGTTCGTAAGACTTGAGCAGGACTGTTGATGACCAGGGCTTATGGAGGGCTCTCATTCATAGCGTTGCTATATTTTGCAGTTTGCTGGAGGGTACATAACAACAAGAATTTTTTTTAACTGCCAAGAGAGTTTCAGCTAATAGACAGTATCTATCTATCTATCTATCTATCTATCTAATTCTCTTGGGTATGTTGCCTTTCCCAGTGTGCTGATTGGCTGCTCAGGAAATACACCCAACCAATCACCACCCACATGCAAATTCCCTCTCCACCTCACAGTCCACTCCTGCCAGTCAATATGTGGCCCAGATTGGGACTCAGATAGTCAACTAGTGGTGGTAGTAGCCACTGCGGCGGCAGCCAGGCAACAGAGCAAGTCACCCTCAGCAATTCCGGGAAAAGTGTGGAACGCTGAGAAGGGGAAGGAGGAATTTAAAAATCCATCAGCCTACCTTACAGGGTTGTCATGAAGTCTACTTGGCATTTTGGGGGGAGTTTTTTAAATGGTGTATGTTATGCCAGGTGCAGCTAGTAGAATAAATAAACATTAAAGAACATGACCTCACAGCCTGGAAAAAAAACCAAGGAAAATCTATGGATGCCAGCCGTGAAAGCCTTCGACTTCACAATAAACATTAAAGTATGGCACACTGCTAATTCATTTTTTAAAAAGTTATTGCACAATGGCAACACAATTGAGGACTAGTGCCTCAAGCTTTTAAATACTTTGTGTATTTCTGCTGCTATATTGAATTTTTAAAGCAATATTATCTCCATAATATTTGAAGATGTTCTAGTGATGCCTGCTTTTGCTTCTGACACTTTGAATTGGTCATTTTATTGTGTTGTTGATTTTAATTTTTATGGATTTTTTTTGGGGGGGGTATTGTGCATATTACCCTGAACGATGTTAGCTACTAGATGACAAATGTCAGAAATAAATAAAAATAAATACAATTTTCATAACTGGTGTGAGTTTAGGGCAGATAGTGTTTGTTGAGCAAATCTTGCCATAAGCCTGCATAATCCTGTTTTTGTGTACATTGGGGAGAAAGTAGTCAAGATCTGTTGGTAGATCTCTGGGCAATTTGTTGTAGATTGGCATGGGTTTCCAATGTGCAGCTATTTGAGGTCTAATTTAGAGGGTATCTACATTATATAGCTACATCTGTTTGATACCAGTTTTATAACATTTTAACAGTCACAGATCTATCTTACAGAATCCTGAGATATGTAGTTTGGTGAGGTACTTGGAGTTTTGTGCTAGAGAGCTTGCTAGAGAGTTTTCTGCATGCTTGTGTCCCAAACTACAACACTAAAGATCTCTAGCAGAGAATTCTATGTACTCCAAACTATGTATCACAGGGGTCTGTAGGACTAGGCAATGACAGATAAAAGTGGTATCAAAGTGAAACATCAGATACACTTAAATTCCTGTTCTGTAGCAACTTGGATGTATATGTACAGGTCATCTGTACACATGTAGTGAGGTAGGTAATTAGTTCCACCCCAAGCCCCCATTTTGCATCTGGCTGTAGCTGCTCAACCAGTGTTCTAATAAAAATATACTGAATCCTGCAAGTTTGAGGTCTGTCCTCTTAAGCTGTGTAAGGAGAAAATGGAGCCCCTCCAGTCCGTGGTAGTTGCCCACACCTGCTCTTTGGGTTCAGCCATTGATTCTATTCTTTCTCCACAGGTTCAAATCAGTCATTTATCTTTTGTTTTACAACCTAAATCAAAATTATTCAACCCCCATTGCAGATCAGGTTTATTTTCAAAACTTACAGACTTTCAGCTGTTTGCCATGAACAAATCAAACAAAAGCAATTGAAATAGCTCAACACAATTAATGCTTCAAGTGGTTTCCCCAAATTCAACTGAAAATGCAACTTATAATGACTTCTGCAGTCTCAAAATTATTCAACCCCTTCATGGCAAGCATCATTAGTACTTAGTAGAGCACCCTTTTGCTGTTATGGCTTGCTGCAAATGAAATGCATAGCCATACACCAGCTTCTGGCAGCATTCCTAAGGAATCTTAGCTCATTCCTCATGAGCAGTGGCCTCCAGTTCAGTAATATTTTTGGGTTTGTATGCTGCAACCGCCTTCTTCAAATCCCACCAGAGATTTTCTATGGAGTTCAATTCAGGTGACTGTAATGGCCACAGTAGAATCTTCCAGGACTTCTTCTGCAACTGAGCCTTGGTGGAATTTGAGGTATGCTTGGGATCATTGTCCTGTTGGAAGGTCCAGAGACACCCAAGCTTCAGTTTCCTCACAGACGGCATGATGTTTTCTCCTAGGATTTCCTGATACTCCAATGAATCCATCTGGTCTTCCACACACTGTAGGTTTCCAGTGCCAGAGGATACAAAGCAGCCCCAGAGCATCACCGAGCTACCACCATGCTTAACTGTAGGCAGAGTGTTTTTTTCAGCATATGCTTAATTCTTCTTCCTCCAGACATACCACTGATCCATCGAGCCAAAAAGTTCCAGTTTTGTTTCATCACTTCACAGAATAGAATTCCAAAACTTTTGTGAATTATGTATATGTTTTTGAGCCTATTGGAGCTGATGTTTCTTGTGCTTTTGGATTAGTAGCGGTGTATGTCTTGGAGTTCTGGCATGGAAACCATCTGTGTTTAGTACGTGCCTTATTGTGCTCACTGAAACCTCAGTGCCTGTTACCACCACATCTTGCTGCAGGTCTTTTGCAGTCACTCAAGGGTTTTTCTCAATCTGCCTTCTCAGAAATCTGGTTTTAGCCATTGATAGCTTCCTTTTTCTGCCCCATCCAGATAGTGTAACCACTGATTTCCCTTGGGTTTTTTCCGGGCTGTGAGGCCGTGTTCTGGAATAGTTTCTTTCTGACATTCACAATTAGGATGCCAGTCACAGATGCAGGTGAAATGTCAGAAAGAAACTATTCCAGAACACGGCCTCACAACCTGGAAAAAACCAAGGGAAACCTATGGATGCTGGCTGTGAAAGCCTTCGACTTCACAGTGTAATCACTGTTACTTTAACTTTGAACTTGCTAACTATGCTTTCAGCGGTGTCTCTAGGAACATTCAGTGCCTTCGCTATCTTTTTGTATCCTGTTCCTTGTTTGTAAAGGGAGATGATCTCTTCTCTTAACGTTTTGGACCATTCTTTTGACTTAGCCATATTTCAAACATGAAGTCAAATGTGACACGCAACAAACCCTAGCCAGATCAAGTATTTCATGTGTTCCAGGTCAAGCGCACCTGGTGCAACTAATGAAGCCCTTGATTAGTTGCATCAGGTGTGCTTGAGACAACATCCGTTTTGCATATTTGTGCTGTTGTAAGGGATTCTGTTCAGGAGGTTGAATAGTTTTGAGACTGGAGAAGTCATTGTAAGTTGCATTTTCAGTTGAATTTGGGTGGGGAAACCACTTGAAGCATTTGTTGTATTGAGTTAATTCGATTGGTTTTATTTGATTTGTTCATTGCAAATAGCTGAAAGTCTGTAATTTTTTACAATAATTTGCAATGGGGGTTACATAATTTTGATTACAACTGTACATGTTGCATGAATGTACATCTGTTTATGTATTTAATCTGTGCAGTAGTTTTCAGTCACTTAAATGTTTTTAAAAGAGTAGCAAAATTTCTATAGGGATTGAGAGAAAGAGAGTTGTTTTGTTGACAGTAAAGGCACTAGATAATCAGTGCTGTTGACAGCCAGTTGGTACTACCTGACACCCCTCCCCACCCATCCCCATAAAGCAACACAAGAGAGAAAGCAGATACCTGTATGTTTTGAATTAGATGTGATGAAGCTATTTCCCAAAATGGCTCTAACAACATCATATGCATTGTCACCCATGACTGTAGTTTGATTCTTTGGAGTTATCCTTTCTGCTACTTAGCAGTTGTAGAGTTATTGTCAAGAAGTATTTATGCATCCTGACCAGAGCTTGGGAAGGGTACATTTTTGGACTGTAACTCCCAAAACCCACCAGCCAGCAAGATTCTGGGAGCTGTAGTTCAACAAGGAGGTTTTTCTTCACACTCTGCTCAGGACAGTTCTCTGTTAATTACTGGAAACTATATTTAATCTTCTATGACAGTGCTTGTCAAACTGGTGGACTGGTGTGGGTCACTGAGCCATTTGCTGCCAAACTTGGGAGAGCTTCCAGGGAAGAAAGAAACAATTGTAGCCAAAGAGCACAAATAAAGTACCTGTCCCTGGCACATTGAGGAAAATAGTTGCCAGTCTTCCATTTCAGAAAGTTTAAGAAACACTGTTCTATGCAATATTGTGGTAGAATTCAAAAGGCTTGTCTATATGGTGAAAATACTCATAAATTTTGAGGAGAATATGATTTGTCTAAACAGGATCCTGCATCAATCTGCCATATTCGGAAAGGGGAGCTAAAAATTCCAAATACTCCATGGGAAATACCTTTGTGGCTTTTCCCGTATTTAAAAAAAACAAACAAACCTGTGATGGAAATGTGCATTCCTGCTTGTCGGGACAATGATTCACTTTGATGTGCATTCCCTATAAGAGTGGAAGTGGAAGGCTGATTGGTCAGATGTGCACAGGGAGTGGAGCTTGCTGAAAAGGCAAGTGTCCTGAACCACCATGTTGGATTTTTGCCATAGCAATCATGCACTGCAGTGATGAAACAGCCTTTTGGGTCCCCCCCCCATTTATTTAAGTGGAAGATCACACATCTGCACCTTGGATTTACTTTCTTTTTTTAAAAAAAACCCTATTCTGCGGTGGCAGCTGGTGACAATAATGCACGTAATTCACTCATGCTCTCCATCATGATTTGCAGACATGCCCGTTTGAACAACAAATGCATATGGCTTCACGTGCCTGCAATCTTGCCAAAAAATCATGGAGACAAATGAAAGCTGCTGCGAATTGGCATTAGTTCACATCAGTCCACATTTTATAGCCTTGTATAGACAAGCCCAAAGACATATCTGTGTTAGTCTGCAATATCAGTAAGCAATAGTATCTTGCAGCACATTTGAGACTAACCAAATGTAGTGTGATGCTGGTCCAAGAGCGCCCTCATGAGACTAGGATGTTAACTAGTGTTATGATATGTATAATGTGCCAGGAAACTATGCAACATTGTGTAACTCAACCCATCTTTCCTCGTGGCTTTATTCTTTCCCAATGTTTCTTGCTTTAGTTCTTGCAACAGATTGTGACTCTGGCTCCAACTCTGAGGTAGTCTATTTCATTCAGAGTGTCGATTTCTCCATCACACCTGAGGGTGTCATCAGTTCCAACCAGCGGCTGGACTTTGAGCGATCAAACCACATGTACGAATTTGTGGTCATTGCTGTGGACAAGGGTCATCCTCCTCGGACAGGGACTGCCTCGGTGCGCATTCGCATGGCAAATGTGAACGATGAAGCCCCAGTGTTCTCCCAGTCTATGTAAGGCGAATGTTCATCTTTTCAAGTGCTTTCCTCTCAACCATAAATGTTTACATTAACTTGCAGAGCTGATATTGGTTTGCAGCAAATTCTAAATCAGTGGTCTAAATACAAAATACATTTAAAGAATTAGAACCAGTATGGTGCCCTGGAGTGTTGGACTGAGAGTTGGGAAACATAGATCCTGTTCCCCACTGAACTCTAAAACTCACTGGGTGATGGCCCAACCACTCTTTCTTGGCCTCACAAGGTTGTTGTGAGAATAAAGTGGGGAGGAGGAGAGCCATGTATGTTATATTGAGCTCACTGAATGAAAGGTGGGGTATTAAATGTAAATGATCAGCCAATTAATAAAATATGATTACTCAGACTATCAGTATATCTTGATTTTCAAAGTAAATGGTATTTGGGGATATTTGTTTAGGGTGTGAATGTATGCATGGGTTTATGGCTCATGTAGATACTGCAAGAGTATAGCTAGGAGGTTTATAACACAATTCCATTATGTGTTTTTGTGAAACAATCAGCCATACCCGGGGATTTGAAAGTATCTCCAGGCCCTTTCACACTACACAATTATATATTCCATTTTAATTACCATGGAAACATCCTGTGGAAAACAGGGATTTACAGTTTAGGGAGGGTTATTCAGAGTTCTTAGCCAGAGCACTCTAGTGCCTTAAAACTAGCTTTCCCCAGCTTTCCATAGGATATTGCTACAGCCGTTAATGTGAAATTGTTGTTGTTGTGTGGCTTCATGTCGTTTCTGTCTTATGATGACCCTAAGGCATCTCTGTCATGGGTTTTTCTGAGGCTATGTGACTTGCCCAAGATAACCCAATGGGTTTTCATGGCTGAGCGTGGATTCAAACCCTGGTCTCCAGAGTCGTAGTCCAGCACTCAAACCACTACGCCATATTGTAGTGTGAAAGGCCCCCCAGTTTCATTCTGGTTGCATTTCCCGGAATTCTACTATCATCTTCATTCTCTTCCTGTTCCATATAAAGTTGTAAGACTTTTAATTTTTTCCCCAAGTGGAACTTCATGTAAACAGTATTTTTATATGCATCTCTTAGTTCAGAATGCATCATCATCATCATCATCATCTAGTACTAAATGAATATAATATTTTTTTCTCCAGTGAAGCAAACATTTTGCTTTTGGTACTCACCTAGGAAGGACGTAATAACAATATCATCATCATACAAACTTTAAATTATAAATCCCACTATTGGTCCCATCTGGAGTAGACCAGATGAATCATTGGGACTTGCTTAGGTGTAGACTTGATTCAATTGGTCTATTCTAACTGGGACTAAGAATTGGATTTAGCCCCCCATTCTTGTACTTGATGAAGAATTTCTCAGTCTATGGTGTCACTAAGGCTGGTGTCACCCCTCCCCGTGATGGTGTCACCTGGTGTGGTTTGGCCTCTCCGCAGCCCCTTAGTGATGCCACTGTTCCCAGTCCCAAGTAAAAGTCATATCAAATTTATGATAATAGGAAAGAGGAAGCTGCATTCTACTAGATAAGACTGTTTATCCGTTTAGCCCAGTAGTCTCTGCTCTAATTGGCAATGGCTCCCAATATGTCAGGCAGTATTCTTTCCCTCAGTGGCATTTGGTGGCTTCCCTGTCAGTGGGATGGTGAATCTGCTCTTGAGCTTTAGCTGAACATTAGAAGGGCATATCTATGCTTCTATGAAATCAATGTGCTATTTCCTTTTGGGGATAGGGTTCAGCCCACTGGATAGCTCATTTGAAATTCAAAATAAAACCCAGAGTAGAAACATGGAGGCTGCTCTCAGCTGCCTTAGTTTTCCATTGGTTTTCTACTTGATCTTTTTAACAGGAGAGAACAGTGATTGAATCTGGGCTACATCTACTAGTGTTTGTTATATTAAAACTTTTACAGGTGTAGGTCTGTTTAGCATGCTGTTGTTGACTGAATTAGTAATTAAAGTGTAATTCCCCCCTTTCCTTCAGTTACAAAACTTTCCTCTCAGAAGATGCGGGTCCTGGTACATTAGTAGCCACTGTCCATGCAAAAGATCCTGATGGAGATGGAGTGTTGTACTTAATTACTGATGGTAACGAAGAGGGCAATTTTGAACTGGATAGTCATAAAGGTGAGCAAATGCTACTTTTGTGATCTCATCTTCCATACAAATCTAAGGGGTGGTCTCACTTGGAATAGTGTGTCACCACACCTCAAAAAAAAAAAATGTGGCAGAGCAGAAGACAACCAAAATGATTAAAGTGCTGAAATAACACCTTTGTGGAGAAAGGATATGTTTAATTGTTTTATTAAAATGTTTATATCATGCCCTGTGTCTAAAGATCTCAGAGTGGTGTGCAATAAAACCAATCCAACTAATTTAAATAGTGTAAAAATAAAATTATTTTTTTTAAGGTTAAAAGCATTAAACAGTTTAGCAAGTTAAAAAAAAACAGATAGATTCAAGGTGGTTAAAAAGATTAAAATGACTTACAACCACGTACAGTACATGCACTGGCTTCAGTGAGCAGTCATGTTTTCATTTGATGCTGGGATGATGGCAATGTTGGCACCAGTCAGGTCTCCAAGAAGAGAATATTCCACAGGTGTGGTGCCACAGCAGAGAAGGCCCTTTCCTGCACCCACCCACTGTGTATTGTCCTGACTGATGGGATGCAAAGGAGGGCAACTCCAGCAGATCCCAGTTCTCAGGTACAACCTTTGAGGTTTTGAGTTTAGAGAAAAAAGTGAGTAAAGAAGAACATAGTTTTTAAAATAGTACATGGTATGAAAAAAGTGTATAGGGAGAACTCCCACTGCCAGCACGATACTAGAGTGTCATAGAGCTTGACTACATGGGGGATAAAAATATGGGTGAAATTCAAGCTACTCTGGCCCGGATTTAAGCATCACACCTGCCAAAGCCCAAATATGCATTCAGATTTTTACCCCCCGGGAAGCAGAAAGATTTGTTTTTAAAGTGTATTTTAAAACACTGGGCTTCCATTCCAAGCTGTTACTCACATTTGGTGCTTTACTCTGAGCTCCATGAAAACAAAGCCCCAGTACTAGTTGTTCTCTCTGAATTCAGAACAGGCAGCTAGTCTAGCAATGGTGGGGCAGGCAGGCTGGTCTTTCTGACTTCAGAGAGAGTGACTAGTGCCAGGACTTTGCTTTTCCAGCACATAATCAAGCACTCTGAGCTCCATGAAAGCAAAGCCCCAGTGCTACTCACTCCCTCTGAAGTCAGAATGGGCAGCTACTCCAGCGATGGCAGGGCTCGCTGGGCATTCTGACCTCAGAGAGAGGGAGTAGCACTGGAGCTCTGCCTTTGGAATGAGAAATGGTGCCGAGGAGGGGGGGAAATGGCAGTGCCTCAGGCAGAGCTTGCCCTTCTTCTCTTCCCATCTCCTGAATCCAGTGTAGCTGAATTGTTCACACTACAGTTTTCTCCAGAGTGTTAAGCAAACTCCAGAAAGCTGCGAGTTTTCTAAAACTCAGATTAAGGGAGTATTCCGCGAATGTGGTGTGGATAGGCTCATACATCGTGGGGCATTATCACATCAGATTCAGGGAAAAGAGTGCATGTTGTGTTGCATTATCAGGCCAGATTCAGGGAGGATGAAGGAAGTAATTCTTTACTAGTGACAGTTAAACTATGGAATTTGCTACCATAAGACACCAGTGACTAATGTAGATGCCTTTTAAAGGACTTTAGATGTACAGTATTTGTGGAGAATAAGGCTGTCAATAGATCTTAGTCATAATGGCTATACAAACCTTCAGTACTGGAAGAAATATGTCTTCTGTATCCTAGACCCTGGAGAACACAAGTGGGACCTGTAGGCACCTGATCGGTCAGAATTGGAATACTGTAGAATCATTGACTATAGAGACCTGCAGTCTGGGTCTAGTACAGGCTCTTCTTTTGGTCGTATTTATACACAAATGGCATGCTATGAGCAGAGACTATTTTGGCAGTTATTTTTTTAAAATGTGTGTAAATCATGCAGGGGGGGAAACAGAAAGATTAAAAGGCAGGGAGAGAAGAGGAGTACCCTCAGTTTTAAAATAGCTGTAGAAGTGAAAATGTAACAGTAACAACTTTATGCATAAATTTCTGTAAATGACAACAAATAGACATCCAAACAAAACTCATCTCATACTGTGTCAGCATGATATATGTTCATGTACTGTAATACAAAAATATATACTCCTGCATATTTGTCCAGGTTTTTGTGTGCTGTGCAACTACTGGTTTACAGACAATTGTCTTCAGGCTGTTGATGCATTGAATTAATGTACTGTACTGTACTAGGAAATGGTGATCTTTGTATATTCTCTGAATTTTCCTACCCAGAAATCCAGAAAGGGGGAAAGTTGTTAGATTCCCAAAGACTCTGAAAAGCATTACTTCTGGGGGTTCCAGTTTTATCCTTTTGGGTTTTTTTAGGTTGTAGTTTCCTGTATATCTTGGCTTAATGCTAGAATAAAAAAAACAGAACTTTGCTATGTGGTCTATCACATAGAATAAAAACAGGTTGGTAATGCCTTTATTAGGACCATCCAAAATGTCATTAAGTTTTTGAATTCTGCTGAGTTCTTCCTCCAGCTGGATGATGAAAAATAATGAATGGATGTCAGAAAAGTATGTTGGTTTTGAGATTGCATCTTACTTTGGCTACTAAGCAGGGTCAGCCCTGGTTAGTACTTGGATGGTAGACCACCAACAAATACCAGGTGCTGTAGGCTATATTTCAGAGGAAGGAATTAGCAAAACCACCTTGCCTGTGAAATTCCTTGCATAAGAAAACCCTATAAATTTTGACAGGCGACTTGAAGGCACATACACATACATTTGAGTTCTCCAAAACTCTTCATCAGACTAGATTGTACAAAAAACTGGGGACACCTGCTTCCTCACTGCCTCTCATCTCTGTGAAGGTGCAGCAGAAGGTGTAGTGCTGTTAACATCAACCTAGATGATAATACCAACCCACCCTTGGTTGAACTGACCACCTGCCTGCTTGGCTGCTTCTACCCCTTTAACAGTTTGTTGTCACTGTTGTTGTTATTAATAGTAATATCCCACCTTTTCCCCAGTTCAGGACTCAAGGTGACTTATAAGAGTTAAACATAGAATTCACAGTATACAAAAATTAAAAAATTATTAAATTATACAAAAAAAATTAAAACCAGTTAAAACAAAAATAATTAAAAACAGCAAATGAAAATCCAGCATATTATATAAAGTCTGTTTCCCCTAAAAAAAATAATAATAATTTTCAAAGGCCAGCTGAAATGAAAAGATCTTCACCTGGGTGAGGAAAGATAGCAAGGGAAATCTCTCTGGGGAGGGAGTTCCAGAGCTAGGAGCAGCCTTGGAGAAGTCCTTCTCCCATGTTTCCACCAGGTATACCTGTGAAGGTGGTAGGATGGAGAAAAGATCTCAAGTGGTAGACCTCCACACTCTAGTGACCTTCAGATAAAGTTGACTGCATGCTGAATGGGGATAATGGGAGTTATAATCCAGCACAGCTGAAGGACACCAGGATGGGGAAAGCTGGTTTATGAATTTCCAGCAATATACTCAGAACTCCAATTTCTTCTGAATTTTAACTTGGACCCTGCCAGTTACTCTCATTTGTGCAACAAGAATGCCAAATG
The DNA here is from genome assembly GCA_030847615.1 of Gambelia wislizenii. Lineage (NCBI taxonomy): Eukaryota > Metazoa > Chordata > Lepidosauria > Squamata > Crotaphytidae > Gambelia > Gambelia wislizenii. The sequence goes on from JAUMIR010000004.1 coordinate 295,514,698, forward strand.
GCCTTTTCAGTTGTTGTTGTTGTTGTTGTTGTTGTTGTTGTTAGTAACCTCATTTTCTCTGGTCTCTCCTGAATCTAGGTATCCTTCGAGTTCGCAGAAACCCTGTGCCTAAACTGAAGGGACCGGAATACATTTTAAATATCTCTGCTATAGATGACAATTCCTCCGGTGGGCCAGGGTCTCTCAGCAGCTTTGCTGAAGTTGTGGTGGGAATTAATGACATCAACAACAACAAGCCCATTTTCAGAGAGGTGAGTTGATTGGCTGCAAACTTTGCTGTTTTTCAAAATTCTTTTGTTAGCAGTAATGTGGGAGTTAGTGTTAATGTGGGGAATGCCTATTCTCTTCTGTGTTTTGACAGTGAAAAACTCAGCTCTATAAAGCTCTAATTAGCCTTAATTAAACCTTGAAAATATACTATTCTTTCCCCAAAACCAGGTATAAGAGCTGTGTGGCCTGTGAGCCACATACTGTCCCCAAATAAGTATCATGCCTTCAGAAACTACCAAGGGGTATGATTCTGGCCTAAAACAAGGCACCCCACTGCACACATTTTGGCCCAAATAGTCCTTTTTGAAAATAATTGAGAGTGATTAAAATACATCTAATTTCCTGAAATTATTGATTGCAGCCCATTAGTAGAAAATTGGGTGAGTGTGGCTCCTAGACCCTCTGTGGCTGTCTACCCCACCCTAAAATTCTTGAAGCTTTATCTCTTCCTTTCAAATGAATGACTGAGCTGAATTATGTTCTCTAATAAATATGTAACAAACAGCTCAGCCTCACTCTTTCTTACTCCAAAGTAAGTGTATACAGACCCAAACTGGCTTAAACTTAAGGGAACCAATGGCTGGGATGAGAGATTTAAACCTTCTTTGCCTGAGCATGCTAGTCCTGGTCCTTATTGGGCCTACATGGATTTTCACAGGCAACTTGAAGGCACAAACAAACACACAAGAAAACAATGCTCAGCTGCACATTATGCATTTAAAGTGGCATGTTTCTTCATCCTCTGGGTGTTACTTCCTAAGAATATTCTGTGGTTGCTGTAGTATAGCATAGCCTCCAATTGCTATGGGTCAGCAGGGTGGCCAAGCTAGTTCTTTGTGTTCCTGGATTCTCAGTTGGGCTTAAAGAGTCCTGATTCTCTCCTCTTCCTGCAAACTGACTTCAAAGCTCCTAAATTGAGTACTTAACACACAGGAGATTATCACACCAGGCTTCTAATGTGCAGCAATCACATTAGTGAGGCAAACAGAAATATGCTGGTATTGAAGCAATCTATATTGCACCTCCACTTCAATACTAGTATATTTCCCTTTGATTCACTAATGCAATTGTTGCACGATACCGGTGAGGGGGTGGAGGGGAGGAGAGACAGATGGGGGGGGGATAGACTGGGCAGGCAAGGGGGGGTAAAAAATAGTCAGAGCAGGCAGCGAAAGGGTGGGGGGAGGAAAAGAGACAAGTGGGGGTGTGAAATAGTCAGATTGGGCAGCAAAAGAGTGGAGAAAGGAAAAGCGACAGATAGGGGTGGGGGGTGGTAGAAATAGTCAGATTGGGCAAGCAGGTGGGTGGAGAAACAAAGTGAAGAGAGAGGGAGAGAAGAGGAAAAACACTCTCATACTCCCCTCACGTGACTGCCGCTATGGGAACTGAAGCAGACAAGGACTTACAGCATAGAAGCAATAATGGAAAGGCAGCACTATTGAGGGCCTATTGATGGGTTTCCCCGCCCGTCGATGAAAAGGTGCCCTCCAGCAATGGTTTGAATGTTGATTACCAACAACTCAGACATGACATCCTGCTATGTCCGCATACACTATTATCCTGGTCTAGTACCACTGGTAAAGCCTGGTGTCATAAAATCTCCTCAGTTAATTTAGCAGGTGGGAATGGGGAAACAAGAGGTAAAGGAGTGGAGTCTTGCTGTTCCCAGTGGAGTCAAAGCACAAGTAAGAGGAGAATCTCTTGCAGCCACTCAGAGATTTGACCTGCTTCAACAGACTGTGTGACCCAGTCGTTTCTTTCAGTAAGCAAAAAGGATCAATATTGTAGAGAAACATTCCTGATCTCAAAATAATTCTTCTCACTCTTTCAGTTCTGTCTGTATGTTTTCTTTGTTTTTGAGATTTACAGAAGCCTTAAATCTTGAGGCTTAGTTTTACTGGTTTTGTTCTTTCTATGCCCTTTTTTTGGATTTACTAATGCTCTGTGTATGCACGTGTGTGCACAGAGTCACATATATGAACATACACACCAGAGCTATACAGTGTTGTAGAAAAGACACTGTAACTTTAAGAGTTCCAACACTGGGAGAATTTTATTGGCTGCTTAACTTTGAGAGACTCTGCTTATGCAGATCAATATTTTGTTTATATAAAAATGCAGTTATATATCTACTCAGTAGTAAGTCCCAATGAGTTCAGCAGGATTTACCCCTAGGGAAATGTGCACAGGATTGTAGCCTAAGCGAGACATCTCAAAAGGCTATCAGAATGATGGGTTTCCTTATGATAATATGTTTTCTTTCCAACTATATCTGTCTGTACTTATTTCATTCCATTTATTTCCTGGAGCTAAAAGTGCTGTACAATGATTCCCCTCCCCAATCCATCTACCCATTCACCCCCATTTTTATTCTGCCAGAAACCCTATGAGTTAAATTATGCTGAGAGGCTGTGACTGGCCCCATATAACTACATGAGAGTTATGGAGAAGCTGGGATTTGACCTAATATATAATGTGCCTTGGGCTGAGGGAGTGGTTGCAGACTCTTTCATGCAGTGACCAAGAATCTGAGAGAAATCTCTAATGTTGAGCAGAGAGTGATAAAGACATTTTGATTTTACAATAATGTTGTGTAACATTATATTTATTGTTACTAGGGCTGCACATCTGCACACATACACATAATATTGTATTGACTGATTGAGGTTTTATTTTTTGCAGGCTTTCATAAATCCAGTCAATGCATTAGACAGTTTCTCGACTTAAAATTGCAGACTTGTGTGGTCTTCCTCATTAACAATATCCACCCTCTTGTTATCTGGCAACACCCTTTTGAACACATGCTGATGTTGCTTGGCTACACATGTTCCTATTTACACCTGTGAAATGATGGAAATGATGGTACATTTCTTCCTCCATACGATTCTCACCATTGTCTGTGTTGATTGGGGGTGACTGAAGTTGTTGCCCAACATATCTGAAGGGTATGTTGTATGTATGCTGCTGTCCAACATATCTGAAAGTTGGGGAAGACTGCTTTTTGGAAGGCTTGCTAACAGACTTCTGTTTTAGTGTGCTTACTACAGTGACAGCACCTGGGTTCTAGAAAACCAGCCACCAGGCACCTATGTTTTGCGGGTGGAAGCCTATGATGCAGATCTTGGCCTGAATGGGGAAGTGAAGTATGGCCTCATGCATAAGGATGGGGCTTCACCAGGCTTCAGTATTGATCCTGACGCAGGTAAGAATAACTGTTGTGTTTAGCCTAGCAGTGAGCAGCCAGATTTTACTAGATCAGAGTACAGTCAGATCCCCGTATCCATGGAACCAATACCCCGCCCCCAGTTTCAGTTATCTGCAGGACACAAAATAGGGGCCACATATCATAGAGTTGTGCTGGAAAATGCCTAGATAGGCATCCCCCTCTAGGCATCTTCTAGGTCCTCCAAGGCAACTCTATGGTATGTTTTGACCAGAAGTCCTTTATTTTAATAGGGTTTGCTGTTATCCATGGTTTCCGGTAAGCCTGGGAACCAACCCCCCACGGATACATGGGTCCAGTTGTATCTCATGAGTACCCCCACCACCTCTCTGAGTCTATTTCTGCGTGTGTGTTTTATCTTGGTGGCCCTGCACCCTTCCCCACCACCCTCACAGGTACATCTGCTGGGCACATGGGAGAGGGCCTTCTCAGTGGCTGTCTCCAAACTCTGGAACTCCCTTCCCAGAGACATAGATTGGCACCCTTGCTGCTCTCTTTCCCCAGACATGTGAGAAGATCTTTCTGTTTCAACAGGCCTTTGAGGACTGAGTATACAAGGCCTATCCCTCTTAAACATTCTGCTGGATTTTCTATTTGTTATTTTTGTTGTGTTGTGTTTTTTCCAGGTTTTAATTTTGTTTTTAGTTTAATCACTCTTTAACTTTTCTATTTTGTGGATTTTTAACTTTTTTTATCGGCGGTAAACTGCCTGGAGTCCTGAACTGGGAAAAAGTTCAAAAACAATCACCACCACCACTCTTGGCAGCATTGCTGAAGATATATTGGATTGTTTAATATAATTCTGTTACTATATTTTATTTACAGTTGTCCCTCCATATCCATGGATTTGGTATCCACGGATTTACGTATTTATGGCCTGAAAATATTCTTTAAAAAATAATACTCTAAAAAGCAAACCTTGATTTTGCCATCTGATATAAGGGACACCATTTTGCTATGCCATTGCATATAATGGGACTTGAGTATAAACAGATTTTAGTATCCACAGGCGGTCCTGGAATCAAACCCCAGCAAATATGAAGGGGCAACTGTACATACTGCCTTTTCCCCAGACCTGGGACAGGTGGCTTACAAAAACAGATACAGATAAAAAGCTCACATCAGTGAAAACATTTAAAAACTGGAAAATACAATTAAACTGTCAATACAATTAAGAGCAATAGAAAAACCCATCAATTAAAAACGTCAGAAATATGACCAATACAGCACATTATTAAAAGCCTTTTCCCCACAAACAGTCTTTTCCCAATGTTATGGCAAAACAAAAGTCTTCAACTGCCTCTGGAAGGATTTAATTAAAAAAAAATAGTACAGCTACTTGCACAGACAATGATTGGAAGAGAAGAGGTATTATGCAGGCAGGAGATTCTTCTCTCGTCTGTGGAATACCTCGGCTGGGGGAGAGAAAAGTCATTTGGAGGGTTGATTTGCAGTGAGGAAATATCAAGTAGGAAAACACTTGACTGTTGCTTCTCTGCTCTTCAGTGCACCTTGGAAATTGCTTTTCTTCCTTTGAACCAGTGGTCAGGCTAACATTGCCTATGTTTATACATTTATGGCCTTCCCCAGCTTGCCACAATCCAGATTTCTTGGGCTACAACTCTCATCACCTCAGTAGTCATCTTATTTCAGTAATTGGATCTATAGTACAGTATAACTCATCTGGAGAACTATATGAGAGGAAAGACTGAAGAAGGTCCTGGTTTTGGGTTCTTTTAAAAATGGCAACTAGTTGCCCAAGTATTTATTTTAAAATACAGTATTTTAAGACTGGGATGGGAAAGGTGAGGGCCTAGATATCCTAAAGGGACCACATCCTATCTGATCTTGGAAGCTAAGTAAGGTCAGCATTGGTTAATAGCCATTAGCCATTAATACCAGCTGCTGTAGGCTATACAGTTGTCCCTTCATATTCGCTGGGGTTTGGTTCCAGGACCCCCCATGGATACCAAAATCCATGAATACTCAAGTCCCATTATATGCAATGACATAGCAAAATGGTGTCCCTTATAGGATGGCAAAATCAAGGTTTGCTTTTTGGATTATTTTTAAAAGAATATTTTCAAGCCGTGAATACTTAAATCCATGGATACCAAATCCGTGGATACGGAGGGACAACTGTACTTCAGAGGAAGGAACTGGCAAAACCGCCTCTTGAGTTTTCCTTGCCTAAGAAAACCCTATGAAATTCAATTTTGAAGGCATACACGCACAGAGGAAAGATATGGCTCTCTAGATGTTAACAGACAATCCTATCATCCCTCACCATTGATTATGCTGGTTGGGATTAATAGGAACTGCAGGCCAGCAACTTGTGGAGGATGACATGTTGTCCATTCTGCTTCTAAGACTCCCAATATAATTCAAGCTAACTACTCATATTTGTTTATTTCACCAGATGTTATGATGCTCCCTGTACTTTGTTTTATTTTTTTTAATAGCCCTTTTCCTTGGTGAAAACAAATGAGTTAAAAAAAAACAAACCATTAAGGGTTTGGAAATTTCTTCCAGTAATGTATGTTTACCTCCAAATTGTTTGGGATGACAAAAGAAAAAGAAAGTACCCCGCCCCGATTCTGAGGAGAGAGGCAGGTAATAAATAAGTATTATTATTATTATTAAATTGAACAGTGGGAGAAAAAAAGAGCCCTCTGTGCAGCCAAAAATTTGCAAGGAAACAGATTTTAGTAAGCCTGAACATTGTGAATCAGTGAGGATGAGTTGTTGCAACTTATGAAAAATCCAGTGAAAGCCAGGGGTGAAATGGTTGTCTCTCTCATAGTTTTCTTTCTGTTTAGGTATTATCACTACAACACGGAGTTTTGACCGAGAAAAGCAGAGGGAGTATGTGCTGTCTGTGACAGCTACAGATCAAGCTCAGGAACCACTGATTGGCATGTGTCAAATTACTGTCTTCATTGCTGATGTAAATGACAATGATCCAAAATTTGAAAACAGCCGGTATCAATGTGAGTAGACAGGCACAGGCTGCTATTTGTTTGAATGGACATGGATAGCTCTTTGAGTGCAGAGGGTGTCAATTCAAATTCCATTGCAGACAATTTCTTATATTCAGTTGACATGTGCAGGTAGCAGTACAGAAGTCAGTTGTGATTCTGGTAAAAATTCTGTTTGAAAAATTTCAATATGTGATTTTGGTTATTTTTCACCCCATGAGATGCTGTGGGCAGAAATACAGGGTGTCTGAAAATGGTCTTTACAATATCAGTTGTATAGAGAATTGAAACTGTACAGATAATTTTCAGACACCCTGTAGTTCAGGATGACACAGTGATAATGAACACTGAAATTCTGTAACTATGTCCATGTCATCATTAGCCTGTACAGCAGGAATGGGCAATGTCTGGGGGAGATATTTAAGGCTGGGGCAACTTTGGAGGGGTGGTGGTGGTGAAGAAAAGCTCACAATTTCCTCTACAGCAAAATGAGAGTAGAGTGAGCCACTTGGTTTTTCAGCTTGTGCTTCTGGGAGGTGCATGCACTTTGAAAACAAGACATGTGCTCTCTCTGCACCTAGTTTTAAACTTGAAAATGGTAGCTGGGGAAGTTGTGATGTCAGGCAGCACAGTCACACTTGTGACACTAGAGGCATGGGACCTGACAACATCTGACTTTCATGGAGCAGGAGTGAGGTACAGCCTGGCATTCTGATTTGATTCTCCACCTCTGTTTTAAGGAGAAGTCATGGTGAGGGTGAGATTGCTGCTGCCACCCTGATGGAGCTTATATGGCATAAGTTATCCACCACATTGTAAAGGCATGATCATAACATCATCATGTAGTGTGATGAGGATGCCATGATGGCTGAAAGACCAGCTTTTTCCAAGGCAGCCCATGGACCGTGAGACCAAAGACCACACTAGAAAGCTGCCCTTACACAGAGTCAGACCATTGGTTCATTTAAGTCAGTGTTTTTAAGACCGTCTGGTAGCATCACTCCCAGGTTTTCAAATAAGAGTCCTTGCCAGCCCTATTTGGGGGTGCCCAAGATTGAACCTGGGTCCTTGTAAACCTTGTGCACCTTGTGCTTCACCATGGAGCCTTTCCTGGAGTCTGAATACTGTGCAAGATGAACCTGTGTCTTAATTCTGCAGGGTACTTTTTATGTTCTTAAATAGGGAGGGCAGCACAAAGAGCTGTGTCCCAAAACATAGCAAATGTTGCCACTAGAATTAATTCAGCTAGCAAGATGACGCTATGACTCCCATTGCTTAATTTCATCACTGAACTAGGCCAGGATGTGCTCGAAAGATACTCTGTTCTTCTCTTTCCAAAGACTTCCTCCGTGAAGACACCCCAGTAGGAACAAGTTTCCTGTGTGCTACAGCTCATGATGATGACCAAGGAGTGAATGCTGCCATTACCTACTCCATGTCGCAGCAGGAGCCAGAATATTTCAAAATCAACCCTAGCACAGGCTGGATATACGTGAATCATGTCATCTCCCAGGTACCTCCTCTGCTTATATTGTATCACTTCTCAGATGCTAAAATATCTGCTGGGTCTGCTTTTGCTGTGCTAACAAATTAAGAGTTTTTGTCAATGGCAATTGCAAATTGTTTTGCAGACATTTCAGATAAACAGATACATCACAGCCACCGATGGAGGCAACCGGAGCAGCACCGTGGAACTGACAGTCACTATTACTGATGTGCTTAATCAGTCACCACAATGGGACAAAAGTGCATATTGGGTGACAATTCCAGAGAGCACTGCCCGGGATACCAAGATAGTGGTATGCTGTGATTTTTCCCCCCATCATCTCATTATGATCTTAGCTGTAGGGGTGCTTTCACACTACACAATTATGGTGTTATAATTCCACATTAACTTCCTGGGTTCCATTTTATGGAATCCTGGGATTTGCAGTTAGGGAGGGATATTTGGAAATGTCACCCAGAGAGCGCTATAAGCCCCAGAATTCTATAGGATGTTGCCATGGCAGTTAAAGTGAAATCATAGTGCTATAATTGTATAGTCTGAAAGGGCTTTAGGATCAAAGCTTAGAAGATTAATCCAGTGGGTTGGGAGAATGGTTGGATGTAAATAAAACAAATAGATAAAAATAAAATTTACTTTTATGCACAACAGTCCCCAAAAACTCCCATAGGAGGGCTTCTGGGAGTTGTAGTTCAAAAATGATAAATTTTTCAAGCTCTTTTTAACATTATAAGAAACTGTCCAGAATTGGATCAGACCATTTCTATCTTAGTATTCTGTAATTCAGGGGCCCTTTCACACTGCATAATTATATTGCTATGATTCAATTTAATTGCCATGACTACCTTCTATAGAATCCTGGGATTTGTTAGTTTGGTGAGGTCTTAGAGCTCTCTGGGTGAGAATTCTGCATACCTCTCCTGAAACTGTGATTCCTAGGATTCCATAGGATGTTGTTATGGAAGTTAATGTGGAACCATAGCACTATAATTATGTAGTGTGGAAAGGCCACAGGAGTGGGAAACTATATTCAGTTTTTTTTGGGTGGGGGAACCTTATTTTCTCACCTGCAGCTCTGCGCAGGATGGATGTGTCCCTGATGTCATCAGGTTTCCACCACCTGAGCTCTCAGAAGGAGCTTTTCCACCCATCCCTGCTCCCCACCCTCCTCTGCCATGTGGGTAGGGGAAGGTGAAAGGAAGCACTCTCTGCTCATCAAAGAATGCATCTGGTTTCTTCCCTCTTTTCCCAGTATGTGGAGGTGTGGAACTGGATAAAAGGAAGCTGGATTAACAGGATTGTTGTTTCGGTTAATTTGCTTTTAACAATCTAATCTCAAAATTTGCATTAAACATTGTGCATGTAATTTAAAATACATCCTTCTACAGTGATGTGTTTCATGGTTTGTGTTTGTTGGTTGGTGGGCTTTTTTCCAGACTGTCAAAGCCACTTCACCACTGGGTGATCCAAGAGTTACATATCAACTAGAGGAGGGACAGCTTCCAGAGACGAATATGCCTGTCCGTTTTTACCTCAAACCAAACAGAGCCAATGGGTCTGCCTCGCTTCTGGTTGCTGAACCCCTTGACTTTGAGACCACCAAGTTCTTCACACTGAGCATCAAGGCTCAGAATGTAGCAACAATCCCTTTGGCATCCTTCACCACTGTTTGTATTAATATAACAGGTCAGTGCTCTTCATGAAAAGACAGTGTGTTATAGGACATACGGATCTGGAAGTTTGTGACAATTTCATTATAAGTTTCAGGACACTGTCTTCTACTCAAAATCTACGACCTGATGAGCTGAGATATTGGCCGAGATTCTGTGTGGTACAGTGCAGCATAATAAATCCGCATTTGGAACTATGCTACAACTGCCCACTCCATACCTCACTGTTAAACTGCCGCAGCCTCCCGCCCTGGTCATTATGTGGCTGGTAGAGAATGAGGTCAGAGAAGTGTCTGGCCATGTCCCTGTAGCAAGAAGCAGAATGAGTATATCATTTACCGAGATCTGCCAAGGTCCTCCAGAGGACCCAAGTGGATGATGTTACCATTCTATGTCTGTCTATGGGGGTTGCCTCTCCGATCCCCACTTCTCTGACAGCCACAGAATGACCATGGGGGGCTGCAGCTGCTAAATGGTGACTCTGGGAGGGACGATTGATTACTGTGAAGGGTGGAAGAGAACACCAACTTCCACAACAACCAAAGAAGAAAAGAAAAGACATACACTGACATATAGTGAACTTATGCCTGCATATGCCACTAACAGGATATCAGCCAGCATGTCCTGTTTGGGCCCTATGTTTCAGCAATAGTGTTTTTAGAGGGGCTGGGTTTGACTAGGGGTTAAAATGGCTTTTAGAATTGCACAGACCAGTGGACAAGGCACTGTGTATGGGCGGGGTGTGGAATTTATTGGGAAGTGATAAAGTCCTGCTTATCTAAGGGATAGTGTGTATAAAATAGGGGTAAAAGTGTTGACAGCAAGGGGAAGATATTTTTTACATTTGCCTTATGAAAACACAGAGCTTCATAAAAACATTGTCATGTTGAGTTAAAACTTAGAGAATTTGATGCTGGAGACTGCATGATGCTTAATATCTGTTTGTTCTGCAGATGTCAATGATAACGTCCCATTCTTCACATATTCTACTTATGAAGTTTCTGTACCTGAAGGAGCAAATATTGGTACCTCTGTTGTGCAGGTTCTAGCTACTGATTCAGACTCAGGACTCCATGGAGAAGTGAGTGTGACTAAATTAGTTGAAAACAGTGCCATTGAACTGAATTTTTTATATAACCAGAGAAGTGCCAGGGAACTCTTAACAGTTGCATTTAACTTCAGGAAACTTCTCGGAAAGGATGGACCTGGTTTAAAAAATGTTGAAAAGAAAAGTCAAGCGGGCCAAATTTATTCAAAATGCTTGGAATTACTCAACAGTATTATGAGAGAGCTTCATCTAAAGTATATAAACCAGGTCAAGGGAAGTACCCAAAGTCCAAGAGGTTACCAATGTGGTTAGCAAGCAGTGTAGAGAAAAATGTTTGCTTAAGGAACTGGGGAAAAGAAAAAAAAAAGAGTGTATTTCTCTTTGGCTTTTCTTCGCAAACGAAGATTCAGGAAGGACTCATCCCGCGCTTTCTGCAAGCGCGCTGATGACTAAAAAGGCCAAGCCGAGATAAACAAGTCCCGTTGCAGAAAGCACAGCAGAAGGTCTCCTTGGGTGATGTTTCCGGGTTGTGATTCTTTCTGCGTTGTTGTTTCTCTTCAAGACTTGTTTGGTGTGAGTTCTCAAATAAGGCTGCAGCATTGTGGATAGTGCGTCTCCATGCCTCCCGATGTGAGGCCAGGGCGGACCATTGTTGGTGATCAATTTGGCCAAGCCTGAGATGTTGTTTCAGGGAGTCCTTGTATTGCTTTTTTGGAGTGCCCCTCTTATGCTGACCCGTGGCGAGTTCACCGTAGAGTACTATTTTTGGGAGGAGATGGTTCTTCATCTTAGAAACGTGCCCTGCCCAGCGCAGCTGTGTTCTCAATATCATGGCCTCAATGCTGGTGATCCCTGCTTGCTCAAGGACAGCAACATTCGTCACATAGTCAGTCCAGTGTATATTTAGGATTGTGTGTATACAGCGCTGATGAAAGTGTTCAAGGAGTCGTAAGTGGTGGCGATAGGTGACCCATGTTTCAGACCCGTAAAGGAGAATAGACAGTACAATGGCTCTATAGAAATTGATTTTTGTGCTTCGCCTCAGGTGTTTATTACCCCGCCAGCATAGCTTAAAACATCATTAGGGTACGCAAGCCTCTCTCCCACAACAAGGGGGTGTCAATGGAGAGGAGTATATTACCAATAACATCACAAATAGTATAATAGCATATTAATAATAGTAAATGACCAACAAGAAAGAATTCTTAAAATACATAATTAGCAGGAAATTGTCTAGAGAAGTAGTTGGATGATTTGATGGCAGTGGAGATAAAGTCTGCTGACACACTGCAGGAATAATGCAGTTTGACACTGCTTTAATTGTCACTGCGCAATGCTATGGAATTGTGGGATTTTTTTGTAATTTTGTGAGATATTTAGCCTTCTCTGTCAGAGAGCTCTGGTGCCACAACAAACTACAAACCCCAGGAGTCCATAGGATGTAGCTTAGTTAATGTGGTGTCACACTGCATTATTTCTGCGGTGTGGCAGCAGCAAAAGAAGTACTAAAGGAGGACAAAGATTGCAGAGTGGCTAAATGAATACTTTTCATTTGTTTTCCTTGAAGAAGGTATAGGATAATTCAATTCTCAAGTAAAGATGGTATTTTCAGGGAGGACGTCTGAGGAACTGGGCAAATAGGGTGGGAAGAGATGAAGTTCTAGACCTTACCGATGAATTAAAAACAAACAAACAACAGGTCCAAATAGTGTACAATAGCATAGCACAGAAAGGACTGGCATATCAAATATATAAAAGCCCTGTTGAAATGAATCAACATGGCTTCTGCAAAGGTAAAAACATCTGTTTTATTCTGCAGTCCTCCCCACATGGTTCCAAAAACAGCACTGCCACCATGTGACGCGACCCTGGGGCCTTTCTGCCTGAAACTCCAGGGCTGCCCTTTATAAATCCCAAACCTGAGGAATTTTTCTCTTTGAAATCTGCCACCACTCGCTGAGTTGACCCCTCCTTTATGCCCAATGCAGCAAGAAGCTGGGCAGGGTGTGTTAAAATATCACCAACTCCCCTTCCTCTATCCAGGGAAATTCAGATAGCTAGCCCAAGCCAGGCACGTGTTCGTGGAGATTAGGAAAACAGAAAAAGCTTAATTTTTTAGTTCGAGCAATGATACAATATGGAGGGAAATCGCTCCTACAGGTTCTCAGCTTAAGGCTACATGAAATACATTCAGTCATAGGGTTAAAATAAATCATAAAAACTAACACATGCTAACTAGACATTCCCTAAGCTAAGAAAATAGTAACTTACAATTGTGAAGTTCAGATAAGTCTCTGTGGATGGAAATTCAGAGTCATTTGGAAGTCTCTCCCTTAGACTTCATGGTATCATTTGTGCTCTTTGATGTTATAGAGCTATGAGGTAGGTCAGCTCCCCTGATCTCAGTTATCATGTCTGTTTATCTTGTGGGACTCCTAGCCATGTGGCATCCTTACTGGCTTAAGCCATGTGTCTTCAAACAAAGGATTTCAGAACTCAAAACTCCATTGGTCAAATCTGATTGGTTCTGCATTGCCAGATCTGATTGGCTCTCTTTCAGGTGATGTGATGTCATGTTTAGGAAATGAGGTTCCCACCCTCAACCATACCTGTTGCTATGGAAGCAGGGAGTGGAAATTTCCAGATGATGCTATCTGTAGGTCTTTGCAGATGAACTCACCATGATGGAGTTGGGCCCTCCATCATGACACTAACCTTTCGGGGTTCTTTGAGAGTGGCTGTTGATCTCACCAAGCTGCCCTGCCTGTGTGGTTTATTTTCTAATGGGAATGTGGAGTCTATTTAATCATAAATTTACTACAAGTATTACACCTCTTCTATTAGTCATTTAATTAAGCTGGCCACCCTCACTGTACTTGGTTTCCTCCAACTCAGTATTTCTGATGGAGCTCATTAAGTACTCTTGGCAAGGGCTCATTACTGCACAGACAGCTACCGAAAGACCCCTCCACTTTTCCTAGTTTCCAGGTTGTTGGGTCTGAAAGCCTCCATTTAAATAATCCACAATGTGTCTAAAGGAGCATTACTCAGGAGCATTGTGTGAAATTAAAATGGTGGCTCTAATTTGCCAGTACTGATTCTAGTGCTGGTTTCTCTAGAAGGCTCCAAAAATAACTGTTTGAAGCCCTTTTCTAGTCTGCACTGATAATGGTTTATGGATTAGAAAGCATGACTCACTTGGAGTATTTCTCCACTGCAGGTTCGCTATTCAATAATGAAGGATTCTAGTGGAGATTACCAGTACTTCACCATTGACTCTAAGTCAGGAGTCATTTCCACCCGGGCATCATTTGACAGGGAGAAGAGAGCATCTTATTTGATTGAAGTTCAGTCTCAGGATTCTTCTGAATCAGCCAGGCCTGGTATATATGGACAACCCAACACAGGTAACACATATATGGACAAGCTAACCCAATTCATAGACAACAGTAAGGGTAGGAGAGAGCTGGCAAACTTGCATGCCTGCAGATTCTTCCTGAATAGGGAACACCTGAATAGAGCTATTTTGACTCCGAATCTCTTGATTAATCTGCTGGCTGATTTCTAAAAACAAATCACTGCCTTCAGTCTGGAGATCAAACATTAGTAACCATTTCCAAAGATTCTGCTAGTTACTGGCAGGTACCCTGGGATACAGGTGTTCTTCTAGTCCTCCTGTCATTTCCTAATGCCACATGGATGGCAAGATTTACATAGGGAATTCTTACATTACATATTCCCTCATGACAGAAGTTAGCCCAAAATGAGGTGGTGAGGTAGTCTCATTCAAACTCTAGAAGCTAATAATGAATGGCTTGGTTTTCAGATACTGCATATGTGAGGATATTTATTAGTGATGTAAACGACAATTCTCCTGCTTTCCCACGCTTGGTGTATGAAATTAATGTGGATGAAGACCAGGATATTGGCTATGCTGTTTTGACAGCAACTGCGAGTGATAAAGATGAAGGTAAGCACATACAGATTTCTTTTATGTGCTTTGTGCAGACTTGACATGCATGGCCTCTCATTTGGAAGCAGTGATGAGAATGCTGGTGGTGGCATGTTCTCTGTTGGAAAAAACATTTTACTTCTCTGATATAATAGGGGGTTTGTAGAATATGGGATGTGGCAATACTGATTTAAAAGTCACATATTTTGCACTTTACAAAATTAATATTCTTAAGATGTGAACTTCATTTAAACTGTGTTTGCATCATTTTGTAAGGATAAATACTAGGGCTATGATTAGAAATAAACATTTGCCTCAGAACATGGCTTAGATGGGGGCCACTTTGGATCTGAGGTTAAGTGGATAATTTGTGGCCTCTAGATGTTGTTGGACTGCAACTCCCATCATCCCTCACCATTAGCTATGCTGGTTAGAGCTGATGGGAGCTGAAGTCTAACAACCTCTGAATGGCCACAAGTTGCCTATCCCAATGATAGCCTCTGAGCGCTGCTGTTGCTGCTAACACAGTCCATCCGCTACGAAAAAACAAAGAAATCACTGAACTCCTAAGTGGTAAAAAGGATAATACGTCAGCAGTCATGTTTGATTCCTGTTTGTGTGTTTGTTTTTTAGGATCTAATGCCAAGCTCAGATACCAGATCACTTCAGGAAATGAGCGAGGAGATTTTTATGTGGAACCTGAGAAAGGCACCATTTTGATTGCCCAACATCTCGATTATGAACAAGAGCAGCACTATGAGCTCCAGTTAGTAACTTCTGATGGAAAATGGGAGAACCACACACTTGTTATAATTAATATAATCAATAAAAATGATGAAGCACCTATCTTCTCGCAGGACGAATACCATGGCAGTGTCTTGGAGGAGCTTGCTGACCTGCCTGTAGTTGTCTTACAAGTAAGCCACATAACTTTGAAATTATGGTTGTGTGTGCACCCTCCCTCTGAACAATAAGACATTTCATGGGCTTCAGTGTTTATCCAGGATTCAGTTTCCCTAGAAAGAGGTCTCTGGAGGCTATGTGCTGTTTATATGCACATATGTAGAGTCTGAGCATAATAAAAGGGTCCAAAAGAGTTCTCCCTCCCATCATACTGCTAAGGGAATCCAGAGTCCATGGGATTTCCTGCTAAGAGCACAGTTAGCTCTCTGTTTCCTTTTCAGATCCAGTTCTAGGACAGAATGGGAAAGTAGAAGATAGTTAGTTCTTGGAAAAATTACTTTTGGGAACTACAACTCTGAGAATCCCCAAACCAGTGTGGCCAAGCTATGAGCTGGACTGTCCATTATAAAACAGCTTCATAAGTTTAAAGACTTCTAAGCGTGCATACATGACATGGAATAAACTTGGGTGTGGGCAACTTGTGGCCTTTCAGATATTGAACTGCAACACCCATCATCCCACACAATCGACTGTGCTGACTCAGATAGATGGGAGTTGCAATCCAGAAACATCTGTAGGGTAACAGGTTGACTTTCCATGCAATGGACCACAAAGTGGTTTCAACAAATAAGAGGAAACATAAAATGTATAAAACCACATTAAATATAAAAGGTACATAAAACAAGCTGGTGAAAATAGGTTAAGAAAACAACCCCTTAAAAACAGCAGGAGCAGAAAAAAATGATCAGCTTGAAAGGTCTGTCAGAATAAATAAAATTCTCACACACTGACTTAAGAGTGAGGGTTGGTTTATCAGGTACTTTCTCTGGTAAAGTCAAAACTTGAAGTGGTGTCAGGCAGGGTTGCCTGTTGGCCCCCTTTCTGTTTAATTTGTATGTGAACAATCTTGTTTCTGATGTGAGCTCTGCAGATTGTTTCCCACCCTCTGTTAGAAACTGGAAAATCCAAATGCTGCAATATGTTGATGACATGGCCCTCTTATCTATCACTCAGATAGGTCTGAAGAGACTTCTACAAAAACTAGGCAAGGTTTGCAGTCAGGAGAACTTGATTATTAACCACTCCAAAACTAAAGTACTGTAGTGGTTTTCTCTAAAAGGAAGCACCCCAGCAAATGGTACTTAGATGGTCACCTGATCAAGCAATGTTATAGTTTCAAATACCTGGGGGTACATTTCTCCTATAATGGAAATTGGAAATGCCATTTAGAGGCAGCAAAACTTTTGGCTTGGAAGACAGTAAAAGCAATACTAACCTTTGGAAGGGTCAGTGGAGGTTCTCTGGTAGGCCCCATTCATAAAATCTTTATGTCTAAAGTCCTGCCCCAATTATTATATAAAATAGAGCTATGGGAACAGGTCCATGTTGCAGCAGCCGAAACCATCCAGAACAGATTCTTGAAAGAACTGTTAGTTCTTCCTCCAGGAGTGCCCTCTTCATTGCTAAGGCTGGAAGTGGATTTCCCTTCTATTAAGGCTAGAATCCACAAAGCAGTTATACTTTACGGGAAAAGATTGATGAGCTTGAATGACTGTAATTTAGCAAAACAATGTTTTATTGAGCAACTTGCTAAGGGAGGATGGGTCCACTTTTGGACAACATTGTCCCTTTCCTGTTTTGAAAACATCCGGACCTCTATCATTCATAAGGACAAATATTCGATTAGAGATAAGATTTTTGAGTTGTATTTCTCTGAAAATATACTTGCCAGCCAACAGCAAGTGTTCTCTCCATGGTACAGCCTTATAAAGAGGCAACAATATTTCCAGCAGTATTTTTAAGGGGTTGTTTACACGGGCAAATATTCCTCTAAATATACCACTAAGATAGCTCATAGTTCCCACGGATCGCAGCACAGCATCGCCTCATTCAGAAGGTGGGGAAGGTAAAACACCCAAATATAGCATTGCAAGGGGTATTGCTACTTTTGCAGGTATATTTGCAATGTAGCGCATTATTGGCAGTGTAAACAACGATTCCGCTAAGGGCTACAGCAGAGCTGCATTGTGATTGGTTGATGATGCAGGGGTGGGCTTAAAAGAGGGGCAGGGAGGGAGGGAAAGACAGTAGCGATTAGAGGAAACTTTGAAAAATCCTCTCTGCTATTTTGCAAGCCAGTTTGCAAACAAAAAGGATTCCCAACAATTTTCATTCAGGAAGCATTCCTTCTCATCCTCTCTGCTGTTTTGCAAGTATGTAAAAGCTCAGTTTATCAGCTGTGATCCTGTGCATGGGGGAGGGAGAGAAACCATTTCACGAAGGGCTGCTATTTTCTCTCTCTCTCTGGTTTTCCTCTCTTTGGCAGAAAATGGTGTTAAGCAAGGAGGAAAACCTTCTGTTTGATTTGTGGGAAGGGAGGGGAGGGGAGGGGGGCTGCCTCTAAGCTGTTAAGCACGGAGTTTGGGCCAGGGCAGACATTCCTATGGCATTCCTTTCCCTCTCCAATGCTTGGCCATGCCCCCAGCACTTTTGGCTGTGTGAACCTCAAAGCAGAAAAAAATCAAAGAGCCACAAAATATAGCTGTGTAAACATATACCGTGTAAACTACCCACCATTGATGCGGGAAAGCGCTAAAGCGCAACTTAACGCAATAAAACCTGCCATGTAAACCAGCCCCATGACTTAACTTTAGTTGCTCTGAGAAAAGCCTTTACCGCCTTCCATTTTCAGACAATGCCTTCAGCTCATTTAGAGGGAAGGTATAAAGGGATCCCTTACACACAGCGTCTTTGTATTTGTGGCTCTGGGGAGGTGGAAGACCTAGTGCATTATCTTTTACACTGCCTACTGTATAGGGACCCCGGGAACCATTTTCTGGGAGGCCTTTTGAAAGCAACGGCAGGTTGGATGCTGCCTGATATTATTTGTGATCTGTTGGCAGACCACTCCAAATCTATTATACTTAAGGTGGCCACCTTCTGCAATTTTAATTAATTTTACTCCTGTATTTTCCTTGTATTTTGTAGATACTTTTCTGGTGTGTTTTGTAATATTTTGTAATGGACGTTGTGCCACCGACAAATAAACTTGATGATGATGAATAAAGTTCTCTTGCTAATGTTGGGAGACCACCAGAAAGGTAGCTAAACTGCCCTCTCTAAGAAGGCATTTCTAGAGTCGTGGCAGCCATTTTTACAAGGGTCAGCCAGTCTTTGTGCTTGCTTACAGGTTTCTGCAACTGATCCTGATCAGGAAGTTGACCAGAGTGCATTTCGCTATTCGTTGCATGGACAAGGTGCCGAAAGTGAATTCAGTATCAATGAGTACACAGGGGAGATCACTGCAAATGAGAAATTGGACCGAGAGAAACGATCTACGTGGCGCTTCCTTGTTCTTGCCACTGATGAAGATGGTGAGGGTCTAACTGGGTTTGCTGATGTCATTATAGAAGTGAAGGATGTGAATGACAATGCACCACTTTTCCTTTGTACCTCAGACGGCTGCTTTATGGGGCAAATTCCAGAAGATTCTCCTGCAGACTCCACTGTCATGGAGATGTTGGCAGTAGACCTTGATGACCCTAGAGCTGGGAAGAATGCTGTGTTAACCTACAGTATTATTCAGAATGTCCAAAACGAGATTAACCTCAACTTGTTCTCAGTTAATCCAGTTACTGGCACCATCTATACAGTGCTGGGTTCCTTAGACAGGGAGAAAGAAGACAAATACTTGGTAGTTGTTGAGGCAAAGGATGGAGGGGGTCTTACTGGAACAGGGACTGCCACGATTTTGGTGACTGACATCAATGACCATGCCCCAGCTTTTACACAAAAGATTTACACAGCCTTTGTCTCTGAGGGAGCAAGCCTCAACACTGAGGTTGTGGAGGTGTCAACTACTGATGAAGATGAAGGAGAAAATGCTGTGGTGACTTTCAGCATTGTGGATGGAGATGATGATCGTAAGTTCTATATTGAGACGGACAAAGCTGATAAGCGTGGTGTGATTCGACTGAGGAAGCAGATAGACTTTGAGAAGCCCCATGAGAGGGTGTTTAACTTGACAGTGAAAGCTGAGGACCTGGATTTCTTCAGCATAGCTCACTGTGTCATCTATGTGGAGGACTACAATGACCATGCTCCTCTGTTTTATCCACAGTTCTACGAAGTAGCCGGGCTCGCTGAAGATGTCCCCCTTGGTACTAAAGTTGTCCAGGTGATTGCCATTGATTTAGATTCTGGGCTGAACGGCCGGTTCTCTTACCGCCTGCTAAATAAGTCAGACCCAAATGGGCGGTTCGCTGTGACTAACGATGGTTGGGTCATAGTGGCTGGATCGCTCGATTATGAGACTGTGGCACAGTACCAACTCATAGTCATTGCTACTGATATGGGACAACCCACCCTGAGCAGCAGCGCCACTGTCCTTGTAGCCCTTCAGGATGTTAATGATAATGGCCCAGAGTTTGATGCTCAGTACAACCCAGTCGTTTGGGAAAACACTCCTTCTCCTCAGGTTGTCCAGATGAATGACACCTCAACACTCTTGTATGCTAAAGACAGAGACAGCCCAGCCAACGGGGCCCCTTTCTCCTTTCACTTACTGAGTGACTTTGGCAGTGTGACATATTTTAATTTGCAAGACTTCAACAATGGAAGTGCAATGCTGACTGCACTGCATACATTTGACAGGGAGGTGCATAAGGTATTTCATCTGCGGATACTGATTGCTGACAGTGGGAACCCTCCCATGAGCTCAACCAACACGTTAACTGTTAATATTGGAGACCGAAATGACCATCCACATGCTGCTGGCAACATGGAATGCCTCATCTACAGCTACAATGGTAAGCAGACAGGGATGAAACTTGGCTGTGTGTGTGCTTCCATTGCGGAGAGCAGGAATATACCAATCAGATGACTTGTCTGTTTACCACAATGTCGTACTTTACTCTGACTAGCAGGACCTTTCTGAGGTGTCCAAGGGAAAATCTTCAGGCCTATTCCTTTTTTTTTTTTTTTTTTTTTAAGTGGAGATTGCAGGGATTGAACCCAGGGCTTTCTTCATGCCAATAATGTGCTCTGCAATGGAGATATCTGTGATCATGTCAAAGTCTGCATTTCACCATTGAAATCAATTCACAATCAGCTCTGGAACAGCTAATTGGGAGCACAAGGTACACACAGAGGTGTTCTTGATGGCTGTCTCCAAATTTTGGATCTCCATCTCTTTACCCTGGTCCTTTCAAAAGATCTTCTTGGTTGAATTTGGATATCCATGTATTTGAAGGAAGAATTGAAATAATAAAAATAAGTTGGATGAGTTAAATGCATTCCTTAATTTAGGGATTTCCAAACTAAATATCAACACAGTTTACCCATCACTTCCAAGTACCTTCTTCCCTTGAAATTAAAGAGTGGTAGTAATTTTATTGATTTTCAATATTTGTCTGTCATTCATAGTTATACACCCTCTCAAGGTAGTTATCAGAACAGCGTAATTCACAATAAAATCAAGTACAGATAGACAGTCATAAAAAAAGCAAAGAATCAAAATCTGAAACCAACTGTAAAACAATGAAAGCAATAGCCAAACTTTGTTTTCTTCAGTTTAAATACCTGAGGCAGTTTCAGGTTAATCAATAAAAGTGCTTATAAGTAATCAGGCTTTTAACCCTATGTAAAACCAACCACATTTTCTGTGGGAGGGAGTTCCACAGTGATGGTGCTATGAATGAAAAACATCAGTGTAGCTGCAGCATAGAAGGTATAGGGAGTCTGCCGCAAATCACACCTTACCTGTGTGATGCCCAGTGCTTAGGGCCAACTGCAGGCTGGAGGAAGCGGTGGCACCCAGGAGCAAAGAGATCAGAAATCACTGCTCATTTCCTGGTCCAGCTGCAACATGGGACCTAGAACTGGGGAGTGGGGAGGAAGAGGAATGAGAAGGAGGCTGGAGCTTAAAAGGAATGGTGGGAGGATAGCGGGACAGCCTAGGGAAGGAGAGTGCAGAAGGCGAGAGGTGGTGGAGGTCACACAGGAGTCTCAGCAGCAAAGAGGTGGCTGGGCTGAGAAGGCAAGGGTGGGAATGCAATGGCTCGAGGCAGCTGGAATTTTTTTGGGGGGGGGATTAGGAATTTTTTATTGGAATAAGACCATTCCTACTGAAAAATACACCCGACCGCAAAAGGCCATAACAATAACGCAAAAATAATAATTGTTTTCCTCTTTTCTTACTAATACAAAAATAAAACTATCTATCCTAACACTAATACATTTTTCTTCTTAATCCAAACACACTATAATCACATTATATTTACACCTTTATACAGAGGCTGGATGGCCATCTGTCAGGGATGCTTTGATCGTAATTTCCTGCATGGCAGGGGGTTGGACTGGATGGCCCTCGTGGTCTCTTCCAACTCTGCAATTCTATGATTCTATGATTCTATGATTTCAATTATACCTATTTGGAAAATAAAAAATCAATAAAAGATTAATTAAAAAATATAAAAGTACAACAACAACAATAATAAAATACTTATTTAAAATATCCTTTTATGTTATTGCTGGGGTTGTCTCACTAAACCACGGCCAAAACTTTTTCCAACGATGGTTTGGCAATTTCTCTTTTTCACTCAGAGCTAAATTTTCAATTACGTTCTTCACATAATAAGCAGTGCCTTTTACACCTGCAGATTTTGACTTTTCACCTCCCTTTGTCTTTGGAAAACTAACCCTAACATCACATAGAGGTTTACCAGGTCAACCGTGGACTAGGGCACTTTCCAAAAACTCTCATCCACGGAACCAGACTCCTTCCCCTTCCTCTTTTGGCCCACTGACTTTCTGGGTCTCCTGATACCCTCTGGAGGTGATGAGGTGGGGGGCAGGACCCACAACTGGGCAGAATCTGTTGTAGGTGGAGAGCTGTGAGCCAAAGAGCCAGCCAGAGAGAGTGACCCTAGAGAGTCAGAGGGGATGCCAGCCTGCCAGCTGAGGAAAAGACTGGGGCCAAAAACATGAATGGGAGAGCAGCAAAAAGGGAAGGGTAATGAAGGAAGGAAAGGAAGAAGAGTTTGTCAGCCTCATCAGTGAGGAAAACCAGTAAAAGTATCCAGTAAAACCCAAGGATTTGGTCAAGTGAAAGAGCCCCCCAGAGCAAGAGAGTAAAGCACCATGTTTTAGAGCAGAATCAGGCTCCTCATTATCACTAAGGAGTACGATTCTGCTCTCAAATAAGTGCTTGCACCTTGAAAACTTTGTTCTATTATGCAAGTGAACAAATTATGCAACTGCCCAGGAGAGAAATGTGGATTCCAGGAGCCCCACTAGGCCCATTAAAAAAAAAAAAATCAAAACTGGATGTGGCTTCCAGTCTGCTTCCAATTTCAGTGGGAAAAGCTGTTTTCAATAGAATTTTTCCAGGTTTGGGCAGGAGGGGGCATCTGAGTGCTTAGAGGGCACCACAAGGCTCGAAAACAGACTTGGGGTTACATGCAACCAGTGGACCACACACAACCTACCCGTTCTAGTGTCAAGCTCCATTTTTTGGTAAATCATGAAATGGGGTTTTCCCACTTCCAGTTAACAGTGCTACCAAATTTCATTGGGGCATGAAAGTGGGGATATGTGGCCAACAGTGAGATTCAGGGGTCCAAATTTATCCCGCCCCCCCCAAACACACAAAGGTTGCCCACCCTTTCTGGAGAGGTTTGAATCAGTGTAGATAGTGCAAATTATTGAAATCTCAGGCTGGATCCCATCTTCATGTACAAGGTGAAAGCACTGTACATAGAGATTTTTTAAAAAAATTCCCCACTGTCTGCACCCCATTCCATCATCTGTAAAGCTGATTTGGATGATGATGATGGTGATGAGACTTGCCAGAATAATGTGCAGTGCAGCATGGAAGGCTGAAAATAAGGGGGAAAATCAGTACTACCATGTCACACCATCATGGCTTTGTGGGATCATCAAAGCAATTGCCAACTGTAAGCAAAAGCAGGCAAGCATTTTGGTTGTCCAATTTGACTTCCCTTGGTTCAGATGGTGCCAAGTGTCCTCTTGGCACAAAACATGGATTTCATGGGCACAGAATCACATGCAGGCTTGGACAAGAAGGTTAACACACAGGTGTTACCTTCCCACTTATCATAGCCTTTGTGCCCCAAACAGCACACTTACCTCTGTAGGGCATTTGAAAAGCTTAATACAGTGGACGGTCAGTATCTGCTAGGGTTTGGTTCCAGGACCCCCCATGGATACCAAAATCCATGGATGCTCAAGTCCCCTTATACGATGGTGTAGTAAAATGGTGTGCCTTATATAAAACGATGGACAGCAAGGTATGCTTTTGGAATTTTTTTCCTAAATATTTTTGAGCCATGGCTGGTTGGATCCATTGATAAAGAACCTGTGGATACAGAGGGCCTACTGTATGTTTGTAGCTGTGAATAATGCCTTTTTGTTTTTCAGAAAGCATACATTTTTAATTACTTTTTGGGGAAATGGTTTTTATAGAAATAGAGAATATTTTGAATAGAAATATAGAAAGGAAACCGAGTATAGCATTGCTGTCAATTTATAATGGAGAGCATGGGAACCAAGTAGAAAAGGATTTAATAACAAATTTATTAACGGCAGCAAGATTAGTTATAGCAAGACATTGGAAAATGCAAATAAATGTACAAGTGGAAGAGTGGTATAAAGAAGCTTGGAAAATGGCAATAAATGATAAGTTAACATGTAGAATTAAAGTAAGAAGAGGAAGTTGGAAAGAAAGAGATTTTGATAAAATTTGGAAAGTATTTGTTAAAAAAGTATTACAGACAAAAGATGGGAGGTTACCTCCATGAGAAGAAATGAGATTCTGGAAAGATTAGGTAAGGGATAATGGCTCCGGTGAAGGGGAGCACTGAGGTGGGGTAGGGTAGAGGAATTAATATTCTTGAAAAGAATCATAGTAAAGAATCTATGTTAACTTTGGAAATTAGTTAATAGAAAAATTGTGATGTTTATGGTAATATTATGTGTTATATTAAATAAGTATCGATTGGATATTATAATGTATGATTATAAATTTAATAAAAATTAATTACTTTTTAAAAGGTATCTTACCTACAACAGTCCTGGGTAAGATTCATGCCCCAGATAATGATGACTGGGATCACAAGACATATCACTTTGAAGGGAAAGCACCCAGGTAAATGTCCATTTTGAAGTTCTCCCCACCCCCAGCCCCCCCATAACCCCACCGCTACTAATGTAATGTAATGTAATTGTTAACTGTTAATCATTCTGAAAATGATTGCAGTATAGCCTTTTAGCACACAGAACATTTTTTCTCTTGCCGTTTAATGTGTTCATTGTACTGCACATTCTCCAGGGGAAGGAGTACATTCTAATTCATAGCTTGAAAAAAGTTCATTTTTGGACTGCAATTGATGGAATCCCCCAGCCAGCCATGCTAGTTTGGAGCTGCTGGACATAATTCCAAAGATTTACCTAATCTGTGCTCTGGTCCAATCTTTGTGATCTGCTTCCTAATCTAGCAGAAATTAAGTTCTTATGTCAAAAAGGCAACATGAATATGGCATGTGATCAGGCGCTCTATTTTGTGACTATAAAATGATCAAAAGAAAAATAAAATGTACTCCCATACTATATTCTTAAAGATCTATAACTACAAAATAAGTATCTTAATACTTAGCATATCAGTTTTAAAATTATACCAATTATGAATTACTCAGTTGCAAGATAGTTTGTTTGAGATGCTCTACAGATACCAAATTACTGTAATGATTCCCTGTCGTTGTCATCGGCCAGTATATAAATCAGGGATGAACAATTTGTAGCTTCCAAGTTGTTTTTGGATTGCAACTCTCATGAGCCCTGGCCAACATAGCCAGTGGGATATGCAGTCCAGTAACATCTGGGGGGTCAAAAATTGCCCCTTTCTGATATAAGCAAATAAGGCCAGATCAATGTTGACACATAACGTGTCAGACAGAACCTACTTGGACCTACTGTACAAGATCTTGTATATCCCTTTGAGATCTTGGATGCCTTGGCTGTGATAAGTTTCTTTGTGATAAAGATCAACAGGCAGACTTGTAGTTCTAGTAGGAAGTGAATAGCTAGAAATAGATGTAAATAAAATGCAATGGGTAAATGCAGCAATAAAAATTAAGCAGGAGGTGAGAGTGCATTTATTTAGCTAGAACTTGAACCATTCTGTGAATTGCTTTTCCAGGTATTTTATCCTCAATGATAACTCTGGCTTACTAAGTATAAAGGAAGGCACTCCAGCAGGAATATATGACCTAAGGGTTAAAGTTACAGATGGCATCTGGCCTGATGTGATCTCGACTGTAAAGGTGGTTGTAAAGGAAATCAAAGAAGAAGCGGCTCACAATGCAGGGTCTATCAGAATAAGAGGTAAAAGATGAGTTCACTAAATGTTTTCTGGATACTTCTGGATACTGGATACTTGTTAAAGTTTATTGCTCCCTATCATGATGCGCACAGTGATCTCGTTTGATTTCTGAAACTAAGCAAGTTCAGGCCTGTTTAATACTTGGATGGATGACCACCAAGTAATACCAAGGATCTCTAGATAAGACTAGGAGAACTCTAGAATCTTGCTGAAACCTCTGAGAGCCATTATCAGTTAGAATTCATAGAATCATAGAATCAGAGTTGGAAGAGACCACAAGGGCCATCTAGTCCAACCACCTGCCATGCAGGAATACCCAATCAAAGCATTCCCAACAGATGGCCATCCAGCCTCTATTTAAAAACCTCCAAAGAAGGAGACTCCACCATACTCCGAAGCATTAGAGAAGCATTAGGACAACTGTCTAGCATGAAGGAACTGCAAGCAAAAATACAAAGATAACCAACTATGTTTAGTGTGCTAATGACATGACAACTGACATGACATTAATTATTTTAAGAGTAGGAAAACATGATGTAAGAAGGAAATTTACATATATATTTTTTTGAAGGAGCAACAAGAGACTTAGTACCTGCCAGCACAATGAACATTTTGCACAGTACTCCTCTTCCACACAAGTAAATGCCACATCGGTACTTACCATGAAGGTGCATTCTGGGGTTGGTAGAGAGGATGAATCCAAGATTCAACATCAAAAACCATTATCTTGAGGAATGGGAAAAAGATCAGGAATTGACAGTACTCCATGTACGGCAGCTTTCTGGTGTTCTTAAGCCACCCCGATTGCATTGCAGAGGGGCGGGATAGAAATAAATGTTGTTGTTATTATTATTACTATTTATAATTATAATTATATAATTATAATTAATTACCCCATTACACTGGAGTACTGGGGTAAGGGCACTGGGGTAAGGGCAGCTGAGGCAGCAGGGAGTTGGGGTGTGGCCAGGAGTGGCTGGCCTTAAAAGTCACTCCACCACCCCACCCCAGGAACACCTACCAGGGGCCGGGAATGATCTGGGAGCGGGAATTGAGGTTGTGTGGGGGAAGGTATGGTATGGCGGCAACAGAGTGAAGAATTGTTACAAAAGAAGGCAGGATCGATGTTTAATATCTATCCCGCCTTCAGTTCACTCTGTTTCCCAGAATAAATTAGAGAGCACACCAACCATTCCACGGACCCTTACTCTGCTCCTTTGCAATGCCAGGTCGGTTAAAAACAAGATGCATATTATCCATGATCTTTTATTGGATAAGGCTGCCGACCTGGCATGCTTTACGGAGACCTGGCTGGGAGAGGCCAGTGCTGTGACTTGGGTGCAGGCACTCCTGGCTGGCTACTCAGTTAGTGAGCAGGTAAGGAAAAGTGGGCGGGGGGAATGGCTCTGGTTCATAAAAACAATCTAACCTTGACCAGGAAGCCTGTCCGGAACACAGTCCACATCGAGTGTATGTACCTAAGCCTGAGATCCAGGGATAGCTTAGGGATTCTGTTAGTATACCGGCCACCCCGTTGTCTAACAGACTCCCTAACCAAGCTGACACAGCTGGTCTCAGAGTTGCTGCTGGAGTCGCCCAGACTTTTAGTTCTTGGTGACTTCAACATCCCACTCGATTCACTGGCTGCCTATTAGTTTCCAGGCACAATACAAGGTGTTGGTTATGACCTTTAAAGCCCTACATGGCTTGGGTCCAACTTATCTCCGGGACTGCCTCCTCCCGTATGACTCTCCCCGTGCACTTCAGTCCTCTGGGAGGAATCTGTTATAGCCTATGAAAACAAGGCTGTCGGTGACCTCCCGGAGGGCCTTCTCTGCTGCCGCTCCCAGATTATGGAATGGCCTGCCGGATGAGATCCGTCTTATTACCACCTTAGACAGCTTTAAAAAAGCTGTCAAGACAGATCTTTTCCGGCAAGCCTTTCCTGAATAACTATCCCGGCCCAAGACTCGGCTGTCCTTTCTGAGCTGCAATTGGATTTTTTTTTATTATTGTATGTTTTAATTTTTTTTCTAATTTATATATTTTTAATTATTGTATGTTTTAATCCTTTATAATGTAATATTACTTTAAGGGGTGGGTGGGCTAGGGTATTAAAGGGTGGGTGGGCTAGGGTGCCGAACGAGATCCGTCAGATAACAACCCTGTGTAGCTTTAAAAAAGCACTAAAGACGGATCTCTTTCGGCAGGCCTTTCCTAATTAGATCCCGGCCTCAGGGGATCCTGGCTTCTTTTAGTACGCTGGCCATTTTATAGTATTTTATAGTATTTATTGTTTTTAATTGTGATTTTATATCAGTTGGTTTTAATTTATAATTGTTTAATATTTTTTATGGGGGAGGGTGGGGTGGGGGGTGTTTGGGGATTTTATCTGTATTGTATTTTAATTTTTGTAAGCCGCCCCGATTGTTTTAACAGAGGGGCGGGGTATAAATAAATATTATTATTATTATTATTATTATTGAGTTTTTATATTGTAAGCTGCCCCGATTGTGTTGCAGAGGGGCGGGATAGAAATAAATTATTATTATTATTATTATTATTAGTGTTGAATAATCCAGTGAATGCTGGCATATTCCATCAGTTGAGTCAGCAGCAGCTCATGATCAGTGGGATTGAAGGCTGTGGTGTGACAGACTCAGTAGGGTACCATCACTCTTGATTTTAGATGGATTATTGACCAAGACCAGAAGACTCTAGAAAAGCTAGGTACTTAGGTAGTTCAGAAGTGGGCTGTTAATTCTTCTTTCCCAGTTAGCTTGGTCTTGCCTAGAGCCCTGCTGACCCATAATCGCAACAGAAGTGCAGTAGGACTAGTTTTTGCACCCTGTGATATTAATGACCTGGTTGTGACACACCCCAATTTCCAGATGAGGGGATTCCAGCCAGTTTCAACAGTCTGAGCATGGATAGGACTATGTACTGCAGGGGCAGCAGGGAAACATGTCGCCCCTTCAGTATTGACTTGTTTCCCATCATTCCTTCACTATTGAATGCTGGCAAATGGGAATTGGAGTCTCAACAACATTTGGAGGGCCACAGTTTCCCTGAACCTGACTTACTAGTTGAAAAAGGCCTGTGGTTTCCACGGAGCTACCAGCATATATGTTCATAAGCTACCAGGGTATATGGGGTGTAGCAAATACCTAAGATCTTCAGGAGGGAAAATTCTTACCTTCACAGATGAAGTGACCATGGCTTTGTTTTTGCTTGCTTTTAATTCTCTTCTCTCTTCTCCCTACCCTGCTCTGCTCTGCTCTGCTCTGCTCTGCCCTGCCCTCCCTTCCCTTTTCTTTCTTTCTTTTAACCCCACCCTACAAGCCTTGCCATGGTGTCAAAAATAATTTGATTGCCCTCAACAGATGGCAACCTTCCTGGAACAGAATGCCCCATGGAGATAACAAAGTCACTGGGAAGGAAATTCCTAACCCCAGGACAGGGGTGGTGTCTCTATACTGCTGTCTTCCACCACTAAGGCTGTGGGTGTAGATTGTTGGAGAATAGATGTAGGGTGTAAGTGTGCTCTTCCCTGTTCTGCTCATGTCTCCACCATATTTAAGCTGCTTTGTTAGTACAGTGTCCCATCAAGGTATTGGGGAGTTCTGTTGGTATGTCTGTCATGCCAGCGGCATATCTTAAATTCTGATATTGTAAGGCTTCAACCAGATCTCATTGCCCCTCCATCAGTGCATCTAAGGCACAAGGATTATGCTCTAAATCTCTTACAGTAATTGTATGTTGGTGTGACTTTCCTAAGTAAAAATATTTTCTTACAAATATCACTGCATAAAAAGGAAAGGGAGTGGGGAAAGCATCTAGCAGCATGTTTTTAGATTCAACTGGTTTATTTTAGCATGAGCTTTCATGGATTTCAATCTATGGGACTGGACTGAAATCCATGAAAGCTCACATTAAAATAAACCAGTTAGTTTTCAACATACTGCTAGAATCATTCCCCACTCCTTTTCCTTTTTAATGCTGCAACAGGCTAACATGACTGTCTCTTTGAAAACAGATATCACTGCAGAAGATTTTATATATCAATCATCTGAGAGTGAAAGTAAGTACAATCAAATGAAGAAACTTTTCTCAGAAATCATACCAGCCCAGCTTGAAAACGTCCACATCTTCAGTGTCTTGAATAGTCCAGGTGAAACGCAAGGAGTAGATGTTTGGTTTGCAATTCATGGGTCACCCTATTACAAAGCAGAAAAACTGAATGGCAATGTTGCTGTCTCCAAGGCACGGGTATGTTCTTTTCCTCCTCATTTCCCCCCGCCATTTGGAATTGCAGTTCTGAATAACATTTTTAATGTATCTCTCTCTAGTGAATAACATGGATGGAATCTTTATTCATTTGATTCTTTTATGCCTAGTATTGAACTTTAATTTTATACACTAGTCCTTTCCAGATGGTCTGGATGAGCAGCAGTTACTGCATAATTGAACAGGATTGAGATAACATTTCCCCAAGGAAATGCTTAATGGATATTGTAGTTCTTACTGTACTGGTGATTCATTTTAGTTGCTGGGGAAATGTGATATTTACTCCAGCAAGAAAATCCATTATTACCAGGACTTTGTTTGTATGAGTGTATTCGAGGGTACCAAATGGCTCTTGTTCTGATGTTGCTGGTGAACAAATACTTCTCTCCTTCCCCACATTCTTCACTGTTTTG
Source organism: Gambelia wislizenii (assembly GCA_030847615.1). Lineage (NCBI taxonomy): Eukaryota > Metazoa > Chordata > Lepidosauria > Squamata > Crotaphytidae > Gambelia > Gambelia wislizenii. Next base: position 295,545,345 of record JAUMIR010000004.1, read on the forward strand.
AATAAACTTGGATCCAGACTAAGTTAGTTCCCCCCACCATCCTGTTGAAATTGATGTGGAAAAATTAATCATAACTGATGGAAGGCCTAAATACCCTAAAGGCACCAGATCCCATTTGATCTTGGAAACTAAAGCAGAGTCAGCCCTGGTTAGTACTTGGATGGGAGACTGCCAATGAGTACCAGGTGCTGTAAGCTATGGTTCAGAGGAAGGAACTTCAAAACCACCTCTAAATATTACTTGCCTAAAAAAAAACTATGAAATTCAACAGGTGACTTGAAGGCACATATGCACACAATGGAAATCCCCATATATTTTCATTTGGTCACAAGAGTACCTACTTAACCTAGGGCTACATCCATCATAATGTGAACAGACGTCCATTCATATGATGGACCTTCCTCTTCCTTTCTCCTCTTCTGCAAGCCCCATGCACTCTTCAGATATTCCCTGAAGTGTTTCCCAATCATCAAACCGGAACTGGGCTGTTTAGGATGTGCAGTGGGTGAGGGGAATTCACTAGTAGTTTATGTTCCGTTGGATCAGATTGCACTGGGTCCAGAATTTATTTTTTTAAACAGTTGAGAAGAAGACTCAGTCTGCCACAGGAATTGTTACCTTCAGTAATCTTTTTAACAATTCAATGAGAAGGGTCTAAGGAACAACAGGAAGACCACTTCCTAGGCACCACAACTGTTTCTTATAGTGGCACAACATATTTCATCCTAATGTGTGTGCCAATTCTGTGCTTGAATACACATGTAGTGTGTAAACAATATATCAGCAACCCTGCCAAAGTGGCAAATAGGTGATGTTTCCTCTGCAACATACACTGGAATGCTGTTTAAATATTGTCTGTATCCCTGGAAATGCTGCTGACACCATTTGTTAGAACATAAGCAGCCATGTCCTGATGAGAAGAGCTTCAGTGCTGTTTCTCTAGAGCAGACAGATGTGTCTGATGCCTAATAATGAACATATCTTCACAGATACAGGCAAAAATAACAAATCATTTTGTTTATTTGAAAATGTACCACTCTTCAGACTCCTCTGGAAGCTTATCAAAAATGAAGCAAGATAAAAACAATTAAAAATTCAGAGTTGGGTTTAGCTTTTGTTTTGTGCAGCTAGGCTGATGGAAGCAGACACATTATAGTACGACCCCCGTATCCTTAGGACCCGTACTCACAGATTTGCTTATCTGCATCCAAGTAAATATGTTCTCACTCTCTAGGTATTTTGAAGGTCCTCAAGCATCATTCTATGGTATGCTTCCATACTAGTTAACTCCATGCATCTGAGGAAGTTGACCAAGTCTATGAAAGTTTATGCTACGACTTCTCTCTCTCAGTTAGTCTCTAAGTTGCTACAAGATCCCTTTGCATATTGCTTTAAATTACTATAAGCCACCTTGAAACCCATCTTGGGAGAAAGGCAGGATATAAATTCAATAAATAATAAATAAATAAAATAAAATATTTTGGATGTTGGGGCACCTGGAAGAAAATCTCTAGAAACAAATTCAATACGCAGTAGCTTGATATGGGAGAAGCCCAACTGGCATGTTCTTGTTTATCTGTGGAGTTCAAAAGGAATGTTTTCCCGTGTTGAGGAAAGAATTTAGAAGCAATTTAGAAAAGGAAAACTATTGATGAGGAAAGAACGTAGCATTTGCATCTCTGCTAAGAATCTTTCCTTGCTGCTGCTACCATTTTTTTAAAAAAAAGCATTAGATCATTTTTATGCATTTGTTCAAAAGAGTTAGTATTTTGAGTAACAGCTTTGTTTTTAAAATACTATATCATTTATTATTGCATTCTTATTAGTTAAAAGATTATTGCAATAAAAACAAAATAGTTTCTTTAGTATCGTTTATGAAGGTGCCAGTAGTCTTCAATCCAGTGGGAGCTGGTGATTCCCATGTCAGTGAAGCAGTGATTCAGCTCCAACCCAGACTTTAAAATAGACTTTGGGGATTTTAATCCCCAAAACAGGTTCAGTGCCTTGGATAATGACTTTAAAATTCAAACTAAAACTCAGAGTGGATTCACCCCCTGATAACTTTGGAGCCACCATCAGGCGCTGCTTCAGTCTAATATTCACCTAATCCAGGTATTTTTGGTTCTTTGAAAAAGGCAGATACTAAAACTAGATCTTATCCACAGCTGGAAACTGTCTTGAATATCAACATCACTCAGGTTGGCATAGATGAGTGTGTGACTGCAAACTGCTCTCATAGCACTGGATGCATCAGCAAAACTGAATTCAGCCCTCTTCCCACAATAACTGCCTCTGGAAGTGTTTTGCTGGCCTCTGTCACAGTCTTGAGCAGTGCCCAATGCACTTGCGAAGCTCGAGAGAAGAAGCACCATTCCTGTTCCTCCTACCGGATAAATCCATGTTTTAATGGTGGCACCTGCACGGACACTGACCTGGGTTACAGGTAATTTAAGCAACTCACAACTAATTTGCTTTTTAAAGGTGTTGTTGTTGTTATATGTCTTCAATCCAACTCTGACTTAAGGTGACCCTCTCATAAGGTTTTGTTGGCAAGATTTATTCAGAGGATATTTGCCATTGTCTTCCTCTGAAGCTGAGAGAGTGCAGCTTGCCTAAGGTCACCCAGTGGGTTTCTGTGGCTGAATGGGGATTTGACCCCTGTTTTCTTGGAATCCTAGTCTAACACTCAAACCACTGTACTACCCGGGCTCTCTTTTTTAAAGTATATTTGGCTTTTATAATTTAAACCAACTTTCTCCAACTTGGTGCTCTCCCAGATATTTTGGACTGCCACTCTCAGGATTCCTACTCATTGCCATGGTGTCTGGGACAGATGGAGCTGAAGTTCAAAGCATTTGGAGGGCACTGTCCTTTGGGCAAGAGTGATTTAAACAGATGTCAAGGTCATTAAGCAAACTGCAGTTCAAAACAACAGTGAAACAAATTTAAATGTGTAGTGGTGACTCAAGTCATTTTCACTGTTACTAAGCAGATCTATCCAACCTGAGTTGCTGACCCTTCTGTAGACTAAACAGCACACAATCCACATGCAAGAGCGAGTGGAGGACACCCAAGATTTGTGGAAGCATCCAAAGAACAAATGAAAATCAACCAAAAAGATTTTCAGATATGTTATTCTTTGTTCTGTACTCAAGAAGCATTTACATTTGGCTAGCTACTGTGGAGAGAGCCAGCCTGGTGTATTGGTTTGAATGTTGGACTAAGGCTCTGAGAGACCAGGGTTTGAATCCTGCTTGGTCATGGAAACCCACTGGTTGACCTTAGGCAAGAGACAAATCTCAGCCTTGGAGGAAGTCAATGGCAAATCTGTGGTATGTGCCCCTATTTAGTGCCCTGTGGATAACTGAAACTGTGGATATTGGTACCAACAATGGTCCGCCCTGGCCTCACATCAGGAGGCATGGAGACGCACTATCCACAATGCTGCAGCCTTATTTGAGAACTCACGTCGAACAAGTCTTGAAGAGAAACAACAACGCAGAAAGAATCACAACCCAGAAACATCACCCAAGGAGACCGTCTGCTGTGCTTTCTGCAACCGGTCTTGTTTATCTTGGATTGGCCTTTTTAGTCAGCAGTGTGCTTGCAGAAAGCGCAAGATGAGTCCTTCCTGAATCTTTGTTTGCAAAGAAAAGCCAGAGAAAGAGAGAGAGAGAGAGAGAGAGAGAGAGAGAGGATATTGGTTCTGTGTATGGGGAGGAGGATCAGACTGTAGTTCAAGATGTTTTTTTTCAAGTGGTTTTTTTTTTCCAAAATAGTTCATATTATTTTCAGAACACTAGATGGCAGTGCTAGCCTTCCTAAAGTGAAATCTCTGGTGTTTAAATTTGATGTTTGATAACAGCCAAACAAGAAACAGCTTTCCCCCTCAGGTCTAATTCTTTGTCATAACTTTGCACCACCTTATTTCTTCCAAGACTAGAAACTTTAATATAAAAAGCAGTGGGCATGTTAACCTCAGAACAAAATTATTCCCCTTAAAAATCTTTTTTGAGTTTTTTCTAATTTGCAGAATGTTATCAATTATTATTTTATTATTTTATTTTATTTAAAATAATAATTTAATAATAATAATAATAATAATTTGTTAAATTTATTTATTTTATTATTTATAATTATTATTATTTTCTTTTATTTTAAATTATATTATTATTATTATTTATTTATTTACAGCACAGTGAACTCTCCAGTTTTTATTTTAAATATCACTGCTTTGAAAATAGCCAAGATAATGAGAGAATAGTGGATAGCCTTCCATATAAGTATTATTTTTCTTTGTAGAGATAATGATGTGTTGTGCTCACACATACATGTGTGACAGTAGGTTTATTTATATACCGTTGTCCCTTCATATTCGCTAGGTTTTGGTTCCAGGACCACCCCCGCCCGCCCGTGAATACCAAAATCGTGAATTCTCAAGTCCCATTATATGCAATGGCATAACAAAAAGGTTCCGCTTATATAAGATGGCAAAATCAAGATTTGCTTTTTGGATTATAATTTTTTTAATAATGTTTTCAAGCCGTGAATACTTAAATCCATGAATACCAAATCCATGGATACGGATGGACAACTGTATAACATTTATATCCTACATTTTCTCCATGAGCTCTAGACAGCAGAAATGGTTTCTTTCCCTCACCCAATTTTATCTCTAAAGCTAGGTCAGGCTGAGCAACAGTGACTGGTCTAACTGAGCAACATCTGCTGGTCTTCATTGGCAAGGGAGGATTTCAGTCTTGATCTCCCCAATCACAACTCAGCACTGTACGTCTCATAATACATGCATATCTTGATAAAGGATGAAAGAGAGATTACAGCAATGCCTTCCATTTGTTTCTACAGCTGCAAGTGCCTAAACGCTTTCCATGGGCCAGAATGCCAACAGACACAGCATACTTTCCGAGGACACGGATATGCTTGGTTCCCACCCATCAAACCATGCTTCCAGAGCCGAATCTCCCTGGATTTCATTACTGAAGTGGCAGATGGCCTTTTGCTTTACAATGGGCCAGTAGCACGTGTGAAGCTGGGAGAAGTGGAGGATTTCATTGCACTAGGTTAAATTCTTAGACTTCTTTTTCCAGCATGTATTTTCTAAGCCTAAACTGTTCCTTTTGAGAACTGTATTGTTGCATCTTTAAAGAAATGATGCAGGATTGAATTGGAGATACACAAAACTCAGCAGCCACAAATGCAGAGTATTCCACAACTGTGTGATGTATTTTTACAGGGCTTTTCAATGCTGCCACCTACCCAGTCACCAATTCACCTACATGCATGTGCAGTCTCCCTCTCCCTCCCCCCCCCGCCCTCTCTCTCACACACAAGCAGAGTGGTGCAAGATACAGCAAGCAATTTTGGAAATAGAGGGAAATTTCCAGAAACCTGGCAAAGTTATCTTTTGGCCATTTACTCCTAGAAGCCCCCACTCAGCACAGTGGGTAGTAATGCTGGCTTGGAGCATTCTGGGAGTTGCAGTCCAAAAGACTAACTTTTCCAAGCCAGGAAATTAAGAAGTACTTTCTAATGTAATAGAAGTCCCAGTGGGTCCACATCAGCCAAGATAAATGTTTCTGAACTATGCAGTTCTATAGATTTTCCTTGTTTTTTGTCCGGGCTGTGAGGCCACAGTATATAAACTCCACACACACTCCTACCCAACCATTCTCTGAAGATGCCAGCCACAGATGCAGGCAAAATGTCAGAAAGAAACTATTCCAGAACACGGCCTCACAGCCCGGAAAAAAAACAAGGAAAATCTATGGATACTGCCTGTGAAAGTCTTTGACTTCACATATGACAGTTCTTCCTAACTTTAGTATGCATATCTAATGTATAGTTGGCCCTCCATATCCACAAGTTCTGCATCCATGGATTCAACCATCCACGGCTTGAAGACATCCCCCCCCCCAAAAAATCCCTTGATTTTGCATTTTATATAAGGTGCACCATCTTACTATGCTGATGTATATAATGGGATTCAACCATCCCTGGATTTTGGTATCCACAGGGGTCCTGGAACCAAAACCCAGCAGATACAAAGAACACACTGTATCTTTCTCTGCCAATCAGAATTTTGCTGGGTGTTTAAAAATGCATGAAGTTAATGCCATCTGTTAGTTTTATGATAAGTGTACATTAAGAGTGCCAAACCAGGGGAAAGCATAATAGTTATGTCAGGAAGGGAATGGAAACCATCCAAACTGGGTTTTCCCCCCTTGTTTTTTCTCTTAAATAGAGCTCTCAGAGGGTGTACCATCGCTAACATTAAGTCATGGTTCAGGGGCACTGTTCTTGCAGCTGTCAAAGAAAGTGAACGTGGCTGATCGTCGCTGGCATAACATAAAAATAATAAACGATGGAAAGGTAAGTGTAAAATCCACCACAAAAATACTCTCAAAGTAAATTGTTGTGTGCCTTCATCTCATTTCCAACTTATTCAACTCTGTCCCAGGGTTTTCTTGGCAAGATTTGTGCAGATGAGGTTCACCATTGCCTTTCTTCTGAGGTTGAGAGAGTGTGACTTGCTCAAGGCCACCCAGTTGGATTTCATGTTCGTGTGGGGATTCAAACCCTGCTCTCTAGAGTCGTAGTCCAAAGCTCACACCGCTACACCATGCTGTCTTTATCTTTTTGGTTACAGTTCCCAGAATCTGCCAGTCAGCATGGTCAGTGTCAAGAGATCAGTAATTAGATTCTACATGGGCCCTTGAATTTTTCCTAGGAGGAAGAATAGAATTAAATTGCAAAAAGACATGGGCAGAGAGTTAGATCTCTCCGCCACACACATCCAATTTTGAATTATTTCTGGGCACAAATCAAAGTGCTGGTTATGACCTATAAAGCCCTATACAGCTTAAGTCCAGGCCATCTGACAGACAGTGTCTCCCCATATGAGCCTGCCCAGACTCTGAGATCCATAGGAGAGGCCCTTCTCTCAGTCCAGCCACCTTCAAAGATATTGCCGGCGAGAACACGAGTTATACTCTGCTTAATTACTTAATATTATTGAATTAGAAGAGAACCTTCTCAGTGACTGCCCCTGTCTCTCCCTAGAAAAGCTAAAATGACTCCCTTCTTGCTCTCTTTCCATTGACACATAAAGGAGATTATCACATGGGTCTGAAAAAAACGTTCCTGTATTGCCCTCTAATTCCCTCCGCCCCTCCCGTCCCATTAACTGAATAATAAAAAATAAATAAATCAGACACTTACCTGAATCGCAGGATAGGAGCTGCTCCCCACTCCTCTGGCAGTCCAGGAAGTGAGTGGAGGTCTCACAGAGCCCTATTCACTTCCTACAAAGCAAATCCTAGCTGTTCTCACAAAAGAACAATCGTGCAGGGAATTTAAAAAAAACAAACCAAACATCAAAAAAGTACACAAAATGGCTTGGGTCCAACTTATCTCCGGAACCGCCTCCTCCCATACAATCCTCCCCGCATACTCCGGTCCTCTGGGAGGAATCTGCTTCAGCCACAAAAATCTAGGCTGTCTGCAACCTCCCAGAGGGCCTTTTCAGTAATCACCCCCAAATTGTGGAATGGCCTGCCAAATGAGATCCGTCAGCTGACGAGCTTGAGTAGCTTTAAAAAAGCACTAAAGACGGATCTCTTTCGGCAGGCCTTTCCTGATTAGATCCCGGCCTCAGGAACTCAGTCTCCTGGCTTTTTAAAAATTATGTATATATTTGTTTTTAATGTGTTTTTTTAGCTAGAAGGTTTTAATCTTATTGTGTTTAATGTCTTTTTATGTGGGAGGGTGGGGGTGGGTGGTGTTTTTAGTCATTATTATAATGTTTTAATTGTTGGAAGCCGCCCCGATTGTTTTTAGCAGAGGGGCGGGGTATAAATAAATATTATTATTATTATTATTACACCAAGCACCTAATCACCCTTTTAAAAAAAATAAGTACAGTAACTCAGGGAGGGTACAAAAAAGGCTGTCACTTACCTGGATGTCTCCATCAAAGCAGTTTGATGTCCCCATCAAACTGGACCTTACATGATGGCTGGCATTGTGCAGGGAATTTAATTTAAAAAAAAACACCCAAATGTCAAAAAATAAACCAAGCACCTAAGCACCCTTTAAAAAAAAAACAGGTAAACAGGGGAGGGAACAAAAAAGGCTATCACTTACTTGGATGTCCCGAAGGGCAACGCACTTGTTCCCTATGAACCTTCCAGGACCTTACAGGGAGCCCGGCTCACACAGAAAATTTAAAAATAAAAAATGCAAGCAGATGTCTAAAAATTCAAACAAGCACCAAAACACACTTAAAACTTTACCAGTAACAAAGGGATGGTAAAGAAAAGGCTGTCACTTACCTGGATGTCACGATCGCACCCGGAAGTGTTGGCACGGACCTCCCAGATCACACCAGCATAAGGGGGCATTGGTTCACACACCCATGATTCCATTACAGAAATGGAACGGGTGCTCTATTAATGATTTCCCCCTATGAATAAGAAAAAATGGGTACTGAACGAGGGCAGAATGGGACAGGTGAGACGACGTCTAAAAGGAAAATCCTTAGTGATCCTGTTGCCTCCCTGTTCTGGGTTATTAATCCCGTGTGATAATCTCTGAAGACTTTGTTATTCAGACAGGTTTTTAGACTTGAAAGCTTTTAAGGAAAGGGCTGTAAGAGCTGTATTACTTGAAACTGTATCGTTTAACTTCTTTTTAAAGTGTATATTTTTATATGGTTAATAGTTTGATTTGGTTTTAATGCTGACTTTTTGTATGTTTTTATTTGCAATCATTTTAACGTTTGAGTCCCAGTCTTGGGGGAAAGGCAGGATATAAATAAAGATGATGATGATGGTGATGATGATGAGCCATTTTCAGTCAAATGCAATATATTCTCTGCTTTAGAAAGTACAGTTGATCTTGGACCATTGTGCAAATGTCTCTCTTACAAACAACGTTGGTGCCCTAGAGGATGTTTCAAAGTTGGATCATTCTGTCTGTAAAGTATCTTCTGAAACTCCAGGAAGTGAAAGGTAAGGCCTAGAAACGAAAGCTTTAATGTATAGATTATTCAAATCAAGTTTTGGGTCGTTTAACCGATGAGGGGTCCAATTTAAATTGACGTGTCTCTTAAGTACAGTAAGTACATTTTATTTGTTGACTCTGAGCCATGTGAGACAATGACTGTATTTAAAGACAACCCTTGAGCCTGTGGTCCAGCTCAGACACTTGCTGCTCAATTTGCAACCCCGCCCCCACTGCACCCTTCCCTCTTGGGTTCATACCTGCTCCTCCTGGTTAACATTAAGTGTGATTGAGCGGTTTGGCTGACCTAGTGCACCTCTAGTTAACACTAACTATAGTTTGCTTCTAAACTAATAATTTAAACCATAGACAGCACTGCCAGTAGGCCAAGTGATGTCATTGCCATAGGCAGCACGTGTGGGGGAGGGAGTGACACCAGGCTCTGGCCCTTCCTCTGAGCCCGCAAGCCATTCCCCTCTGTTGGAGCACAGAGTTGTGTATGTGCCCCTGGGCCTGGTCTGCATCCTCTAAACTAGCTTGTTGCCCCTTGGTGCAGTGGAGGACAGTAACCCATCACAAGTATTCTAACACCATTCAACTGCTAGTCCAGTTCATTTCTGCATGTGGAATTTGGAGGGGGGTGTCTTTTGTCTAAGGCAGGAAAATGTCTTGGATCAGCCTTGATTAAAACTTACATTAGAAGTTTTGTCTTAATTTTTGGTGTAGAAACAAATGCATTGTTCAAACCTAATAAACAATGAAACAGTATTTACCATTAACCAGGGAAAAAAAGGAGAATCCACATATGAGGCTGAAGTGTGTACAAGTCTACAGAGTGCTGAAACAGGAATCTCTTAACACTGAAGCACTGAGGGCTCTTTGCTGTTTTTCAGCTAACCTGTATCTGTTTGGTGGTCCCCCATATCACTTTCTGGTTACCCGGGCTCCCATTGTGTGAGGAATGATGTAATCCAAACAGGCAGCTTTAACATCATCATTCCACTTAAGCAGGGAATTTCAGGATAATTTAACATGGAGATGAGCAGACAGCCTAATGATCTCTATTTTATTAAAATGGACATAGTATATAAATAAAGTAATAAACATGCACATATTTCCCTAAGGGAGGAATATAAACTTCATTGTCTATATAAGCCTATATATTGACTTCACATTTCATTGATGCATCACACATCTTCCATCATATTCGTATCCATATAGACTTCACACTTGTATGGAACTGAGCCTTTATATGCCCTCTGTGTGTCATACACACAGGCACAGGTATCATGACAAGCATCCACAGAAAACAATATTCTTACACAGGCATTGCAATCCATTGCAACATTCATTATATATTCCTACATTAGGCATTTATTCAGATAAGAAGTATGTATTTACCATAGCCTATTTAATAGAGAGGGCTTGCCTAGATGAGGCAGTATAATGTGGATTGGTGTGCAATAATGCCAATTCTCAGCAGTGTTCATTTGTCTCCATGATTTTTTTGGCAAGATAGCTGGTATGTGAAACTATCCATCTTTGATGTTCACACAGGCATGTCTGCGAATCAAGATGGTGGCTGCGAGTGAATTACTCATGTTTTTATCCTCCAAAAGTTGCTGCCTCCAAAGAGGTTTTTTAAAAAAACGGCAAATCTAAGGTGCCGAAGTGTGACCTTCTGTTTAAATAAGCTTTTTTTTTTTTTAGCTGTTTGGTTGCCTCAGTGCATGATTGCTACTGTAAAAATCCAACATGGTGGTTCCAGCCACTTCGTTGCCAGTTCTGTCCCCTGCACAGTCTGACCAATCAGCTTTCCACTTCTGCTCTTACTGGGAATGTGCTGTGATCTGAATCAGTTGTCCCAACAAGCAGGAATGCTTGCATTATTTTAAAAACTTCGGGAAAAGCCATAAAGCCTTTTCCCGCACAATATATGGTGTTTTTGGCCCCCCTCCTTCCGAATATGGAGAATCACCACGAGATTGCATTTGGACAAAAGGTATTCTCCTCAGATTCTGTGAGGAGTATTTTCACTGTTTAAACAATCCCTAAGACAGAGGTTTGTTCTCCCTCTCTCTTACCAGTATTTTAAGCATAGTAATCAACTAGGACAGTGATGGACAACCTTTTGAGCTTGGTGTGTCAAACTTCGCCAAAAAACTGAGCATAACTCAGGTGGCATGTCACTTAGAGGAAAAAACGTTATTTCACGATATTTACTGTTTAAATAACATAAATGTATACAGTTTCCCCTCTACATTCGCGACTTCGACTATTTACGGAAAGCCTCCCACCTGCATGCTTCCCCCCTCCCTTCCCAAGGCACCGACGGGCTTCTCATTAAGCCTGTCACTGCCTTGCCAGGGGGAGGGTGGAAAACCTCCCACCCGTACGCTTTCCCCCTTCCCTTCTCAAGGCACTGATGGGCTTCCAAGGCTCCCACCTGCCGCCTTCCCCAGCCTTTCCAAGGTGGCTCTAGGGCTCTGAAGCCCCAGAGCCCCCTCGGGAAAGCTGGGGAGAGGCTGGGCAGACTCCCGCCCACCCGCCCGCCCACACGGCAGCCCACCTGCCGCCTTACCCGGCCTTTCCGAGGTGGCTCTGGGGCTTCGAAGCCCTGGAGCCCCTTGGGAAGGCCTTACCTCCCTCCCTCCCTGCCGCCGCCTTCCCCAGCCTTCCCGAGGAGGCTCCGGGGCTTCAAAGCCTTCAAGGTAGGTTTCAGGGGTCAGATCAGGAGACAGATCATAGCCATGAATGATATCATGGCTACATGTTGGCCATGGTATTTTAAAGTGGTAATTAAATAAAACATGTCATAGGCTCCCCCCCTTTTTTTTGTATAGAGTTTACCCGCACCCCAAAAGTATAGGGCAGTAGTAGAAACTAAACTGAAATTGATGGATCCCACATAGTTTTAACATTTTTGCTATCTTACATTTGTGTTCACTGTTCTTTTTCAGCAGTTAGGGCAATTTCTGTATGAGAACCAAATGAGCTGACACAAAAGTTTACACATTTTTTAATTCAGAGCCCCGGAGCCCCCTCAGGAAGGCTGGGGAGAGACCGGGCAGACTCCCGCCCACCCTCCCGCCAGCCCGCCGCCTTCCCCAGCCTTTCCAAGGTGGCTCCAGGGCTTTGAAGCCCCGGATCCTCCTCAGGAAGGCTGGGCAGAGGCTGGGCACAGTCTCGCCACCCCGCCCACTGCCTTACCTGGCCTTTCCGAGGCGGCTGTGGGGAAGCAGGTAGGCCTCAGGGGTGGTGGTGGCAATCGGGGCTTCGTAGTCCTGCCCGCCACTTCCCCCCCTCCCACTCTGCCTAAGTGGTGATTGGGGCTTTGAAGCCCCACCTACCACTTTAGGGAGGGTGGTGAGGTTGTGGGGCGAGGGGGGAGGAGGCCTAGCCACGTGTCACAACAGATGGCTACGCGTGTCATAGGTTCGCCATCACCGAACTAGGAACAGCCTAGCAACATAAAAACTGTCAAAGACAGTTAAGTCCATTCTTGTTGGAGACTGTGTAAACAGCCTAATTGTCATGACTCAGGAAGTAGCTTGTATCTGCATCTATCTGCCCAGAGACAGATCAAACTAATCCCTGTTACTGTCTACAGAGATTCTCCCATCCAATCAGAAATGAGATCTTATTCCCCCCTCATTCAAGGCCACTGAATGACCAAACTCTGACCACTGCTGTGCTGACTGTCTGCCAAAAGATGATTGGATTATCCTGATTAATATTATCATATCCAAGCAGTACGCCTTTCCAATTTCTTTTCTATACTCTCATTACTTATTTATTATTTTCTCCAGAAAGACTTTCTCTCTTACCTCCTTTGTTTTAAGTTAGGTGTCTTCATGCCCTGAACTAGCTGATAATTCTTACACAAACACCTGGCTTTTTATTCTGTGCAGACACACTTATTTCCATAATATTCAGGCTTCAGGGACTTAAATTTTGCAAAACATGTACCAAATTGGCACTCAGCTTGTAACAGTGCTCTTAATTTCATCTAATTTCAGAAGCTATGCATGGTGGGTCTGGTTAATATTTGGATGGGAGATCGCCAGGGAATTTCAGATAAGTCTAGGAAAGAATCCTGCCTGTAACCCTAAACAGCCATTGCCAGTCAGAGTTGACAATGTTGGGTTGGATGGACCAGTGTTCTGACTCAGTAAGAGGCAGCTTCCTATGTTCAGTCATCACATAATTTAGTGATTAGATTATGTCTGAACTGCTGGAATGGTGAGCAGTAATTTTTGTCTGTTAAATTGTGAGCAGCATATCTAGGCATTAGATATTCTTAGAAAGAATTATTAACTTGATTGACAGACAGCCCAAGTAAAAATAGAACAGTCTGGGTACCCACCCATTCCATCAAAAGGTAGCATTGCACATCTAGCTGAACTGTAAGTTAGATTTTGTTTTCCACTTCTCTAAGTTATTTTTCTGTTGGTAGATTTCTGGATGTCCACCAACCTCTCCAGCTGGGTGGAGTAAAGAAGGCCCAGCCCTACCATACATCCCAGAAGCATTTCAAAGGGTTCATTGGCTGCATTCGGAATGTCATCATTGATAGTCAGGTGAGATCATGAAAAAAAGCATGCACCGTTTCTCCACCCCACTCCCAAGCTAAATCTAACTGCAGTTATTTACCTTGTTGTTGTTGGGTTTTTTTAAAATCTTCTCCCTGTCCATAGGTATATAATTTGGAGCACCCCGCAGAGTCGTTAAACAGTGCACCAGGCTGTTCTCTGACAGATGGATTGTGCCAGAAAGGTGGAGTACCCTCCTGTGGCATCCATGGCAAATGCATTGGTGACTGGGGCTCCTTTAACTGTGACTGCTTCACTGGCTACATGGGATCAAGATGTGACAAAGGTACAGTTTGCACTATGGGGGGAAATCCAGAAGAAAAGCTCTTCCATGAAGGACACCTTCCTTTCTGGTGTACTTCTTAGATAGTTACAGATAGGTCTAGTCTTTCCAGCCAAGTTTATAAAAATAAACATAAGCCCTAATGCAACTAGCTAGACAGGTCCTTAATCTGCTTACAAGGGTGAAGTCTAGATGTGCTGGATGTTTATGGGGATTGGGAGTCTAGGCCTTTCAGCTCAACCTCTACCAAGCGCTTCCCCCCCCGCCAGTTGGGACGAGAGCCCCCCAGGCCCAGGTCTTTCCTTGTTCTTCTCCTTTGTTCTTCTTTCTACCTCATGGCCCCGAGGCAGTATTTATCACCTCTTCACAGAAGCATCGGAAGTTTGCTTCTGCTGGACATCTTCATTGGTCAGCTATCCCTCATGATCTATGACTCCTTCACGATGCTGACCCCCAATAAACTGTAACTTTACTCTCAACACCTGGGACTTTTTCAAATGGGGGAAAAGCCCACCGAGGTTGGGAGGAGGACGATGCTATCCCGCTTACAGCGCTCCATTTCAGACAACGCCGTCCTCCTCCTGACCTTCCTCCATGCTTCATCCATGCTGCAGATGCGAGAAACACACTGCTTTTATAAACGGGAAACCCCTGTAAATAAAAAGCTGCACATTTCTCATGCCTGCAGCACAGAGGAAGCATGGGGGAAAGTTGGGAGGAGGATGGCATTGTCTGAAACGGAACACTGTAAGTGGGACAGCACCGTCTTCCTCCCAACCTCCATGGGATTTTTCCCCATTTGAAAAAGTCCCTAGTTAACCCTTTGTTTGCCTGGTTGGCTGTTCTGCCCAGATAATGAAGGAGCCAATTATAACACACTCCTTGAAAGAAAACTGGCCCCTGGACCCACAGTAGTTGCCCATCCCTCATGAAAATGCACAGTAGGCAAACAAGAAATGGAAGAAGGAGCCCACATTATTAAACAAGTTTTACTTTGGATCTGTTCTTTACAACCAGCTCTTCCAGAATGGACCTTTGGAAAGGATAGTTGGATTCTTTATGAATTGAAAAATGTATTTATTGCTTACAACACACATGTCCGACTCTCAGTACGCACCAGAATGTCATCCAGTACTCTTCTCAGTATGGCCTCCACAGATGGGAGTGGATTCATCAGAGTGGAGGTAAAACAATTAATAGGCTTTTTTTTTTTTTTTTGTCGATTATGATGATGATTCACACAGCACTAGGGGGTCAATCCAAGGTGGAACCTGAACCAAAACAAAAAAGGAAAAATACTATTTTCCAGAATCAGAACAAAACCCGAAACAGTATCTGAAAGCCTCTGGTAAATCTGAAATGTAAGAGAGCTTGGAGAGTAGGTGGGAACCATGTTACTGTTTTGAAAAAGAGGTCATGCAAGCAACAGAACAGCTGGGTCCACCAGACTCAAAATGCATTTCCTACTTTATGATAAAAAGCAGAATAACAGTTATTTTGGGAAAATTTTCATTTTGGATGCATGCAAGCTGCAATATTCTCCCTTTTTTAAAGGCTGGTCCTGGGAAGCCTTAGGTGGGAACTGGACTGGGGGGCTTCTTACCCTATTTGACAGAGATTTGGCGAGGTTACTAAATGGAAAGGACAAACATATAAAATGTATGCACATTGTTACATAATATAAGACAGGTGACACAGGCAACAGCAGCTTGTGACTTCTATCTGAGTATGTGTGGATGTGATCCCAAGTATCATTTTGGAGATAGGCTTCAGCACCTTGGATAGCTCCTTTAAAGTTCAGACTAAAACCCAGAGCAGATTCAGTTATCACACTGAAATGAAAACCAATAGTTGGCACTGGATGTATGCTAGGGTTGGGCAACTTAATGGTGGGACTGGAAAATTGTAGTGCAGCTTGAGATGCTTTTGTGTTGCAGCTCCTCACCATTGGCTATGCTGGACTATGGCTAGGGCTGATAGCAGCTTAGGCCAAACACAGTTGCCCATCCCTGGCATAAGGTATGTTTGATGTCCCTCAAAGCTCTTTATATGAACTGAACAATGCAAACATATATGTACTTGTGAAATGATGGTAGAAAGGATTTGGAATAGAGATTTATCTATGAGCTCAAAACTGGGGTAAGAAAATAGAAAATAGCAAGATTATCTCTGTTTTTTTTATATTTCTATAAAGATAAAACAGGGCCCATTAAAATGAATAAGTTTGAGTGCATATCTTGGAGGTGACATACATAGTGGTTTGCAGTAGATATACTGTACAGTTGTCCCTCCGTATCCACAGATTTGGTATCCACAGATCTAATTATTCACGGCTTGAAAATATTCTTAAAAAAATAATAATCCAAAAAGCGAACCTTGATTTTGCCATCTTATATAAGGGACACCATGTTGCTATGCCACTGCATATAATAGGACCTGAGTATTCACAGATTTTGGTATCCCTGGGGGGTGGTCCTGGAACCAAATGGCAGCGAATATGAAGGGACAACTGTTCTGGAGAAAAGAAAAGGGGAAGAAGAGGACACCATGGCTGTAGAGATTATCATTCTTTATGATTATTTTTAGTGTTAATGTTTTTAACTTATAAAGTGGCTAATTCTTTTTAAAATTTTATATTGATACAGTAATTTTTATTTTTGTATTGTTTTAAATTTTTATTGTTTTAAAGATGTTGTTAGACACCTTGAGTCCTATTGGCGAGAAAAAGAGGGGATATAAATGAGATGATGATGATGATATCATTAGAAGTGTAATAAAAGTGTAATCATTTGACAGGAGCACAGCAAATTTTTATTTCCTAGTTTAGTAGATCAGAGATCTTTGTAATAACAGTTTGTAGTTATTTAGTTATTAACTAAACTATTTATGTTTAGTTCATAGTATCATAGAGTTGGAAGAGACCACAAGGGCCATCCAGTAGTTGTCCATGTCTTTTCTGAAGTAATATATGAAGTGTGTGGTCTTCTGTCTATCTGCAGGTTATGGGTGGACATTTTGGTGTGAGTTTCAATTTTGGAGGCAAAGATCATGTGCTTCAGTTGAGCACTGTGCGCATAGACAATGGCCAGTGGGCTGAACTAACTCTAGAGCGGTATCACAATGAATTTTCCTTGCGTATTAATGATGGCGGAGGGGACCATGAGGTGTCAGCCATTCTCGGATCAGGAGGACAGTTCAAAATAAATCTGGCAAGCATCGTGCTAGGAAACCGCATGGCAAACCGTTCAGAAAGTGATTTCCAAGGTATGTGCTGTGACCAGAGCAAGAGCACCACCACTGCCGCTTGCCATGTCCTGTGGAAACTGTTTGCAGCACTGCGATTGGCAATGGTGGCAAGTGGCTTCTTCAGGAACATGGCAATTGGCAGCAGGGGTGGGTGCTCCTGCTTGCTTATTTGTTTGATTGCTAGCGAGATCACTGCCACCACTGCGCACCATGTCCTGCGGACACTGCTTGCCACACTGTGATTGGTGGTGGCTGCAAGCAGCTTCTTCAGGAACATGGTAAGCAGTGGGGGGGTGGCATTTTTTACTTTTGACCTGCTTTCGACCAGAAGTAACTTGGGTGTCTGCTTATATTAGCACCATGTAATTTCTCTGGTTAGAATGTTACACCACCATCTAAACCTTTCCTACATTGTAAAATAGGATATTGTCTAGTTGTAGAAAATGGGTATTCATTCATTCATTCATTCATTGTCATCTGATGCAGCCCAAGAATTCTGGCAGTTTGCTCCACATATTCAGGCTGCATTACCTGTGGCGTCACTAAAGCTGGTGTCAACCCTCCCCCTGACGGTGTCACCTGGTGTAGTTTGGCCTCTCCACACCCCCTAGTGCCATCATTGTGTATGACCTGTACAGTGGCTTCTAGTGATGCCTTAATATTCTTTGACTGCCATGCTTCACTCATTACTCAAGGGTATCATGATGGAGGTTGTTCTACATTCTTTTGATGGAGGGGCAAACATGAGCCTGGCACCAGGGAGCATTAATGTTCAAGGGTTTCTCTATGGCTGCTCCTAGGCTTTAGAAGGAGCTAGGATGCCCCCTTCTCTGTAGTCTTTTTGCCAGCTGGCAAAGAAAGACCTTTTTGTTCTGGCAAGCCTTTGGCAGCTGGCCTCACTTACTGCAGAAGGGGGCTTTTAACTGGTTGGGTGATATATTTTCTTCTAGTGAGGTTTCTGAAACTTTGTTTTCCATTTTTAATGCTTGATGTTTTAATTGCATTTGTTCAGCTTAATTGCAAGCTGCCTTGAGCCCCGTTTTTTCAGACAGGTGGGGTATAAACTGTTAATAAATGAAATCAGTCAAGGGAGGATCACAAAGGTGACATAGATCTGTCTTCTGTCTCCTGCAGGCTGTATGAGGGATGTCCGTCTGAATGGCCAGCCACTTCTTGTAGATGGTAAAAGCACTGAATACAGCTTCATTGTGGAACAGGAGGGCATCACCATAGGCTGCCATTCCAACTCTTGCAGCAATCAGCCCTGTTACAGTCCTTTCCACTGTGTAGATCTCTGGAGGAAGTATGAGTGCAGGTATGCACTTTTGTGTAGGCTTGTTTTCCTTTTCATTTAAAATGCAGTTTTCTAAAAGGAAATATCTCCTATTTCCTAAGACAGACAAACAGACACAACACATACACAAAACTGTCTTGAACATCACTGGTGGTGTTACACTCTGTGATTAATATTGTTTGTGTAAAATGGTATTTCAACATCAGGTGTTAACTGCTACCAGAAAACTACTGTATTTTGGATGTGCAATGTATTTTGGATGCACAATGAGGATTTTATGTTTTTAGAAAGAGAAAAGTCACCCCTTTAACTCAGCACTGCATGTTCAGCACAGGAGTATGAAACTCCCATATTGCCACTATACATGAGCTTGAAAAAAAAATCCTTGTTTTGGATTGCAGCTCCCAAGTTTCCACCAGGTAGCATGGACTCTGGCAGTGCACATGAGCTGCAGCAGGGAACAACCCTGGCACTTTCTGCTTCTTGATATAGTGTGTCTCCTGTGCTTGTCTAGATTCTGTGGCAGCCATGGGTCTAGGGCAGAGTGAACAATGCACAGCCTGTGGGCCACAGGGCTGTTTTTGTAGCCTCCAAACAACATTACCAAATTTCAACAACAAAACACAAACCCCCATTTTTTGCTTGATATAAATGGGCTTTCCTAGAATGCTGTTGAATTTTGGTAGTACAGCAGCAGTACAGGAAGGGATCTAGCCCGTGGCAAGTTCTAGAATGGGTTTTGGACCCCAGGCACACTGGTGTTGCCCAGACTGGGCAATCTCATCCCAACCTTGCATCTTCCAGATGTGTTGGGTTAATAATACCAATCATCCCCAGCCACATGGGAGTTGTAGCCTAACACATCTGGAGAACACCGGGTGGGGGAGACTTGAGTTGGTGGGATGGGCAAAGTGTGAATCATGGGTTGCATATGGTTTGTTTGTTTATGCATGCATGCATGGGATACAGCCCTCCAAGGTCTTTTAGGGGGTCTAATGTGGCTCTCTAGCCTCTGACAGCTGCCCACACCTGGTATAGGGCATCTAGATAAAAAAAAAATCATTTATTTCAGTAAAGAGGAAACACTGGATCAGGGGTCTAGACAGAACTGCACAATCTTCAAGGCCTCACAGGGGGCACTGGGGTGGCTCAAGTTTTTCAGGGCTTCCACTTATTACTGACACCACAGGAATCATTGCCTCTGGCACATTACTCCAGGAGTGCTGTGGTGACAGAGAAAAAAGTCAAATGGGACTACTAATATCTTAGCACTGTCTAGTACTGTACTAAAATTACATCTGCTATTGTTCACTAGAAGCTCTTCTCAGTGCAATTAAGATCCATGGGTCCCCAAACTGCATGTTTAGAATCTTGCTCTGGGGAGGGCTTTCAAATCCTTCTCGTTTGGCAAAATACTGAGCATGTATATAATTCATTTACCTTTTTTCAAATGGTGGGTTTCTTCATTCAGATGCCCTGCTGGCAAAGTGGAAGTAACAGATAATCTGACGGGCCTTAAACAGTGCACCTCATCACCTTGTGGCCACTGGAACTGTAGAAATGGTGGTACCTGCGTGGCCCAGTCTCGGGACAAATATGTCTGCCAGTGCCCTGAAGGTTATAAAGGAAAATGGTGTGAAGTCAGCCCTGTAAAAGCAGGAAGACCAGTAGGACTCAGCTCTGGTTCCATCTTGGCTATCAGCATGTGCCTGCTTGTTTTTTTAGGTAGGAATGTTTGACTTCTTTTATGTTATGTTATTGCATGCTATGCCATTGAAATCCTCCTCATCAATGCCTTTGGATTCCTGCACTGATTAACAGCTTTGCTAATAAAGACACCCTCCATGCGGATGTTGGCCAGAATTTGGAAAAGTTTCTGTTTTGGACAGCAACTCCCAGAATCTTGAAGGAGGAGGGCACATGGAGCTAGCCCTACTACACAAGTTTCTGTGTTATTGCTTTGTCCTGTTCTGCCCTGCCCCTGTATGTCGATTTAGACTGTTAGAACCATTTCATGGGGTTGCATTGCAACCGTCAGATATATTTCCTTCATTTAAAATAATTTATTATACAAAAACCAGCTCTCTGGTGTAGTTTACTTGGCAATTGTCCCACTCAGTACCCATGTAATCTCCAGAGCCAGATTTGTTTGGCTTTAAGCAGAGGAAAACATTGTATACCTTCATTCCACTCTTTGGTTTAGGAAAGCCAGAGTTTAAATTTCTTCATATGAAACTGAGTTACCCTTTCCCTCCACCCCCAAAAAACCTCTATTTTCTTACACAAATGAACAAAATCAGGTTTGATTCTGCTCCTACTAATTATTCTCGTCAACCAGAATTATTGGCATTAAGAGCAAGGAAGGTGCACACATTCTGATAAGTATGCTAAAATTGTCCCAACCAAGACATTTGCACTGTTTAGCTTTTTCTGAATGAGCTATCACAGACCTATGAATAGGGAGAGTTCCTGATTATGCAAGGACTCTCCATCATCTGTAAGTCTTCAGAAAATATCTGAACAATACACTGTTAAGACTGTGATCTAGAGTGTATGCACACATTGAATTCTGAAGTGGGTTTGCTGTCCCACATATCTGAGCAATGAGTTTCAGGTGAACTGGGTGATGCTGCCTCAGTACTTTAACTTGATGCACAAGGCTTTGAAAACTGAACTCAGCTTTAAATGAATTCTTGGCTGTTTTGGAATGAAGCTAAAAGCCTCCCTCCAAACAGTGCACATGTCTCAGAAAAGTAATGACTCAATTTCTTTATAAAACCATTTTAACCTTCATTAAAACAGTGTTTTACTTACTTTGGGTATCTTATTTACTCAGGATTGGTGAAAGGCCAGAGACTGGCCAAAATGCCTTCTATTTAAATGTCCTAGTGGATTCCTGTAGGTAAGTAAAATACCCTTTTAATGAAGCTTCATTTTAAGATATAGATGATTCATTACCTTCCTGAAGAGTGTACCTTTGTTTATTAGATCTTTAAATTAAAACATTGCATTTTCTCCTTAGAAATATAAACATTAAATGCTATTTATTTTACTCAGATTGTTTTTACATTAGAGAGGCAATTCTGTTGCACTTTGCATATTATAATAAATATGGCTTATAACAAATGATGCTAATAACAATTGTATATGCCCCCCCTCTCTTGTTTTCCCTCCTCAGGTTTATTAGTCTCTTATACTGTGTGGAGTCAGTGGGGGAGATCAAGATTTCGGAAAGGAGGAATTTATCATATTCCTGAGGAACATGAAAGTTGGGAAGATGTTAGAGAAAATGTCTTCAATTATAATGAGGAAGGAGGAGGGGAGCATGACCTGGTATGGTTTTGCCTGATCTGGTATGGCATCACTACAGCATTTTACATTCATAATAGCCCAAATTTAGTTATGCATCAGAGATGTAAACAAATGATAGACATGATTACAAAACCTCTTGTCAGGGGAAAAGTTTAGAAAGGTGCAATCATTTGCAGGAATGAACAGCCCAGTCCTATAAATCAGAGCAACTATGTCCTTTTGGATGTTGCTGTAATGCAGTGGTCTTCAAACTTTGGTCTTCCAGGTGTTTTGGACTTCACCTCCCAGAAACCCCAGCCAGCTTGGCCAACAGTCAGGAATTCTGGGAGCTGAAGTCCAAAACACCTGGAGGACCAAAGTTTGGGAATCACTGCTATAATGCTGTTGCCATCAGGCTTAACCACCACAGCTAATGATGAAGAATTCTGGGAGTGGCAGTCCAACAACACCTGAAGGGCCACAACTGTTCACCCCTGCTATGTGGGGAAATAAGCACCGCTATATTCATTGATGTTTGGTCTCTGGCTAGCATATTTAGGACTGAAGCCCTAGTTGTTTTTATTGACATAACCCATGTCACATTCACAGCCCCCAAACTATATCATGCAGCTTACCTAACCTGTAATCCTTCAAGCACCCTATTATGTAATTCTTAGAAAACAACAGAACAGGAGATTTATAAGGCACTGGCATGGCACATTGTGTGAATCACTTGTAAAGCAGGGATTGTGGGTTTGACCCATGGTCTGAATAAGAAGAGTCAGAACTGGGTGGGGGTGATAGTGCGAGGAAGAAAGAGTCACAGTTGTTTCCAGACTTGTGTCAGAAAAGAACTGTTCCCTTCAAAATAAAGCCCTGTTTTCACTTGATGTTTATCCTTGACTTCTGTTCCAGACTCTCATAAACTTCATGCCCTCATGAACATTCCCTTTGAACCTTCCAGACCCTAACCCCTTAGCATCCTTGATTACCTCCCCTCTCCAAGTGGTTTGTTTGAAGCAAATGTTGAGAGTTCTGATAGAGCAGAGGGCCTTTCACACTACACAATTATAGTACCATGAGTCCACTTTTTTAGAATTTAAAATTCTCAGCCAGAGAACTCTAGTGGCTCACCAAACTACAACCCCCAATGATTCTGTAGAATGCACCCATGTCAAATTAAAGTGGAATCATAGCACTATAACTGTGTAGTGTAAAAGGGCCTCAGGATTCTATAGAGAAGGAGAACCTCTAGCCCATCAAATGTTTTATCCTACAAGAATCATTGGCCTCATCCAGGATAGCCAGCATTAAGGGGTTGTGGGAGTTGTAATCTAAAACATCTGGGAGCTCTATGTTTCCCAGCTGTGCTATAGACCTTCCTTGTGTCACACATTATTTATCTTTTTAAAAAATATATCATTGTCCGAACCCTTTGAGTACTCCAGGCTTGGCTCTGAGAGGTGGTGAGGTAGACCAGCCAAGGGTCTACCATTCCACCATTCTCGTTTTGAGTGGAGCAATCCCCCCTTCCCCAAAAAGGTCAATGGCAGGATGAGAGGGTTCTCAGTATGCATGACCTGCTTCTTCCAGGTTAAGGGGGTTAAGGTTGCCTTGTCCAAGAGGCCCCCAAAATCCAAGAGCTGGGCCTGGAGTACTCGCAATTTTTATTGGTCGCCACATATAAAGGAGGAGATAAAACTGAGTACAGTGCTTTCAGCTGAGGCTAAACCAACGCTGAGTAGACAAGGTACTTAACTACCATTCCTGTCTTTTTGTATGTGATATCAGTTAATGTAATCTTTAAATTGGCTTTGTGCATTTCAGGTGTGTTGTTTGTCCTTTTCCCTGTTGTCTGAAATTAGCCCAGAATCTTGCTAGTAAAACACGCTGGAGTTTTGCCAGCCAATTCCTCACAAAGGACCTTTGGGGGAAAAAATCATAAAATAAAATTTCTAAGAGCTTGTTCTCCTTTTGTAAAGAAAAAAAATACACTGTAATGTAACTTACAAGTTGTCATTCTGATTTTCCTCTTTGCCATTAGTACATAGATTATGTGCCAGTATATCGAGTGGCTGGCAACTTGGGGAATTGAAATATCAGAATTGTTTGTATGAAGTGGCATTGATGGCAGGTATGGAAGGGGATAATATGCACAGCATTATTATCTATATGACTCTTATTGAAAATTACTCTGATTCAGTGGACAGAGAACTGAACTTGGATCTGATAGAGTCAGGTTTAGATTCCTTCAGTGCTACAGCCTGACTGTGTTCAGGGCAAAGACATCCCCTTCTTCTGTATGGCCGGAAGGGCAAGTTGTCATTTCTCTGTCTTGCAAAACAAAACAAGACAGATAGTGATTGACCTGCCTTCAGGGTACTGGGATAGTAAACACAAAAAAAGAGTAAGCATTTGACAAGTGATAAGTGCTATAAAATTATTTTTAAAATACTAAAATAATGAAATTATATTTTATTATTGATACAGCATTGTTGTTTCTTTTTTCTTCTTTCCATTCCCCATCCTCAGAGTGCGTATAATATAGACACACTAAAGAAACCTGTACAAATCATACCTCAGTTTTCCTCAGGAACTGCTGCTCCAGTCCTCAAATCACATTCTGGACCACAAAGAAACACCCATGAGAATCCTGCATGCCTGAAAGAAACTCCTTCATTGGTTACCAGCGTCCTAGATTTCAAGCAGTGTATATCTCAAATAATACAAAATGCAGACAATGATTTGCAGAGACTTCCAGCAGACAGCATGCATTTCTATTGCTTAGAGGGCCAGGAC
This sequence comes from Gambelia wislizenii, assembly GCA_030847615.1. Classification (NCBI taxonomy): domain Eukaryota; kingdom Metazoa; phylum Chordata; class Lepidosauria; order Squamata; family Crotaphytidae; genus Gambelia; species Gambelia wislizenii. The sequence goes on from JAUMIR010000004.1 coordinate 295,569,871, forward strand.
TCTCTCAGTGGAAGTTTGAGTTCCTTAGAGACCTCTAGCATAGAGGAAGATTTAAATTATGATTACCTCAGTGAATGGGGATCAAAGTTTGTAAAGCTAAAGCAGCTATATGAACTTCGAACTGAAGAGTTATAATACATGATGTCATGAACCCAACATACTGCTTGTAAGATGGAGCCTCCTTTTAGGAAGTTAAGAAGTTGTTTACTAAAAGAGGGTTTTAATACATTACAGGTCGCCGCCAACCCCATTTACATGGGATTGATACCTGTAGTTTCACTTACCCCCAGTCAAGGGGAGAGGTCTCTCTTGGCATCTGAAGGACCACAGAGTCACACTGGAGGTGGTCTTTCTAGGCATCGGGGAGGTCCTCCAGTGTGACTCTATGGCCAATTTTAGCAGAAATTGACCACAGAGACATGCCAGCAGAAGTTGACCACAGAGACATGCCAGATGCCTAGAGAGGTGGTTCGCTATTATATGCAATTTTGCATATCTGCAGTAAGTCTCAGAACGTATCCTCCACATAAGCAGGGGGGCTGCCTGTATTTGACAGCATTAAACAAATTGTCCTGTTTATTAATGATGGTCATTTGGGAACAGTAATTAGCATGGCTGATCTCACCTTCCCTTGAATGATCTGAATATAAGAGTTTTATGTGTAATAAATAAATAAAGCTGGAGGGATATTTGTCACAATGTTTCACAACATCTTTGAAACAAATTTTGTAGTACTGAAATAGCATTATTCTATAAGTAGATATTGACATTTCTGCTATTTTGTCTTATTTAATCCTATTAAACCCAATTTTTTTTGTATAGCTACTGTAAAATATATTTGCATATTTGTTTAGCTGTTTGCCTCAGTTTTCATAGTTCAGCTCCATTTTTCATACTTATTGTATGGTGAAACATTATGGATATATTAGGGACAGTTTTTACTGCAAGGGATATGTGCAGGGACTCATTTTTCCAAATATGTAGGAGTGGGAATATAGTTAGTAACTTCTATGGAAATAAGAAAAACAAAGTAAGTATGTCATTCATATAAAATACATGGGTGCTGTCAAGTTGATGATCAGATTAGAGTACATGTATACTTAAATTTGGTGCAGCTTTTGTAAGTCACAATCAGCAATGGTATGGATATTTTGTTGTTGAAAACTTATTATACTACCAGGTGTGGGCCCAGTAAAGCCAGCCATGGACTAGGCTTGAGCTAGAAATGGAGGGGCCAATTGCTTCTCCCCCATCCACTTAGGAAGCTTTGGCAGAGGTAAATCAGTCTTACTAGATATCTGAATTGTTCCCCTTGCAGTGTCTTGAAATCCAGCTGAGGACCGTAAGTTTCCTCAGTGATAACCTTTGCTACTAAATGTATATTTTGGTAGAATAAGAATTAATAAAACACAATTATCTTTTCCTAGGAAGTTATTTCCTTTTCATAAAGTTGCTAAGCCCTAGCATTTAAAACCATGTCAAAAATAGGATGGAATGAAATCACAAGATTTTAAAGCATATTAAGCATTTCTGTATTTTTTACACTTGGTTGCCAAGCCTTTCTGCTGTTGTTCATTTCAGCCATGAAGAATAGAAATCTAATCTTAGTGGGGGAGAAACCATGCTCAAGATCAGACAACAAAGCCTGCAACTTGTACCACCATTCTAGGGAAACACGTAATTCCCTAGTACAGATGTATAGAGTCGTAAATCTGCTTCATTGCAAATGTGCAACCTTGCATCTATTCACACAGAAATTGAAGGAAACAAATGACTTGACACATGTGGAGGTTGACATTGGTAGAAACAGGAATAAATCTCTCAATAATATTTTTAGTCTGTCCTTCAAAGCTGTGTATCCTCCCAACAACCCTGTGAAGTAGGTTGGACTAATAGATAGTAATTTGCCCAAAGTTGTTCAATTTATTTATTTTTATTGTTTATGTATTATTTGTGTAGCCCACTCTCTCATAGTCAAAGCCCAGAGAGGCTTACAACAATATTTATAAACAATACTTAAATAAATGTACAGTTACAGATACATCATAAAATTAATAATTTAATAGTTAGAAGAGCACTACAGCAGAAACCACCAGCACTCCCCGCCCCCAGGACCTCTATCTATCAAAAGGCCTAGTGAAATAAAAATGTTTTAAGGCAAGCATGGGTAAAGCATGGGGCACAAGCCAGGCGTGGCCTCCTGAACCCTCCAGGTTTTTAAAGGGTGTTTTTTGTTTTGTTTTTTTGCAAATAATACCCACTAGAATAGTCTTTAGCTCGCTATTAAGCATCTAGAGCCATGGTGGACCATTTTCCTATTTTGTGGGGCTATTCTGATCTAATCATTCCTCAGTTTTTAAGGTCCCCCTATGGGATCTAAAACAGCTTAGCTTCATTCCCAACACAGCAAATTAACCCATACTCCTAGAGGGTATGAGGGGCCTTTTTGATTTTTTTTGAGTCAGAAAATTGTGAGTATCACAGCAATGGAAGGATGCAGCCCACCAATGGCCAGTGTGAGGCATGTGTACTTTCTGGAGCTCTGGAAGTTGCTCAGCATTGTTCTAAAATTATAGAGGGTCTTGATTTTAGTTGGCAGGGAATTTTGTAAACAAGGAGCAGCCACAAAAAGGCCCCTGCTCTGTGCAACCACTCTCGGGTTTGCCATTAGCAGTAGCACTATAAAGGGCTCTTACAAATCTTGGTACATGAATTGCAATATAAGTAAAAGCTTCCGTTTAAGTACTTGGGTCCTAGATTTGTATGAAGTAGTGCTGGGCCATATGGGGTCCTCCAGATGTTGAACTGATACATCATCCCTCACCCTTGACTGCAGTGGCTAGAGCACAACATCTGAGCAGTGTTGATGAGCTCTTTAATGAAAAAAAATTGAATTAGATTTGAGGGTACACTGGCAAGCAGTAGAAGATTTAAAAACAAGTAATATGCTCCCTCTTCACCACCTCAGATAACCTGGATATGGCATTTTGTATTGTCTTCAAGGGTAGTCCCAGCAGAGCACACTGCAGTAACTCATCTGAATAGTTATTAAAACATGAATTATTGAGTTCATGTACTCAGCCATAAATGAGCATAAGTACTCCTTGACAGTGAGGCCACCTGGACCTCCAGTAGCAATTCTGAAACAACAATTATTCCCATGATATGCACCTGCTCCTTTAGGAAGCAGTACTACCTACTGGTAATTGAGAACAGGCTGTCGCCTCAGACCTAATAACCACTATGGAAGATGCACCAGCCGAGTTTACCCAATTACTCAGACTGGCCACCTGCCGCTGCCACCTTCCTTTCAGATCCTCCCTTTAGCCCTTCTCTGGACTGGGGCCTGAATCTCTGTGGATAGAATATGTAGATGTGTGGTCTCTGTTGGTAAGTGTGCCTAATATCTGTCAGTGAGTAGAATAAATCACGATGAGTCTGGACTTTATAAACAAAACATAAGCATTGGTATATTAACTTTAAGGTTGTGACATCAGTGCTTCAGTACTGTGCATATAACTTGGTTATTTGGCTTAGTGTCACTTAGGACTTTTTCAGATGACTTAAAAGTCCTGACGAGCCGCAAGAGGCACAAAGCTGTCTCCTGCAGGGGTCCTTTTTCAGACAACGTCTTCTTCTGTTTCACCTCCGTGTTCCATGGAGGGAAAAGGCGCCACTTTTTACTCATGAAAAACTTTAGTGAGTAAAAAGCGCTGCCTTTGAGTAAAAAATGGCACCTTTTCCCTCCATGGAACACGGATGTGAAATGGTAAAAGACAGCATTGTCTGAAAAAGGACCCCTGCTGTGATACAGCTTAATGTCTCTTGTGGCTCATCAGGACAACTTTTAAGTCATCTGAAAAAGTCCTATATGTCACTTAGTCTCACTCTGATGACAAAGGTGACCAACTACCTATATAAGCACATACAATAATCTTTGAGCTTCTAATATTATAACCAATTGTACAACAGACTCATCCACTCTTTGTCTCATGCTCTCAATTTCCACTCACTCTCTCAACCATTCAGCCTCAACACTCTCCAACTGCGCAGACCAAACTCCAAACCAAATTTCACTGACAGAAACTCTCTCTCTCAGTGATATCCACACCGTTCAAACTCTCTGAAACGCTTCCCATTGCAGTTTCTTACTCTGGGATTGGCTCCCTCATTCTCTCTTCTCATTCTCTCTGCTGTATTCCATCACCAGCTTGTCATAACCACCTATCCACAGCACATCCATCTTGTCAGGATTCAGACAGGTTATTGGCATTATCTAGCCCATACCTTCCTCCAGCCACTGGTCCAGAACTTCAACTGCTTCTCTTGATTCAGATGGAAAAGAACAAGTTGTGTAATGTCTGCATATGAATGACACTGCATTCTTTACTCCTCCCAGATGTTTCATATAGATGGTAACTAGCCTGGGGGAACAAGACAGGACTCTATGAGACCCCACAACATCAACATCATGTGGGCTGAGCAGCAGTCCACCAATACTTGTTAGCAATCCTACAAGTAAGAACAGATTGGAGCCCGTTTACATGGCAAAATAAGTCTGTGAAGAATTTGCTAAGATTCCTAATAGTTCATACACACCATGCCACAATATCGCCTCATTCAGAAGGGGGGGGGAGCTCAAAAACTCTAAAGTAGTGTAATAAGAGCTTTTGCTACTTTTCCTGACTGTTTTGAAAAGTAGCGCGACGTAGCGCACTATCGATCGTGTGAACTACCATTTCGGAAAAGTGTGTGTGAATTACCAGCAATCTTCCTGAAACAACAACAGCAGAGCTGAGCCTTGATTGGCTGGACTGACCACGGAGGGGGTGGACTTGTAAGAGGTGGAGGAGCCTCAAATGAAAAGATCCAGCCACTGTTGTTTCCAGCATGGAAAAGTTCCAGCTAGTGCTATCCCCATCCCAATCACCCAGCTGTCTGCCTCCCGGCTTGCTTGGATGCTGCGGCTGAAGAATCCCGTTAGCCTCTGTGTGTGTATGTGTGTGTGTGAGAGAGAGAGAGAGAGAGGGAGGGAGATTGAGTAGCGATCTGTTCCTCCAGCTGTTGCTCCCTGGCACTCCGGTGGTCCCGTTTGTGTGTGTGTGTGTGAGAGAGAGGGGGGAGTGGGTGAGGGGAAGGGGGCTTTACGGGGAGATGGCTCTCGGTGGCTGAAAGGCTGCCTCCTTCCTCCCACCCTCCTTGCTTTGGAAAGAAGAGAGAGCACTCCCTGGTAAGGCATGAAAACTAGCAGTCGTTTCTCTGGTAATCAGAGGAAGGAAAGATCCCGTCACTTTCTCTCTCTCTCTCTCCCTCCATCCCTATCATCTTCCCGGCATCTTCCCCCCAGATGTGCTTGGGAGGCCATGTCCCCCACCTCTGTCTGTGTGAACTAGAAAGCGGAAAACTAAACAGATCAACCGATTTCCCACTAAATCATGTATACTATCTGGCACTGATGCAAAAAAGCGCTAAAGTGCAAACTATTGCAATAAAAACTGCCATGTAACTGAGCCCCTGGTATTATTCTCACACCCCCAGAGCTGGTTAGAAGAATGCACCATGGTCAAAGGTGTTGAACAGCAGGGAGATTGAGCAAAATGAATTGAGTATTCCCCCAGTCTCTTGCTCTCCTGAAAGAGGTAATCAACCTTTCATTCCCTGTCTGGAGTAAAGTGCATGTTTTAGCCTTACAGATAGCTTAAGTGGCCTCAGAAGAGTGCTGGGTTCATTTGCAGCAAGCAACAGAGCAGGGGGGGTTTGGTTCTGCTTCCACTGCCAAACTACTGTTTCCATTACATATACAGTGGGCCCCTGGGCTTTGGTTCCAAGACCCCCTGTGAATACCAAAATCCATGGATGCTCAAATCTCATTATATACAATGGAGTAGTCCAATGGCATCCCTTATATAAAATGGCAAATAACAAGGTTTGCGTTTTGGAATTTTTTTTTTCTGAATATTTTCAAACTGTGGTTGGTTGAATCATGATCAACAGTATCGAAGGCAGCGGAAAGCTCAAGAAGAATCAATACCAAGTAAAGATTTTTCGATTTGGCCAAGAAAAGATAATCAGTAATCTTAGCAAGAGCTGTCTCAGTCGAGTATAACGGACGAAAGCCAGACTGAAAAGGATCCTTTAGGGAGTTAATGGAGAGACATTCTAGAGAATGAGAATAAACAGTACGTTCCAGGACCTTAGAAAAGAAAGGCAAGAGTGAGATTGGGTGATAATTAGAGAGAGAAAATGGGTCGAGTGAGGGCTTCTTAAGAATGGGAGAAACCAAAGCATGACAGCCTATAACAACTTTCCTAACTTTTTTTTTTTTTTTTTTTTGCTAATTTTAAGAGATTGCTACCAACTGGAACTTTCCCCTGACTACTAGCACAGGAATTTGAACTTGGCTGGGGATCACGCTCCCATAGCATCTGCCCCATAGCGGCTTTCCTCAAATCTAGACTCTCCAAATGTGTTGTACTACAGCTTCCATCACCCCCAACATTGTTAGTTATTCTTGAGGATGGGAGATGTAGCACAAGGCACAGGAATGGAGAAAGCTACTCTGAAGAGTGCAGCACCAGCCGAAGTCAGTCCTGCCCTCTTCTCTTTCCCTTTGCAGAGGCGAGGGAAGCTGGGTGAAGGTAAAGGGTGTTGACGGCAGTGGCAGCCATTTTGGGTGGTGGGAGGTGATTGTGAGGGATGGTGGTGCCTGCGAGGAAGGGAGCCAGAGGTGAGAGGAATACTGTGGTATCTTCAAAATTTACAAAGTTATTATAGAATAATAAGAGAGCCCATTCTATAACATGAACATAAGTTAGCAGTGTGATGCGGCAGCTAAAAAAGCAAAGGTGATTCAGACTGCATCAATAGGAGTATAGTGTTTAGATTAAGCTAAGTACAGTATCACTCCATTCTGCTTTGGTCAGACCTCACCTGGAATAGTGTGTCCAATTTTGGGCACCACAATTGACGAAGGATATTGAGAAACTGGAGCATGTCCAGAGGAGGGCAACCAAAATGGTGGGAGATCTGAAAGCCTTGACCTATGAGGAGCAGCTTAGGGAGCTGGGCATGTTTAGTTTGAAGAAGAGAAGGTTAAGAGGTGACATGATAAATACTTGAAGGGTGGTGGATTCTCCTTCTTTGGAGGTTTTTAAACAGAGACTGGATGGCCAACTGTGGGGAATGATTTGATTGTGTATTCCTGTATAGCAGGGGGTTGGACTGGATGGCCCTTGTGGTCTCTTCCAACTCTATGATTCAATGATGTCCTACTGAGGATGGAGCAAGCTTGTTTTCTGCTGCTCCAGAGACTAGGACATGGAGCAATGTGTGCAAACTACAGGAAAAGAGATTCCACCTAACCATTAGGAGGAACTTCCTGACAGTAAGAGCTGTTGGACAGTGAAATACACTGCCTGGGAGTATAGTGGAGTCTCCTTCTTTGGAGGCTTTTAAACAGAGTCTGGATGGCCAACTGTGGGGAATGATTTGATTGTGTATTCCTGCATGGCAGGGGGTTGGACTAGATGGCCCTTGGGGGTCTCTCCCAACTCTATGATCCTATACGGTGACAATTCAAGTTATTTATATCCCCAATCAGCTTATTTATATATTCCCAAAAGTTAAACTGCACCAGTCTTTCTCTCGTCCCTGATGGGGTGGATTTATAAATCCATGCTAGCAGGGATAACAAATTGTATACTATTCCAACTCATCTATAAGGCGCTGGGTTAGTGAAGACTGATTTAAGCCCTGATGATGAGGGAATCTGGGAAATGTAGGCAAAAAAGTAACTTCTCTACGCTCTGGTCCTATTTCTCACATCTAGGCTACTACCTGATTCCATTCAAGCCTCCGCCCACCCAAGTCCAAAAAAAGCGCCCCAGTTAAGCTAAGGGGAGGAAAACGAAAGAGCCCAGGCAAGATGCCGTCGACGAATCACGTTAGACCTTGGCCTGCCGCCGCCTCTTGAGTGGCCAGAATCTGGCCATAGAGGCGGGGCCGAAGTCAGTCCCGCCCCCTTCTCTTTCCCTTTGCAGAGGCGAGGGAAGCCGGGTAAAGGTAAAGGGGCGTCGACGGCGGCCATTTTGGGTGGTGGGAGGTGATTGTGAGGGATGGCGGCGCCTGCGGGGAAGGGAGCCAGAGGCGAGGGGAAGAGAAGGTGAGAAGAATGGGGTGGTGGTCGTGGTCTCTCTCCAGTGTCTGTGGAGATATACACACACACACACACACACACACACACACACATAGTTGTCCCTTCTTATTCGCTGGGGTTTGGTTCCAGCACCCCCGTGGATGCCAAAATCCGTGAATACTCAAGTCCCATTATATGAAATGGCATAGCAAAACGGTGTCCCTTAATACAAGATGGCAAAATCAAGCTTTGCTTTTTGGATTATTTTTTTTAAAGAATATTTTCAAGCCGTGAATACTTAAATCCGTGGATACCAAACCCGTGGATACGGAGGGACAACATATATACATATATATATATATATATATACACACACACACACACACACAAATGTATTACTTTTTAAAAAAATATTTATCCAAAATAATGGAAAATCAAAATAATGGGACTTCCAGTTTGAAATACCATAAAGTTGCCTTGGAGGACCTAGAAAATGGCTAGAGAGGACACATTTTCTAGGAAGACTCTATGGTAGGTGTGCTGTTTTGTGTCCTGTGGATAATTGATCAGTGGATAATAAATTGGGGATACAGGGGTCCTACTGTATTCTGGTACATTAAGAAGGGTTGGATTGCATGTTTTACAAGGTTTTGTCAAGAAATTCCAGAAGATGAGCAAAAAGAAAAGTGGGAGGAAGTGACAAAAAAGGAAGAGTTTAATGTCATAAGATGTTTCAGTGTGAAAGAAGCATTTGTGGAGTGAAGCGTACTTCTCCAGATTGTTGTCCATAGGTTTTTGTGGCCATGGAGTTACAGGCCGACCCCCATATTGACTGATTTGGTATCTTCCGTTTTACATATTCATGTCTGAAAAAATATGTATTCTCTAGACATTTCTAGGTCCTCCAATGTGATTCTATGGTCAGCATTGGTCTCCTTGAAAATAATAGGGTTCTCTATTATCCATGATTTCAGGTATCCGGGAGCACATTTTGGAATGTGTCCCACAATTATGGGGGTTGGCCTGTAATTGCTAAAAATGTAAACAGTGGGATTCAAAGGTTGTGCACTTTGACATTTATATTTGAAGTTCACTGTTTATAATCTTTTTTTTTTCTTTTTCTTTTTTTGGTCCACACGCATGTGTGCATCTGTCAATCGCAGGCACTTCTAGACTGACCTTTTATCATAGCCTTGGAATACTTCATTTGCATGTTCTAGTCATTTTCAAAAGGTAACCTTCTCATGTTTTCCATTTGTTTTGTTTTTCTGTATTTTTTTCTTAAGCTAAAAGGACCATAATTGCTGAATGCTTTATTAATTATTAGCAGTAGAAGCCCTTGGTCTATAACAGGAATGGGCACCTTCGGTGGGGTCTGAGTCCACTTTTCAGGTTCATATGGCATAGTGGTTTGAGTGTTGGACTGTGACTCTAGAGACCAGGGTTTGAATCCCCACTGGGCCATGAAAACACACTGGGTGACCTTGGTCAAGTCACACTCTCTCAGCCTCAGAGTAAGGCCATGGCAACCCCCTCTGAACAAATCTTGCCAAGAAAACGTGATAGGGTCGCTTTAGGGTCACTGTAAGTTGCAAATGACCTGAAGGCACACAACAACAATGTTCCTAAGAGGAAGGGGCAGAGCTTTGGGACTTTGAAATAAAAAAACCCACACAAAATAGATTTCATATGCTGCTTCTCCATTTTTATTTCAATTTTTCCAAATAAATTTCTTATTAAGCATGCAATAAAATTCCTTACTCAAATGTGATTATTTAATATTTGGAAATATTAATTTCATTATTAAGAAAATTCCACCTCATATTTGATTATTGCTAGATTTATATTTGTATATAAATTAACATTAAATGTATTTAATGACTTCTATTATGATACTGACTATGATGTTGAGTATTTCAACCTTTTAGGTATTTTGTTTTAACTTAAATTGTAAGCCTCTTTGGGTCCCATTTTGTGAGAAAAACAAGTTATTAGACAATAACTTGTTTAATTCCACTGGCTCTAGTGCATTTAGTTTCTTTTCTAGTTGATTATAGTGCATTTAATGGCTTGCTGCTGAATTTCAGGGGCAAACTGCAGTGTCAATATTTAAAAAAAAAACATTAGGTGGAATATTGGAGGACCACAAAAAAGAGCTTGGGAGGCTGTATGTAGCCTACAGCATGCCCTTTGCCCATCCATGTCTAAAACCATCTTGTATATGTGATGACTCCACAAAAACATGTATCCCAATAATATCTGCAGTCTTTAAGATGCCACAAGACAGGAGAGGGGAGAATAAAGTTTTTTCATTGATGTTGATGTAAGGTTGCATTTGGTTTTAGAGTGCTTGCTTTTACTGGTTTGGTGTTGTCCCAACCAAGTGAAAAAATATGGGATAGACTTCACCCCACTCCCACTCTGTTGTCCCAGTGTAGAGCCCAGTGAAAATGAGAAGCTCTGCTGGAGGTTTTTATGGCCATCTGTCAGGAGTTCTGCCCCTGATTTCTGTACTGGATGGGGTTGGATTAGGTGACCCTGGGATCCCTCCCAGCTCTATAGTTACTTGATTCTTTAAGAGACATAACTTGTGTTCCATGGAAATATTTGTTTTCTGGCATAAATCATTTTTCTTTTAAAATAGGAATATCTGGTGCTGTTGACCCAACAGATTTATCAAAGAAGCGAAAAGAAATTTCAGATAGGAAGATGAGCGTAGAAGCTGCTGACCGAGAGGCTGCCACCTCTAGCCGACCCTGCACACCACCTCAGACCTCCTGGTTTGAATTCTTGTTAGAAGAGTCTCTTCTAGAGAAACATCTGAAAAAAGTTTCTCCTGGTTAGTAATAAAAGGATATAAGCTACAGTTTTCATCTGCACTAGTGACTGAAAAGGAGGAGAGAGCCAGCCCCGGGAAAGTCAGGGTGGGGTGGCTTTCACACTATACAGTTAGAGCACTGTGATTCCACTTTAACTGCCATAGCAGCATCCTATGGAATCCTGGGCTTATAGTTTGGTGAGGCACTTGAGCTCTCTTGCTGGGAATTCTAAGTATGCCTCCCTAAACTACAAATCCCATGATTCTATAGGGTGGAACCATGCCAGTTAAAGGGGGAATCATAGTGTTACATATGTGTAGTATGGAAAGGCCGGCCCCTGAAAGGAGCATAGTTTGCAAGGCTGAAGCTAGTATTGTGGAGCTCCTTTAAGGGAAATCGTAGCATTATAATTGTGTAGTGTGAAGGGGCCTGGGTTGTTCCATGCTGAAGTTGTTAAGATTCTCTTTTACTGTGTAGGGTTTCTTTTCTTGTACCATTTTGAACAAACATTTATTGTCAGCTATCCCTCAGTTGTAGAAGACTGCAATCCAGTGTGCATCAGGTTGTAATCCATTGGATCGTAGGCTAAGGGGAATTCCACACGTTACATGAGTTTAGTGTGTAGTAAGTACATAGACTGAAGAGTTAAGATACAATTTAGACCTTAGTATACGTTTGGGGGGGAAATATCATATCCACCTGCCTGTTGAACATGCATTGGATGGCACACTTTGGTGTTCTGTTGTGTAATGTTCATAATAACCATAGATGCACAGAGTTACAATCTCAGTGAAGACCAAAATATCAGTCTCTTTGCTAATATTTCTTTCAACAACTATCTTTGCTTTGCTCTAAAAAAGATGCTGGTTGCTTTGTATTTTTTGCCTGTGTGACATTTTCACTGAGAATGTACACTTTACAATCTCTCTTTTCCGCCTATTAGATCCATCACCTGTTCAGCTGATAGTTCAGTTTTTGGAGCAGGCTTCCAAACCTTTAGTGAATGAGCAGAACCAGGTTCAGCCTCCACCAGATAACAAGAGAAACCGTATTTTAAAATTACTTGCTCTGAAAGTTGCTGCACATTTAAAGTGGGATTTGGATGTATTGGAGAAAAGGTAAGGGTGACCTTCTAAATTATTGTTATTAACTAATAATTATGCCATATAGTATTAATTTTTACATTATGTATGTGGGTTCTCTGTGGTTTTAATTGTCCTGTGGTACTGTTTTAAGTCTCTTGTTTTAGAGGAGCACAAGCTAATGCGAGTCTTATTTTTAAAGTCATATGTTCGTAATTCTTAAGTATGATGCATCAGCTGTGTTGAAGGTTAAAAGGTTTGGTCTGTATTTCAGTGGGAAAGTACCATGTATTACCATCTCAAATTCCACCATGAAAAAGAGGCAGAAAATAAATGTAATAAAAATCCTTAGCAAGTCCCTATGAAAACAGATGGGAAATTGTGGCCTTCCAGATTTTGTTGAACCAGAGTTTGGGACTGTAATTTTGAAAAGTAATTAGTTAAAATTATGGTTCCAGGGCTTTTTTTTAAAAAAAACAGTTAGTTACCATTATAGTTGTGTTGTTGTTTTAACTTTCCTGTTTCTAGAAACATTAGGTTGACTTTCAAAAACGAATAAAAGTACTACGTATACTTCTGTTCCACCTTGCCCCAGGAGTGGGGAGTAAGGAGTTGACAGAATAGGGGTGTTGAAAAGGGAGGTTGAAATAATATCTGCAAAAGGCAGGCTTATGAATCAGATGATTTCCTCGTCATGAAATATTTCTCCAGGCAAGCAACATTAGTGTACAAACTATTTCTGTCCTAATATTTGTCCTTTGTACTTGGTGATTGTCCAAGAGTGGGGTGTGATCTTTGGCAGATTCTCATTCCTCTCTCCACTTTATTTAAGCTGCCATTGTGAAAAGGAAAATGAATAAACATTTCCCCTATCTGTCTAATTTGCCATAGAAGAGGGGGAACCATAGGTAAATACTAGTTCCTCTCCGTTTCTTCCGATACAGGTTGAGTATCCCTTATGCTTGGGACCAGAAATGTTCTGTCATTTTGGATTTTTTCAGATTTTGGAATACTTGCATATACATAATGAGGTATCTTAGAGATGGGACCTAAGTCTAAACACAAAATTCAATTACGTTTCATATACACCTTGTACACATAGCTGGAAGGTAATTTTATACACTATTTCTAATAATTTTGTGCATGAAACAAAGTTTGTGTACACTGAACCATCAGAAAGCAAAGATGTCATGATCTCAGCCACCCATGTGGACAATTTTGGATTTTGGAATATTTCAGATTTCAAAATTCTGGATAAGGGATCATCAACCTGTATTATCTGACAGACTATTCTGTTATAATGCCCAGCAGAGAACAAAACCATCACCTCCTCCTCCTATTTCTACTTGTTTTCTTAGTAATTATAATTTGCAAAAGGAATTACTAATATGGAGGATGTTTGGTAAAATATTCTAATTTGTTCCTTTCCCCTGTAGAGAAGAGCATACAGCACACACAAAAACACAAACACATTTTCAAGTGCAAGAGAATATATTGTCAGTGGAGAGGAGGCCTATAGAGACAGACAAAAGATGAATATAGAATTATTGGATATCTTGAAGGATTTTACATGATTGCTCATTGGAAGGTAAACGTGGGTTGCATTTGCAAGTTTTGACTGCTGAGACTTGTATTTCTGAGGTTGTTATTGGTTGAAGGAAAAATGTGCTAAGAAATTCCCAATTATGAGCCTTTCACCTTGTCTTTTAAATTTCTTTTTATTTTTTATTTCTTTTAGCTTGTCTGTCCCTGTATTGAACATGCTACTGAATGAATTGTTGTGTATTAGTAAGGTTCCCCCAGGAACCAAACACGTGGATGTGGACCTAGGTAGCGTACCTCCAACCACTGCAATGGCTATACTGCTCTATAATAGATGGTGAGGCCTTAATTATTTTGGGTGTAATTACAGTAGCTCCACAGAATGAGTGACATTAAGATTAGAGATGTGAAGGCCTGGAAAAAACCTGGAAAATTCAGGAAAAAGGGGTTTTTCCATTTTTTTCCCCCGAAGCCTTTTTTGTTTTTTTCTGAAAAACTAAAAAAAAAAGAAGAAAATTGATTATGGAATGTTTTATTTTGGCATGATGAATACATTTTTTAAGACTAGGTGTTCATATATTCTCCAAATCATTTCTAAAAACTATGTACAGTATCAGATTATTCTAATTTCTGTGCACTGAGGATAAGCAAGTCCTAGGTTACAAACTGAACTCTCCAATGTAAGAGCAAGGTGCATTTCTTCTCTTAGGGGGCACTGCTGGTCACAAGAGAAGAAAAAGGTTTCAGTTTCATTGTTGTTTTTTTGCCTGCTTCACATAAACTAGCAAAGCCAAATAAGGTTCTGAACAGTTCAGGAGATTGTTGCTGCATTTGTTACAAATAATTTTTTTTTTAAATATACATTCCATTTGTAATAATTGTTTGAATACACTATATTTTTAATATACCAATTGTGATAATTTTATTCCAAATCAAATAGTACAAAGTTATATGTTTTAAAGTAACAGTGACTTCCAATTTGTAAAAAGTGCTAATGTTGCATTTTTTAAATTTTTCTGAAAATTTCCATTTTTCTGAAAAAAATGGGAAAAAACTTTTTTCCCATGGCTTCAAAATTTCCAGAAATTTTACATATCTAATTAAGATTAAATTAATTGTAATTCATTTATAATGTTTAAATAGGTACATTCAGAGAGTTAGTAATTCTGCTTGAATCTCTCTCTCTCTCTCTCTCTCTCTCTTTCTCTCTTTCTCTCTTTCTCTCTCTCTCTCTGGCTTTTCTTCACAAACGAAAATTCAGGAAGGACTCATCCCGTGCTTTCTGCAAGTGCGCTGATGACTAAAAACGCCAATCCGAGATAAACAAGTCCGGTTATCTGGGCTTGATCTATGTGCCTATATTCTTTTTATCACTTTGGGGAAAATGAACATTGGCAACTTGTGCATGGTATTTTTATAACCAGAGATACAGTTGAGGATACATGTCCAGTTGTGACACAGTTCAGATTCTACTTTACTTTCAGTAGCACAGACTCTTATTTTAAAACACAATGGCTATAATATCTGGCTGTTCGCAAGATTTAACCTATTCTTCCCTAACCATTTTCTCTTTATTATAACAGGGCTATTAGAACCATAGTCAAAAGTAGTTTTCCTGTCAAACAAGCAAAACCTGGTCCACCTCAGTTAAATGTGTAAGTTTGTCTATTTGACCTTTATCAGCACTACGTTTCTCAAATCAACTAAATATAAGCACAGGTTTTTAATGTTTTGAATGGGAAGTTTAGAATTGTGTTTATCTTTTTTATATAGGATGAACCAGGTTCAGCAAGAAAAAGAAGTAACAGAAAATATTTTGAAAGTGGTAAGTGCTTTGCTAGACACAAATATGAGTGAATTGGCGAGATGAAATCATCATTGTGGAAGCTTGGCCGAATTTAGACCCTTCCTGTTTAAACATGGCCCTTTGTAACTTTCCTGTGAAAGCTGATGCTGTCCTATTTTGGGGCAGTTTCCAGTTCCATGCTGGGCATGAGATGTTAATTTAAGGAGATTTTCTCAAGTTCGGCATTGGTGTGGTGCGAGGAACTAGACAAAAAAAGTGAAGGCAAAAGGCTAGTTTCAGTAGTCATAGGATTTATTTCTGTGAAAACTATTTAGTAACTTCAGCTTTGAGGAGGCACTTTTCTGTTTTATATACTTCCTCCCACTGGTTCTGGGAGGCCCTGTGGATACCGAAAACGGTGGATAATAGCAAACACCATTGAAAATAATGGGACTTCCGGTTTAAAATACTATAGAGTTTCCTTGGAGGACCTAGAAAATCGCTAGAGAGGACACATTTTCTAGAAAGACTCTATGGTAGGTGTGCTGTTTTGTGTCCTGTGGATAATTGAATCAGTGGATAATGAATCAGTGGATATGGGGTCCAAATGACTCTGTGTGTCATTTTTTGTCATGGATTGTTATAGTTGAAAGAGCAGGCTGATGATTCCATTCTGGTGCTAGAAGGAGCACTCAAGTTAAATAAAGATCTTTACATTCACACAATAAGGACTCTTGATTTGCTTGCCATGGAACCTGGTATGGTTAATGGAGAAACAGAGAGTTCTACAGCTGGATTCATCATCAGTGCTGAGGAAATGCAGTGCCAGGTATGCCTTCAGCCGTAACTAAAATTTTAATTGCCAAAATGATTTAATGGGCTTAACATTTGTCAAAGATTATGACACAGGTTGAAATATTTTTTCTGACATTTTAATCTTACTTGTTTCAGGTCTGTTATGATTTGGGGGCCATCTACTTTCAGCAGGGTTCCACAAACTCTGAGCTGTATGTAAATGCCAGAGAGAAATTTTTTAGAACGAAAGAACTCATTTCAAAGGTGGGTGGTTCTGTAATAACTCATTCTGGTTTGTATAGGTGTAACCAAGTACTGCATAACCATGCAGCACAGTTGTATGCAGTGCAGTTAAATTTCCTGGTTTCTAGTGAGTGTTCCTCCTCAGTTAATTTAGGATTGAAACCTAAACAGTATATAGATCTGTAATAGGATTCTAATAACTTAAAATAAGTTGTTTTTCAAAACCTCTAATTGAAAGAGCAAGCATTGTTAACATCACAGCTATAGGCATGCCTCACTTAACAAAGTAGATGAGTTCCTGGCCTTTGCATCTTTAACACAAACTTTGGCACTAGAGGTAGAAATAAGCTGGAAATAATAGGGTAGATTCCAATAGCACAAAAGAAGAACAGCAACTTAACATGTTTCAGCAATTTTTTTCTTCAGAAACTAACATTATGCACATGTGAAATGAAACAACCAGGTCAAATAAGCCTTGCTTAAGTAAACTCGTCCTCAGTAAGTGATTCTGAAGGCAACTGTTTACCTTGCCTGCTGTATTTAAGCACATGTGAAATGAAACAACCAGGTCAAATAAGCGTTGTGTAAGTAAGCAAAAACATTTTTAATCTTCTAGAAACCACTTCAAAGATTCTTCCCAGGATGACTTTTTTTCTTTTTTAACAGTCTCCATTTTTCTTATGATTTCCATTTTGGTCGTGAAAATCTAAGATCTATAAGACCTATAGATCTATGTTTTTTCAATATCCCAGGGTAGCTGGTGAGGCATGTGGATTTGCTTCCCCCTTTCTTTCTGCTTTGCTCTTCACTCATGCTCAGTAAGTGATTCTGAAGGCAGCTGTTTACCTTGCCTGCTGTACTTAAGCACACACAGCTACAATAGAATCACCTAGACTAGAATCCTATTCTTTCTCAGGTCTAGCATTGTTGCATTGTTTACTGCAGATATACTGCTGCAACCCAACACTGAAAGTCTCTTTCTCCAGCCCTTCTTCACTATCCCCTCAATACCAACGCTGTAAACAAACATCCAGCTAACAGAAGACAAGAAGGGGGGCTGAGCTGGGCTGGGCTGAACAAGTATAAAAAGGAGCTTCTTGTCAGAAGTTTTGTTAACTGAGGTATGCCTGTACAACATGAGAGTTCTACTCAGTCATGTAGTAGGGCATTGGCTCTTAACCTTTCTTTACCAGCAGCCCTCTTTAAATATCTTTTGTTGCCATGGACCCCCAAGACTTAATTCAAGATTTAAAACCATGATGATGATGATGGTGATAGTATTGGTATTATTGCTAATAATAATAGTAATATAATTATACCATCCATGAAACCTTCCCTCAGGGGCACTGGAGGGGAAGGGATGACTTTCTCCTGCTTCTTCCTGCAAGTTTGTGGCTGGAACGGATTGAATGGCAATGCAGAGGCCAAGCCATCCAGCCTTTGCCTGTCACAAGGCCACTCCACTGCAGGGAAGAAGTGGGCCAAACAGCCTTCAAGCCTTCGTGGACTCCTGGGGGTCCCTGGACCACACTTTAAGAACCACTATAGTAGAGAAAAGACTGAATTGTGAAAAGCTCAAATATGAAAATACTTTATTACCCACATTTATTCACCAGCTTCATGATTGCAAATAAATCACTCAAGGATTACGCAATCCTTTTTGTAAATTTAAGGCTGTAGGAACACATAATAACCCTAGGAAAAATGATAAAGTATATACATAAACATTGCATTTGAAGTTAAGTTCCTTAATATTGTCTTTGGAGGTGTTTCTCTTGAACAGTGAACTATTTAAAGTCATTGATACAAATATGATACATTGTTGTTTTTCAGATTGGTTCATCACTTCATTGCATCATAGATGAAAGGAGGTTAGCTGGCTACTGTCAGGCCTGTGGAGTTCTTGTACCCTCTGACAGTACCTCATCTCCATCAACTCCTTACAGTCAAATCCATAGCTGCTTAAGATCAGGCAATTACCAGGTAAGCTGCTTCCAAAATATGCAGTGCCCATTTAAGTAGATATTTGCAGATCATAATATCACCTTTATTATATACTTCATCCCTCAAATACATTGTTACTTGAAGAAGTAACTTAAATATGTTACTCTTTGAATTTGCTGTATATGGTATTCTTATTGAGTTTCATGTTAAAATTTCCTTTATATATATCATCAAAACATAATATTGAATCTGAAATACATAATCAGATGCTGTGTGGCATGTGCTTTTGTGCTCTGGTTTCTAGTAGTGAATGTGCGGCTATATTCAGGATTGCCAGGCATCTTCTAGGCATTTTAGCTTTGTTCTTAAATTTGCTGATACCCAATATCAACCATGTGAGATACACAGATGGCACAATAATACTAGCAGAAATTAACAAAGACTTGGAACAACTACTAAAGAAACTGCTAGGGCAGGCTTGCTGTTGAACATTAAGAAAATGAAAATAATGACCATGTAGGATTTACATAAATTCAATGCGGAAAATAAGGGAATTGAATTAGTTGAAGATTTCCCATACCTTGGATCAATTATTGATCAGAATGAAGACTGCAGTCAAGAAATCAGAAGACTAAGACTGGGAAGGGCAGCTTATAAAAGAACTAGATAATATTCTGAAGTGCAAAGATATACAACTGAACAGTAAAGTTAGGATTGTCCACACAATTGTATTTCCCATTGCTGTTTATGGGTGTGAGAGATGGACAGTAGATAGAAAGAAAATCAACTCTTGAGATGTGGTACTGGAGAGGAGTTCTGCGGATACTGTGGACAGCTAAAAAGTCAAGTGAGTCCTAGAGCAAATCAAGCATTAATTCTCCCTAGAAGCCAAGATGACTAAATTGAGATTGCCATACTTTGGCCATATCATGAGAAGGCATGACTTACTAGAAAAGACAATAATACTTGGAAAGGTAGAAAGAAGTAGGAAGATCGCATGCCAAATGGATAGACTCAATCAAGGAGGCCATGGCCCCAAGTCCGCAGGCCCTGAGCAGAGCTGTTGAGAATAGGGTGTCTTGGAGATGTCTCTTTCACATCATAAGTCATCATAAGTCGAGGTCAACGTGAGGGCAGTTAACAACAACAACAAAACATACATTTTGGGGGATAACTGTTGACATTTGTTGATGTCTTGGCATAGTTCAGATATTATTTTATGTAGTTCAGATTGGCATAGTTCAGATATTATTTTATTATTGTGAGTAAATGTTGTTTTCATTGGCCAACTAACTTCAGACTATCTTCATTGTTTATTTGATTTGTATTAATATCACAATAACCATGTGAGAGTGAATGGAGATGTTAATCTGTGGTTCAGACCCAACTCTTAGTATGCTGCATCCCAATCTTGAAGATGAAACAGAAGTCCTTTTATCTGTTTTGCCATAAAAGTGATACCTGTCCTGCGTTTGTGTTCTAGGAGCTGGTGAAGATTTTCCTTGAAGATAACAGAACTCCAACTTTACCTGTTCAGTTCAGGCAGTCTGTGTTAAGAGAGCTCTTCCAGAAAGCTCAACAAGGGTGAGATATAATCTGAATGAGAGAATAATTCAGAAGCACATATTACTTGTTAATTAATAGTTAAACCCAGGAAGGTTGTATGAATTTCTGAGTAATGTCTTTCCATGTACCTTCCAGTTCAGTCTTGAGATAGTACAGTACAATCTCCGTATCTGTGGGGGACTAACCATGGATAGTGAAAATCCCGGCTAGTAGTGAACCCTATATTTCTGGCAGGAACATACTGTAGAATCATGGTGGAGGACTTCCAAATGCCTACAGAGGATCTCTGGGCATTTGGAGGTCCTCTAGCATAGAATTGTACTGGAAGACCTGGAAAGAACATATTTTTTCAGATGCGGATAAGTGAAACAGGTACAGTACCGTGGATGTGTGGTATGGGATGTGGGGATTGTACTGTAATGGACAATTTAAAACTCAGTGGTAATTTTGCCTGAGTTCCATATAGTGCACAGTATTTTTTAAAATTTTAATTTGCTTTTTGTTTTAAGAACAGTGTATCAAGCATGAAGGGAACAATCTCAGGAAGCTGGCCCTCAAAACTCCTGTGGTGTCAAAATGTGTATTATCTGGTGTCAGTTCAGACAAGGAATGGAAGCTTTTGAGATTTTTTTTCTTTTTTTTTTTTTAAATATTTTTATTAATTTAAATTCATAACAAAAAACAAATAAGACATATATACAAAACATTATAAACAAACATGTTAGAATAAATTAAAATAATTACAAATAAACAAAACATAATAAACACATTGTCAACAACATAAATATTGAACCTCCCACAGGCTGAGAGATCAGCTAAAAAAGAAAAGAAAAAGGAATAATCCTTCTATAAATATTTAAAACCTTTCCCTAAGTCAAATTAGTATCTTGCCAAATGAGATCATGTAAGTTTGGCAAATTGGCTTATTTCCCCCTAATTTAAGGCTTATTATATATATAACATTCATTATTTTTATCATCTTTCTTCTTTCTTCCATTACTCCCTTTAAAAAAATAATTTGAGAGAGATATTTTTTCTAATTAGGTTTGAAGTGCATACTCACTCATCATTTGCATTTTTTAAAAAAGTTTGTGTGTTAAGAAACTGTAGTTTATGCTGCTTCCTTGAAGAATCGTTTTGAAAATTAAGTTATGCAGGGCAAGGGAAATTTAACACTGTGAATTTGATATGAATACGTATGGGGTGTGGGGCAAGGAGATGCTTGCCTACAAAGTGCAAAGGTAAATATGAAGGGGGAACTGGGTCTCAGTTACTCATGTTGTTCATTTCTTATGTCTGAGCCATGCACTTAAGAGCAGTTTTATCAGTAATACTGCATCTTTAAAAAGGTACAACCCATAGCATATAGTTCTAAATATGTGTGTGTGCATATCTGGCTCAAAAGGACATAGACACCCCCACATATAATTGAAGTTGATTTAAGAAAATTATTGAAAACATTTACAAAAAAATCTATGTATATCTATATCTATCTTCTGTATTTATATACTATACTATGTATATACCTCTGAGTGTGTGTGTGTGTGTGTGTGTGTTGGATGCTTTTTGTAAACACCTATTTTAAATAATTATCAGCTTCAGTTATATATATGTATATGTGTGTGTGTGTGTGTATCTCCAAAGAAAATATATAGTTGTTATTAGTTTAGTTCCTTTTTCCAACTATTTTAAACATAGATATAGATATATTTTCTACATGGTTTCTTATCTCAAAACCTACAATAGATGGTAGCCAACTTATATCCACAACTTTGTTGCTTGGGATTTCCAGAAATGGATTAACTTCATGGTATACTTACATTAGTCCTTTAGGTACCATTTTCTGTTGCTCACAGTGCCTTTTAAACTTGCTTTTGTATTTCTGTAGGGATGATGTCTTGGATGAAATATGTTTCAAAGTTTGTGCATGCAACAGTGTTTGTGATGTGATGCATGGTCGTCCAGTTGGAGTCCAATTTAATCAGCTGTTTCTTAGGCCCACCAAAGAAAAAATAGACTTTCTTCTCGAGGTAAGGAGTTGTCCTTAATCTGAGACATAAACACATAACCTTTTCTTAAAATGGCCTCTCAAAATGCTTCCTTTATATAACTTACTCAGCTTAGCACACAGTTTAAATTGTATACTTTAAAATGTTGCCTTCGAGCTACTGTTTTTCAAATTTGTGCTATCTGTGTCAATATTTACAGATCATTGACCAGTTCAAGCATTCAGTTAGGTGCTGCCTTGATACATCTGCTTACACTTCAATTAGGTCTAAATTATCAAACAACCAGGGATGTAACTAGCTGCTTCAGAAAGTTCACAGCAAGCAAGCAAAATAAACTCTATATAATGAGAGAAATAATAAAGTTAAATCACTTGGAATGACGTCATCCTTCCTATGAGTCTCCTCACAAAAATCATTTTCTTTCTAGTGTCCATTTTTACTGTTTTTATTACTGTGAAAAGGACATGTGCTGGCCTGCATTCAGGAGTATGCAAAAACTGTAGTCACCTGAAAGTGTTATTTCCATAAACTGGTAACTGCATCTGAAGTCTGTATATGCCATAGTTAACAGTTTGTACAATTTTTACTGCAGTGCTGCAGGACTTCCCCCTCTTGTTTAGCATGCTATCTTTTATTATCTCCTATATTTGGCAGAGGGACAATGTCAAACTTTTTTCTTTCGGAAACAGGGAGACTACATTATGACCGTTGCTATAAGTAATATGGGGGAAAAGTGATAAAATTCTACAGAACATTCTAAGTTTTCTGGTAAAGGTAATTTAATGCATTGTTTTCACTTCCTAGGTATGTTCAAAATCATTACATGTAGAAACGGCTTCAGAATCTTCAAAAAGAAAAATGGCCTATTTTCTGAAGTAAGTATGTCATATGAGGCTGCTTGTTAAACATAGAGTATTGTTGTCGTTTGGGTTTAAGGTATGTCCTTAGTGCTAAGTAGATTGCATGATGCAATATTAATGGCACTAAGAAGAAGATAACCGTATAAGAGGTGGTGCAGGGTGGAGAGAGAGTGAACAAATCAGTTAGCCCTAGTGTTTCTATCCACACCCCTTTTCAATCTCTCTGGATCTTCTTGGACCACTGGTTGCACTTCTTTCAAAATGTGGTCATAGCAGTTGAGGAGAACCCTGTCATTTGGCAAGTCTTTTTCAAGCATAAGCTAAATACATTGTTATAGAACATATTATTCAGTGTCATGGTCCAGTCTAGTTGCATGATTGAAAAGGTCATTGTAGGTAAGGCCTGCTAGTTTCCTTAGTCTGCTATAGAAAAGACCAGAGTGTCCAGCATTGCATCTTTACACTAGGTCAGTTTGTTCACCTGGTATGATCTATTATTTGCCATGACCAGTAGGTATCTCCTTGTTCATATAATCTTTAAATTAATTTTTCAATGTTGTTTGCTGTCATGACACAAAAAACTGCAAAAAAAAAAAAAAAAAAAGGAGCAGTTTCTCTTCACACCAGTTTTTGCTTGCTCTCCTTTGATTTTATCCAGGAATCTGTGCTTGGGTTTGGAAGATCTCCAGCTTGTCTTCATGATTTCTTCCCACGAGCTTTTCATAGCATTACTGAAAGATGATGAGCGAAAATTGCTCATTGATCAAATGAGGAAAAGGTCACCTCGAGTCAATTTGGGCACTAAACCTATAACTTCATTTTATGATATTCCAGGTGATTTTTATACTTCTCTTAAAATGCTCAGTTTTTTCAAAGCTTTGAAACAAAAAATGACAATCTTCTAATAAGAATGGATTGAATGAAGTAACCAGCTTGTGGGACGCATTCCTACAGCAAGTGTGCTAGTAGTCATAACTGTGCCTTTACACATATCTGTTAATCTTGATAGTTGAAAGTGCAAACTCTATGTCTGAAAACTAGTGACTACTAGGTGCTGGGGATTACAGCTCAAGATAGGAGGCAGATAGTTTCTTGTATGCTGGTAGCTTGCCATTTGTTCTGCTTACTGGTATGTAGCAGTTGTCTCTCTAACAAGGAGTTAAATGCAAAATCTGAGCTGTACATGTGCCATTGAAGTGGTGTTTCTGGCCACTCCTTAGACAGAGGTATCTGTGATTAGCTCTTGCCATTTTAGGTTATGAGTAGCTCTCTGTCTTTTGCCTTATCAGTTAGTCTGTTAGGGCAGAGACTTATGGAGGCAGCGAGTCAAAGCAGAAATATGAAATATCCATGGGAATTGTGGAAGAAAGTGTCTGCTTGCTTTCCCAGCTGCAGTCAGAAGGGAATCCGGTCATGTCAGTGAAGAACTCTTTAACATGTGGATGTGGGTAGAGAATTGACCACTTCATGTATCATTCTGTGCTGCAGCTAGAATGACCCATTTTTGCTTGGGATGTGGGCGAGAGAGCAAGAAGAAAGCAGCGTCTTCAGTGTTCTTTGAAATAATGGAATATTGCCATCATACCTTACTAGAGAAGCTCTCTGAAATTGTCAAAACTTGGTGTAGAAATCTGGCCATTCTCAAAAAATAACAAAAAAAAAAAAAGCATTTTATTTATATTTATTTATTTTATTGCCTGCCCCCCCCCCCAGGCTGGGACCCATATTGGATATGTAACCTTTGTAGAAGCCCAAATCTAGTTTGTCAGGACTATTATGATTTCCAGATGTTTGAATATATTAGTGACTGCCTCTTCTCTCACCCAAGAGGAATATTTATATGAGAGATGTCATTATTAGAGTGTTTTAATTTGTCTAGGAATACAGTCGTCCCTCCACATTTGAGGCTTTCACTTTCGTGGATTTGATTATTTGTGGATTTGTAGCTGCTGCTTAAGTAGCCCAACTTCCTCACTCTGCTCCTTCTGTTCCTTTTTCACCCCACTATTTCCTGTCCTGACAAAGCCTCCAGCCACTCACTCAGTTTCTTGCTTGAAACCAGGATCCCCTGTCTTCATTTGCAAGACCTTTCCCGGCTGACCTCCCCACCCCCCATTCCTCAGTTTCCTCTTTCTTCTGAATTTCTACTGCCCTGCCAAAGCCTCCAGCCACTCAATTGGTTTCTTGCTTTCAACCGGGATACCCCAGCTTCATTTGCAAGACCTTTCCCAGCTGAAAGACCTCCCCACCACATTCCTTCTGTTGCAAGCTGCTGGCATGCAGAACAGCAGAAATCTCCACTGCGAAGAGCCCCTGAAGTCTGCTTTTTTGTGGGAGTTGGAGACTTGCAAAGGAGATTTCTCCTCTCTGCCTTCCCCTGGCACTTAGCGCTTCAGTGCGCACTGGGAGAAGGGAGGACAGCAGAAACCTCAAGCCCCCAAAGCCTGCTTCTTCACTGGGATTGGAGACTCTTTGCAAAGAAGATTTCTCCTCTCCAAGCACTTAGCACAGCATCACAGGGCTTCTAGAAGCAGGTCAGTAGCTGAGGGACCTGCCTGCCAGGCCCACGTTCTTTGTACTCCCCTGCCTCCAGCTGCTCACATCACAAGCCTGAGGAGCCCTTCTGGGAGCTCCACCTCAACTGTACTATAAGTATTCACGTTTTTAGACTTTTGCAGGGGTCTTGTGCCCCTAACCCCTGTGAAGGTGAAGGGACAACTGTACTTCATGTTGTTCTGTTTATAACAAGGCTTGTAAATGAAATACAGTACCAGTCTTCTAATTAAGTAGCTAAAATTAACAAGTAATATTAGGTCATGATTTGATGTTCAGTAATTATTATTTTAAATTTGTGTGGAATCATTCCAGTAAAAATATTACAATAGGAGTGTGTGTGTTTACTTATTTCTTCCTTCACTACAAATTTGATGACCCTTAATGAGCAACTTTAAATAAATAATTGATGCACTTTTAAGTTTTTGAATCTTGAGTTAAATCTTGGTGGTCTGTGGCAACAAAATGTATTTAAAAGGGGTGCATGGTAAGGAAAAGTTTAAGAACTGCTGAAGTAGATGATGAAGACTTGAAATAGTTCAAGGTTTTCCATACCTTGGCTCAGTCATTAATCAGATTAGCGACTGCAGTCAAGGTGTCAGAAGACTAGGAATTGGAAAGGCAGCTATGAAGGAACTAGACAAGATCCTGAAGTCTGTATGGACTAGATTGCCCTTGTGGTCCCTTCCAACTGTATGATTCTATGATAATTGAATACTAAAGTTAGGATTGCCCATGCCACTGTATTTCCAGTTTCTATATATGGTTGATATGGTTGTGAAAGCTGGACAGTGAAGAAAGCTGATGGGAAGATAATCAGTTCTTTTGAAATGTAGTGCTGGAGAACAGTTCTACGAGTACCATGATCTGCAAAAAAAAGCAGATCAAGGCTGAACTTTTCCTAGAAGCCAAGATGACTAAACTGAGACTAAGGTCTTGCTGAAGCTGTGTTATTTTATCTAGAACCATCGACAGAATCATTGTTGGTAGCAGAAGTAGATTTTTCTAGGCTACTGGTTAGTCCTTTGCTTCATTGTCCCTCAGGTTTGTTGTTCTTGTCTGTTTCTAGGCTTCATTTACAGCTGTTAAGTTTTTGCTTCAGAAATGAGTGTATAGGTCCGTCTTGAGAGCAAACAGGTCCCTGGCTCCTTCCCTTTTACATTCTTACTTGTTAGAGTAGTCAGAAATGCCTGGATTGCTCTTATTTAGTAGAATGTCTTGGCGAGTTCCACGGAGGTAATGAAAGGGCTACCATCTTTGAATTTGCCATCTTGAACCCCTTCTTCTCTTTTAATTTTAAAATTGTTGTGGGGGGAGGTATCCATTATTTCCAGTTAGTTAACACCTTGTTTTAACTGTACCCTTATATAAATTCCTTGTGACAAGTGTGAATATTTTTCTTCCAGCCTCAGCAAGTGTGAATATTGGTCAGTTGGAACACCAGCTCATATTATCAGTGGATCCTTGGAGAATTCGCCAGATCCTAATTGAATTACATGGCATGACATCAGAACGCCAGTTCTGGACAGTTTCTAACAAGGTAAATTTATTTTCCACTAAGTGATTTAAGTGTGAATCTCTCTCTCTCTCTCTCTGGCTTTTCTTTGCAAATGAAGATTCAGGAAGGACTCATCCCGCGTTTTCTGCAAGCGCGCTGATAACTAAAAAGGCCAATCTGAGATCAAAAGATTCCCGTTGGCAGCGGCTAGCCAACCAGGTAGTTGGGGATGAGCTTTTGTTAGGCCACCTTTCCTAGGCCCCTCTCCATATGGAGCAAGTAGTGCTCTCCTTAAAAACGGCTGCTTGGTCGTTCAGGATGCTGCCGAACAAGACTGTCATCTCCCGGGTCAGCCTCGAGCGACCAAAGTCCTGAACCACCTGCATGCAGGTTTGGGTCTGTGGCTTCCAGTGCATCTTTACACCTGCCGGTTTCGTCCCTCGCCTATCGCTACAGGGCTTTTTTTTTTTAATTGGATTTGTCCTTCGAGCCCGTGCAATGGATTTTTCTGGTGGAGCACAGCGTGCACAGAACTGGCCTCACCCTTTAAACCAGAGGTTCATCTGCTGTGGCCTTGCAAGCATGGACGTAGCAGCAAGGTCCTCGGGCCGTAGGTTTGATTAGAGTTTCCTTCTCTTAGATGGTTGACCTTACAGGGTTGAATATATCACATTTGATAATGAATATGCTTATTTGTTTTTTAGTGGGAAGTACCAAATGTTTATGGCAATGTTATCCTGGGAATTAAAGATAATTTGACTAGAGATTTGGTCTACATCTTGATGGCAAAGGGGCTACATTGCAGTACAATTAAGGTGAGGAAACTGCTACCTGTCTACTATGAAGGCTGCTTATTTTATTAATTTTATTGAATGTAACTGCTACAATAACTTGCTAATAATAATTCTTTTTTTTTTAGATTTAAAATGTTACAGTCTGTCACATGAGAATATATTTTAAAGCACATATGGAAAATACCTAATACAGTACTTAATAGGTATTAATTACTGTATTAGATATTGTATTGTAATAAGTACTGAAATTATTTTTAAGCTGTGATATATTCTTATTTCCTAGACTTGTTTCCTATGTGTTTCATCTAATATCTCAAGTCTGGTGAATGCATAACTAGCATGTTTATGTGACATATTTAGAGATTTGTGCAAATTAAAACAGGGAAGTAGGGAAATAATAAAAGCAAAGGGGTGCAAGGAAAGAAATGATTTTTTAGTTGCAGCTAAAGGGATAAGAACTGATGTGAATTAAGCCTTCTTTGAGTAAGGGCAGCAGTCTTTGCCCCTTAAAACAATTCTATTGCAGTGTAAATTTTGATAAGACTAAATTTGTTGATTTGTAAGGTACTTCAGGACTGTTTGTTTTAGTACACTAATACCACTAGTACTTTTTTGAAATTCAAATTTTGTAATAGAAAAGTGGGCAAACTTCATACATTTTCCTTTATCACAGGATTTTGTTCATGCAAAACAGCTTTTTGCTGCATGCCTTGAACTTGTGACAGAGTTTTCTCCAAAGCTCCGCCAGGTTATGCTGAATGAGATGCTACTTCTGGATATTTATACCCATGAAGCAGGAACAGGACTTTCAGGGGAACGTCCTCCCTCTGACCTAATTAGCAGAGTTCGAGGATACTTAGAAATGAGGGTGCCTGGTAAGAACACTTGGCTTAAGTATGTGATAAGAATTCTATTCCAGTATAAGGCCCCAGCAAAAATGATAGGTGGTTAGCTTCTTTCCTTAACACCCCCCCCTTTATTATCTTAACAACTATGTAAAGAATAGAGTCATAAAGTTGGAAGAGCCCACAAGGGCTGTTAGTCCAACCCCCTGAGCTGCAGGAATACCCAATCAAAGCACTCCCAACAGATGGCCATCCAGCCTCTGTTTAAAAATCTCCAAAGAAGGAGACTCCACCACACTCTGAGGCAGTACATTCCACTGTTGAACAGCTCTTACTGTAAGGAGGTTCTTCCTAGTGTTTAGGGGGATTCTGTTTTCAAGAATATTTGAAAAATTGTTGAAAAACAGGTTTCTCAAAACAGACAGTGAGAATCCTAAACAGGCAAGAAGATCTTTGCACTTCGGAAATTATTCTGCCTGAGAAATCCATGTGGGTTTTGTTTTTGCTTTTTTTGCACAAAAGTGGTATTATTTTCTACACAGAAAACAAATTTCGTGTGCAGAAAAAGGCATTTTCTTCACAGAATTTTCTGTGAAAATGCTGTTTTCTACACAGGAAATCTGCTTTCTGAATAGAAAATTCCACTGTCTGCACAAAATACAGTGTATAATTTCCCAAACTGTGGAATTTCCAATTACTTTCTTGCAGTGAAGATGGTTAAATTATTTGTTCTTGCCTGCGAAAAAGAAATTTACAAAGGTTTATATCCCTAAATTATAGTATTTGGGTCTGTAAGATGTTTTTGACAAGATTTTGACAAGTTTTACTGTCTCAGGATCTAACATTCCACTGTTAGAAGGCTATGTATTTCACTTGTAGAAAATTCTAAGAGTTCTTAAGCTTAATGATAATGTAGAGAACCTTTTTTGACCAACCTTTCTTGGCCTGAGAGCAGATTGCCACCTGGGAAAACTCAGGCACCCTGTGTCAGCACTGGGCATCGCTGGAGCCCAAAGTGGTTGTCGTCACTCTGTTTTTGAACACAGTTCTCACACACATGCACATCATTCCCACAGTGCTTATGAGCTGAGGTGGTTTGCATTTTCCTTACTCAGTGCTAAGAAAAAAAAACTACTCTCAGTGCTAAGCAGAGAAAAGATAATGTATACAAATTGTTTTTCTACCCTAAATCAGCAAATTTGAATCACTCAGATTTGATCCATAGATAATCTGAAGTGGTTTAGCAAGGTTTTTGACTCCCAGTAGATTAACAGTAACAAATAAAAGTACAAATAAAAGTACAAAAAGAAACTAATACATTTCCTGTCATGGCTGGTCTTGTATCAGACTCTTATTGCCAATCCTTAGTGTTAATTGCTAAATTTAGCTAGTTTTATAGAATATCTAATCCTTAGTGAGATGTAGTCTGTCCACCCCAGCCTGTGGCTCATGAATCCCAATAGATCATTTTCCCTACTCTGTTAACCAGCATTTTACATCTAAAACAGCTTCCTCCATTTTCATTGTGGCCTCTGGTAATTAAAAAACAACATACACGTACAGAGTAGATCCACAGGCATGAACTCTGCCCACACCTTCCCCGATTCTTATATTTTATGTTTGTTTTGAAATGTTTGATTACTCTAAAATTACCTTTTAGATATTCCTCTTCGGCAAGTTGTAGCAGAGGAATGTGTTGCCTTCTTGTTAAACTGGAGGGAGAATGAGTACTTAACCATGCAAGTTCCTCTTCCTCTGGTTCAGAACAATCCATATGTTAAGGTATGTTTCAGAATTAGCACCAGATCCATTTGAAACTGGAGAATTTTAAACTGTCTGTGTATTTATTTTCTGTACTATTCAAATGCAAGGCAACCTTTTATGAAACTTAGCTTATCTAAAATATTTGTTTTTCCAGTCTGTGTTTTTAGATGCTCTAATTGCTATCCCTGTGTACCTAGTGAACTGTCTGCATTTATAACTAAACCTTCACTGGTAGTCTTTGCAGTCATTTTTATAATTGGAAAGTTTAACACTGTGAAATTAAATGCACATTACACAATAATCAATTCATTGCATGAATCAAATGCCTTTGCAAGTAATGCCTCGTACAGAATCGCAAGAAAGAAGTAATGGTCAGAATCCTTTATGGCAGCTACGAATGCATAACTGAGAGTTACTCGTGAGTGTTACATATTCACGATTCCTACCTAGCCCCTAGTTTAGGGGTTGTGTAAGGACACTGAGAGTCCTCCAATCCCCTCTTACCAGGGAGCAGCCTCTGCAGTCGACAGGGGTCCATTCCCCTTTTGATCAGGCAGCAGCTTGCTGACAGTGCCACTCCACTCACATGAGGGGGAATTGCAACTGGGATCCTGTTTCTGTCTGTCGCACTGGAGATTGCTCACAGGAGGGGCTGGAAACAGCAGCCAGCTGCTTCCCAAATGACAGGGGAACAGAATCTCCATCGATTGGAGCAGCTGCTTCCCATTAAATGGAATTGGCAGGGGGGGGTTGTCAGGCCAGGATTCTCTGCATAGCACTGTAACTATAGTGCTTTGGCATCTGTAAATCCAATACAGGATTCTGGCCTGTCACACTAAAATTCAGGAAAAAATATTACATCATTTTCAAGATATTTCAGATTTAAAACACAACTAAGTAAAAATAGTGTGTTAAGAGTTGTAAACAAAATAGCCTTGAGATTCAGGGCACCATGTTATACCTTATTTTGATAGCATGTTAAGATTTGTATGTGGTCTGGAATCTTAATTGCAATCAGTCAACTGTACCTCCATTAAAAATGAAGGTCTGTAATTAGATCCTTCTTATAAAAACACATGTAGTCCCAAACAAACTGTTATTAGTGGGGCCGTAGTTCAGAGAATTACAGTGATAGTGTTGTGTACTTGGTGCATAGTGTGTCCATTTTCAAATAAAAGAGTTAGTAAAAAAAAAAAAAACTTGGCTATTTACATGTACTTGGAGAGTCTCCCGAAGTAGCCCTCTGGATTGTAGCTAAGAATTTTGTCATCAAGTTCGACTTCCTAGTTCTAGCCAATTTCTTGTTGGAGCAAGAAGTACTGTGTCTTGAAAGTTGTTCTTTATTCTTTGTGGTGTATTCTGCTTAGTTAGGACAGCTTTTGGCAGCCACGTGTAAAGATCTCCCTGGACCAAAAGAAAGTAGACGGGCAGCTAAAGACCTCTGGGAGGTTGTTGTACAGATCTGCAGTGTATCCAACCAGCATAAACGAGGGAATGATGGCAGAGTGAGTTTAATAAAGCAGAGAGAATCAACCTTAGGCATTATGTACAGGTAAGTTTCTATCGTTTGCTTGTTATATGACAACTCAAAGACAACGGAAACATCCCTGAACATTGGGATTTCTACAGCCATTACTGGGAATAACCACAGCTTTGATCCATCCAGTTAACCCAGTTGATTCTAATTAAATAGGCGGTTACCACATAAGGAGAAAAAGGGGTTTCATACTTGCAAAAGAATCTTTAAAACAACACAGGTACACTGTCAATGCATCCTATTTAAATACAGGGTTTTTATTTCCATCAATTTTTAGTAGCAGGAGGTAGGTTTGCAGGGGGAGATTTTGAAATTGTTCCTAGATCTGCCAAAGATGCTCACTTCCATGTTAGAAAGTAGGGAGCACTACAACATTCTTTTTCAAGCCCCAGGAATAATTGTTTATTAATTACTTGGCATTTTCAGTTTGAAGTTTCTTCTACTGTTAAAACCATTTTTCTCAATAGATATATATTGTGCATTGGTCTTCCTATTATGAGGTTTGTGCTTAAAACCTTGTACATTGCCCCATACTTTCAGACAGAGAACAATTGTGTAAATACTGAAAATTGTTTAATAATAGATGAACAGATTCTTTTTCCTTTCTTTTCTAGAAGTGAACTGCTATCTTTTATGAAAAAGCTGAGGGTGAGTTTTGCTGTTAAAGGCTCTGAAAAGGATTGAAGCATTAAAAATCAGTATTTATTGTTTTGTAGGAAAATTTTATACTAGAATGCACCACTTTTTAAAATAAAAAACATGGGTTGCATTTGTACAGAACTGAAATAAAAGATACATGCATATAGAGAAGGTATTGGATAATTCATTATTGGTTTGGATGACTGTGGAGATTATCAGACATGTCCAATAACCCGGGACAGGGACGAGGGGAGCTCGTGATCTGTTTCCCTTTTCAGATGACGTCATCCCTGTCCAGGAACCTCTTGTCCTGCTCCCGTTCCCCCCCCCCCGCTTCTTCTTATTCACGGCTTAAGCTGTGAATGAAAAGCCTGTTCCATTACCATAACGGAATCACGGGCATTTGAAAATGTGCCCCGTTGTGTTGGCACGATGCCAGTGGCATGTGACGTCACCAGGAGGTCCGTGCCAAAGACTTCCGGTTCAATAGGGACAGCCAGGTGTCACCCTTCCCCCCCCCACCCCCCAGGTTACGTGGTGTTTGTATTGTGTGTTTTCAGACTTGCTTTTCTGTTTTGCCATTTTGTTTTGTTTTTATTTTCAAATTTCCTATGCGATCGTTCTCTCACGAGAACGAGTGGGATTGAGCTTCACTGCAGTAAAAGCAGCTTTACGACAGCTGCCTTTACTGCAGTGAAGCCGAGGGGGGTGGAACAGTTGCTATAGCAGAATAAGGCAAGTGTGTAGGGAAAAAAAATCATTCTGTTACAGGGACGGGTGGGGGGGTAGCAGTACAGAAACAGTTTCAAGGGACATGTCTGATAATCTCCTTTGTCAGATAGAAACTAGAATAAATTTGATGCAGTTCAACAAATTAGTTATGGATATGGTGGTTATTTCTGTGGGCTTGGGAGCTGATTGATTTTGACTTCGTTTTTTAAAGAGCAATGACTTTTTTTCCTGAACTGACTCTGCCTGTTTTGTTTGGGTGGCTTGCTTGTTAATACCCTGCTTTATTGTTGCATTGACAGGCACAGAAACACTGAAATCAGAAAGTGAAAAATACACATCTGTATACTGTGCATATTACATATTAGAGCTTCAGGAAGTATCCTGTTTTCATGGAAACATGACAAATGCTACCAGCCCACCTAATCACATGGCCCCAGAGGCCAAGGTGGAGCTTCAGGGATGGGGGGGGGGGGTTTAAAATGAGAGCATTGCCCCCTCAAATTAGAATTCTGTCCCCCATTAACATTTCTTTCAGTCTCCAAATTTCCAACAGTGCAATAATTTAAAACATCAATTGAGCATTTGGAAATACAGTTATACAAAGAAAGGGGGCAGGAAAAATTACTAAGGGTGTGCAAACACAGCAGATGTAAAGAGCTCTGTGTGTGAACGCAATGCTAGAAATTTGAAGGCAGCAAGAGAATTTCTTTGGGACAGAATTCTTATTTAAAGAGTCAGTGTCCTCGTTTGCCCTCATGTAGCTACATCCCTGCACCCAGAAAGCTTCTTTTATAGAATTGCCCTATAAATCAAATTACATACATATAATACAGTAAAATGCTATACAATAATAAAATTGGGTAGGAAATCATGGTGAGTTCAATGGGACTGATTTTTAACAAGATTGTAGCAGACTGCAGTCTATATTTTCACAGGAAAAAGAACACCTTTTATTTCTGCAATGAGCCGTATTTTAAACAGCAAGGAGACATAGAAAGAGAACATTTTTAAAAGGGGATATAGTAGTGTTTGTAGTCTGTAAACATTCATTAACAGATTAGAGAAATGAAATAGTGTCATGAGCATCTCTTGCAAAAATGGAATTAATGTATTTGTGAAATTAATCAGAATCTTTAAAGTATTTGAAAGAATTATCAGTCAAAAGTCTAGTGTGTTGTGAATATGGAACCTTTATAAATTTGTGGAAGCAGCATGAAACTCTGAAATTAACCAGTGTTTTATGTAATTTTTAAAATTTCTCCTCGATTCTTATAGGAACCCCTGGTTTTGACAACAATATTATCCTTGTTTGTGAAACTTCATAATGTACGGGTCAGTGCAGTTTTCATTTTTAAACAAAACTTTGGGTTTGATATCTGTTTCTAGACACATTTCATTATGGTATCTTTCCCTCTTCTAGGAAGACATTGTGAATGATATTACAGCAGAGCATATTTCAATTTGGCCATCATCCATTCCTAAGTAAGAATATTTTTTTTTCTAGCTTTAGTTATACCAATTGACTATCCCTTCTCTGGAAATCTGAAATACTTCAGAATCCAAAATTGTCCACATAGGTGGCTGAGATAGTGATATCTTTGCTTTCTGATGGTTCAGTGTACACAAACTTTGTTTCATGCACAAAATTATTACGAATATTGTGTATAAAATTACCTTCAGGCTATGTGTATAAGGTGTATATAAAATATAAATGAATTTCATACTTAGACTTGGATCACCTCTCCAAGATATCTCATTATATAGATGCAATATCCCAAAATAAAAATAAAAAACACCCAAAAACACTTCTGATCCCAAGCATTTTGGATAAGGGAAACACAGTGTTTAGTACTAGAGAAAAATATGTCTATCTAGATATATACAGACAGTGCCCTAAATCCATTGTGGCACTAGTGGTAGCACCAGGATTCAGCCCCCCTTTCTTCCAGGCTTCTCCAGTGCGGATCATTTGTTCTAAGCAGTTTCATAAGCCTCTAGAGCCTGTTTTAAACATCTTAGGCATGTGGGGAACTGCAGGAGAGAGGGGGGATTGTGCTGCTCCCATCCTCAGAAGCTGTTTCTGTGGGCACAACTGATAGCATTGGATGCTGGCATGTTTCTTGATCCTGGGTTTCTCAGTTTAGGCTGTATTCGGTGCTGCAAATAGATCAGGGGTGCTCCTCAGCTTTTCCCACCACCAATGACAGTAGGAAGGCAGGGTGCATGGTAGTACTAAAGTGTTATACTTAAAACCTCCCCATCCCCGCACACAAGGGGGAAGATGAATCAGTGAACCAGGGGAGTGTGTGTGTGTGTGTGAGAGAGAGAGAGAATGTGTAAATGTGAGTGTGCAAAAGTTGTCTGTGAGAGTGGGGAGTGTAATTCCACCACCACTACTATGTGACTTCTGAGAGAAAACGTTTTTCCAGCCCTGGAGAACAGCTTTACATCATACATGCTTTGCTCCTAGCAATAGTCGGGTGTTAGGAAACTTCTCAAGTAATGAAGCAAAGTTCTAAAATCTTAAGTGTGTTTCTGAATCAGAAATTTGGAACTAGATGCTTATCAGTGTGGAAGGATTGTGGTAAAGGGATACATGGGACATTGGTGAAGGCACATTAAATAAAAACTGTCCTGAGTCTGGGTCCAGTATAACACCAAGAAAGAATGGAGTCCCTTTTTACTGCACATTATGCTTAGTAAAGTGTTTTGTTAGAATCGCTGTGTAATGCATTCTGAACAGATTTGGAGAAAGAATTCTTAATCTTTCCTGACAATATTGATGGGGGGAAATAGGAAAAAAGTCTAAAGTGGAGCATTCCAGATGAAGAGGGAGCCCTTTCTTTCCCGGCAGCGAAGGGAGGAACATCCTTATGTGGGTTGCTCTTCCACTTAGATAGGCAGGAACATGCCCACTTAGGGGAGCAACCCTCTGTACAAGCTAGTCTAGTTCCTGCCTCAGTTCTGATAGTATGTACTTTTCACTTTATCTCGCCTTTTCTCCATCTTCTTCTTGTCATCAGATTAAAATTTCATTTTCTCCATTGATGACAGAGGGCAAAAATGTGGTGCCTTTTGCCAGTCCTGCCACCTAGTTGTAGCCTTCATGCTTTTTTATCTCCTCCAACAATCCCCTGCATGACTGTGCCCAGCATCCCCCCACAAAAGTATTTCAGAGAATTTGTTCTTGTCATATGTGATGACTTCAGGTTTTAGCTACATTTTAAATTTAAATATAGTGACTAATGTTATAAAACATTATCTTTTTAGTTTACAGTCAGTGGATTTTGAAGCTGTAGCTGTTACTATCAAAGAATTAGTCAGTTATGCACTGACTATAAATTCGAACAATCACTTCTGGTTAATCATTCAGGCGGATATTTATTTTGGTAAGTAAAATCTGTCCCTTTCTTGGTTGATTTCTAAACCTGATTCCTGTGTTTGATTTCTATTGAGTGGCACTTCTGTATCAAGAGCTCTAAAACTCTACCCCCACCCCATAGAACCTGGAAAAGTTACTTTTTAACAAATGTGATAGAACCTCCCCAGCCAGCATGGCCATTTGCTGTGGAATTTTAGGACTTGAAAAAAGTAGCTTTCCCAGGTTTTACCAATCCCTTCTTAACATAATATTAAGTTAAAATGGTTTTCTTAGATGAGCCAGTGTACAACATTACTGATTTTAGAAAACACCCTGTAGCATTTCAGTTGCCCCTCATGTGTTGTCTGTTAAAAGCCAGCGCTACAGTGTCTTAGGGTTTCCTGAAAGCTTCAATAGTGGGCAGTTAATGTTTCCCTTTTCAGTGTTCTTTAGATAACCATATCAAGGAATATCCTCAGGTCATCCTATCTAAAGAGACAACTTGCTTGTCTCTTCCTTTAAATTACTCTTGCCTCTCTCAGGGTAGAAACAGACTAAAGAAATAGTTACAGAGACCCAACTCATACATAAGTTCTTTTGATTCAGTGGGTCAGCTCTAATTGGGACTAACAGTTGGATTGAGGCCTGACTGAACTTGGTGTTAAGTGTTTTTGTTTTTATTTTTGTCTCCAATGTAGCAACTAATCAGTACTCTGCTGCCCTTCGGTACTACCTTCAGGCAGGAGCTGTGTGCTCAGATTTCTTTGCAAAAATGGTGCCACCTGATGTTTATACTGATCAGGTGAGTTCTCTGGTCATGTGATGGTAAACAAAAAGGATGCATAGGCATATATGATGCTTTAGAAATATAAACTAGGGAACTAAATCCATAAAGTTTAGTAAGACAAGTTTAATGTAATAGAGAAATTGTCAGTTCAATTTCAGAATTCCAGATCCTATTTGAATCTCTGATTTCCTTTCAACTATGACAATGCCATGAGCCCTAAGTAAAATGCACTGAATGCCTGAGGTCCTCCCAGGAACATTTAAGGTTAGTCAAGAATGCTCTAAATAAAGGCACTCTCTATGCAGATTAGAACAGACGCTTCCAATTTAAGTCTCCCCAGTAGAGGAATCCATATTAAACATGACAATGTTGTTCTACTCTGTCAGGCAAGGCCAGTCATTGCTGAGGAAGAAAATAATGAAATAGGTTTTCAGTTGAGCACTAGACCAAGAAACCTGGGGCTTGTATTCTCTTGTCATCCATACACTTAAGTCTATTT
Organism: Gambelia wislizenii; assembly: GCA_030847615.1. Classification (NCBI taxonomy): domain Eukaryota; kingdom Metazoa; phylum Chordata; class Lepidosauria; order Squamata; family Crotaphytidae; genus Gambelia; species Gambelia wislizenii. Next base: position 295,607,660 of record JAUMIR010000004.1, read on the forward strand.
TAATTCTTGCGTCCAGTTGTTCAAAGAGTAATGTAGATGACATTCTTCAACATATTAGAGGTGAAACTTATGGGTCTTCAGGTGTTAACTGCACTGCACTACAACTCTCATAATCCCTTGCCGTTGGCTGTGCTGCCTAGGGATGATGGCAGTTGCAGTTCAGCATCTGGAGCATCACATGTTCCTCATCTCTGCTTTATCATCTTGTCCCTTTTAGTTCCAGTAACAAGAGCAGATGAGCAGATTACCTGAGTTGTAACACAAATAGTTTTTCTGGGTTCTTGACAGCTCCAGAACAGAATTCTAAGTCTAGGCAAACTAGAAGCCTCTGGTGTGAGCAAACAGTTAGTTGGTGGTTAATAGTATACATTTGTTCTATGTTCCTTTTTTGGCAGAAATAAAGCCTCAGACCAAAGGCATGAATTATATCCTGAGTATTGGATAGCTCTCTCATCTGATTGGGTACCTTGTAGGCTTGTTTAATATGTAACCTCTCTTTAGGCTCTCTTTAGGTTTACTATGTAATCTCTCTTTAGGTGATAAAACGAATGATAAAGTGTTGTTCTCTGCTCAACTGCCATACACAGGTAAGTATATATGAGCATATATCCAGTGCTATAGTAGCTCACTCCTGGACATCTCAAAATAAGTTCAGTAGATGAAAAACCAAACCTGTACTGCCTTCTTTTTCACTGTATTATAATTATTTGGATTCCTCTGAGGATGAGATAATGATATAGTAGCAGAGTTGTGTATTGGCAAATAGTCTTGGCGTACTACATATATTAAAATATAAATTTTCAGCACAGCTACACATGTAAGAAAAGGACTCTCCTCATGTCTTCTTTATGACAATATTTTACTGTCTGTATCCATACCAGTGTACAAGTATACAGTACCTCAGCTAACAAAGTGGACATATTCCTAGACATTGCTTCTTTAACAGCAAATTTGGTACCAAAGGCAGAAGTAACATGGAAGAATAGAGAGAGGTTCTTACCCCCCACCCCTACACACACACAAGCTTCACGGGTTTCAGCAAACATTTTATCTAAAACAAATAAAGTGCACGTGTGAAATGAAACAACCAGGTCAGGTAAGCCTTTCATATATAAACAAAAACATTTTGAACTTTCTAGAAACCACTTGAAAGCTTCTTCCAAAATGCACTGAGGGATGGTTTTTTTTCACCAGGGATGGTTTTTTTTCACCAGCCTCCACTTTTCTTATGATTTACATTTTGGAGGCCAAACTTCTATATATCTGTTGCATCATTTACTGCAGGAGCACTACTGCAACCCAACACTAAAAGTCTTTCTCTTGCCCTCCCTCACCAATCTCCTAGTGCTGATGCTGCTAAAAAAAATCTTCCAGCTAGATAGAGGATGAGGAAAGGGGGCATTGGGGACACAAAAACACTTAGTAAAAAGAGCTTCTTCGGCAGAGGATTTGTTAACTGAGGTATGCCTGTATAGACAAAGACTTCTCTGCCTTGTATGTTTTTACCTGCTTAGCTATGCTTGTACGCAAAGCTGTCTCTTACCTTTATCCTTTTAACTACTCTTTACAATATTTGTCACCCCATCTCCAATCCAACAAGTTTTTCATTTTACAATTGACACTCCCCTTCCTCCACCCCACCTGTTGATATGCATATCTTTTTACAGAGGCTTCATTCCATGATGAATTGGACTTGGAGTCCACAAAAGATTTTGCTAAAATACATCTCTCAGTCTCAAAGGTGCTGATAAAGCCCCCCCCCCTCTTCCTTTTTGTGTTTTGTCATGTTTTTCTCTTTTCCAGGTAGCAATTTTATGCCAGTTCCTTCGAGAAGTAGATTACAAAACTGCATTTAAAGCACTTCAGGAGCAAAACAGGTAAATAAAGTTTTAATATTTTCACAAGACACTGTGGAGTACATTTGCATAAAATGAAATACTGTTTTTCAGCCATGATGCAATGGATTCTTATTATGACTACATCTGGGATATTACCATCTTGGAATATTTGACATGTATCCTTTTATACAAAAAACTATATTGGGGCTGATTTGAAAACCATTATAAAAAATATAGCAGCCAAGTTAGCAAAGGACAGGACAATGTAACAGAATCATACTGATTCTTAGATGTTCTGCTGAAGGAAAAGTGGGGCATTCTGCTGTAGCGAATGGAAAATACCGGACTGTTTTGCATAGTGCTTGTCTACTGAAGTGTGTGGGAGGCAAAACCCATATATAGATACACTGGTACCCTCCTGTCCCAGTAGAAAAAGAATCAGCGATGAAGCATATTTCTACAGAATTGACAGTTCATGATTGCTGTGTTCCGTGAAATGTAATGATATTCTGCTTGTGTGTCTGTATCCTAGTTCTTCCTAAAAATGACAATTTGTCAAAGTCATTGGCTGGAATCCTGTTGGGGTCTTACGTCTTTGTAAGTGGAGTTACATATGCAGGAATTAGAATTGGGCAGTTTCATAATGTCTGTCTCCAGTAGAGGACTGTGGTTATGTTACTGCATAGCAGAGGTGGGAAAGTGCCCAATATGCATTGGTTGCAATGTGCATTGCACACCAGTGTGCATCAGGCACTCTTGCCTGTGTCCTGATATGCATTGTCACAATTCACTAACAGTCTCTTAGTGCCTCTTCTACTTAGATAAGTATGTAAAGTTACATTAAGTAAAAGGTGATACGAGATTGTGGAGATCCGTTTTTTCTTCTTACAAGAGATGCTCACAAATGGCCTTCTGTTCATGGAATGAAAAGTTATGGATAAAATAACTGAAAACTGGCTTCAGTTTTACATAATACTGATTACCTAATCATAGGAACTATTGTCTTATTTATTGTCTTTGTCTAGTTTTCCTTAACAGTATTTCAGACCTTCATCATAAGCGAGGCGAGTCAGACAAGAGACAAATAGCAGTAAGTTACAATTGTTTCAGAGATAAACCTCTAACAGTGCTTCCACTTAACTAGTTGTAATTTTTTTTAGTTCAGGATAGCGCGGGATTAAGAGATGCTGAACCTTAAGTGTCCATATAGCATTATTGAAAATGTGTATTATATAAAACTTGAAATCTAGGCTGAAATCCTGTTTAGCACCAAAGAAACAAAGAGCTTTGCTGGAGTGGTTACATGGAATCCTACACTGTAGCTGTTATACAGCTGCTGATCACTGCCCTGTAAAAGTAACTTCTTGAGATTTTGGATACCATATTTCATGAATTCTCACTGTATAGTTCATTGTACACATAGCTTGACACCAAAGGCTCTTAGCTTCTTATTTTTTGTGGCAATTAGAAGCCAGGACATCTGGCATTGTATAGTTATTGCATAAACCCATGAAAAAGCTGAACTGCGGTTAGCTTACACTTTCCTTCTTTAGATCAAGTGGGTTGTTGTCATTTGCTGTCAAGTCAACTTTAACTTATGGTGGTCCTATGAATAAGAGACCTCCAAGAACCCCAGTCATCAACAGCCCTACTGAGGTCTTGCAAACTCAGCACCATGGATTCAGAGGGCTATAGTGCTCCACTTTGCCTGTCATTTGAGGTGACCAAAAGTGAAATCATATCATTCTAGGTCAATTTCAGATTATTGTTGGCAACCCGCCCCCCCAAAAAAACCCCAGCTATATAAAGTGGAATCTGGCCTATGTGAGGGCTTTTGGATGATAATGTGGGTTGGAGTTTTTGTACAGTTAGGGGAGGCCCATCCCTGATTTAAAATTTACAGGTTTCAAAATGGTAACTTCAAATCATGTTGATATCTGTTTCTGTATTTAGATTAAAGCTATTGGACAGACAGAGCTGAATTCTAGTAACCCAGAGGAAGTACTACAGCTTGCTGCTCAAAGACGGAAAAAGAAGTTTCTTCAAGCAATGGCAAAACTTTACTTTTAGTGACTTATTTGTAGTACAGTAAGATGAACATGCCAGCTGCAAGATGTTCCAATACTTTATTTAACTTGAGACTTTTGTTTTTTACAATACATATTTATAAACATACTGTGTGGTATTTTCCTATTTAGAAAACTTAAAATTTCTCCATTTTTACTAGAATATACAGATGTATATTACCTTTTGTAATGCATTTCAAACTGGAATGAAGAGTGCCAGTCTTTAACTGTGAGTGATCTGCTGTGAGCAGAGCTTAGGTCTCACTAGTACTAAAACTGTTCTGGCTCCAGTCTGTTTATTTTTCCCCCCTTGCATTTTTGGAACTTGTTCTCACATAGGCAATATGGTAGCACCTCATGAGGGAAGAGGTAGTATGTATCACTTGTTCATGGAAGCTCTTTTTCCAGTTATGAACAGTTCTTGTCCTATAGGATTATAGCCCATGTTAAGAAAGTCTCCTTACCTCAGTTAGTAATGACAGATAAAGTCAATTTCATATCATTCCATAGCTACACTGGTATGTGTATTGAAGTAGAAAGGTTGACATCAGCCTTACATTTTCACAGGAGGGCCTTGTACTAGATGTAGAGACTTCACCTCTTAAGTGGGTGTAGTTCATTTGGATTGCACAACTCTGCTTTATCACCACAGAATAGACCAATGTGTCTTCTGTCCTCCGAGACCAAAGCATGCTTTGGGCAGCTGGTATAGAAAGATGTGGCTTAGCTTACACACAACTAAACCATTAAGAGACTTAACAGCATCCCTCATCAAAATGAAAATTAAAGAGGTTAAAAATTCATAGTTATGACTTTAGCTGCTCAACAGTTCCTGTTTAAAACAGCTGGTTCAGTTGCATTTGAGTTTCTATTTCATAGTCTTCCCAACCATTTCTCAGTGTAAAAGTTCCATATGTTTTTTTAAAAAGTCTTAAGAAACAGTTTCTGGACTTAGCACATATCTCTGGATGTTCAGATTTCACTTTTCAGAGCTCTTTGGGGGGGTAATGATACCTCCTGTAGACGTTGGTGATAGCTGGCCTGGTACCGTAAGTTCTATTTCATAATGAACTTCATCCTGTTCAATGAAAAGAAAAGGAAATTACTATGGGATAATAGTCAACCATTTGTGCTTTGCCGTCTCTGTTTGTGGCAAGGCCCTTCCTAGATCCATTACATTGTACCTCACCTGATGCCTAGTAAAGTAGACTTGGGGGTGGGGGATGAGTCCTGATCATGTAAAAATCATGATTAAGTAGTGATTGTGGCTACAAAACAGTAACTTAACTGTAACTGTTTTGTATTCACAATCACTACTTAATCATGATTTTTACAGTATTGCCACAATCTTGACACACTCCTCCAACCTGCTTCACTGGGCATCAGCTGTATGGGGAAGAGGGCCATTCTGCTCCTAATCACAGCATGATTGAATAATGTTTCTGTCAGGTTTGGGTGTGGGTGGGTCAGGGCTGGAGAAGTTAATTAGTTAAGTGCACACTGATACAGGATTCCAGCCAGTATTAGTACAGAACTATCTTGCTTTCCCCATTTATGCAGCATTCTAAGAAGAGTTTTACTCAGAGTCACAGCTTATTCCATTAAGATCACACACACATACCCTTTTGGAAAAATTGAGCCCAACATTGGCAGGCTTACAAAAATTCTTCATTTTCAGACCTTGGAAATTAAAAGAAAATGGGTATTCTTCACAGCAGACAGTAGTCTGCACTGACCTGGCATTGCCTTTTTTAAATAAACCTGCTATATCCTGGCAAAGTAGACACATTTCTGACGCAGTAGAAGGGGGCATTACTGCAAGTGACAGTAACCCTAATAATTACGAAGAAGACAAGCCACAGATTAAAGAAAGCTCCTTTTTAGGAATTTTCCTAGCTCCAGAGAACAGGCTTGTGAAATTGAGGCAGTTGTCCCAAAATTCCACCTCAGTCACAAGCAAGGCAGAATTGCTCTCCCATGGTACTTATTCTTAAAAGGCTATTGGTAAAGCTCCTACATCACACTGGTACACCATAAAGTCTCTGCCAGCCATAGTTCCATTGCCCTGACAACTGATTTGGTGTAGCCAGACATGTATCAGCTTTTCTTGAGCAGAGGGAAGAAGAAGCCATCTCCTTCACCAGAGCTCAGGAGTAGCCAGAATGCATCTATATACATCTCTGCAGCTGATCAGTTGGCTGGGGAGACTCAGCTGTCATGTACTGGGGTGGGCCTGCAGAAGGAGGTACTGTATAACGTCTTCCTTAAGTTTTGAAAACGTACATGCACAGACATAATGCTACTAAATACCAATCTATTACCAAAATGATATCAGCCATTATCTCCATATAAGAAGATTCTAGTTGTTGTGTGCCTTCGAGTTGTTTCTGACTTGTGGTGACCTATCATGGGGTTTTCTTGTTCAGATTTGTTCAGAAGGGGTTTGCCTTTGTCTTCCTCTGAGGCTGGGAGAGAGTGACTTGCCCAAGGTCACCCAGTGGGTTTCCATGGCTGAGCAGGTATTCAAACCCTGGTCTCCAGTCATAGTCCAACACTCAAACCATTATACCACTGGCTCTAAGGAGGTTCTAGGCCAAATGTAAATTTGTTACTGAAACTTGGAAAGATGGCATGCTTATGTCTTCTAGAAACAATCAAACTAGAATAATTTGCTTGGTACCTAGATTACTTTGTAAGCTTATTTCTGTTACCTTTTGCCTTTCACTCATATTTCCTCTATAATATTAAAATTATAGAATTGGAAGGGACTGCATAGGCGCTCTAGTCCAACTCCCTGCCTTATAGGAATATATAAGTAAAGGCACTCAATGAGAGATGGCCATCCAACCAAAGAAGAAAAGTCCACCACACTCTGAGGCAGTCTATGCTGTCAAACAACTCTAACAGTAAACCAGTTCTTCCTACTGTTTAGAAGGAATCACTTTTCTTGTAATTTGAATCAATTGTTTCATGTTCTAGTCTCTGGAGCAGCAGAAAGCAAGCTCACTCCATCTTTTACTTACTACTTTTAAATGTCAGCTCTTGCTTGAAATAGAGAGTATCACTAAATGAAAACATACCTCTGTTGACTTGATAAAGGGATATGTTGCCATGTTTGCTTAAGAGACACTAACAAAATGGAATATTTTCAAGCTGTGAATACTTAAATCTGTAGATATGGAGGGACAACTGTATTCCTGTTTTTCCTCTACAGATCCATAGACTGTTCTCACAACATCCCTGTCTAGGACCCAGACAGATACTCAAACCACAGCATAGAATCATAGAGTTGGAAGAGACCACAAGGGCCATCTAGTCCAACCCCATGCCCTTCAGGAATAAACAATCAAAGCATTCACGACAGATGGCCATCCAGCCTTTGTTTAAAAACCTCCAAAGAGGGAGACTTCACCACACTGAGGCAGGGCATTCCACTGCCAAACAGCACTTACTGTCAAAAAGTTATTCCTAATGTTAAGTGGAATCTCTTTCTGTAGTATGAGTCCATTGCACTGTGTCCTAGTCTCTGGAACAGCAGGAAACAAGCTTGCTCCATCCTTAGTATGACATCCCTTCAAATATTTAAACATGGCTATCATGTCACCTCTCAACCTTCTCTTCTCCAGGCTAAACATACCCAGCTCCCTAAGCCATTTCTCATAGGGCATGGCTTCCAGATCTCCCACCATTTTGGTCACCCTCCTCTGGACACTCTCTAGCTTATCAATACCCTTCTTGAATTGTGGTGCCCAGAACTGGACACAGTATTCCATTTGAGGTCTGACCAAAGCAGAATAGAGTGGCACTATTACTTCCCTTGATCTAGACACTATACTCCTATTGATACAGCCTAGGATCATATTGGCTTTTTTAGCTGCCAGATCACACTGCTGACTCATGTTGTCATGTTGTCTCTTCATTTATTATAGTATCCTGGGGAGTGGGGAGTTTTGATTGAACTACTTAAAATAGATCTGCAGCACTAAAGTAACTTATATCCAGAGTTGTGTGAGTATTATTTAAAAGAGACTTAGGAAGTACAAAAAGCAAGAAAGTTTAACAGAACTTGATTGGCAATTGATCAGACATCAGACTTGTCTTACCAACTTTTCTCGGAGAGACAGTAAACCTGTAGATCCTTAAAGCAACTGTTTTTTGTCCCAATAATCATTTCAGGGCCTCATGTTCAAGAACACTATGATACTTTAAGAGTTTGAGTAAATTGTCCAGGCAAAAAAATTCAGATAGTCTGATGCAAGGTAAATGAGCACACCACTTACTTTATTTGGCCACAAATAAGTGCAGGGTGTCTGTACCCCTTTTGTCAGCTGTTCTAAGTCCTGAAAGGATCTTGGCTCACCTCCACTTATCGTTGTTCTCAGCCTGTCTTGGCAATAGCTGTTTTTGTTTTTTAAATTCTCAGTGCTCTCTCCTAGCAAAAACCCTGTGCTTCAAGCAGAACAGATTTGGTCCAGAGCCCACTTATCGCTAGGTTATAAGGAGTTACTTCAAACTGCTCTCCAGTGCTATAAAATTAGGACTTTGCCACCTCAATCTGTATGTGTGTGTAGGTGGACTAGAGGCAGCATCCCTTCATATTGAAGTATATTACCTTCACTGTGAAAGCCAAGCTATTTTAGAGGCTGGAGGGAAAAGAACCACACTTACCAGCATATCCAAATAATTTGTGTGCGTTTGTATATTATGTCTGTCTTCTGCTGCAATCTTTTTAAAGTTCTTCAACTTCACTGGATGTTTTCTTGCTACCCGTACAAATGGTTCCATCCATTCTACACATTCTGCAATACTATCCCAATCCAAGCCTAAAAGGAAGAAAAGATGATTTTACTGTCAATATTTGAACTGCAGATTTACTTCCCTACAACATACAAGGGCTGTGGACTCTAGGATACCAGGGTTTAAATTCCCACTCAGCCATGGAAACCCTCTGGTTGACCTTGGGCAAGTCACACTTGCAGCCTTAGAGGAAGGGAATGGCAAACCTCTGGATAAATTAACTAAATTGGAGTCAACTTGAAGGTACATAACAACAAGTAAACATGATTCCAAGAATTACCTGTGTATCTACATTTCATTAATATTGTTCTACATAGTTGATTCCAATTATTTTGAATTAAGTTTTAGCATTCTCCAGTAGCCGTTATAACAACATTATAAAAAGGTACACCAGGATCATCCTAATAATGCAGATGGGGGCTAAAGCTGAGCGAGACCACCTAGGGAGTGCATGACAAAAAAGGATTTGAAACAGACTGATTTATTCACAGCTTAGTCTTGGTTAACTTGAGCTCTTCAGTGTTCAATTACACAATCCTTGGCTTAAATCCTATTTTAGCCCTGGTTAGATTACACCTATTTGAATCGATTAGATTATCTGCATAGCAACTCACTATTGAATAGTTGATTGACTGGATCTGCTCTAGTTGGGATTAACTAACATCCTGTTTAGTGACATACACAGGCGTAAGTTTTATGCCTTAGTCAATGCAGAGGTTGGTATTCCCTTCCTCCATGCACACTGATCACAGTACCTCCCAACCTTCTGTAGAGTTGCTGCAGCCCCCGCCCCACTCCACACCTGGTGGAGGTGGGGGATGGCCATTGGGAGCTGCAGTGACTCTGACTGATCTGTGTTTTGGAGAACAGCAGCTGTAGTGCAGTTCCACGTGCAGAACTATTATGCTATGCTGGGCCATAGAGCATTGCAGCAAATGTGTGGTAGGGTGAAAGTAAAGAATCAGAAAGCCAAATGAGAAAACAGCTAATACACAATAGGATTTTATCATTGCTTTTCATTTCAGAAAGCTTCACACTTTAGAATTAATAAATATGCTTTGCTAAGAAGATTGGACACAATCAAGTTAGAGGAGCTTGGGTGCAAGAATTGCACGAATACAGCCTGATCGTTCCTTAGATGTTTCCAGTGCAGTAACTCTTAGCTCCCTCAACTCATTTTGCAGATCATGGCTAGTTATGCAGGCAACAAAATTTGGCCACAACTTATTCCAGTAACAAAGGAAACATTACTTCTCTTGTTTTCAGAAGGACATTTATGGAATCCAACCACATATTGAAAGTGTTGGGGAAACACATGGAGAGGAAAAACAGGATTTGGAGAAGTGTCTGTTGACCAAAGCTAGAGCAATCAGTTGTTGATGGTATAGTGTCCAATCCAGGACTGAAACAAGAGTTTCATTTCTGCTCAGATTCTTGTTCTGGTGAAGGGGGAGACTAGATCGAGAATGTTTTATCTAGTAGACTGCTTTGTAGTTGTAAAGCTGCTTAACAGAATAAAGGAACTGCAGTTAGAAATGCAGGCACACACATAATTAATAAGCAGTTTCATAGTCCACTGCCAGCCTTATGAACCATGGATTTCAGTGTGAACTATATCCAGGTCAATATAGGATTGAGCCATCTGTAAGCCAAAATAGCACCATGAGAAATACGCTTGAGCAGCACAGGAAAATCCTAAAGTTTGCAGAAATGTTATAAGTGAAACCAAAGCAGTCAATTCTGTCTGCCCACCCCTGAACACAGCTCAATGTGGACTAAGCATGTTCAGTTACTACAAAATATTAAAAGCAGTTTGAAAATAAAATTGAGGGTGGGGGTAATTAGCTGACAGGAAGTGGCCAGTGATGACAGGGGTATTTGTTGAAGCTTCAGGTTGGCAGATTAGATGACAGATCATGCAGAACAGATGTGGAAGTGGAAGGTGTACAAATACGGCTTAAAACCTATACTGAGGATTGGGAGTATAACTTTATGTTCATGGAGTTATGCAGTAGCTCCATTAGTGAACTGCAGTGTTCCACAACCCAATGTGCATGCGTTTCTGCACGCTCAATGCACATCCATTTGTAATGGCAATGCATGGGCAATTCCACTTACATAGCCTTGAACATTCCACATCTGTCAAAAATGCCCAACTGCTTCCATAGGGAACTTACACACCTATAAAATAACAACAGGACTCCAGCCTATATGTCAGTACTTCTTCCCTCGTCTCTTTCTCTCCCTTCTCTCTCTCTGTCCAGTGGATAGAAATAGGGGAAGGAGAGAGATGTAGCAAAGAAGGATGAGAGAAACAGATATGAAAAAGGTTACAGCACCATTTGTAAAGTTACTTTCCTGGTTCCTAAACATGGGGAAATTAGGCAAACCTCAAAAGGAAGCCGATCCTCCATCTTGAGCCAACAGATCCCTTGCATCATTTTGTTATGGGATCTACTATTTTCTATTTGTCTTCAAAACCTTCAGTGCCAGTTGCTATGCAGATGCTACCACTTCAGACATGTTACAAGAACTAAGACAGACTTGAAATGTAGAACAAATATGATGGTTTACCATACCTGTAACTCTCTTGACTACTAGTACTGAGGTATAACAGCAGAGTGCAGCTGCTGCTAATATTCTATATTGGAAATCCAGAGAATTGACATCTAGAATACAGATATCTAAAAGCTGTAAAAAGAAACCACATACAGAGTTAGAAATTGCATTATATCCAGTCCATTTAGGTATCCAACAAGTACAACATCAGATAACTCAGCTAAACATTGTAGCATTACATAGGGATTACAAAAAAAAATACATTAGTTACATACACTCTAGCAACAGCAGCTGCAACACAAAGCTCATGCTAATTGGGCTATTAAATTGTGCTTTCACCACAACTCAGCCTTTGAGTAGAACTAGCCACAAGATTACCTAACTCAAAGGTTTTAAATCTGGATTTTAATAAACTGGGTTAAACTTGAAATGCCTGCAAATTACTGCAAGGGCAACCAGATGTCAGTTGTGGGATCAACTTTTTTTTTTTTTAAAAAAGAATAAAATCCCAAGATATGCCAACTAGAGCCAAGATGCAACAGACAAAGAACTTAAGAATTCTGCACCCAGGAAATTGACGTGAGTACCATAACTGAATGGAGCACAGAATCCATCTACACAAAAATCCACTTCTGATTAACCCAAGCTCTTTTCATTGCAGCAGTAAAGTTTAGGGCAGAAGAACAATTCAACAATGTTGTCATTGTTGAACAACTGACAGCCAGAAACCACTACTGATCCATTGTAAATCACCCACAGACCTACATCGTGCACCTCTCATTTCTTGACATCATCATTGTGCTAACGCACACACTCCAAACACAGAATCATCCACGCTGGATCAGATAAAAAGGCTACCTAGACCAACATTCTGGGAAGCCTATAAACAGGACATAAGCAGGAGATTGCTGTTGTGCTTGTTTCCCCAGCAGCTGTTATAGAGAGATATACCCAATTAAATGCAAATGAGTTATTTGGGTACTGGGCAAAAGAGGACTTTTCCCATCTCTAGTTCTTTTGAAATTGAAGGGTGCATTGAGAAACATTTTACAGTGTTGAGGTCAGAAAAACTGAGTCCCTCGAAGTATTTTGAAGGAAACAGACATATACCCTTCACATCGTGACCAAATGTTTTGTACTCAAAATATGTGTGCTTGAGGACAATGTGACATTACAGAGTGCTCTTAGAGACAAACTGACATAGTCTAAGCCATATAGCAAATGGAAATGAGAAAAAGAGCTGTGAACAGCTGCATAAGCAAGAATTTAAAATATTTCCAGCTCATGGCTGGAAGCATGCTTCCCAATTACACCCCCTGCCCTTTTCATATTCAAACAATCAGTGCAAGATGTCTCAGCTCTGACTGATGGCTGCTCTAAGAAGCTGAGATCTCTTCCTGTAGATCTGCATTGCTCACTTGATGCCATTATACACCATATATGCTGGAACAGGAACTCACCTGTGCTATTTCAATAAATTTTTCCTGAGAATACTGAGGTAGCAACACCTTTGGAACATCTTTCACAGCATCCACCTGGAGATAAAGGTTCAGCCAAGAGACTATCGTTACTGGGCACAGCTCCCACTTTAAAGCCTGTAGAGAGTTGAACATCATAACAAAGGTTTTAGAATAGACAAAGTGCAGTAGTTTAGCCATAGGGTAGCTGAATATCTCTAATCTCAGCAAGTCAAATTCCATTCACTTGCTTTCACTGAACTTTGGCAGAGTTCTCACATTAGGAGATGGGACAGACCTGTTCTGCATGATGCTGGTGACACTTCAGAGATTATTCTATTCTCGCCCCTTCCCAAAATATTAGGGTTTTTTTCATGTAAAGCTGTGGCGGGGGAAGGCTGACTCAGAGCATAAGCCCCATGCGTCATCTGTACATTTTTATTTTTATTTTATTTATTTATTTATTTACACCCCGCTCTTCAGCCACAAGGCTATCAGAGCGGCTTACAAATTGTTTTTAAGCAATAGCTATTTACACATCTACACTGCATTAAACAGTTTCCAATGTGTGTTAGCTAATTGCCCCCACAAGTTCAAATCTTTGTCTGTTGTTTTGAAAAACAAAGCCCTTGCTTCATGAAATATATCCAAGAATTCATAGTGCTCCCATTTTCTGGGAATGAATGCTTCTCCAAGTGAAGTGCTCCCATTAACAGATTAAAACAAAAGAAATTTCCCCTTAAAGCCATGCAAGTAGCCACACGTTATTCCATCACATGTGTATGTATATGCCTTCAAGTTGCCTGTCAACTTATTCCATCACATACCCATATGTATAAGTCTAAACCTTTTCAGAATCTCTACACTAGAGGAACTGCTTAATCAGAAGCAGAACGGTCCTCCCTCCATCCCAACTGCCATTGCCCTGGCCAAGGAGGGAGAAAAGGAAAGTCAGGCCCAGAAGTGGAACAGCCCTCCCTCCATCCCAACTGCCATTGCCCTGGCCAAGGAGGGAGAAAAGGAAAGTCAGGCCCAGAAGTGGAACAGCCCTCCCTCCATCCCAACTGCCATTGCCCTGGCCAAGGGAGGAGAGAAGGGAATGCTAGACTTAATCCCTTCTCCTACTCCCATCCTCTTTCCTTTTGTATCATGTCTTCATTAGATTGTAAGCTTAAGGGCAGGGAACTGTTTTGTTGTTCTTTTTCTTGTAAAGCGCCATGTACATTGATGGCACCATAGAAATAAAAGATAATAATAATAATCACTTAGGCAGTCTTGATAAAGGACTCAGAGCTATCGTTAATCAAAGGTGAGGTTTATAACAACATACTTCTCTTTTATACTAGTGGTTTCCCAGAAGATTTTGCAGTATACATCAAATTTAGGTGAGCTTGTTTTTAGCAATCCTTCTATTTGTTCTAATTAAGAAACCAATATGATACAGTGGTCAACACTTTTATTTTGTTACCTTCAGTACAATGAGCTCCATCCTTATAATATCCTCTTCACTGCAAGCACCATCGGTAACATAGGCAAATTCCTGTAGTTTCGGGGCATATATCTCCTTATTAAAAGAAGAAAAGAAAGATCAAAAAAGGTGTTATGAATATAGTGTGCTGGATGCAAGACAGAATTTCTAAAATGGTTGAACAGAGCACTCTACAATCAGTAGTAGATTTCAGTTTTAGAGACTGGAAGCCTAATTCAGGTGCGTTTTTTCAGGCCTCTGTGTGATCACCCATGAAAGTGCATCATATTGGCAGCTTTTGAGCTGGATCACATATGCCTGTTTATATAAATCCCTTTCTCCATATGGGAGTGGGCAAACAATAGGTACAGTTACTTATATCATCATACTTAGAAACATTCACTATGAGAACACACAGTTGTGATGACCAAACATATGAGTCAGTTTACAAAACTGATACTCCCATACAAATCCCAATAGATCATGAAGCCATTGGCTACTGTCTAAACTGTCATAACAATTTGTTGTGTTTCTTCATTGGAGCACTAACTCATGCCAAGACTTGCTTTAGCAGATGATGATGATGATATTTATTTCTATCCCACCTTTCTCCCCAAACTGGGACCCAAGACAGCTTACCATTTAAAAAAGAATACAGCTAAAAACATACAAAAAGTGAGCGTTAAAATGGGATAAAACTTTCGACAATACTAAAATGATTTAAAACTTCATTTAAAAAGATAAATACCATTTAAAGATCAGAAGGACAGCAAGGAGGGGGCCATTTCGCGTCCCCCATCAACTGTGTGAGAAGGGACTCTCCTAGGGATCTCAGCCTGGGCAGGCTCATATAGGGAGGTACCGCCTGCCAGATATCCTGGACCTTAGCCATATAGGGCGCAACAAAACCACCACAAACATAAGAGGCAAAGCTGGAACTAGAAATCAATTGTTCTGGGCCCAAATCTTTTACTTCACCCATAACTCACAATGCCTTTTCAGATCTACAGGGGTCTCAAATTACTTTCAATAGATTATAATCAAGGTTACCATTGATCATTGAATGTGATGAACTACTGTATTTGATGTGGCATGCATTTTCTTCCCCAAATCAAGAACAAATATGCACTATCACTACAAGTAGGCAAGATAGTATTAGTGAGCTCAGTCTTCCCAATACTAAGACTCCAATTGTGAATTTTTAATTAAGGTGGGACCAAAAATGCTCAGATACAGCATTTGTGTTAAAAAAAATTCTGTGAAGAAAAAGCATATTTTTGAAGACTGAGGGAGGTTAGAGGAATTACTGGGGGTTTTCTGGTCAAGGTGTGCATAATACACACATGGTGGCAAACGGCCATACAGTATTCGTTTTTTGAAGGAACCGTTAAAATCTTTGCCATAGCTTGAAAGTAAAACAGAGATGAGAATAGCATTCCCTCAGAATGAAAACAACATTATGTGATGCAGCATCATTCCCACCAGATAATTCTCAATAAGAATGTTGTATCACTGAGGCTTATTGTTTCTGTCCCACCCCAGCTATTCAAAGTGTTGGACAAAGCTGAGCAGGATACTTTAATGGAATAGTCAATTTTAATAGGTGGAGACTGGATCATGCTAATAAACTCAAGCAGGCACTAGTTATTTCCAGCAAGTAGGACTCATCAATTCACAAGGCCTCAACAGGGACAACCCAGCAAATACTTTTAAAGTATGTACACACAGTTTAGTTCCAGAAATGAAACCATAAAGGCACAGACAATGAAGACAAAATGTTTGGGTTTGCAATAAGCCATCCTGAATATTTAAATAATATGGTCACTGTAGGAAGTCATGCTTTGCATGCTTCCTGTACTGTTAGAAACAATCACCCCACTCAGCTATTAAGCTTGCTGGAGGATCTTGGGTCAGTCACCATCTCTCAGCCTGTACTACCACATCCTGGGCTAAGAACAAAAGCCAAGCTAGCAATGTGATTGTACATCTCCAGTGGCAGTCAGGACTAACCTATCAAAAGCCCTGTGGTGTCACTAAGGCTGGTGTCACACACACACCCCAACAGTATACCTTGTACAGTTTGGCTTTTCTGCAACCCCTTAGTGCCGCCACTACAAAAGCCATTATTAGTATGGGAACTGTGCAGTTTAAACATTTTAAAATTCTACTCAGAAATATGCCAACCTTCCCATTTTTTTCTCAGCTGTTTCATCAAATGAGCTTTTATCAGCCATGTTTGGATGGAGTTTTTATTGGATGGAATATTCATTTTTTTTGAGTTTTTATTGGATGGAATATTCATTTTTTGCATATACTATCCTGAAATTCTTTTTTTCTGGATGAAGAAACAATTTATACATTCTTAAAAATAAAACAATACATTCAACACAGTTACCAGGTTTAAAAGGTTATACTGCCAGATATATAATTGGGAGTTACTCCATAAAAAAACTACTTACCTCAAGCTTGGCAGCAATGAACAGTGTTGTAATTCCTATGAGCTGAAGCATAGTTTTGTTTATGTTTTTTTGAGTCAGCATGAATCTGTCAAAAAAGTCTTGTGCCAAGTAGAAAGTTTCCCTGTGAAGCATGTATACTTCACACACCTGTAACAGAACGAACTTCGTTTATATACGGTCGCTTGAACTGAAAACAATATCCTGAATACCAAGCAAAAACATTTCCCCCTTTTGTTTATCTTTATTTTTTTAAAAAAAAAACAAATGGTTTGAATACAAGAAAATGAAACAAAATATGCTACCTATATACAGCAGGATTTCTAAAATGTATCTTTTTAATAAGAGAAATGACTATTATTTCAAAAGGTTTCCAGTCCCAGAATCTACACCTTTGTCATATACAGTCTCTCTCTCTCTGGCTTTTCTTCGCAAACAAAGATTCAGGAAAGACTCATCCCGCGCTTTATGCAAGCGCGCTGATGACTGAAAAGGCCAATCCGAGTTAAACAAGTCCGGTTACAGAAAACACAGCAGAGGGTCTCCTTGGGTGATGTTTCCTGGTTGTGGTTCTTTCTGCGTTGTCGTTTCTCTTCAAGACTTGTTCAGCGTGAGCTCTCAAATAAACCTACAGCATTGTGGATAGTGCGTCTCCATGCCTCCTGATGTGAGGCCAGGGCGGACCATTGTTGGTGATCAATGTGGCCGAGCCTGAGATGTTGTTTCAGGGAGTCCTTGTATCACTTTTTTGGAGCGCCCCTCTTACGCTGACTCATGGCGAGTTCACCGTAGAGTACTATTTTTGGGAGGTGATGGTCCTCCATCCTAGAAACGTGCCCTGCACGGCGCAGCTGTGTTCTCAATATCATGGCCTCAATGCTGGTGATCCCTGTTTGCTCAAGGACAGCAACATTCGTCACATAGTCAGTCCAGTGTATATTTAGGATTGTGCGTATACACAGTAGGACCCCCATATCTGTTGATTCATTATCCACTGATTCAGTTATCTGCAGGACACAAACAGCACAACTACCATAGAGTCTTCCTAGAAAATGCATCCTCTCCAGTCCTCCAAGGCAACTCTATGGTATTTTAAACGTCCCAATGGAAGTCCCATTATTTTGAATGGTGTTCGCTGTTATCCATGGTTTTCGGTATCCAGGGGGCCCCCTGGAACCAATCCCTAGCAGATACAGGGGTCCTACTGTATTGTTCCAGTAGATACAGCTAGATCTAACACATATCCTTCGAATTTGAAGGAATTCCCAATACAAAGTTCTGGCAGCCACAACCAGGTGAAAGAGTAAGACTTCTTTCTTTATATTGGCATCAACATTTTGAAAAGGTTATCATCTTAGGGAACAATGGTACATACTTATGTGTAAGGTGACCTCATGTATATATCGAGGGCAGGTTTGGGGGCCAATATGATAGATTTTGATATGACCTGTGGATAAATCAACGGTAAAACTTGTGGGGCTCAACATGGGGCTCCTCAGAGCCATTCTGTGGACAGGCAAAAGTTCCAGCGCCACCTCAGGAGGCCAGCTGCCCCTGGCTGCCACAGCTGCCATTTTCCCACCCAGATATTCAAAAAGGCCTTTCACCACTCTAAAAGAAGCACAGACCCCTTCTACTCCCTCCGGTGGCTTTTAGCAATGCCTGGGTGGAAGAATGGTGGTGATGGTGGCTCTTTGGCCCTTCCCTGCTGCATCAGAGAAGTGGTCAGAGCAAGAGTGGAGTGGGCCATTGCTTCCTTCAGGTTTTCCCATCATGGACTAAGCTCCCAGACTCTCGGAGCATACTTCGTGCAGAGAGAGCCTGAAAGAAGTACCTGCCCTCTCTGCTGCGGTGAGGAGAAAGCAGGAGCCATTGCTTCCTTCAGGCTTTCATAGCTTAGTCCATGTTGAGAGAGCCTGAAAGAACCCCTCTACTCTGTCTACCATGGTGGAGAAGCCCCAAAAGAGCCACTGGAGAGAGAACAGAGGTGGCTTTTTAAAGGTTCTTCTGACTCCTAATCTCCCCACACTGGTGGACAAGCATCAAAGAGCTGTTGCTATGGTGGGGAGAATGGAGGGAACTGGGGCTTCTTTTTGATTCTTCTGACTCCTTCTAATCTCCCTGGCCTGTGGCTCTCACCATAGTCCCCCTAGGGTAAGCCTCCTGTAAAAGAAGCACTGAACACACTCTCCCTGCCTCAGCAGGGAAATACAGGTCAACGCCCCACCATCTACAAGAAATATGTTCCAAGACCCCCTGTGGATACTGGAAACCATGGATAATAGGGATTTTTATTTTCAATGAGAGAAATGCCAGAAGTTGACCATAGACTCACATTGGGGGACTTAGACATGCCTACAGAGAACATATATTTTTGGATGTGGATAAGTGAAACCATGGATACCGAATCTATGAATACGGGGGTTGGCCTGTGCCAAAGATTTCCCTGCCAAAGCAGGAAGAGTGCAGGGAGCTCACTGTTTCTTTTACAGGATGCTCGTGGAAGGACTAAGCTCTTGCCATAGTCCGTCCAGGGACAGCCTCCTCTAAAAGAAGCGTCGAAACTCCACCACCACTTCTCACTGCCTCAACAGGGAAATCTTTGATATTTTCCTGCTGAGGCAGGGAGAGTGGGGGGAGTCGGTGTTTTTTCAGGATTTCCCTGCCATGGTGGGGGGTCAGCACTTCTTTTAGGACACCCTCTGCTGTCCCCCCCACCATGGCAGAGAAATGCCAAAGACCCACCGTCAGTTTTCAAGCAGAATGATCATTATGACCCGTGTACAAATAGACCCAGGTTTCTGGCGTCGATTTTTGGCATAATGTTTTTTACTTATACACAAGTATATACAGTAATTTTTTCCTACACACAACACATGAGATTATGCACATGTAACATAAAGCCCACAAAACGTTGAACTGGGTTGCCAGTACTCTACATCATTGGCTGTCTTAGCTAGGGCTTGATAGAAGCTATAGTCCAATAACATCTGGAGGGCCACATGTTCCCCAGCTGTACCCCAGCATGTCGTTAATGGACTTAACTATAGATGGCCAATACTCTTACTCTTTTTATCCACCAGCAGTGGAGAAAAATCACCACTCACTCTTTCATACTTCCAAAAAACATTTGACCTCCTATCTGACAGTTTAGCAGGCTGAAGCATCATCTTGAAATGTACTTCAATTAATAAAGAAGCAAGAATATATGAATTTGCCATTGTCTAAAGCTAAGACCATTCTTCCAGTCATTGGGACCAAGAGGCCTTTTGGAACAAGGGACCCACTGAAGTAAACAGCTTTTTGTTTCAGCACTTATTTTTACATAGAGCAAGTGTACAGAGAAGGGACTGTGCTACTTGTCCAACTTCCGTTATTCTTCCCAACCTGGTGGATAGAGTTTTGCCATGATGTCTGCCAAAGAAGCACCTGATAGATGTTGGACCTCTAAGTGATGAATATCCTTGATCACATAGTGATCCTGATCATTGGAACAATTATAAAGCTGCGTGCCCACATATTTATAGAGATTGTGCTGAATACATGTCCTTCAAGAAGAGGAGTATGTGACACAGAATGGAGACAGAAGGGCAATCTTATTTTTTCCCCTCTTCACGTGTTTACCCTATGCATGGAGAAGGTGGGGGAAAGGGCTCAGGTATGCTTTGAATTACATTTAAATGCCCCCTTTCCTTATTAATTCAGCATGTGAAGAAGCCCTAATAGCAATAGTCTATCTAACCACATTAGTTAAATTCCACTCCACAGGGATATAAAAGAACACAAGTCTACGAATGCCAAAGGTTTTTCCAGTATAAAATCAATACATTGTAATACATCCAAGCAAAAAAGGGGCAACCACTGGCCATCCCACATCATAAGACAGAGGGAAGCTTTAACAATATTAAATCACCAACATTTAGATGAAGTAGATGATTTCTCTCTAGAGATGTAATGGTGATTATAGCCAAAACATCATTTTGCAGAAACCAACACAGTTCTAAATTTAAAGAAACTCCACACTGAGGCTAGGAGCAGTTTTCTATTGGTCGATTTGTATAGGACAATCTAATTCTGCAAATTCAATTCTAATTTCATTAACACCCAATGTAGTACTTTCCAACAAACATTTATGAACTATATTTGTTGGTTTCAGTTTCTCTGAAAATATAATTACAGCAATGCTCCTAGCACAGCAGGAATGGCTGAAGCACTCAGGCTTGATAGTCTACATACAGATACCAAACAGTGTGGCAATTGTAAATGTTGTCATAGTGCATAGTGCACCCAAAGATAGCTGATAAGTACACTATTATATTGAAAATGGCAATCACTGTTGATCAGGACCTATCAGTTCATCAGTTCAAAGTATAGATCCCACAGCCAATCCACTTCTTCCATAAGGACTGTCTCACAATCTTCAATTTAGGATTATCTCTTAGAGTTGCTTTAACATAACTATTTCAATCAAACTGCAACTGACAAGAAATTGTATAGCTAGAAACTGAGATCACAGGAGTCCTCTAGTACAACTCATAACACACTTACGATTCAATACCCACCTCCAGAAGCCAGTCAAGTAGGATTGATCTCATGTGTGGCTGCAGGCTTGAGTGTAGAGATGTGAAATGCTTGCAGTGAGAATATTTGCTTTCTTTTTTGAGAATGTTGAACCAGACATCTTTAGAACTTCCCCAACTGAAACCAAGACATATATTTAAGTTTCAGCATAGAAAAAAATAGGTTTGTCAGTATAACATAGACTGCATTGGCAAAAAAATTATTCCATTGGGTTGACATGACATGTTTTGATCTGGTGAATACAATTTATTATTCCTAGTTTATATCATTTTAATTTTTAGAAGTAGTCCTATGTACAGCTTATGTGGATTTCATGGCATTGATCTGCCAAGTAAGTTTATCATTTAATAAATTTGTAGCTGCCTTCCAAGTAAAAATATATTACTTAATTTTGCATTCAGACCAAATTATTTGTAACACAGGAGATTGTGATGGGATATCCTGCCTTTTTTAGAACCTGAAAGTAGCTGTGGGTATCCTTTAAACCTTGTACTGTTTCCATGATCTAATTCTTAAACACCTCCAATGCAAACTTGCCCGATTTCCCCAACCCCCTCATTCATGAATATCCTACCACCTCCAACAGCTGCCACCTCAATATAAGAAGTGCTTGGGCTGCTTTAAGTTTGGAAATACTGTAACAGATCTTTCATTTCATATATAAGCCCACTGCTCACAACACTGAACTTTGTAATATTATTTTAATAAGCAGCAATAAACAGGATGTCTGCTCTTTAAACCACAGTCACTGATATGAGATTCACAGGTCTTAAGGTGACCAAATGTTAACAACGGTTTCATTTACTCTATTTCACATGAAACAACAGCACCATAAATTTGACAGTTCTGAAACTGACCTCTCATGCCAATTTCTCTTTTGAGAGTGGACAAATGACACAAACTAGGCACTAAGATTTGTTTGTTGTATACCAGAAAGGCAGAACCTGAGCCTTCTCAGTATTTTCAGACTCTATTTCCTATCATCCATGATTATTTCGCATGCTAGCTAGGGCTAATGAGTGCTGGAGTCCAACAACATCTGGAGAGCGATATGTTCCTCACTGTCACTGTATACAAAATGCATTGTTCCATATCTCTCTCCAAAGCTAGAGATATCTGACCAACTACACAGTAACAGTATTTGATGAGTTGCAGCTATGATCTTTTCAAGGATTTTTCATGGATTGAAATGTAAATGTATTGTGTTCTGAAATGTAACTGGTCTATCAAAGTTTCACAACTATATTATCTTTTTTACATTGTCCTTGAAAATATACAAAACACTGAAGTTGAGGGGTAGAAACAAGACCTTCAAAATGCTACCTGTATTTTTAATTGTATTGGGCTTCTGCATTTTCCAAATAGCACTAGAACCAGATTTTAGAACACCACTATTCCTGCTGATATAGTGTAGTATAGCAACATCAAAATTGCTTTTAATCACAGTTAGTTTACCTAAGTTCTGGTAGAGGCGATGGGTTTATGAAGAGGTTTCTGAACCTGTATTTTTTGAATCTGGAGAAGTCAGTGGTTGTTGCTTCTTTGTGAGGAGTTTCTATTATTATACAAGGGGAGACACCACCTGATATTGTGGATGGCCAACAACTCTACAAATGAGATATTGAGAGTTAATTAAGAAAAAGAACATAATAAAAAGCATGATAGCTTAATGATAAATAACAGTACTTCTATTCCAGCTTTGAGAAATATTTCCAAAAACTTTAAGTAATACATTATATGGACCAACAACTAATATTACTACTACCTTTTGGAAATTACATCTGAAATCACTGGAGTAAGAAAACAGTTGATGTTATAGTACATAAATCTATATTTACTATATTTAACATTCTGACAAGATAATGTCCTAGTGTAAACAACACTCAGTGTAAACAATACTCAGTATAAACAAACAAACTGCAGTATTATTAACCTATATACTAAATAGCTAACACCCACTGCTTTTCATAACAGTGAAATAATATAAGCCACATGACAACAGCAGGTGAACACCTTAAACTATCTACATCCTAGAACAGGAATGGCCAACTACAGCAGGCCAAGGACTAATTTTCTACTCCTGAAGGCCACAAAGGCTGCCAAAAAACAAAAGTGGAAGTGCTCAGAAGTGTACTTCTGATTTTTTTTAAAAATGGGTTTTTTTTAATGTAAGGTAAATAGTGCAGGTGGCCCTGCATTCTATTTAAGAGATGAATTGGAGACGTCCAGGAGAGGTGCTTTTTTGGTCCAGAAGAAGAGTTGTCTAAGAATTCCATAAAAACTAAGGGCCACCAAAACCAAACCAAACTTGGGGGGAGGGGGCACATGCAGCCTGGGGGTCCCACTTTCCCACCTGTTTTAGAAAATGCAATTGTAGGGCACTGTTTATGCAGCTCAGTACTACCTTAATTTCATACTGATGCTTCATGCTGTGTTCCTCCTTTCCCTTGGAGTCCTTTGGAAAGCAAGCATAGATGCACACTGATTATCAACAAAGCAGTAGCCAGCAAATATGCAGTTCTTCAGATACATCAAGAATGCTTCCCTCAGAAAGAAGTACTGATTTTTGAAAGGCACATATTAACTCCAAAACATCTATGAAACCAAGCATCACAGTAAAACAGTGATGATATAAAGATTTTCCATAATCAAAAGCAGGGGGGGAAATACTTTAGGTCTATAACCCACAAACAGTAATAAGGCCTTAATAACATCCAGTCCCATAAAATAATCAATAGGTATAGTTCTTTTGTCGCTCTCCCACACATATTATTACAGGAATAATTCAGTTTAACAAAGCCTTTGACAAAAAAAAAAGCTTCTTTTTACGAAGTCTTTTTATGCCCACCCAGCCACCTTTCCTTCTTAGCCTCTGTCTAGCTATAAGGAGGGCTTTTCTTTTTAGCATCATCAGCCTTGGGAGGATTGTGAAGAAGGAACAGAGAAACACAGACTTGCAGTACTGGGTAGTAGCATCATGCCTGCAATGAACAATGCAATGAAGTTTGAGCTGGGCTAAGGAGCAGGATTCTACTCTAGCCGATCCTATTGTAGCTCTCTCTGCCTACTTACAACAAGCAAGGTAAACAGCAGCTGCCTCTGGAATCCCTTACTCAGCATGTGTGAACAGCAAATAGAGAGAAAAGTGTGAAGAGAAAAGAAGCCTGCTTGGCCAGCTACTTCAAAAGAGTAAAAATATGTACAGTAGATCTATAAGTTTGGCCAAAAATGGAAATCCTAACAAAAGTGGAGGTTAATGAAAGAAAAAAGTCATCCCTGGATATATTTTGGAAAAAAGGCTTCAAGTGGTCTCTAGGAAGTTCCAAATGTTCTTCTTTACTTATGACTTACCTGACCTGGTTGTTTCATTTCACTTATTTTTAGTTTTGAACAAAAAGTTCATTGAAAAATATTGAAGTGCTCTTCTTTTTTGTGTGGTGTAGGAACCTATCCCTATTCTTTCCATGTTATATCTGCCTTTCATACTAATTTTTTTTTGTTAAACTATATTTACTGAAGTATACCTGTATTCAATACTCTGTGTTGTATGCATGTGGTACACATGCAGGGGTAATGCCAGGGTTGAGGGATTCCTGACAGTGTCACCTTGTTCCTCTCCCTAGGGTAAGCTTTCTTGTGGTTACAGGAAAAACCATTCTGGTTTCAGTTTTCCACAATACATTACTACAGCAAATCTAAATTTGTGTGCAGTTCACAACAGACTAAAATTGGGGGTCTGCCCCTGTAAGACCTTGGCAAGAGCCAAGTATGCCAGCCCTGTAAGCAGATATTACTATCATGAAGGGATGAGGTCAACAGATAAAGGTTTACTTAACACAACAGTGAGTTCTTGGCTGAGACTTGAATCATGCAGTTTCCGCTCATATTCTTCATCACAACTCTACCTTAAATTCATGAAACTTCTTTAACTGCTACTCACTTGCATTGCTTTTCTTTTTCTGTTCTGAAGAGACGTTGGTACCTGCAGTTCTTGTGGAGATGTATCCTGGCAAGGCTCATGTAGTTTAGCTTGCAAACGGCCGCTGTAGAAAGGGAAAGACATTTTCTTCCATCAAGACTGTATGCTACATATATCAGAAAGACAACAGAGTCCTGTGGCACTTTGTGTGACTAACAAATAGATAATAGCATGTGTTTTCATGGACTATAACCCACTTCATTATATGCATGTAGAATTTTCTAGACATTCAGGTAAATACATAGTATGTGCAGATGGAGTGGGACTGTAAACAATTAGGTTCAGAAGGAAATTAATTGTACTGATAATGCAATTACATACAGTATAGCTTGTTTGAGAAATGGCATGTTACCTGCGTCTTGACATCGTATTAAAATCCCAGATACTTGCCTGCAAATGAGAGAAGATTTTATATTAAATCAAAGTATACACAAAGCATTATTTAGCTCAAGTTACATCCAATTTCCTATGTACGCACACCAACTGCATATTCCCTCATCTAAAGCTGCTGAAATATCTGAGACCAAGAACAAAGAACTGATGAACTTAGGTGCATCCAAATTTGATTATCCAAGTGCTTACCAAAACATTGCAATGTACAGTTTGCCTCTCGTATCCATGGGGGATATGTTCCAAGACCCCCTGTGGATACATGAAACTGTGGATAACAGGGAATCCTATTATTTTCAATGAGACACACACCAGAAGTTGACCGTAGAATCACATTGGAGGACCTAGAAATGCCTAGAGAGGACATATTTTTTCTGGATGTGGATAAGTGAACCCATGGATTCCAAATCCGTGGATACAGGGGTTGACCTATACTAGCAACAGCAAAGCAGTGCTCCACAGAAGCAGGCACTTGTTGCCTCCTGGCAGTCCTGTGCTTGGAACAGGAAGTCATCGGGGCAAACTGCCCATGCTAGTCATTCTAGCCCCAGAAAGAAACCTTGCACACCTGAATTAAGGGCATTCAATCATAAATACAGAGTACCACAACCTCGCAAAGTAGGGACATCCCTATGAACTCACTTCATCTTAGCCAAGGCAGCAGTTTTGTTTGTATATATAAAACAAACATCCTCTTCATGTCATCCTCATCATCCATGCACATAGTGGTCAATTTCAGGTTCAAGCAGTTTTTATCTGCTGCCTCTCAATATCAGGCAGTAACTATTTTGTTCCACCTTCTAATCCCTTGCTGGAGGCACCATTATTATATCCCTTATCAAAAAAATGGTACAACCAGGAACAATTCACTGAGTTACAAGTACTGTACATCAATAAGCATCACAAAGGTTTACAGTTGTCCCTTCATATTCACTGGGGTTTAGTTCCAGGACCCCTGTGGATACCAAAATCTGTGAATACTCAAGTCCCATTATATGCAGTGGCATAGCAAAATGGTGTCCCTTATATAAGATGGCAAAATCAAGGTTTGCTTTTTGGATTATTATTTTTTAAGAATATTTTCAAGCCGTGAATACTTAAATCTGTGAATACCAAATCCGTGGATACAGAGGGACAACTGTACAGTTGTCCCTTCACAATTGCTGGGGTTTGCTTCCTGGACCCCCCTCCGTGAATACCCAAATCCGTGAATACTCAAGTCCCATTACATGCAGTGGCATAGCAAAACGGTGTCCTCTATATAAGATGGCAAAATCAAGCTTTGCTTTTTGGATTATTATTTTTTAAGAATATTTTCAAGCCGTGAATACTTAAATCTATGAATACCAAATCCGCAGATATGGAGGAACAAACTGTATATATTTTACCATGAACACCATCAAAATCAAGTCACTCCCACACAGGCTGCCTTGTTGATAACTGGGACAAACATCTGTGTGCATCCATAGCTAGTTTATATACAAACATATTGTATGTACAGAAATCATATATACAAAGGGATCTCCCCCCACCCCAGATCTTTTATGATGTACTTTCTCCAGACATTTATGATGGGGGGTGGGTGGGCTTATTGCTTATGATGACTACCACAAAGGGACACATTGTGGTTTGTTTATTCACTTTTTTTAAAAAAGGAAACAAACATCCCTTGGTGTCCTCCCCTGTGTTTCTGCTGGGGTTGCCACTTCTTCTATCCCTCCTTGCCAAGCTGGGGATGGGGGGTGGCTGTAGACAACCCCCCCCTCCCGCCATACGCGGTTCTCGGGCTCCGCGCCAATTTGCAGAAGGCGGCAAGAGAGGCGAGCTGGACTCCTGGGTGTCCTCCTCTCCGACTGCCTCCACCCTCCTCCGCGGCTAAAATTCCCGCTGGCTTGAAAGGGGTGCAAAGTTTTAAAAAAGAGGGGGTGCAGAAAGAAAATAAAAAAGAGGCTCAGCCAAAAAGATTTGGGGTGGGAAGACCCAGGAGGGAGACAGTTCAGGCGGGGGGTGGGCGGGCAGGAGAACCCCCATAGGAGGAAAAAATGAGAGAAGATACATCCTGAGAAGTGGGGGTCCTATATCTGTACCCCAATATACAGAGTGCAAAGGAAGGGAGGGAAGGAGCTTGAACCCCGGTTCCTCTTTCCCTCCTTCTCTTCAGTTTCCCTCCAAAGAGAACAAATTCCACACAAGCCACATTTGCCCCCCTTCCACCCGCCAAAAGGACAGATCAACAAAATACACCCCCTCTTTCACACACACACACACACACCCCTCACTGCCCGCCAGGAGGAAAATCAAGGGCCAAAATGTGTGGGTATGTTATTTGGGGGGGGGTGATTTTGAAGGGGAGAGAACCCCCCCAACCTGCCTTCCTCTCTCCCGCCTTCCAGCTCCTCTCCCCCTCCCACTCAGCCCCCCTATTTTCCCCTCCACGACCCCTATATCTATATATAAATGATAAAAAACACACAATTATTTGAGGATGGGGGGGAAGAGAACCACCCAACTTGCTTTCCTCTCTCCCGCCTTCCAGCTCCTCTCAGCTTCAGAGGGGAGAAAATCTATCGCTTTCCCGCTCATCCCCCCACCACCACGACCCCCTATATCCATATATTTGTATGTCCCCAAATATCCATATGTGTGGAGGTGGGGGGGAAGAGTTCAGGCGGGCTCCCCACCCCCTTCCCTGCTCTCCCTCCAAAAAATCTCAAGCACACCCAGCAAAGGCAGGCCGATCAAGCCAGCCCTGAGACCTACACACACACACACACACACAAACACACACACAGATATAAGATATTTAATTCACACACACACACACTTTGGACTAGATTAAGGGGGGACCCCTGCAAACCCCCCCCCCACCTCGGCTGCTTCTCCCTCCAAAAGACAGCTTCTGATCGCGCCCAAAAAGGAGAAGGGGAGTCTGAGAAAAACCAACCAGGGGGAGGATACCCCCCTTTTCCCGCCTCGACACCCCTCACACGGCCCCCACTGCGGACCCCCAAGGTCGGATGGAGCCGGGGGTCCCTGTTATTTCGCCCCCTTCCTTCCTTCTTTCCTTCCTTCCCCGCCTCACTCTGTCTCCCTCCAAAATGAAAAAGCCGGCAAGCTGGAGGGCGGGCATCCCGCCTTCCTCCTTCCTTCCTTCTTCCCTTCCTTCTCCAGAGAGAAAACCCGCCACTCGCGACCCCACTTTATCTCCCACCACCTAGTCAGACCGGAGCCCCCCTCAGATGAACTTTTTTGGGGGGTCGCCCACCCCAGTGCCAGCAGCCCCTCCGCGACTCGCTTCAAACGCAGCAGTTCTCCCCCCCCACACACACACATACATACAGAGCCCTCTTGGCCCCCTATCGCCCACCCGCCCACCCAGGCGCTCCCCACTTCCAGGACCCCCACCTCCCAACGCCGCACCTCAGCCTCTCCTGCGGAGCTCTGGACTCTTCTCAGCTGGCGCCGGCGCCAAGAGGCTATATAGAGCGCCGCCTGCGCATGCGCCAGCCTGGCCCCCGGCTCATCCCTCCCGTCACCGCCTGGAGTTCCCGGGCTGCGCATTTCTCCCGCCCACCCACCCACCGGTCGGCCTCGGCACCCCCACGGCTGCAGGGCACCGTCCACCCCGGCCCCCCGGCCCCAGAAACACAGCCACCACCACTCCTGGTTTCTCCCCCCCACAGCAGACCCCAAAAGAGCCCGCCCTGTAGGTCTTGTTTCTGCTGTCACTACTTTTTTAATACATATTTTTGGCCAGAAATAAAATAAAATAGACGTTTTAAAAGCTGCCTTGCAAAGAGAGGGATCCCCCCATGCACCCCAATGTGCGCTGCAATAGCCACCCACTCACAACCCTCAGAAATACAACACCCCCTCCTCCTGGTTTGCCTTGTAGGTCTTGTTTCTGCTGTCATTATATAGACATATACATACACATACACACACACTTATATGGCCAGAGGTGGGGAGAATAAAATAAACGTTTTAAAAGCTGACTTGCGAAGTGAGGGATCCCCCCATGCACCCCAACATGCGCTGCGATATCCACCGACTCACAACCCCCAGAAATACAACTATCCCCCCCCCCAGCACACCCCAAAGACCTTTGTAGGTCTTGTTTCTTGTTTGTAGGTCTGGTCATTTGGGGGGAGGGGACAGAGTTGGGGGGGGGGCGAATAAAATAAACATTTTAAAAGCTGCCTTGCAAAGAGAGGGATCTTCACATGCACCCCAACATGTGCTGGGATATCCACCGACTCACAACCCCCAGAAATACAACAATCCCCCCTTCCTATTTTTCCCACCAGCACAGCCCAAAGAGCCTTGTAGGTCTAGTTTCTACTGTCATTATATATACTGTGTGTGTGTGTGTGTGTGTATATATATTGGGGTGCACATTGGGGTGCATGGGGGGGTTCCCTCTCTTTGCAAGTCAGCTTTTAAAACGTTTATTTTATTCTCCCCACCTCTGGCCATATACGTGTGTGTGTACAGTATATGTATGTATACGTATATATAATATATAGTGGGCCGCCTCCTCCTGGCGCCCATTGCGCAGGAGCGCTGCCTCTTCCTCCTCCCCAGCCGGCGAAGGAGGCGGCCGCCCAGCTTCCTTCCCCGCCAAAGGCGCCTCCACCCGCCACCGCCGTCCGCAGCCTCCGAGGGGTCGGCCTTGCTCGGGGAAAAAGGGAGCCAGCCTGCTCGAAAGGCGAGCCCCCTTGGTTGTGCAGCCTGGCCCTTCCTGCAGTCTATGGAAAGAAACACGGCCTCTCCCAGGCACCCATTGCAATGGCGGGGAGGGATCAGCCCAGAGGCCATCCTCACCCCACGGGCCCCCGACCCCTCCGCAGCCCCCTGGGCAAAGGGGGTTCCGTAGCCAAGGCGTGGAGCCGGACCCTAAAACGTGCTGGTCCAGCCTGGGGCCCTCCGGGTGTTTTGGACTCCAGTCCCCAGAATCCCTGACCATTGGACCAGAAGCTCAGGCTTCTGGGAGTTGGAGTCCAAAAACACCTGGAGGGCCACAGGTTGGACTAAAACAACCTGGAGAGGTGAACCTACCCCTGTGAGGTGGGGTGCCCCCCTTGGGGGAGAGACATTGCAAGCTCCCACACTCACAAGCCCGCTCCTATAGTTGTTGTCCTGGGTCTCCCCCCACATACCGGGCCGGTTTAAGGTACCGGGGGCCCTCAGCATCCACAGGGGACCCCATCATTGTAGGGACCCCCGTAGTACCCCTCCTCCTGCAAAAGCTTTATTAGTAAGAATCTGAATATCCTGTACTGTGAATAACTTAGGTTGAGTTAGGTTACATTGATCTGAGAGAAACATAGGGCCCCCCAAAATAAAACATTGCAGGGGGCCCCAAAATTCCTTAAACCGGTCCTGCAAAAACATTAGTAATAATCTAAATATCCTATACTTAGGTTACATTGACCTGAGATAAACATAGGGGCCCCCCAAAATAAACATTGCAGGAGGGCCCAAAATTCCTTAAACCGGTCTTGCACACATACACACCCACCCCATAAGAGTCCCTTCTCAAATTTGGAACCCCTCTCCCGCTTTGGGGATCCCTTCCAATGCAACCCCGCAACTGCTTCCTTCTCTCTGCTCGGCTCTCTCTTGCAATGGGCCTTTTAGACAGGTTGAGTTCTCAAGCTCCGCCTCTGGGCGGAGTCTCAGGCTGCGCTCCAGCCAATCAGAAGGGAGAAAGACTGGGCAACGTGGAGCTGTCGGCAGAATGTAAACACAGCCTGCTGGAAGGCTGACAGGAGGGAAGGGAGGACAGTGCGTTCACTGGAAGGCTTTCAACCTGCCCCGTGGCTTCCTGAAGCCGGAGCCGGATGGCGGGGCAAGGGCCGCGGGTTAAAATAACAGTTGTCCCTCCGTATCCACGGATTTGGTATCCACGGATCTAAGTATTAATTATTAAAAAATAATAATCCAAAAAGCAAACCTTGATTATGCCATCTTATATATAAGGGACACCATTTTTGCTGACTTTACAAAAGAGACTGGAGTAATAAACACCTCTGGCAAAGCACAAAAATCAGTGTGTAGAGAGCCATTGTACTGTCTATTCTTCTTTATGGATCTGAAACATGGGTCACCTATTGCCACCACCTACAACTCCTCAAATGCTTTCATCAGTGCTGTCTACACACAATCCTAAATATACACTGGACTGACTATGTGACGAATGTTGCTGTCCTTGAGCAAGCAGGGATCACCAGCATTGAGGCCATGATACTGAGAACACAACTGCGCTGGGCAGGGCATGTTTCTAGGATGGAAGACCATTGCCTCCCAAAAATAGTACTCTATGGTGAACTTGCCATGGTTCAGCATAAGAGGGGCACTCCAAAAAAGCAATACAAGGACTCCCTGAAACAACATCTCAGGCTCGGCCTTGAATATTCATGGATTTTGGTATCCACGGCGGGATTAGGAATTTTTTAAATTGAAATAAGACCATTCTACTGAAAAATACACCCGACCGCAAAAGGCCACAACAATAATGCAAAAAAAAAATGTTTTCCTCTTTTCTTACTAATACAAAAATAAAATTATCCTAACACAAATACATTTTTCCTTGTAACCTAAACACACTATAATCACTGTTTTTTCTTTTCCAATGAACATTATATTTACACCTTTATACTAAAAATTAGAAGTTACACATTACAATTATACATATTTGAAAAAAAAAATATTTATTTAAAGATATTCCTTAAATTACTGCTGGGGTTGTCTCATTTTAAACCACAGCCAAAATTTTCTCCAATGATAGTTTGGCAATTTCTCTTTTTCACTCAAAGCTAAATTTTCAATTGCGTTCTTAGCATAATAAACAGCGCCTTTTACATCCTGCAGATTTTGACTCTTTACCTCTCTGTCTTTGGAAGAATAATCCCAACATCACATAGAGTTTTATCAGGCGCTGGAACCAAACCCCTGCAAATATGAAGGGACAACTGTAATATTAATTGCTAAGGATGCAGCAGGTCCTTCTTTGAGTGCTGCAGTCATACATATTTACGTGAATCCACACGACACAAATAATCCAGTTTGAAACTGGATTATTTGCATAGCTCCTTCTTCTGGAATCCTGGGATTTGTAGTTTTACAAGGTCTTTCCCGTTCTTTACCAAAGAGTGCTGGTGCCTCACCAAACTACAATCCCAAGATTCCATAGGAAGGAGCCATGACAAATAATCCAGTTTCAACCTGGATTATTTCTCCAGTGTGGATGCCCCCAAGCTTGAAACGCATAATATTGAATCCAGAGCATGCACTTAGAAGAGTCTTGCTGCCACTGGAGGTAAAGCCATTTTCGGAATACTTCTTCCATCTACAGTCGCCTCCGTCTCCTGAAAAATTGTGAAGGTAGGGGCTCCAAAGCAGCCTAGGAAGAGATCTATATGCTGCCACACTGCAGACATAATGCCGTTTGATACCGCTTTAATGATCATGGCCTCATCCTATGGAATCCTGGGATTTGTAAACTCGTAATTTAAATAGCTCTGCTTGAAGAGATTGGTCTTTAATGCTGTTTTAAATGGAGTCATCTTATTCATCTGTCCAATCTCTTCCAGCACATCATTCCACAATTTGGGGATGGTTGATGAAAAAATCCTCATGTTGCTAGCCTGGCCCTGACTGACAGAAGTAAATGTCCCCCAGAAGACCTGAGATGCAGGGCAGATTATACAGGAGAAGGCAATCCCATATGTAAACTGGACCCAAATCAGGTAAGGTTTTAAAGGTAACAACTAACACTTTGTACTTTGCCCAGAAACTAATTGGCAGTCAATGGAATTATTTTAATATAGGTGTAATATGATCACTTCTAGATGCACCAGTAACCAATCTGGCTGCCATGTTTTGCACTAACTTAAGTTTTCGAACTTGGTACAGAGGCAGCCCAATGTACAGCACATTACAGAAGTCCAGCCTTGAGGTTACCAGTGCATGCACTTCCATCTTTAGGTCCTCCAGCTCTAGGAAGGGGTATTATTGGAGTACCATCCAAAGCTGATAGTAGGTATTCCTGACTGCTGTATCTATCTGGGCTGTCATTTGGAATGATGGATTCAGAAACATTCCCAAGCTGTGAATACTGTCTTTCAGGGAGAATGTAACCCCATACAGCAGAGAGAAGCATTAACTGAAACTGATCCAGTGCAATCCTACTCATGGTATTGCTGGAAACCCCATTGTCAGCTTCTGTGAAATGATTGTGAAAAGTATCACAGCAGACTGCAGAAGATTCTAGAATCTGATTTGGGGAAAATGTGCCCAAGTTAGACCCCTCACCATCCTGAATAGTTCAGCTGGACTTGAATTCCCAGATGCAGTGTACAGAGAAGACTTTCTTCGCTGAACATATTGCCACCTTACAGGAACAAAGACATTCTCTATATTGGCTCTTGTCAAGGCAATTTACCAACATCATTGACTCAAATTGCATTGATTTAATGAGTTTAGTCTAGTTGGGACAAAAAAAAATAGGATTCAGGGGCCCATCTACACGAGGGGAGAAAACCGAGTACCTCACAGTAATGACATTTCACAGCAGCAGCAACATGTCTTAATGGTGTTTTTGGCCTCAGAAGCCCCCATAAGCTTCACATGCCAGATGGCAGCTGCAAGTGATTTACTTGCAGTAGTCCTTTGCTGCCATTGAACTTTTTTAAATAAAAAAGTCATCTAAGGTACACTGGAGCAATATAGCGATGTTTTAATTTAACAGGAAAGCAACAACAAAAAAAAACCCACCCATCTTATTGCCTTAGCAATCACTGGCTAAAGCCCTGTTAGCAAACCCTACCCCCCACACTTGCCTGGCCAATTAGCTTTATTCTTCCCTTCAAATTGCTTGTCCTAACAAGCAGGAATGCACACACACCCTTGCTGTTTTAAAAAAACTACAGGAAAAACTGGGAAGGCTTTTCCTGTTTTGTTTTTGCCGTTTGGGCCCCCCCTCCTACTGAATAGTGTGGATTGGTGCAGGATTCCATTTAGACAGGTAGGATTCCCAGAGAATTCCATAAGGGGTATTTTCACCATTTAGACAACCCCCTGGTCTATGTGTCCAAAAGTAAATTTTCTTCAAGTTGACATCTGTAAAATACTGTACAAATTTATATTCTAGCATATTATTGCTAGATAAAGGGCCAGCCTGTGGAAGAATGAGATAGTCACATTAGGTGGCAGATGCTGAGAGGGGCAGGAAGGGGCAGAAGAGAGCTATGAGTTATGCAGCTGATGCTGTCTCCCCAAATGCTCTCTTCAGATATGATAACGAATTTATTTATTTATTTATTGGATTTATATCCGGCCTTTCTTACAATATGGGATGCTCTCCCATCACCAGTACTGAGGAAAGATTAAACTGCCAGTCCATCTGAGTTTTGCTTACAAAATGGAAGGGGAAGTACCTTATTTGCTTCTGGCAACAAAATTTCTTGGGCTCACCCTATAGTTTTTGTTGTTGTTCTAGTCATTTCCAACTTATGCCAACCAAAAGCAAACCTATCATAAGATTTTCTTGGCAAGATTTGTTCCTCTGAGGCTGAGACAGTGTGACTTGCCCAGTCACCCAGTTGGGTTTCCTTGGCCAAGTGGAGATTCAAACCCTGTTCTGCAGAGTAGTAGTCCAATGTTGAAACCACTACTGCACACTAACTCCAGCTACCCACCAATGAGAAAATAGGGTCATACTCCCATAGTATGCTTTCATAGATCAATGCTTTACTGATGGCAGTTGTCCCTGCCATCTACTGATGTCCCAGGTAGTTCAGCCCTTTAAAAATGTAATATACCTGCACCACTTTGTGAGCAAAATTATTTATGTTATATAAATATTTCCAATTAAAGCTCCATTTGAAGGAGGATTCATCTGTATTCAGGTCCAGTTTGAAATCCGAGTGTTCAATTCAGGACCATTTAAAGACAAAGATCCTCTGAGTGTGTGCTGAGTCCATTTCCCTTAACCACCAAATAATCACAATTGACCTTAGTATCATTGTGATTATGGGACACATATTCAAGCAGGAGATAAGGGTGCATGAGGAAGTTCAAGATCAGAAAGCAGGGGTTTAGAACAGAACATGAGTTACAATAACACTCTGTCCTTGAGCAAGCAGGGATCACCAGCATTGAGGCCATGATACTGAGAACACAGCTGCGCTGGGCAGGGCATGTTTCTAGGATGGAGGACCATTGCCTCCCAAAAATAGTACTCTACGGTGAACTCGCCACGGGTCAGCGTAAGAGGGGCACTCCAAAAAAGCGATACAAGGACTCCCTGAAATAACATCTCAGGCTCGGCCAAATTGATCACCAACAATGGTCCGCCCTGGCCTCACATCAGGAGGCATGGAGACGCACTATCCACAATGCTGCAGCCTTATTTGAGATCTCACGCTGAACAAGTCTTGAAGAAAAATGACAATGCAGAAAGAATCACAAGCCGAAAACATCACCCAAGGAGACCTTCTGCTGTGCTTTCTGCAACTGGACATGTTTATCTCGGATTG
The DNA here is from genome assembly GCA_030847615.1 of Gambelia wislizenii. NCBI lineage: Eukaryota > Metazoa > Chordata > Lepidosauria > Squamata > Crotaphytidae > Gambelia > Gambelia wislizenii. Next base: position 295,643,792 of record JAUMIR010000004.1, read on the forward strand.
GCCTTTTTAGTCATCAGCGCGCTTGCAGAAAGCGCAGGACAAGTCCTTCCTGGATCTTCGTTTGCGAAGAAAAGCCAGAGAGAGACAGCGAGAGAGCATTATCTGTAGCAAGTTGCTATCTTGCTTTATAAAGAGGATGTAATAAAGTTACATTTCAAAAATAATGTAACAAGTATGTGAACAAAAATACTTTACTGGTTTAATTACCATCATTGTCTATTTTTAAAAGGGCATTTAAAGAAATTTTAGAAGCATTTTGAAAAGAAGGTTTGAAGTTTTGTGCTATTCTCAGCCATTGAGTTTTTTAAGTTAAAAAAGCATTGAGCAACACAATGAATAATGTAACAAGCAACTTTTTAAAAGCTGCAATGAGTAAAGATTATCATTGACAGTGACAGACAATTATGAGTAAAAACAATGACAAGACAAATATACTATAGCATTCTTACTGAATTTGTTATTTTACTTTATTGTGAATTATGCATTGATGATGATGTGGTGTTGATAATTATGGTGATCATCTTCATCCTGATTCTCATTGTAGTCTGGCTGCAGTAAACACAATATTGGTGGAAAATGTGGTTCTGACCTATGCTTTAACTCTATTAAACCTCACATCTAAAGAATACAACATGATGCCCATTGCCCTGGGCTTATGCTGTGGTTAAGGCATTGGGATATCTGTCCAAAGAAACTTGCATGGAAACAGTAGTAGGTGGAAGTGCATGTTCACATCAAATCAGGTGATAATCCCTTCAGCTTCAAGACATTTTTAAAAGGACTGTTCATTTTAAGGTAATTTGGTGGCCTTTTATTTCCTTTGTTCATAAAGACTCATCTTTTCTTTACACACCTTCTTCACAACCCAGATATTGGAAAAATCCATTTTAACCATTACATGGCATTTCTGGCAACTTTTCAAAGCTATATTCCAGTAATTGTACCATTGTCTTGACCTTCATGCTTTTTACTTTGTTCATACTGTTTTCTGTTTGTTTTTCTCTGTTGAGCTACATTGTTACTGTCCATAATTAATATGTTTAACTCAAAGAATAACATAATGTACACTTTAAAAATTATCTAAGTAGTTCTGTTGAAATGCAGTATGCAGTTAAGAACATAGAAAACTGCTTCATACTGAGCAGTGCTCAAGCAAAGAAAAGGTGCTACTATGCTTGCTGGGGGATTCTGGGAACTATAGTCTAAAGGAAACCCTTTTCCAAACTCTGATACTAAGAAATCAGTCCAGAATTGTCAGCTGTGTCTAGCAATAGCTCTTTGGGCCAAACCTGAAGGTGTTGGGGATTCTGACCTTCCGTCTGCAAAGTTTGTGCTTTATCACTAAACAAGGGCCTCTTTCCAGAGTTATAACATTGGAGGAAATGTGAAGTAAACAAATCATCCAGATTGCACCTAGATAGAAGCAGGCCTGAAAGAGTGAGCAAAAATGAAAGTACAAAGGGGAGAATATTTGCAGGAACATGATTTTTATTTCTGTAACTGCTACGCTTCCTCTGTGTATGATGTTAACAGAGGCTACTGGCAAATGTTAACATTTTATTTGGACAGTTTGACACTGTCAGAATATTTAGTGCATTATCAGCATCAGAGTGCAATATTTTGTAATCACAGCCTAAATCCAGTAGTTAGTGCCAGCTACATTTATGTCAGTTGAATTAATCATTCATTGGTAATCAACACTTATTTGGAATAGCAATTTAGACCTTTATGTTTTCCAAAATCACAGCAATATGACCATTGGTCCAAGAACAAGAGAGTTATTTTTAATAACTATCGGTCTAGTTCTGTAGGATGTTGAAAAACCTTCTAAACATTGCTGATTGTGTTACTGTGGTTGCACAGTGGGGTATGGCATGGGCATTTATGTTGTGCCAGGGATGTGTCTTAGGTTTGTACCATCTTCGTGTGAGTTTATTGGCTGCCTCTGTGGTGTGTGGACACTCTTGGCATAGGCCTTCACAGGCTGCAATGGTGTTTTTAAGTATTGTAGGGGTATTGTGGTGTCTCCACCACCCCACCCCCATTTTATTTGCTTTTCTGTGTCCCCCCACCACTTTCTGTATCTGAGAGACATTGAATATGATGGCTATTCTGACAGTGCTGTATCTCTAGTTCTGGCATACTGTGAGTGTATAGGATTGATCTGTCCATCATGTGAGCTATGACACAAAAGTCAACATCAATAAATGGTTAAAACCTATTTCCAAAAGGGAAATGCTGGATTTGTTTTCTACATGTCACTGGCTGTTGGTACCACTGACCATTTTGGACAAGCTGAGTTGGGCTGTAGTAGTTCTGTACTGCTGTAACTCTACTTCTTCTTGCATGAATGATTCCAGAAAGAGGTACTGAGGAATTACTCTGCCCCATGGAATTATGTCATAGGGTTCCAAAGTTGCATTTTACCTGCTTTGCTTGTCTGTATCAGAATGGAATTGCAGGGAGCTATTACCTGTGGATATCAGCTAAAGGCACAGATACGCTTGCCCACATGCATGTCATCCTTGCACCCTGATCAGCAGCTGAGATCTCCTTCACCCAATGCAGCTGTTGGCTGTTAAGATGGGTCGGGTGGTGGGTCTGGCAAGGAGATGTTACTGTTAGGCATATGGAACTAAGCAGCTGATGTAAACTATTGGCCTCCATTTTTATCCTATTCCTCCTCCAGGGAGCTCAAGTGTCTTTCCCACCCCTATGGCACCCCTTTAATTCTTACAGCACCATGCAAGCTTAAGAGGAGTATGGCTTACATACACTTGATGACCAAATGGAAATTTGAATCTACATTCTGCTACTCTAGTGGAGGAAATCATACTGCAGCCCCCAGCATTTCTACACATTGGCTCTGCTGGCTATGGTTGCTGGGTCTTTCAGTCCAACAGCCTCAGGACCAGTTTATGGAATTTGCAGGGGCCCTGCAGTGCTCTATTTTGGGGGGCCCATATGTTTATCTCAGGTAAATGTAACTAAGCTATTCATAGTACAGGATATTCAGATTATTACTAATGTTTTTGCAGGAGGAGGGTTACTATGGGCCCCCCACAATGATGGGCCCCCCTGTGGATGCTGATGCAGTTGGTGCCTTAAACTGGCTCTGAACAGCCTCCTACCTCTGACCCACTTCTAGTACAGCTCTCCATCCCACCCTGTCTCTGAAACAGGAGGAAAATACAAGGCACTTAAGCTGAAAGAAAGAAGTTTCAAACTGCTGAAACATGGTATATAAATTCTATTAATAACTGTAAGTAGTCCACAAGTATGCAGGCTTTAATATTGTTATATTTTCTCTTCTGTTTGAATTTTTTTAATGGCAAAAACAAGATTCTGAAAACACTAGTTATCAACTGGCCCTTTTATTGATTCTTCTTCACCAGAGTTTCAAAGACACACTACAGAACAAGTACCAGTAATAATTGTAGGCCATATATAAATTACGTTTTCTTGTTTTTTTCCCTTCTTCTAAGAGTACTGTATTTGTTTTTCCTCATTTCCTGGGTATTCTGAAATCCCTGTATGTGTGATATTTTCAGCTTCTTCAAGGCAATACAATGCAAAAGAAAGTATGATTACCTCTGTGGCTGTTTGAAAGAACATGACATTGTCAGTGGCATTAAGATCTTGAGGAAAAACTCCACCAGTTTCAGACTCTTAGTGCTACAAAACAGGGAAAGGTTCAGCCAAACGGTAGCTTGGTGACACAGTTGAGGACTAGGCAGAGCAAAGAATGGACTGGGGATGGTGGTTTATTTGAATTTCTAGTTTACACAGTTCCTTAGGCTAAGGGTGACAAATGCATGAAAGGATTATGTATCTACCTACAGCCAAGCGGATGTTTTACACCAGTCTTTCCCAACTTGGTGCCCTCCAGATGTATTAACTCCTTCCCCCCACAGACAGCATAGTCATGCTAGCAGAGGGATAATGGGTGCTGCAATCCACACCTGTTTAAAAGGTGCCTGCTTGCGGAAGGCTGTTTTATGCACTAAAAGCCTCGGGCTGTTAAGTATGAAGAGGCCAAAAATTGAATAGCCACTAAATAGCCATTCTGGAAAAAAAACTTCCAGAGGCCCTTTTACACCACATAATTATAACAATATCATTTTACTTTAACTCCCATGGCAACATCCTCTGCATTTTTGGGCTTTGCAGTTTAGAGAGGGTTATTATTAATTATCAGCCAGAGAGCTTTAGTGCTTCACCAATCTCAAAGAAAGCAAGTTCTGCAGCTGAGTGGCAGACCATCAGCAAGAACACTACAGCCGGAATGGCGTGTAGGAGATACAGTATGTATGCAGAAGCAGTGTAGTTACTGTGCCAGGCAGTGACTCCAGGCTTGAGTTCCCAATCCCAGATGGAAACCTGTCTCCATCTTACTTGGGAGGCAGCTGACTGCCATTTCTACTCCCTCCTATGAGCGATGTGGGGAGGTGGAAACCTCAGCCAGCTGCTTCCTGATTGGCAGGGAAACAGACCCCACTGAGTGCAGTGGCTACTTCTTGGTATGTGGGGATTGGAGGAATTTCATGGTCCCTATGCCCCTGGCTAAACTAGGGTCTACTAGGGATTGTGAATATGTAACAGTCACTAACTCAAGGTTACGCATTCATAACTGCCATAGAGGATTCAGTCCTGCTTTTATTTGATAGATTTATCAAGAATGTTTTTGGTTGATCTAAGCCAGGGATGGGAATCATGCAGCCCTCCAGTTGTTCTTGGGACTGCAAAGCCCAGCAGTCTAGCCATCACATCCAGCAATGAGGAATACTGGAAGCTGCAGTCCATCATTGACTGCAGGGCCATATGATTCCAATCCCCAATTAAGGTTGTACAGACAATAGATAACAAAATTCTCTGCACATAGTAACTACCAAATCTAGGAGAAAGTTCTACTGGAAATCTTCTCCCTGATATTTCATTTTTTAACAGATTTACTCAATTCATGTTTGGTGCATGTGCAAATATGTAATCACGGGTGCACTAATGTCCTCCCATGACTGTGCATTCTTTTTAAGTGAAAGATAAATGAAATGAGCTCTAATCAATTTCATAATGAAGATGGATAAGAAAATAAACACAAATGAAATCCAGTGAGCCCCCCCAATTCATTTTCAACCGAATAGATAGTCTGGACCACAGAAAGGGTACAAGGACAGAGGGGGTCGTCAGGGACAAAGCATAATGAAACTGACAGAACAGGAGGTCTTTCTTGTTTAGGTAGTGGCTAGCCTGGATCTATTTTTGTCTCATCTATTCAAAATTTGGCACGTCTGGTGTATGTATATGTGACAGAGTAAAATGCCTGCTGTGAATTTCATGGTTTTTTTTTAATATATAAAGATCACCAGAATTACAGCAGGAGACTGGCTGGTCTTCTATTGAAATCAGTGGGGATGGGGAGTGATTTTAAAAAATGTATTCAGTTGAAATATATGGAAAATATAACTTTCAAGCATGACGGGTGGTGGTGGTTGAGAACTGTTTTCTCCTGCCTACTTCAAAATGATCCAGGAGCACTTTTAAAAGTATATGATCATCTCCTGGTGTAGACCAAACCTGCTCACTATGATGTAACCCAGGGGAGGAAGCAAATTGTCAAGAAATCTGTATGCTAAGCAGGTAGGTCAGGGAGGGTAATCTGTGAGCCTCCAGAAGTTGTTGGGCTCTTAACTTCCATCCTCCGTGATCACTAGGAAGAGACTTGATGGAAGTTGGAATCCAACAACATTTGGGAATCTGCAGATTCCCTGTCTGTGAGTCAAGCAAATAGAACCAGTTACATTGACCTTAAATTATGCACCTGAGAGCAATACTGTTTTTGCATCAACCAAGGATGCAGCAAGGCAGACCTTCCTCCTCCTTGCATAGGAAGCTGCTGCAGTAGCTACACACCCACAAGCCATTCTGAGTTCTTACAGCTACTTATGTTTGGTAGTTTCAGGGTGACAGAGCCTTGAGCATCTACAGTATTGGTACAAGGAAAAGGAACAAGAATGGCTTCGCAAAGAAGCTGCCATTGACAATGCATAGATTGATGTACAGTATTTATCCTGACAGAAATGTCCCTTCTTGTAGGCTTCAAGTTCAAATTTGCTGTGTACAAGTCAGTTGCAAAAGGCACAGTTTTGTTTACAATACATATGGAGAAACAGTTTCAGCATAATTATTGAAACATCATTTGACATAGCACACAGCTCCACTTTTATATGTTAATACAAAAACTTTGGGGGGAGGGAGAAAATAATGATATAAAAAGTCATACCTGCCCACAAAACACACACCATTTGAAGACCCCCCCCCACACACAACTCTAAGAAGTCGAAGACTTGCAGGCACATAATAGAAAAAGTAACATAAATATGCAAAATAATGAAGAGTGTGACATAGTACTGTACATGCAGTCATTCTTTCCACAACAGCATTGTTTCCAACAATGAGACCTGGAAAAGGACATATTTTACAGTAAGCCTGTGTTTATTTTTAAATATGTTTGTGTTAAAATAATAGCCAAAATCAATGTGTGCTGGCAGTTACAATGGGACTGTCTTCTTCTATACTCTGTCTTCCTTGCAGTCCTTTGCAATGGCCAAAAAACTGGTTCCAGAGGGTCTCCCTGGCCCTATCGCGCCAGTTCTGTGATCACACAGTAGGCCAAAAGTGCAAGGGAAGATTGAAGCCCTGCCTTTAAATGGTTGCTAAGCCAGGAACACAGACACACAATGGGAGAGGAGCAGACCTGCATTTTAAGGTTCTTGAAGATATAGGTGACAAGCCACATGCTTTATGGAGACAGATGAAGGGTAAGAACCTACGCAGAGCAATGCAGAGCCTTGATTTCAGTTCTCCAAACCTCCCAAGTAAAGTACACTTGAGATCTATGTTAAAACACTGAGGAGTTACTGAGTTTAAAACTCTGGCTGTGGCATTTGCCCATAAAATGAGAGAAGATGGTACTAGGTGGCTAATGAAATTGTGGGTGTTTTGAAAGCACCCAAAGTGAAAAATTGCCTGGGCTGAGAATAACTAACTATGAAATCTCAGTGGAGAACCAGAGAGGCTGAGAAGATTCAAATATGTATCTGTGGAAACATGGGAGATTGTTTGAGTGCAAACATACAAAAGCAAAGAAACCAATTCTTACAGCTACCAAAGAATTTAAACTGCTTTAAAGTTCCTTGGATTCTACTTTAGACAACAAAAAAGCATGTTTAAAAGAAGGCCCATTAAAAATAAGGTAAATTGGTAGTATTTAAAGTGAAGCAGGGGAAAGGGTACGTTAGATGTGCAGTTACGTGGTCACTGAATCTGATTATCCACAAAACAATCAACAGCGCAATTTCAGACCACAACAGATACTACTAAGATAAATAAAGCATACTCCAGTAGGATTTTCTGAGAAGGTAGCTGTGAATTGTATTTCATTTGAAATACTGGTTTTCATTAATAATGGAGACTAAAGAAAAAAAAAAGATGGTAAACCCTTGATTGAGTTTCTTCAGGGCTGTGGCTGTAGGTTTAAGGCCTAGTGCAGGCAGAAATGTGAACTAACAGACACAAAGGAAAGTGAGAAATATTTTCTGCTTTATGCCCAGAAATGTAAAAGGTGGAAGGAAAAAAAGGGACAGGCCCCTTACCATATAGAGTAGCACCCCCATATCTGCTGATTTGCCAACCGCAGATTCAATTATCCACAGGTGGCGATGGTGGGGAGGGGAAGGGAGGGGGGAGGAGCGAACTGTGATCACTGCTGCGGCAGGGCCATGGCGGGAGTGAAGGGGCAGAGGAACAAACTGGCCTCATCCCTTTGCCCCCACGATCACCACCGTGGCGGGGCCATGGCGGGGGTAAATGGGGAAGGGGCAAAGGAGCGAACTCACCCCCCCTTTTCTCTGGGATGCTCCCCCAGATGGTGTTCGCTATTATCCGCAGAATTTGCCATCTGTGGGTTCCCCCAGAACCAATCCCCCGTGGATGCAGGGGTGCTACTGTAGTCATTTTAACTACACAGGGATGCAAGGCCCACCCTCTCCTTCTGATGCCCCCACAGTAGTTTCTCACATGTTACTAGAATTTTAAAAATCAGGAGTAAACAACTTGTGACCCTACTAGAACTCCCAATGGCCCTAGTTATTAGTTAGAGATAATGTGTGTCCAGTCTAACAATGCCTAGAGGGCCACAAGATGCCCATTCCATTTATACAAATGCTCCCCTCATGATTAGAGATAGTGTGTGAGGGCTTTTTTTAACAAGTACCCATATGGTAAAGCAGGCATCTATTTTCTGCTTAAATTTCAAAGCATGAAGCCCTGAGTTTGTTTTCATTATCCTTCAGGTCCAATTGGTACAACATACTAACAAGCCTTCTACTGCCTTGTGCTTTCTGGACGTGTTGAGTTACAACTTCCATGACACACTGTACTAGCAGGGGATGAAGGGAGTTACAGTTCAACACAACTGGAAGGTGCCAGGTTGTGGAAACTTACTGCTCACTTCCAGTGGTACTTATATTTGCTATGAGGTATCTTCTTTGTCTATGAAACTAGGCAAACCAGACCCAACCACTGAGATGAGACACAAGCTGATAGGAGGAAATTATAGGTCCTTTCCACTCCCTCCCCTCATCTCTGGCTACATATAGAATTCACTCCTCATTGGGAGCTCAATGCCACCCAGTCCATCACATTTTAATGGCTCTTAGCCTATTAAAAAGAAAATTACAGTATACACAGATCATTGTAAGTGTACAACTGACCCTGAGAAATTCTGTAACTGCATTTGGACTACAATTATGAGTGAAAAGTTGCCTGCTACGTCTTGGCTAAAAAAATACCAATGTAAAAACGAACCCATCCATACATCAGAAACCTCCTAATTGTCACATACAACCCCCATCCCACCCCCAATCACACAAACTCTATTGTACTGACATGTTTCTGAGCCACAAGTAAAATATCATAAAGGCATTCTGTGATACATCATTAACATCAATGTGGTTTACAAACTAACTGTAACACTCAAGTGATAGTGTAGAAACAATTGATAATCAACCTAAGATGGAACTCGCTTTCATAATCTACACACACACACACAAATAGAACAAAACGAGAACAACAGTAAACCAATATTTTTGAAAACAATAATAATAGTTATAATAATAATAATAATAATGCAAAACACTCTCAGTAATTATACTGACGCTGGCAAGGCTGGTGAACAAAAAAACCGTTATTCTTGAGTTGCCGAGAGTAGCAATCCCTGCTCAGGTTTTGGCGACGGAGGCAGTTCCTGTTCAGATATTGTCTCTCATAGTGTTCTTTTGTCCACTGGGAAGGACGAAAGCTCTTGGTCTGTTCAAGAAAGGTTGAGTGAGTGGCGAGTGCTGCAATGTAGCATCGGATGTGTTGACCCATTTTGCTTTGGGCTTCTGATCTAAAATTTAAATCACAGGTACCAAGGTTACACAGAGCAAATGTCAATAGGCTGCATGCAGATTACTCTTGGGGAAATCAAAGACTTTCTAAGTAGGAAAGTTCTATTATTGATGGGGCACAAGGGCAACATTCTTTTGGACGCTAGAGCAGCCATGATACGATATAAGGAGAGAAAAATATTGGAGGTAAACAACTGACTTCACAGATTGTGCCACCAGGAACTGTTTGGCTTCCTGGACCATGGTGTGAAGTTTTGTGGAGGTGGACTTCTGGCAAGGGACAGGTTGCACCTCACAGCATTTGGCAGGAATGTTTTTGCTAAGAGTCTGAAAGATTTGATCAGGAGGGCTTTAAAATGAGTTGGATGAGAAAGGGTGACACCTGGCTTAATGGCAGTACTTGCAAAAGGGATCTAGGAGTCTTAGTGAACCACAAGCTGAACATGAATCAGTAGTATGATGCAGCAGCTAAAAAAGCCACTGTGATTCTAGGCTGCATCAATAGTACAGTGTCTAGATCAAGGGAAGTAATCGTGCCACTCTATTCTGCTTTGGTCAGACCTCACCTGGAGTACTGTGTCCAGTTCTGGGCACTACAATTCAAGAAGGATATTGACAAGCTGGAATGTGTCCAGAGAAGGGCGACCAAAATGGTGGGAGGTCTGGAAGCCATGCCCTAAGAGCGGTGGCTTAGGGAGCTGGGTATGTTTAGCCTGGAAAAGAGAAGGTTAAGAGGGGACATGATAGACTGGTTTAAATATTTGAAGGGATGTCATACTGAGGATGGAGCAAGCTTGTCTTTCAGCTGTTCCAGAGACTAGGACACGGAGCAATGGACTCAAACTACAGGAAAAGATTCCACCTAAACATTAGGAGGAACTTCTTGACAGTAAGAGCTGTTTGGCAGCGGAAGAGTCTCCTTCTCTGGAGGTGTTTAAACAAAGGCTGGATTGCCATCTGTTGGAGATGCTTTGATTGGGTATTCCTACATGGCAAGGGATCTATGATTCCTTTCAGACATGGCATGCCCATCACATTTTTGCTGCCTGAGACAAAATGGTGCCACATCTGCATGCTGCATACTGAAGTCAACCAGGACTGATAGCTGAATCTTGCTACAAGGCTGATTAACAACACTGCTTTCTCTACTACATCTGAAGGCAGTGGAACAGGCTGCCTTGTAGTTCACATCACCTTATTGTGCTTTCCTGCCCACTCACCTCCAGCATCTGCTGCTCAAGGTAGCTGCCTCACTCCTGTTTAATGGGAAGGGTGGCCCCACTTTGAGATATGGCAGTTTCACAGATGGGAAAATCCTCCCAAAACTCTAAGCCTACTTGGTAGATGAACCAGCAAGGCTGAGAAGTGGCACTGTGGCAGGTTTGGGGAAACAGATTCAGGTGACAAGATCGGTAAAGTACATAGCGGACGCTGACTCAACAGGGCTAGGGAAGCATGTGCCTTGTTAACTACAAGTGCTGGTGTTCATAGAAAGACTGATGTGATTGGCTGTTGTGGAGCTCTTTAGTCCACATAACAAACTCTCTAAAAACAGGGCTGAGATTCTGCATTGCAGAAATGTTCCACAGGCAGAACTGTGCCATGTCTCCTCTCCTTATAAACACACTTTTTTTTTAATTCTCTCAACCTCCAACATGACAATGTAGTAGCCAAAGGAGAGTGGAGGATATATTCAAGAAGTATCTCGCTATTTCCCAGATGTGAAAGGTCCCAGAGGATGGTTTCTTTGTGATGTATCTGCCTAAGTAGCCAGACACACCACAATGAAAACATCCTCTGGGACCTTTCACAGGCCCTCCAGAGATCAAGAAGATGATGTCATAATTGTTTCTTAGGCTCCCCAGCTCTCCACTGGCCACTACATGGCTGTGTCAGGGACAGAAAGCATGAAAAAGGTGGATTTACAGGGGATTTTGGAATCCTCTTCCTCCCTCACAGAATAACCAATCTCCACAACAACCAAAAAAAGTAAGTTACACAGACATTAAGTTGGGACTTACGTCTGTGTAACTTACTAATAGGATGTCAGACCAGATTTCATATACCAATCCCTTTTTAAGGTGTTGTTTTATGTTTCTAACTCCATCCTGTCCTATGACTCGTAGTCAAGTTAACTAGAGGAAACTAATGGCAAATACATTGTTTTAGTGCAAACTTTGGCCCGCCAGGTGTTTTGAACTTCAGTTCCCAGAAGCCCCAGCCAGCTTGGCCAACAGTCAGGAATTCTGGGAGTTGATGTCCAAAACATCTGGGAAAGCACATTTTGGGAATCACTGTAGCCAATTAAAAACAATGGGAAATGGCCAATAGAGCTGTATATTCCATAACTTTGATGCACCAATACAGATTCTAGCACTGGATCCTTTCCCACAATGAAGATTGTTTTCTGTTTTTCATTTCATGCAAACCAGGCATTCTGGTCCACATGATATGAAAGAAATCCATGAACGGTGGCCACACTAACATGCCCAGGTACCTCCATACTTCCAATTTTTAGACAGAAATATTAGTGTTCTGGGGTGTTGCTCTTTAATAGTGCATGAAAACATAGTGTGGAGTGTTGAATTTGTACTCCTTGTATCTTGTGGCACAGCTCTACTATGGTTTATTCTGACAGAGAGAAAGTTGCACCCAGGTCAGTAAAGCAGGGCCAGTGTTAAAACGTCAGTACTGCCAAAACCCACTCCCAAGCACAGGATTCACTTTCAACCTCTAAAGCCTTCTGACCTACCTGTTGCTCTTCCTTGCTAGCACCACCATGTTTGCATGCAGGGTCTGAAAAATTGGCCATGCTGGCTGGGAAATTCTGGAAACTCTAATTTTCCAAGCTCTGCTCTTATCTTGTTATCTCCCCTCTTGATGGCTGTAACATTTAGGCCCAGGGGAAAAGATTATCTGAAGGAACAGTGGCACGAGGAGGTGAACTCACAGAAGGGGGTGTCTTATCCATAGCCACCCCACAGTCCCCCAAACCATCCTGTGTGTTTATTTTGTATATCTCCCCAATCAACCATCATCTGGTTACACAACTCAGTTGAATCAAGGAGCAGACTTACTTAGGATTGGTAGCATTGCGGTTCTCTTCTTCTTCTTCCTCCTCCTCCTCCTCCTCTTCCCCTTCCTCGTCACCACAACTGGTCTTGTTGAGGCTATGATGGGAATTATGGACTGCATAAACAGACATGCTGGGATGTTCAATCAGAAGGTTCTCCAAAGGGCTGGTTTCCACTTTGCGAGTGGCAAGGCCACCTGCAGTGAAGCACGGAGGTGGCGTAATAAACCAACTCTCCTCCATGGGACAGGAGTCAAACTGGATAAAGCAAGATTCACTTGTATCAGACAAACATTCCAAGGAAGTAGGCAGGCAAGAGTAGACAGGCGGACGGTCAACAGGTGATGCTCCATGGAGGTTGCCATCATCGTCCTCCTCTTCCTCCTCATCCTCATCCTCCTTCTCTTCTTCTTCCACCATTGAGAAGTTATTACAGGTGTCTATTGGGAGTTACAATGGCCATTGAGATGGATAGGAAAGATTGACTGAAGCAGCCAAAGTTCGGCTAGCTTATGGCAAGGGTGGGGGGACTTTGAGCCATCCAAACATTTTGGATTTCAACTCCCAAAAGCCCTATCCAGCATGGCCAATAGGGAGGTGAACTCCAAAATGTATGGAGGACCCAAGATTTCCTAAATGTTTTCTAGATCAGATGCAAAGTATGCACACTCTGCAGTTTTATATCACTATGTGCAGGCAGCGTTCCAAAACATAAGGATTACACTAGCCTAGTTCAGATACCTACTTGGGCTGGAGATTCTGTTTCCATGGTAGAGGAGAGGATGTAGGCCGCCTCCTCTGGGATCAGGATCTTCAGCCCAGATACACATCTGAATGGAACCACAATATTCCAAAAAGTTTATACTCTACTACAGCTTAACAAAAATGGGATGAGGGAAAATGAAAAAGAGGAAAGGTCAACTGTTTAGAAATAGTTAGGATAGGTTTGGGGAACTGAGTGGGGGGGGGGGAAATCAAGCATGAGAGTCAGTGTGGTATACTGGGCTAGACTTGGGACATCCAGGCTGAAGTCCCCACTGCATGGTGAAATTCACTGGGTAATCTTGCACCAACCTTTCTCAACTGGATCTACCTCACAGAACTGTTGTGAGGATAAATCAGGGAAGGAGGAGAGCCATATACACTGCCTTAAGCCTGCTAGAAGAAAGGCAGGATTCACCAATAAAAAGAAACAGAGGGGTTGTCTAAATGGCGGAAATACACCTCATAGAATTCAAGGAGAATTCATTTTGTTCACAAATGTGATCCTGCATCAACCTGCCATACTTGGAACGAGGGGGTGCAAAAAGCGCCAGATACTCTGTGGGAAAAGTGTTCATGGCTTTTCCTGTTGTTTTTTAAACTCCAAAGGAAATGCACGTTCCTGCTCATTGGGACAACCAATTCACTTTGCTATACATTCCAGATGTGAGTGGAAGTGGAAAGCTGATTGGTTCGACATGCACAGGGGGCAGAGCTTGCTGGCAAGGCAAGTGCCCAGAACTGCCATGTTGTTGTTTTTTGCTATAGCGATCATGCAATGAGGTGACAAAACAGCCTTTTTCCCCTCTTTTTTTCTGTTTATTTAAGCGGAAGATCGCATTTCCGCACCTCGGATTTGCTTTTTTAAAAAAGAACTTTCAGTGGCAGCAATTCACGTGCACCCACCATCTTGATTTGCAGACATGCCCATTTGAACAACAAGTGTATATGGCTTCACATGCCTGCGATCTTGAAAAAAAATGCAGCAACAAATGAAAACTGCTGCCAATTGGTGTTAGTGTGCATCAATCCATATTTTATACCTTCATTATAGACAGCCTGAGAAACAGGCTGTCAGCACACTGCAGAAATAATAATTTGACAGTGCTTCAACTGCCATGGCTCATTGCTATGGAATTATGGGATTTGTAGTTTTGTGAGATATTCCGCCTTCTCTGTCAGAGAGCTCTGGTGCCACTAAAAACTACAAACCCCAGGATTCCATAGGATGGAGCCATGATAGTTGAAGCAGTGTCAAACAGCATTACTTTTGCAGTGTGGCAGCAGCCTAGGACACACAAGGAAAAGCTTTTGTTTTAAAGAATATACTTTCTGCTTGAATAAGCTATTCTGTGTTTTATTCCTTTCTTACGCATGTTTATATTTAACCTAAAGCATTCCCTGCTTCAGGTTTGATTCTTTAATGCTTCTGAAACTTTTGTACCATGTATTGTTTTAGTTACTTGGTTTTAAATTACATTGTAAAGTGCTGCAAGACCCATCTTGGGAGAAAGGCAGGATATAAATCAAGTAAAGAGATAAATAGAAAATCTCTGTTTGGATCTTCTTCCTTCCTGCTCTAGAATTTCTACTTAACAGGCATCTTACCTATAAAATCCACCAGAATCCATTCCTCCTCTTCTTTTTCACTGAACGCTGGCTCTTGGCTGGGCAAATTATCAATTTCTCCCATGAACATATTATTCAGCCTCTGGAACATGATTAAGGCAATAAAAAAACCACCTCTGGCTGGCACTTCTTTGTATCCACAAGTTAAGGTACAGCTTCACAACGTGCTAGGCAAGGATGCAGGTAGAAGATTAAAGTGCATAAAGACTTCTATCAGCTTAGGCACAGAACATGGGGAGTCATGATTTGTAAACAGTTGCTACAAAATCCTGCAAAAACAGAAAACAGAAGTCTTAATTCTATGTATGTGCACAAAAC
Source organism: Gambelia wislizenii (assembly GCA_030847615.1). Lineage (NCBI taxonomy): Eukaryota > Metazoa > Chordata > Lepidosauria > Squamata > Crotaphytidae > Gambelia > Gambelia wislizenii. Next base: position 295,659,023 of record JAUMIR010000004.1, read on the forward strand.
ACTTCCTGCCTAAGCAACATTATGCACATTCTATGGCAATAAACCAGAATCAGCCAAGAAGCGACAAGGAGCTACAGCTATATTTATCTGTGAAGAGCATACCTGGATAGTATACCATCTTGGTCTAAAGCACCCATTTGAATACTCTCCCCCGATTGTAATATATGGACTCTAAATTGGCAAATGTTAGTTTAGGGGTGGGAAACATGCACAGCTCCAGATGTTTCTGGGCTGCAAATCCCATCAGCCTGAACCAACATAGTCAACTGTAAGGAACAGTGGAGGCCCTACATTCATCCCTCCTGTTTGTTCTGTAATATCTATGAAATTCACATTGTAAGTGTCATTGATTTTCAAAGGCCCAAAACAATTATGGGCACTTTCAGATAAGACAGCTTCTACTGTTACCAGGCAGAAAGTATCAAGCAAATATTCTGCCCCTTCCTTAACTTTGGTGGTGAAAAGAAGATGGAATAGGTGGTTGGAAAACACAGGATTATAGAATGGAACACTGGCGTCACATTGCTTTTCAAATCCAGCGACAAATTTGCAGGAAAAAGCAGAAGTCTTCCCTCCAGTGCCTCTGAGGGAAGGGTTAATGGATGGTGTAATGGTAATATTATTATTTATTGTTCTTAGGGTTTTAAATCTTGAGTTAAGTCTTGGGGGTCTGCAGCAACAAAAGATATTTAAAGGGGGTCCCTGATAAAGAAAAGATTAAGAGCCACTGCCTAGCCCAAAATCTCTGGTTCACCTCTTCAATCATTGTGTGGATTTTTAATCCTCTGGACCACACCAGCACTGCCAATGGTGAGAGATCATGGGAGTGCCATTCAATGACCTCTAGGGGGCCACATACATTCCTCATCCCTGCTTGAATTATTGTAGAGCTGAATTTTAGCTCTTGCTCCTTAAATACAACTCGCCAATTTTATGCTGACTTTGCTACTGCGCAGAACTGTAATATCCTTGTTTCCAGCAGGGGGCTCAGAAGTACAGGTTTTAAAATTTTAAAAAGGAACTCTCCCAAAGTGGTTTCATTTACAAGGATGGCTTTCAGGTGCCTGATTTCAATCTCACAAACAAAACTTTAAGAGAGCCCCACAGAACTATGGGAAATGCCTGTATGCTGATGTTATTTGAAACACCTGGAGTTCTCTGTTTAACAATACACAAATGGACAGGCAAATGAAAACACCACCAGGTTACAGAGTTTATGTAATTCTTGCCTGATCTGCACTGTTTCGAAATCCAGTCTTTCCCAGACTTCTGGAAAGGTGGTTGAAATGGCCAAAGGCTCGTCCAACGTTTTCATTAGGAAAGGTTAGAAAATTTAAGAGTTTTTTTTATAGTTTTGAGAGGGGGGGAGACAAGTAAAGAGAGACATGATAGAAAGATATAAAATTATACAACAGAGTACAGAAATTGAGAGAGAGAGAGAGGGAGGGAGAGAATCTCTTTCTGTTGTATCAGAACTGCTCAATGGAGCTAAATGGAAGGGGATTCAAGACAGACCAAAAAGAAGTACTTCTTCAGGTAGCACACAGTGAAATTACAGGATGTACAGACTGCCACCACAAACTTGGAAAGCTTTGAAAGATTAGACTCATTCAGAGAATAAGCCTACCAATGGCCACCAGACAGGGTAGCTATATAGTCTTTTCTACATAGGCTGCATGCCTCTATATGACAGCTGCCAGGGAGCCTGAGTTGGAGGAGGGTGTTGCACTTGTACCCTGCTTGTGGATTTCCCATAGGCATCTATCTGGTTGGCCCTTGTGAGGACCAGATGCTGCTCTGATCCCACGGAGATCTTCTTATGCCCACAAGGATCCATCACTCAATGGACCGGTTCTGAACACACCTCTTGACTATACCTCAGCACTCAGATGATACTGCACCCAACTGTAAATTCACAAGAGAAAGACCTGGGGTGCATCCATCCTACAGTTATAGCACTTTAACTGACATTATTCTATCCTATGGAGCCCTGGGATTCACAGTTTCATAAGACTGAGACTGCACTTGCACTGCATTAATAATCCAGTTTGACGCCGCTTTAACTGCCATGGAATCCTGGGATTTGTAGTTTGTTGTGGCACCAGAGCTCTGACAGAGAAGGCTAAATAGCCCACAAAACTACACTTCCCAGAATTCCATAGCAGTTAAAAGTGGTGTCAGATTGCATTATTTCTGCAGTGCAGATGCAGCCTGAGGCTCCTCTGTTCAGAGCTCTAATGCTGTAATTCAGGGAAATAGACTGAAGAAATTTAAGTACCTCAGTAAGCTATAAAACCGAGGATTCTGTAGGATGAAGCCATGGCAGTTAAAGTGGTGTCAAAGTCCTCCATTGTGCAATTTGGATGCACCCCAGAGTTTACAAAAAGTTTATTTTAAAAAGAGTTCATAAAAACACCTTTTATGGATTACAGCCCCCAGGAAAATAAGGAAGAACAGAACCTTGAGCTCATTGGTGGAAAGGCATGTGTGTGTATGTTTATATAACAAATGCCTTATAAAGGTCTGCCTTTCTGTATAGATAATTTCCATACTTCTTTCTCTGCAATCCCTTACCAGTTTTGAACGGACAAACCTAAACCCAGATGAAAAAGCTGTATACGCCCTCCTCCCAATTTCAAGACTCAGACAGGTCTACAAGAAGAATATATGAAATCAGCTCAGGCCAATCCAGACTACTTTTCTGTGCTACCTAGCCCTGCATACAAAGATTTGCAAGAATCTCAGGAGGGGTTGTAGCATTGCCAGTGTTCAGGAAAGATCTTCCTGCCTTCCACAGCAGAAAATCAACAGGTTCTTAAAAACTGGTTTGTACCAGTGTTAATTCTTTTAAAAATCCTGTTTTGATTGCCATCAGTGGCAAGCCTATGGAAAACTGAATTACAGTAGTCTGGTCCAGAGGCAGCAGAAATATGAGCAATGGCTCTCCAGCCAATCTGAGTCTGATCTACAGATACAGGAAAATGAGGTGACAGAATATTCTGCAGCACTCCAGGCTGCAGCTGGAAGACAATATTTGTTGGAAAAAAATATTAATTCAAAACATTTGCTACCTTAATTTTTTTTATAATTTAAATTCAGCAGTAAAATCAAGGGAAAGAATAGCCAAAATGTTTTTAAAGAACATTATGAAACATGGTAATTGCAAAACAAATTATATTTACATTTAGAATAAAAATTTAAAATTGCATCATTTCTCTAATTGCATTTTGATAAGTTACTAAATTCAACCTTGTTGGCCTCCCCACACCCCCAGAATGCATGAGAGAAGTCTGTACAACTTTCATAGCTTTAAAAAAGGACCTATAACTACTCTCTAGTTCAGCAAACAAAAATCCCCAGATCACTTTAAACTAATGTCAAAGTGTAATGTTGTGGTTAAGATTGATGTGGAATTTGACCTAGCAGATCCATGACCAAGTCTACATAGAGCCATAAAAACTGCATGGGTGACCTTGGAGCAGTTACCCTCTCTTTTCCTGACCTATCTCACAAGGTTGTTGTGAGGATAAAAATTGGGGGGGGGGGAGAGAACTACAGGTCAACCCCCGTATCCATGGATTTGGTATCCATGGTTTTTACTTATCCACACACTCCAAAATATGTTCTCTCTAGGCATTTCTAGGTCCTCTATGGTCAACATCCAGCATTTGTCTCATTGAAAATAATGGGGTTCCCTTTTATCCACAGTTTCAGGTATCCATGGGGGGGGGAGTGTCTTGGAACGTATCCGCCACAGATACGGGGATCAGCTCACTGGAGGAAAGATGGACTATAGATGTAACTAATAAAACAAACAGAGCCAGTGTGGTATAGTGGTTTGAATTTGAAGCCCTGATCGGTCATGGAAACCCACTGGATGACTTTGGCCAAGTTATGCTCTCTCAGTCTCAAGAGGAAGGCAATGGGAGACACCCCCCTGCCCTCAAACAATCAAATCCTGCCAATAACATTTGCTTTAAGGTTGCCGGTAAGTCAGAAATGAGTTGAATCCACACAACAAATAAAACAAACACAAAGCCTACTAAAACAAACACAAAGCCCACAGAAGCCTACGGGAACACTTGAGATTGCAACAAGTTGAGTCAGACTTGCAGAAAATGATGTGAAATACTTTTGTGAAGCAAAATACAACACACCAGAACAGTTGCCCAATGTCTATGTAAAAACAGATACTTGTGAAACATGAAAAACCAACTCCCCTCCCTCTCAATAGGACCAAAGAGTCCTATTTCACAGTGGCATAGAAGACCATAAGCACTACAGAAGGTCATTACTGACTTTTAACTGTCTTTGCCTAAAATTGGGCTGCCCAAAATGCCTTCTCCTTGGGTGCAACAACAGATGGGCTCTGGTCCAGGAGAGTTTATGCTGTAATAAATTCTATGGTCTTAAAGGTGCCACAAAACTCCTTTTCTCTTCCCCTTTTAAAGACAAAAACAGACTATGGACTTTATCACACTACACTGTTATAGTGCTATTATGCCACTTTAACTGCTGTGGCTGCCTTCTGTGGAATTCTGGGGTTTGTAGTTTAGTGAGGCTTAAGAGCTCTCTGGCTGAGAGTTCTAAATGCCCCTCCCTAAACTGCAAGTCCCAGGATTCCACAGGAGGCAGCCATAACAGTTAAAGTGGAATAATAGTGCTGTAACAGTATAGTGTGATAATCTAATAAAGCAGCTACCTCTTTGAGAACAGGGAGATAGCTACAAAGCGGTATGTGTGTGTGTGTGTGTGTTTTATTACCAGGGTGTATTGCACTTTCTCCCAACCTGGCAGTCTCTGTAACTGTTGGATTAGAACTTTTATCACAGCCTGCCAGCTAAACCACAGACCATGCTAGGTGGGAATGATGGGGATTGTAATCCAACAGGTCACTGGAGAAGACTGCATATATTTCAGGATGGTGGAAACATATTCATATGTTGCTTTAGAGCAGAGGTTCTTAACCTGCAGTCTGGGGACCCCCCCCCCAGTGGTCTGCAATGTCCTCACAGGGTGTCTGCAAAGGCTTGAAGGCCCACCTCCTCCCTGCTGTGGAGTGGCCATGTGACAGGAGCCAAGACAAAGTCTGGCTGGCTGGCTTGGGCTGGGCATTGTCATTCAAGATGCTCCAGCCACAAACTTGCAGGAAGAAGCAGGAGAAAAGTATTTCCTCCCACTTCAAAGCCTCTTAGGGAAGATTTAATGGATGATGTAATTGTATTATTAATTATTATTATGTATTATTATTGTTGTTATTAGGGTTTAAAATCTTGAGTTAAGTCTTGGGGGCCCATGGCAACAAGAAGAAGAGATTTAAAGGGGGTCCCTGATAAAAAAAAGGTTAAGAGTCACTGCTTTAGAGTTTTCCAACAGATCCCTGATAGGAAACATGATTTGCCATTCCCCTTTCACAAGGGCTGGGGTGGGGGTGGGGGCAGGCACAACACCCACTGCATCAGATCCAAAAAGAAGCCATCTGAGGGAAGTGGCTTTAGTCTACCAAAGCTTCGGCCAGCCAGAAGCTATGAGTTTTGGAAGGTGCCCGGAGGCCTCTTTTGTTAGTTTGGAGCTGCAGAAGTCACTGGTTTTTTTCTGCTCCTTGCAGGTAGGCCTCCATCTCTCCTATATAAACCACCCCACCCCTAGACCAGGTTCTCTCTCTCCTCAGGAGTCACCCACGACCTGGCCTGCCCCAAAAGGAGGAGGCAAGAATGAGTCACAGCTTCGGGTTTGTTTTGATGGCAGGCAGGGAGCCCGCCCTGGGCGGTGCCACCCGGCTGCTCCGGGAGAGATCTGGCAACACCTGGCTCCAGGGGACAAAAAGGGTCCAAGAAAGAAGACGAGGCAGGTTTTGAAAAAGAATGGGGGGGGGGATCGATTCTGTCCAGGGGGAAAGACCAAAAGAAGAGGCAGAACAACCCAATCCTTTTCCAGTCCCCCTCCCCTTGGGCGGATCATGCAGGGCCAGCTCCTCCTTCTCTTGCCTGGATCCTCCCCCCTTGCCTGCCTGCCTCTCTCCGAGGTGGAGGGGGAAAGGAGCAGCCGGTGTGCAAACCCGGGGGGGGGGAGACTGGGAGAGGGGCCAGGGCCCGGCTTGCAAAGAGCGGGTGGGGGGCACAGAGGAGTCAGCCAAGAAAGCAACGCCCGAGGCCCGGGACACAGAAAGGAGAAGATGCTTTTTCTACAAAGGTCTCTGCCCCGCAAGGCTCTGGCCGGCTTCCCCTGGCCCTCCGCGGAGGGGGGGGGAGCAGGGACCTTTGCAGAAAAGCCATCGCGCGCTCTCATTTTTTTTCTCTCTCTCTGTCTGTCCCAGGCTAGAGAAGCCGCTTTGTCCAGTCCAGCCAGCCCTGGCCGGAGCATGACCTTCTTCTCCCCTTCTTTTGGCAGAGAAGGCGAAAGACCTTGGCATCTACATAGCGAAATCATCCATGCTGAAACTAGATGATTTGCATGACTCCTTGCTATTGGAACCCTGGGATTTGTAGTTTGGCGAGGCCCCAGCGCTCTTTGGCAGAGAAGGTGAAAGACCTCCTTGGGAGCATCCACACTAGAGAAATCATCCAGGTTGAAACTGGAGGATTTATCATGGCTCCTTGCTAAGGGAAGCCTGGGATTTGTAGTTTGGTGAGGCCCCAGCGCTCTTTGGCAGAGAAAGTAAAAGACCTCCTTGGGGGCATCCACACTAGAGAAATCATCCAGGTTAAATCTGGACGATTTGCACGGCTCCATCTTACAGAATTCTGGGATTTGTAGTGTGGCGAGGCCCCAGCCTTCTCTTTGGCAGAGAAGGTGAAAGCCCTTGTCAGACTACCAATCCTAGGATTCCCTAGGAGGGAACCCCATGGCAAATAATCCAGTTTCAGACGGGATTGTTGCTGTGTGCGGCTTTGGCCGCAACAAACCCCGCTTCACCCGGCGGTGCATCTGGTCCGAAGAGCGGATCGCGAGCCCGGCGGAGGCGTCCGCTTCGCTTCGGATTTGGGCGGCAGTTTAAGGTTTCGGGCCGCAATCCCTCGGTGCGCCTTTACACGGGAGGAGGACTGGTCTGAAAGCGAGGTTTTGCCTTGAAACCAGGAGGGGGTTTTCTTCCCGAGGGAAAGGCGTTTGTAGGATCGACTTGGGGAAAAAGCCCCCCGCGGTCTGTTGTTGTTGTTGTCTTAAAGAACAGAACAAGGAAATCCGATGTAAACCGGCTCGGTTGTCCCCATTCCAAACAAGGCGATTCCCCCCACCTCTTTCTGGTTGGAAGCCCCCCCCACTCCTTTGAAATCAGTGGGGCTACTACTCGGGAGTAAGTGGCCGGGGGGGCATGGAAATAAAAAGGTGGTGGGTATCCTGGGAGGCAATCACAGGAAACCTCACAGGGGTGGCAACAGAGGGGGATTTACTCCCGAGGAAACCACGACCAGCCACGACCCCCAAAAGCCACTACGCCACAAGTGGTTTGAGGAGCCGAGTCGGAAGGCAGTTCGGAGCAGAGGCCAAAGCAGCTTCAGGCGCGTCGGCTAGCAGCATTCCCTGAATCGGGGGCGGAAAACAGAGCGGGGGGGGAGAAGAGGAGATCCCTTGTTTGGAACCAAACTCTAGCCTTCGCCCTCCTCGCATGACTGGATCCCGGCTCTTTCTACAACTTTCCCGAGGGACGAGACGGCCCGTGGGGTCCGTCCACAGAGCGCCCCCCTTGCCCTGTCCCTTGGGGGGCGAAAGAAAGGGGGGAGGAGGCACTGGGGGGGCCGACTCCGCATGCCTCTCCTGCCCCACAACCCGATCGGTCGATAGTGTGTGTGTGTGTGTGCGTGCGTGCGCACAAACACACAAAAGTTTGGGCGATGGGAATCCACCCCCCCCCAAAAAAAATCCGCCCGAAGGTTCTTGCAGCGCCTGCCAGGGGAAGGAAAGCCACTGCGCGGAGCCTCCCGCCTGCTTGGATCGCGCGCAACTCGGCCGGCGCAGAGGAGGGAAAGGAAAGGTCCCTTCTTCTCCCTTCTCCGGGACGGGAGAAGAAGGGGTGGGGTGGGTTGGGGGTGGTTGGGTCGGAGGCTGGTTGGATTTGGGGGATGGTTTGGCTTTTTTGCTTTCTCCCACTCACCGTCCGCGAACGCGCGGGGGGGACCGAGGGACCGAAGCTGGGCTGGCTGGCAGGAGGCGGTGCGGGGTCCGGGGCGCCCGAGCAGCCCTCTCGCCTCGGCCCGTCTCAGCCTCCCCGCCGAGTCTTTTGTTGTTATAGCCTCCGGCGAACAGCTGATCGGCCGGGCCCGCCCCAAGGCCCCGCCCCGGCTCCCCCTTGCACCAATGTGCGCCCCGCGCTGCTGGGGCCCGCGCCGGGACAGGCTGTCACTAACGCACGTGACCCGGCCCTTGGGCCGCCCTCCGCCCCAGCCCCGCGCGTGGGTGGACGGGCGAGCCCGGGCAACAAAAGGAGGAGGAGGAGGAGGAGGAAGGGACAGAGGCGGAAGGCGGAGGGTTGGCTAAAGGAGGGAGAGAAGCCCGGGGTGGGGGGAGAGGTGGCATTCTATGGAGGGAGACAGAAGAGAGGGCAAGATGAAGACCCGGGTGGAAAAATACCAGATAGGATCCGCCCCCATGGATGGGTGCCACTTAACTTTTATTTATTTCTTAAACTCTGTAAGTGTCCACATTTGGGTTTGAGGGTCAACTGGGGAAGAAACTTGCCAAGGGTAATGCCCATGAAAACACACACACACACACCTTTTCATAAAGGGAGGAAGGAAGTCTGGGGGAAAAGCCAGCCAGGGGTGCATCCATACCACACAAATAATCCACTTTGAAACTGGATGGTTTGCCCTTTTCTCCTTCCTATGGGAGTCCTGGGTTTTGTAGCTTGGTGAGGCCCCAGCACTCTTTGGCAGAAAAGGCCTTGTCAAAGTATAAATCCCAGGATTTAGTAGGAAGGAGCCATAGCAAATGATCCAGTTTCAAAACTGGACTATTTGTGTAGTGTGGACTTGTTGATTTCCACTCTCCTGGTTGCTTTCTCTCTCCCTTCTACACAGCCCCTTCACCAGGATGGGTAAACAGCAAGAGCTGGGAGGAGGCTGTCTTATCTCTGTGCAGTTCTCACACCACTTTCTCACAGCTTCAGAAAGGAGGGGGGAGCTGCCACATTTTTCCACACTTAATGGAGGAAAATAACAAAACACAGCTTTACTTCACTTTAGAACTCAAGGAAGGGGTTCATAGTATGAAAAGGGGCTGTGTGTATGTGTTTGTGTGTTTGCATGGCCATTACCCTAGGCAAGTTTCTTCCAGAGTTGACCCTCAAACCCAAATTTTGACACTTGAGTTAAAAAAATAAATAAAACTTAAGTGGCACCCATCCATGGGGGTGGAAAGGCTCACAAAAAAGTATACATGGAATGATTGACAATTTAGTGCCTTTTGATAGGTGCCTCCTTCCCCAGTAGCCACCTAAGGGTGACCTGAGGTTTGATTGCATATCCCTGCCAAATAATTTCTGAACTGCTGAATTCAAAGCCCGCATTGCCCTCAGGAATCACATGCAAATGTCACCTCTCTCTCTCTCTCTCTCTCTCTCTCTCTCTCTGCCTGTCTTCTCTTCGCAAACCAGAAAGATTCAGGAAGGACTCATCCCTCACTTTCTGCAAGCACGCTGATGACTAAAAAGGCCAATCTGAGATAAACAAGTCCGGTTGCAGAAGGCACAGCAGAAGGTCTCCTTGGGCGACGTTTCCAGGTTGTGATTCTTTCTGTGTTGTCGCTTCTCTTCAAGACTTGTTTGGTGTGAGTTCTCAAATAAGACTGCAGCATTGTGGATAGTGAGTCTCCATGCCTCCCGATGTGAGGCCAGGGCGGACCATTGTTGGTGATCAATTTGGCTGAGCCTGAGATATTGTTTCAGGGAGTCCTTGTATTGGTTTTTTTTTTTAGCGCCCCTCGTTTCAGACCCATAAAGGAGAATAAACAGTACAATGGCTCTATATACACTTTTTGTGCTTCGCCTCAGGTGTTTATTACTCCAGACTCTTTTGTAAAGTCTTCCAAATGCCCTATATGCCTTTGCTAATCTGTGATCGATCTCTTTGTCAATCTTGGCATCTGAGGAGATGATGCTTCCCAGGTAGGTGCACCATCAGATCTCCAAGATGCAGTCATCATTACCCTGTACAAGAAAAAAGGAACAAAATCCGAAATGTCACATACTGATTTAGGATTTGTGGGGTTCTGCTTATCTCAGATTGTGCCTTTTGTGGTTTAATTCCACTGCAGTTGTGAAAGGTAGCTAGCTAATTGTTGGCCACAATTTACCACAGCCAGGACCAGCCCTTCTGTTTACTTTAGGCAGCAGATGGCAAGAGCCTGTTGGTGATTATTCCTAACCTCCACCTGACCTCCTGTGGTTCTCTCTTGAGGACAATGCCTCCAACCCAGCCTGCTTCCCATGGATGTTTGGGAGGATGCTATCTCATGAACCAGGGCCTGAATGTGAAGGTACCAGATCCTGTTGATTTTGGAAGCTAAGCATGGTCAGTCCTGGTTAGTACTTAGATAGGAGACCACCAACGAATACCAGGTGCTGTAGGGTATATATTTCAGAGGAAAGAACTGGCAAAACCTCCTCTGAATATTCCTTGGTGAAGAAAACCTGATCAAATTCATGTGACTTGAAGACGCACACACACAAAAACCCCTTATGAGCAAGATTGAATAAGATTTCAACTGTAGTTTCTGTACAAAGGGAGCAACGGAGTTTGGTCTACAGATCACATGTCCCTTCCCCCAGTACCCACAAGCTACCATTTCCCTCCCAAATTAATTTTTTTCCTGATGAAAGCCACTGCTTCCAAACACTCAAAAATGCCACCAGGTGCAGCACTAACATTTTTTTTAATGCCACAAGTTCTACAAACTCCTGTTTTTCTGATACAAGTCAGCTGAAAACTCCAGGAATATAAGCCAGAAATATATTTCTTCTCTTTTCTTGGGCTGATTTTTGGCCAAAAATGAGGTGCAACCCACTGCAGGGGTACAGGGGGTGAAAACTGCATGCTGACCCTGCCACAGTTGCCTACTCCATTGTAGGGGTTTGTTGATGTAAGAAGAAAAAGTTCAGATCTTTACTATAAAGTTCATCTTTGGTCAGCCACTTTCTCTCAGTCTGTTGCCCCTGCTTCAAAGAAATGTGGGACATACGTATATAGCTGTGAACAACAGTAAAAATGTAAATTTTATGTTGTGCACTCAAGGCAGCCACATAGAATGCACAGTCAGGATTTGGAAATATTACTTCTTTGGATTACAGCTGCTAGAATCACCCAGGCAGCATGGCCAGTGGTCATGTTGGCTGATGGATTCTGGGAGTTGTAGTCCCACAAAGTGACATTTCTAAGCTCTGTTTACACTATTGGCTGTGGGATTGTGGGAGCTGAGTCCAAAAAAGCAAGTTTTCCAGAAAAGAAGGGCTACAGTTCAGTTGTACAGGGCATGCTTTGTGCTGTTGTACTGGAGGCAGGGCGGACAGGATCATCATGCCAACACTTTTTCATTAACAATTATTATTCTAATCTCTACCACCTCATTCAGGTTGCCTTTTCTCTGAGCTTTGTTGTGGGCCTTACAATAGCTGGATGTGGCAGGATGAATATTCCCAGATACTATATTGTTGTGAGCTATCTTTTTGTATTAGGTCAGTTTGCAGTTTTGATTAGGACTAGGAGGCATGGCTATGGGAACTGTGATGATAAATGTCTGCAGGTCAGCATTCACAATGATATAAGTGATGTTTTGCAGCAAAAGGCAAAGCTTGGAGAAGAGACTTGATAAAAGGACAACTGCCATGACTCTAAATACCCAACTGGCAATCAGGATCCATCCATGTAGAAAAAGTACAGTTTGGAAAGGATATCGAAAATAATCTAGCCTATTCCCCCCCTGCTCAGTACAGCACAGCCATAGGCAACTCCACCTTTACTCCTGGGTGCCGTTTACACAATGAAAATGTCCCGGGAAGAATTCGTGTTGATCCCTGGCAGTTTACACGTACATCGGGTCGGGTACGTGATTTTTGGAAGGGGGGCCACCTTTTATCCCTCAACCTGCGGGACTTCCAGTCCTGCAGGTTGTGCCGGTTTTTAAAAAAGTCACTGGAGGATTCGGAAAATCAGAAATGTAAACAGCCTGGGACAGAATATCTCGGTACTAGGGGATGACCGGAAATGGTGACTGGGGGCGGGCTTAGAGATCAGCGACCAGAAAAGGAGGGGTCAGTCACCTGTTCAACAGATCCAGCCTCACCAGCTGAAAATAAACGCATCCCTTCCAGCTGCACGTAGGTTGGTGTGTGCACGCGCGCGTACTCAATCACCTTTTTAAATGGATTTCTACACTGCAAATCCTTCAGCTTTAACCTCTTCCTCAACTGCATGTTACAAAGAGATCGTGGTGGGCAGAGGGTCGCCCATTCATCCCCTGCCTTGATCACCTCCCTGGGTCTGAACAGGCACAGTAAAATATTCCAGCATCTGAGTGAATGAACACACTTTTATTCCCCCTCCCGTCACAATGCACAGTAAAAAAAATGCCAGCATCTGTGTCTTTCAAAATGCCTGTCTGTTGCTGGCTTGAAATCTTCACTCTGCAACTAAAACTCTGCTTTAAGGGTTAACATTTTAAAGAGGCAAGGGGAATCCCAAGCCTCCCCTCCCCAGCCTTGATTTCAAAAGGAAAGCACTTGTTCCTGCCTCTGAGCACAAGCTCACATTCTGGGTCTTTCAAAATGCCTTCTGCTTAAAGGGTTAACATTTTAAAGAGGCAAGGGGAATACCAAATCTCTGCCCCCTCTCTCCTCCCCCCACCAGCCAATAGCATCACTCGTGGTGCGGAACTCTAAAGGAAGTGCGTCACCGTGGTTGTGAAAACACGACTAATCGCATCCTTGATTGACAGCCAAAAAAAAAAAAAATCCCGGTAAGCTAAACATGTGTAAACAGCAAAAGCACGGGATATAAGAGTGCGGGACCAATAAAACCTTTTGTCGTGTAAATATCAATCACGGGATCTTCCAGGATTTCCTGAAGAGTGACAAAAATCGTATAAACAGCGAGGGATGGATACGGGATCAGGAAGTCACGGTAAGCCCCGCAACAAAACTTGTTGTGTAACTGGCACCCTGCATACCTCCTAGTGTTTCAGTTACTTTTTTAAATCCTGAAAGAGACACTTTGTACGTTAGGCCAGTGTGGTGTAGTGGTTGAGTATTTGACTAGAACTTTGGCAGACCAAGGTTCAAATCCCTACGTTTTACCTAGGGGAAAGTTTTCAAATCCTTGCTCAGCTATGGAGACCCACTGGGTGACCTTGGGGAAGTCACACTCTCTCGGTCTCAAAAGAAGTAAATGACAAGCTCCCTCTGAAAAAACATTGTCAAGAAAACCCCTGTGATAGATTTTCCTTAGGATCACCCTAAGTCAGAAATGACTTGAAGGCATACAATTACAACAACAACACAGTAGGCGGAGATTGGAAAATATAATTTTGGGATTGTATTTCTAGGATACTCCCAACCACTATGCTCATGCTGGCTAGGATGTTCTGGGACTTGTAGTCCCCAAAAGTAACTTTCCAAGGCTCTTAACAGCTTAACATTTTCCCATGGAAGCATGTGTAGGATGGGAGTAAATACTGAAGATATTTGTGGCATGACAACTTGTATTTGTGGCAACAGAAAATAAATAACTGAAAAAACTGAAACAGAATTTTGGAATGTAGATTAATATTGTGTAAATAGTTGAAGCCATCAATGATTATCAAACAGCTGCCACAGAAGTGACTAGGAGCTGTGCACTGTGATGCATAGGAGAGATTTCTAGTGGATTGTGGTCAAAGTCTGCAGAGAAGAAAGGGAAAGCAAGAGAACTAAAAATGAGGGGGGTCATATAAGGACACAGAGATGCAAGAACACAGGATGTGTTTGCTGCTTCTGTGAATAATGGGAAGTTAAGGACAATGTTTTCAGGGTTCATTTCCTCCTCAGAGGAACATGCTGAGGTCTTAGGGAACGCTGTGCTTTTTCTGCTTCCTCTGCTTCATGTGCACTAAATATACCTTTGATTTTCTTTCTTTGCACATAATCTATAGCTGTATCTGCACTACAAATGTATATCAATTTTACAACCATATACATGTCACACCGTTTCCCCCACCCCCAAATGGATTGTGGGATTTGGTGTGGTCTCTGCAAATTCTAGCCTGAATCCTCTTGTTACTAGAGAATATCAGTGAATCAATGGGATTTGTCTATGTATTGACTCACCAGTCAACAAATGATTCATTGGGTCTACTTTAGTTGGAACTAATCCACAGGGATTCTGGCCTCTGTGTGAGAGACCCTGTTTCACACATAGAGTGGCCAATTCAGGATTGTCCCAGGCTCTGAGGTTTCCAGGCCAAAACCTGAGACCTAGGGAGCCCCCCCCCCCAATGGTATCATTAAGCATGGTTCATTAAGTACCAACCACAGTTGCTCACAGCCTTTCATTCAAACATACTGTACATACAGAGAAAGAGAGAGATTGTGAGAGACTTTTGAGAGAGAGAGAGAGAGCGCAAGAGCACATGCTCTTGTTTGGAAATTAAGATAGAAATAATAACTAAAGCAGCTGTTTCTAGATCAAGGTGAAATGAGTGGATTGTTCTTTCTCACCTACTTAGGGAGACAAGATAACATTTTAATCTAGTGTATTTATTTCTAGCCAGAGGGCAGATGCAGAGCAGAATGGAGGGTGAGCACTGGAAAGGAAGGAGGAAGCCAGCTAGGTAAATAAATACACTGTCTGGAAAGCCTTTGCAAGTTGCAACAACTAACCACCAGTTCAACCTTTCAAACTGCAGCATATTGTTGCTCTAAGAGCTGAGCTGGAAATTTCCACTCAGCCCTTTCCTCTTTCCTGGAGCTGGGCCCACCAAAACTGGAGAATTTGCACCTTCATCTCCCACCTAGAGATTACCCATGGTAAGTGGAGACTCAGGGCTAGGCCCTGAAACCTACATAACTGAATTCCTCAGTGCTCAAAAACAGAGAAGGGGAACATGTGTTCTGCCAAGTGTTTTTGCACTTCATCTTCCATCCCCCTCACCATTGGCTGTGTTGGCTTGGGCTGTTGGGAGCTCCAACCCAACAACATCTGAAAGGCCACGTATTCCCCACCACTGAGGAAATGACTAACATTTAAAATGTATAGATTCAACAATGTCTTCCACCCAAGGTTGTACTTCTGCTGCATGTGAGCTGCACATTTCTCCTGCATGCAGATCACCATAAATGCAATGTTTTCTTCACAAATGTAATAGCAGCATCATGCTATTGTGAGAGCTATGTGTACTGTGCCTGCCCATGTATCACTGGTGGCTATAGATGATGTGAATTTTGGGGTGCTATGCAGTGCCCCTCCATAACAAACAGCCATACTATTCTTGGATTAGGAAGGAAAGCCCTTTAGCTCACCAGATGTTTTGAACTACAACTCCCTCTCACAGTCCCTTACCATTGGCCATGCTGACTGTGGCTTCTACATGTTTTAAGTCTCTGGAAGAGCAAACTACAGTACTGCCTTTGGAGATTTTCAGATGGGGAAATTATTCCCCAGGGAGATCGGGACAGAATTATTTCTGTCCCGGAAGCAGCGCCGTGGTTCGCACGCCCACTTCCCTCTCCCAATATTCCATCGTCCTCACACTGTCCTTTTTCTAGCTCTTTTTATTAACAACGAACTCTCATTAATAAAATATGATGGAAGGGACCAGCAGGGAATAGTGCCCTTCCCAATAGACACTCCTCCTTAAAGCAAACTGCTACAGACTCTCCTAGCTTGTGTGTTCTTCCTCGTTAATAACTTTTGCTGTTGCTTGGCCACATCTCTTCCGGTTTTCATCTGTGAAATGTTGGAGGGTAATGGGCTTGTGTGTGGTGAGATGGGGTTTTTGTATTCAGACTATTTCTTGGCTCCTTTTTCATGACCAAACCAGAGCAACTTAACAACTAACCATTTTTCAGAGGGGCAGCCATGTTAGTTGCTGTAAACCATCTAGGGACACTTTAGATACTGAACAATTTAATTATTGATTTTAATTATTGAATTTGATTGGAGATGTTTAAACTGTGGCTGGATGGCCATCTGTTGAAAATGCTTTGATTGGGCATTCCCGCATGGCAGGGGGTTGGACTAAATGGCCCTTGTGGGCTCTTCCAACTCTATGATTCTATAATTATAACATCACCTTTCATGGGCACATCCTCAGTTGCATCTGATGAAATAGACAATGTCCACAAAAGTTTGTGGAATATAATATTTAATAGTCTTTAAGTGCTGCAAGATTTTATTTATTTATTATATTTATTTATATCCTGCCTTTCTCCCAATATAGAGGCTCAAGGTGCTTTGTTGTTGTGATATCTAAAGTAATCCCAAAACAAATCCAAATCTTGTAGGGCAAATTTATATATCTTCTTTGTTTTTAACTGAGGAAACTTTGCAAGTGCTCTTTGGCTGGCCAGAGAAACAAGTTTGGTGAGTGTTTTGAGTGAAGTGATGTAGCTATTTAATTAGATCAAATTGCTCCAAATAAATTGGTATGCCCCTCCCTGCTCCCTGGAGGCTGTTGTGATACTGTGGTGTGGATGCTGGATCTAGAAGCAGCAACACCTTGCTCCCCTACAAAACTCACTTAATGGTAAACCATGGGTTCTCTCAGCTTTATCTGCCTTGTAGGAAAAAAACACACAGTCATGTAGCATCTTAAAGACTAGGGCCCATCTAAACAGTGAAAATACGCCTCATAGAATTCGCTGGGAATCCTACCTGTCTAAACAGGATTCAATGCCAATCCACACTATTCAGAAGGAGGGGGGCCCAACATGGCAAAAACAACGAGGTAAAAGCCTTTGCAGATTTCCCCGTACTTTTTCAAAAACCACAAGGGAGGTGCGCATTCCTGCTCATTTGGACTATCAAACAGCAGGAAATCCAAAGGGAAGCACAAAGCTGATTGGCCGGGCAAGAGCAGGGGTGGGGCTTGCTAGGAGGGCAGGCACTGGCTGCCGCCAAGTTGGATCTTTGCCTTAGCGATTGCTTGCTAAGGCGATAAAACAGGATCAATATTTCCTGTTTTGCTTTTCTATAAAATTGGAGAATCACTCTATCACACCAGTGCACCTTAGGATGACTTAAAAAAAAAATACAGTGGCGGTGAAGAACTAACTCCAGTAAATCATTTGCAGCTACCATCAGAAATGTGATGCTTACGGGGGCTTCCGAGGCCAGAAAAAACATTTGGACATGTCGCTGCTGCTGCGAGATGCCAAAACTACAAGGTACTTCGGATTTTTTCCCCTTGTGTAGATGGGCCCTAGGAAATTTATTGTAGCAAAAGCTTTCATGGATCACAGCTCACTTCATCACATGCATGAATGCAATGAAGTGGGCTGTAGTCCCTGAAAATGTATGCTATAATAAATTTGCTGTTATTTAAGAGACTGTGGAATGCTGATTTTGCTGTGACAGAAGAACATGGCTACTTGTTTTGAGCATTGCTGCTCTGCATGATTGTTGTACAGATAAATTAATAAAACAACACACTTTATGTAATGAAAGTGGTACAATTATTAATCCTCTGCTCCCTATAATACAGATGACAATAAGGTTTCCAACAAAATTGCTCAACATCATTTGATGGTGCAATTATTATAAACAAGATATTTGAAAATCCACTATCCTTTAACTGCATCCTGACTTTTAATTTTGCCTAATGTTGAAACCTGTTCTGATTTGCAAGCTCATCATAACAGGTAAGCATCCCAATCTTTCTTATTTGGGCAGGCCTTTGGTTTAGGAGATTATCAGGCGCAGGGGAATGTGGCAAACCCTCCATTCCTAACCATGTTGGTTCACAAAGGAGATCATGAAGAAAACTGAATGGGCGACATTATCAGATGCCCCTGCCCTCAGCTGATCCCGGAGTGTAGTGTTGCTGCAGATGAGGCTTTTCTTTTTCTTTGACAGGACAAGCCACCAATACGCTACGCCCCCAGGACACTGAAGGATGACATTGTCTGATAATCTTGCCCCTTTCTGTTCTTGTTGCGATCTGACAGTTTTTGCTGCGCTGATAATCTCCTTGAAATCTATGTAACAAGAAGGGTTTGTGATGGGGCTGTATTTTTTAATCTTTTAAATTATGATCTGTGTTTTTATAAGTCTACCCCCATATCTGCAGGGGATGTGTTCCAAGAACCCCCGTAGCTACCTGAAGCCGTGGATAATAGGGAACCCTATTATTTTCAATGAGAAGCTCACCATAGAATCACATCAGAGGATCTAGAAATGTATAGAGAGAACATATTTTTTTCAGTCATGGATAAGTGAAACAATGGATACTGAATCTGTGGATACAGGGATCAACCTGTATATTGCTTTAATCTAGTTTTAATTTAACTGCTATTTAATTCTTTTAAAATATTTATATAAATAATATTTTATCTGTATCTTGTTTTTAAAAATGCTATAGGCTGCCTTGGATCCTGCACAGGGAGGAAAGCAGGATATAAATCAAATCAGATCAAATAAATAAATAAATCCTGCGTATACTTTCTCAGACATAAATACCATTAAATTCAATTGGATTTACTTCCCAGTAAGTATGCATAGGATTTCAGCCTTCATCTTCAGAGACCTTCATTCCTACATCACTTAAAGCTCATTCTGTATTTCTATTCTCATGAACCTGATTTCTTTAAATAGATGGTACTTTGCTGTATTTCAGAGAAAGGAACTTGCAAAACCATCTCTGAGTATTCCTTGCCTAAGAAAATCCTATGAGGTCACCATAAATTGACAGGTGACCTGAAAGCACATACATACCACACACTTTTAACTTTACCAGTTTATACTGACCTAATTGAATACTTTACTGACTGGAGAACATTTTGTGTGTTATCTAAGAAGATTGGAATAAATATAGGTCAAATCACTGTGGCACGGCAGTGTAGCACTTTTGCTGCTAGAAACAGATTAAGATTAAATTCTACATTTACAAAGAAATTTATGTCTAAAAGCTGCCCTGATCTAGAAACCTGAAATTTAGTTTGCAGGCCTCGCGTTTTCTTTTAGCTCCAGAATTGCTTACCGTTCTCCTTTCCTGACACCAAACTACTGCACATTGTGTCATGAAACTATCCATATGTACAAAGGCTGAGTGGTGTAGTGGTTTGAGTGTTGGACTATGACTCTGAAGACGAGGGTTCAAATCCCCTTTCAGCCATGAAAACCCACTGGTGACCTTGGCAAATTGCCCATTCTCAACCCTCAGAAAACCTGGTGACAGGGTCATCGTAAGTCAGAAATATCTTGAAGGCACACAACAACAATAACAATAGAGGCTGAAAGAGTTACTATATTGGACTATTGCTTTCAGACTCCCCCAGCCAGCATGGCCACTTTTCCAAGCTCTGCAAGGAGTAATTAAAATGGGAATCAGAGTCCCATTAATATGAGGCAGTAATTTTGGATTAGGATCAGTTAATTATCTAGCTCTGGACAAGAGTAATTCAGTTTATCACTTTGGAGCATGAATGGAGTAAAGCTTTTTTATCACACTACACGAGTTAATAAGCTCATCAATGCAAGAATATTTGTATTACTATCCTAGGACTCTTTGTTAATAGCCACTGCTAAAGTACTGATCACTGTTTGTGTACAGTATTTTGCATATAATTTTTCTCCGACTCCACTGATTAGACTGCAAGTTATCATCTCCAGTTAACTATTAATTAGAGTTTTGGCTATGTTTGTCCCAGGTGAGACCCTGTAAGAGTGCAGGAGGGTAGAAGAGATGGGGAGTGTGAACGGGTACATGGGGTGCAAGCTCCCAATAAACATTATCTGGGAAAGGCTGAAATTGCACACCCTCAACTGTCCCAATTTGGCAGGGACAATCCTGATTAATCCTCTGTCATCCCACTTTTTCAGCTGTTTTTAAAATGTTCCAGTTTCTCTTTCCCCCTTCATCCTTGGTTTATTTCAATTGCTGCAAACTGAGTTCAAATTGTAAAGGAAGTTTGCACTCAGTTAAATCAGCAGTGAGGAGAGGACAGGAGGGCATGGAATCTTGCCCTTTCCAGTAGGCTGAGGAAAAAGCAAACTGTTGCAACTTTTCCTAGTGTATGTGTTCTTCCATATTAATAACTTCTGCCCTCTTGACCACATTCTGATGTTGCTTGGCTGTGTATGTCCTGGTTTTAATTTGTTAAATGTTGGAAATTGCTTTCTTGTCAGAGAAAGGGCAGACGTAAATTGTGTGTAGGATAATCTGGTAACGGAAGCAATACCACCTGCATCTGCTGAAGTAGGTTGCAGTTCACAAATGCAGTGCTGTAACATAATGGGTTCATCTTCAAGGTGCCACGAGAGTTTATGTTCATTTTGAAGGAGACTGCTAGCTTTCTTAAACACAGGAAGGGCAGAAGAGTTCAGCCCCTGAGGTACATAAAGAGGGTGTGCCTTCAGTTCAAATTTGCGCAAAGGAATCTTGATATAATTATTTACAATTGCCAACAGCAAGCAAAGCCTTGGGTGCAAGTACTAGTCCCAGCTAGAGCAGACATATTAAATCAAATAAACTGTACGCAGGTGTTGACTTGCCATTCTGCAGTTGATGCAGTGGGTTTGCTCTAGGTGGATTTAGTCCCAAAGCCTTGTTTAAAGTTGTGAGCTGTGCTGATTGATTCAAAAGAGAGAAGTTTGAGAAAGCACTGAAATGTCAAAGAGGGTAACTAGGGACATGCTTCCTTAATTTCTTTAGCTGGGAGGGCCTTGATATTCTCCACGCTGGGATGATGCTCAGTGAACAGAATGCTTCTAGTCACTGAGGTGGACTGATTGGATTAGCCCTCTTTCAGAAACCACTCCTTATGCTTTTCAAGATGGAGCTGGTTTCAAATTGTAAACAAATTGGGACAAGATTCTATTCTATTCTATTCTACTAATTGTACCCAGCATAGCATACACTCAAAAATGCTCAGTAGACCTTACAACATCCCTGTAAGGTAGGCCAGTGGATTTTAAAATTCCTCTTCCCCATTCTCAACATTCCACACTTTCCCAGTATTGCTGAGGGTGACTTGCTCTGTTCCCCTGCCACTACCGCAGCTGCGGCCAGTTGACTGCAGGGTTGGTTTAATGGTCCTGCAGCACCTGCAGCCACAGGGCCCCCCGTCATTGTGGGGGCACCCGTAGTAACCCTCCTCCTGCAAAAACATTATTAGTAATAATCTGAATATCCTGTATTGTAAATAGTTTAGGTTAGGTTCTGAAATAAACATATGGGCCCCCCAAAATAAAGCATTGCAGTGGGGGCCAAAATTCCTTAAACCGGTCCTGGTTGACTGCCTAGGTCCTGTCGCAGCCTGTCACTAGTGAGTGGCTGATGGAGTGAGAGGAGGAAGGGGCCCTTCTGAGGCTGAGGGTGTAGATGCGGATTGAGTGACAGGAGTGGATTGTGAGGTAGAGAGGGAATTTGCATGTGGGTGGTGATTGAGTGGATGTGTTTCCTGAGCAGCCAATCAGCATACTGGAAAAGGCAAAATACCCAAGAGATAGATAGGTAGATACTGTAGATAGATAGATTCTATTCTATTCTATTCTATTCTTTCGATGGGTCTACTCTAGCTGTGTGGGTTTAATAATTGAATCTAAGGGTTTGTTTACTGTAGGCAATTGTGAAGATGCCCCATTAACCACAGATTAGTCCAGGAATGGGAAAGTGTAGCTTTGTGGTGGTATTGGACTGCCACTCCCATGATCTGTAACCATTTGGGGTGTGGGCTAGAGCTGATGGGAGCTGCAGTCTCATGCTGTGTAAGTCTCTTTAGACTTATTTGTTTGGTGTTGAAGACACTAAGAAAAAAACCCTGACATTCTTCACATCAAGCACATCTTTAACGTTTGAAAGGCAGCAGTTCACTAGAAACCTTTGACTTAAATGAAGAAGACATTTTGAAACAGGAGCATATCTAGAAATCCTGCCATGCCAACTTCTAATTCATGGTTGGTAATTCCTGTCTGCCTTATGACAACTTTTTATTTAATTTTTTGTTGTTTTCTATTATTGCTAACTTTATGTTATTGTCATCATTCCCATCCTCTCTCTCTGGCTTTTCTTCGCAAACAAAGATTCAGGAAGGACTCATCCCGCGCTTTCTGCAAGTGTGCTGATGACTAAAAAGGCCAATCCAAGATAAACAAGGCCGGTTGCAGAAAGCACAGCGGAAGGTCTCCTTTGGTGATGTTTCCAGGTTGTGATTTTTTCTGCATTGTCATTTCTTTTCAAAACGAGCCCTGGTGGCCTTGTGATAACAATAACAATGGTCCGTCCTGGCCTCACATCGGGAGGCATGGAGACGCACTATCCACAATGCTGCAGCCTGTTTGAGAACTCACGCCGAACACGTTTTATTTATTTATTTATTTATTTATTTATTTATACCCCGCTCTTCAGCCACAAGGCTATCCTCCATCCTAGAAACGTGCCCTGTCCAGCGCAGCTGTGTTCTCAATATCATGGCCTCAATGCTGGTGATCCCTGCTTGCTCAAGGACAGCAACATTCATCACATAGTCAGGTGTATATTTAGGATTGTGTGTATGCAGCGCTGATGAAAGCATTCGAGGAGTCGTAAGTGGTGGCGATAGGTGACCCATGTTTCAGACCATAAAGGAGAGTAGACAGTACAATGGCTCTATACACACTGATTTTTGTGCTTTGCGCCAGGTGTTTGTTACTCCAGACTCTTTTGTAAAGTCTTCCAAATGCGCTATACACTTTTGCTAATCTGTGATCGATCTCTTTGTCAATCTTGGCATCTGAGGAGATGATGCTTTCCAGGTAGGTGAACTGCTGAACGGACTTAAGCACAGATTTGCCGACCGGCTAGGGCACAGTACTCTCAAATAAATAAGTAAAAAAAGAGACTGAATAAAGAAGACACAACATGAATCAGTCTCTGAATCTGCACTAGGGATACGTGTCTTTGTCTTTTTGGTGGAGCTGCTAGTAGACACAGATAAATCCAAGGATTAGAAATTGTGCAGTCCTCCACACATTGCTGGATTCCAGGTTCCAAATAACAAAAAGTGGTAGAAAGCAATGTACATGAATAAAGAACAAAAAAATAAAGTACTGTACAGTAGTAATAAAATACTATCTTGTGCATCGATAAAACAAGGGTGATACAAACTGGCTATAAAGAGGGAGTTACAAAAAAAAACCCCACACCCTGCAATAGTTACATTATCACTGAAGGGATGGATACTATAAATTGGAAAACAACATATTAAATAATAATATAGGATGGGAAGCACAAAAATCAGGGTGTATAGAGCCATTGTACTGTCTGTTCTCCTTTACGGGTCTGAAACATGGGTCACCTATCGCCAACACTTACGACTCCTCAAATGCTTTCATCAGCGTATATGCACAATCCTAAATATACACTGGACTGATTATGTGATGAATGTTGCTGTCCTTGAGCAAGCAGGGATCACCAGCATTGAGGCCATGATATTGAGAACACAGCTGCGCTGGGCAGGGCACGTTTCTAGGATGAAGGACCATCACCTCCCAAAAATAGTACTCTATGGTGAACTCCCCACAGGTCAACGTAAGAGGGGTGCTCCAAAAAAGTGATACAAGGACTCCCTGAAGCAGCATCTCAGGCTCAGCCAAATTGATCACCAACAATGGTCCATCCTGGCCTCACATCGGGAAGCATGGAGACGCACTATCCACAATGCTGCAGCCTTATTTGAGAACTCACGCTGAACAAGTTTTGAAGAGAAATGACAATGCAGAAAGAATCACAACCCAGAAACATTACCCAAGGAGACCTTCTGTTGTGCTTTCTGCAATCAGACTTTTTTTATCTCGGATTGGCCTTTTTATTCATCAGCGCGCTTGCAGAAAGTGCAATCTTCCTGAATCTTCATTTGCAAAGAAAAGCCAGAGAGAGACTGTGCCCTATAGAATCATAGAATCATAGAACTGTAGAGTTGGAAGAGACCACGAGGGCCATCCAATCCAAACCCCTGCCACGCAGGAAATCTTGATCAAAGCATCCCTGACAGATGGCAATCCAGCCTCTGTTTAAAGACCTCCAAGGAAGGAGACCCCACCACGCTCCGAGGGAGTGTGTTCCACTGCCAAACAGCTCTTACTGTCAAAAAGTTCCTCCTAATGTTGAGGTGGAATCTCTGTTCCTGGAGCTTGCATCCATTGCTCCGTGTTCCAGTCTCTGGAGCATCCTAGTTTCACCCTATTTGTGATTTTGGTTCCTTCTACACTACACAATTATGGCACTATGATTCCACTTCTATTCTTATGGCAACCTCCTATGGAATCCTGGGGTTTGCAATTTGTTGTTGTTGTTGTTGTTGTTGTTGTTGTTGTTTTTAACTGTCCTGGAACCAGCTTCCACTCATGGTGACCCCATGGATGAGACATCTTCAAGACCACCTGTCCTCAACCACCCTACTTAGGTCCTGCATGTTCAGGCCTGCAATTTAGCTAGGGGTATTTAGATTTTTACAACCAGAGAGCTCTAGTGCTTTGTCAAACTATAAGCCCCAGGATTCCCTGGGATATAGCCATGGCAGTTAAAGTGGAGTAACTGTGCTATAATGGCGTGGTATAAATGAAGCCCTCTATAGCCAGGTTCCTTCAGCTTTCCTCATTCAGTACCTTTTTCCAATCACGTTTGTTCTTGTAGCCTTTATCTGTCCATTTAGATTTGTTCCATTTAGCCTCTTACAACTCTCATCCAACACAGCTACTATTGACAAGCTAGAAAGTACAGTCTGGGCTACTCCCCTCTCCACTCCCCCACTTAAAAAGAAGAAGTTGTAGAGGATATACACATGAGTGATTTTGTCCATACACAAGCAATTGGCCACAATGCAAAGCCAAGTTATTTCCTGTGAACACGAAAGTATTTTTGAACATAAGATGTGAACAGTCTAATGCTTAATAAAATAAATAAAGTAAATAAATAAAAGAAAATATCGCTATTGGGGAGGACTATTGTAGCAGCACAGGGTAAAGTTCAGGGTACAGCAAAGCCTCTAACATTTCATAAATGAAAACCAGGACACATGAGGCCAAGCAACATCGGAGTGTGGTCAAGAGGGCAAAAGTTATTATTGAGGAAGAACAGACAAGCATAGAGCAGCTACAGAAATTTGCTTTTGCCTGATCCTACTGGGAAGGACAAGATCCTACTCCTTCTCCTCCTCTCCTCTTTCTAGTTCAATTGAGTGTGAATTAGTTTTCCATTTTGAACTCAGATTTGCACCAGTTCAAGTAAACTGAGGATGAAAGGAGAAAGTGGGAAAAAGAGAGAGAAACTGGGATATTTTAAAAGCAGCTGAAAAAGTGGCATGACCGAGGATTAATCAAGACTGTCCATGCCAAATTGGGACAATTAGAGAGTATGGTATAGCTATAGGGAGGGAAAAACAAATTGTCTCTCAAATAAGAATTCTGCCCTCCCCCCATGAAATTTTCCATCTGTCCCCACACTTGTAACATTGCAGTAACTTAAGTCTTCGGTTGAGCATTTAGAAATGCTATTTGGGCATCCAAAGAAAAGAAGCAGGCAAAATCACCAAGGGAATGTGAACAGAGTGAATAGAAGAGTTCTAAATATGAATGCTTTTTCATGTCTCACTATCCGCAATGCTAGAAATTTGAGAACTGAAGGAAATTTCCATTTCCAGGAAAGAATGCCTGTTGGGAAGGCAATGTTCTTATTTTGTCCTTCCCAAGCTACAGCTCTGGTAAAGTTACTTTCTTATATATGAATCTCCCAGCCATTATGGTGACCATGCTGGCTGTGTATTCTGGTAGTCCAAAAGCTAACTGTTCTAGGTTCTCCATTCTATGAGCAGAGAGAGCTGCCTTATACCAGACTGGACTGTTTGTCCCTTCAGTCCAATATTCACTGCTTTGTCTGGCAGCAGCTGCTCAGAAACTCAGGCTAGAGGCTTTTTATGTAATGTGCTATATGGTCTTTTTTTACTAGAGACATCAGCTGTAGAAGCTGGGACCTTCTGTGTACCAGGCAGGCACATCATGATGGGGCTACAGGTCATTCCTCTTCATTTTCCATTTAATAAATAATGCAGATATTAGAACAGCCTTTCTAAACCTGTCTCCTTCCAGTTGCATTGGACTGAATTTCCCATTGTCTCCAGTCAGGATAGCCTAACAGGCTGGGGATAATGGGCATTATAGTCTACAGAGGTGCCATGTAAATTGGTGGACTGCAGTCAGAATCCCAAGCCATTTAGGTATAGCCTAACAGATTTATTGTTTAACCAAACTAGCCATAGCAAAATAATACAGCAAAGGTTGGGCTAGCAAGTCAATAAAATAAACAGAAACACAAAATAAAATACAGTAGGCCCTCAGTATCTGCTGAGGTTTGGTTGCAGGACTCCCTGTGGATACCAAAATCTGTGGCTGCTCAAGTCCTGTTATATACAACAGCACAGTAAAATGGTATCCCTTATATAAAATGGTGAACAACAAGTTTTGGATTTTGGGGAAAAAATACTGTGGGGAATATTTTCAAGCCATGGTTGGTTGATATGTGGATAAAGAATCCATGGATATGGAGGGCCAAGTGTAAAAGGTAAATCTCCTGCTTATTTCCACAGCAATGGCAGCAGCTGCCTTTCTTTTTTCTGCTCCATCTCTCACCTGGTTGCTTGGGTGGCAGCTACTGCTCCTTCTTGCCACCACTGTATGCAAAGAAGTGTCAGTAGAGCATTTTTTCAAGCTGGGAGGCAGTAAACAGGGTGTGATGAAACAGGAGCAGTAGTGGCACCTCTACTCCCACGTCAAGCAGTGAGGAGAGCTTGGGACACTACTATCAGTGATAGCTAGTTCAAATAAAACTTGTTAGTCTTTGAACTGCAACAAGACTACTTAGTTTTTTCCTCCTGCTACAGATTAACTGGACTGTCAGTGTGAAAAGTCTGGAAGTGAAAGGCTGAAAGGTGTTCATTTGTGAAAGCAGATACAAACACTTGTTCGTGTGTGTGTGTGTGTGCGTGCGTGCACCTGTCACCACATCTTTAAAAATGAACGATATGTATTGTAACTTAAAATATGCATATGAGCTCAGGCTTACTAGAGAGGTTAAGAACAATAAAAAGTTTTTTGGGGGGGTATGTCCACAGCAAAAGGAGGAAGAAGGAAATGGTAGGGCCACTATGCAGAGAAGATGGCAAACTGCTAACAGGGGACAGAGAAAAGGCAAAATTACTCAACACCTTCTTTGCCTCAGTGTTTTCAGAAAAGGAAAAGGAGGACCAACCTGAGGAGAATGGAACAGAGGACACAATAGGGGAAATCCAGCTCAAAATAAGTAAAGAGGTAGTACAGGAATACCTTCTTAATCTAAATGAATTTAAATCTCCAGGACCAGATGAACTACATCCAAGAGTATTAAAAGAGCTGGCAAATATAATCTCAGAGCCATTGGCAATAATCTTTGAGAACTCCTGGAGAACAGGAGAAGCAGACCCAGCAGACTGGAGGAGGGCAAACGTTGTCCCCATCTTCAAAAAGGGGAAAAAAGAGGCTCCCAACAATTATCGTCCAGTTAGTCTGACATCAATACCAGGGAAGATTCTAGAGCAGATCATTAAACAGAGAGTCTGTGAACATTTAGAAGGCAATGCCATAATCACAAAAAGTCAACATGGGTTTCAGAGAAACAAGTCATGCCAGACTAATCTGATCTCTTTTTTTGATAAAGTTACCAGCTTGGTAGATGAAGGGAATGCTGTGGACATCGCATACCTTGATTTCAGTAAGGCCTTTGACAAGGTTCCCCATGACATTCTTGCAAACAAGCTTGTAAAATGTGGGCTAGACAAGTTAACTGTTCAATGGATTTGCAATTGGTTGACTGGTCGAACCCAAAGGCTGCTCAGCAGTGGCTCCTCTTCGTCTTGGAAAGATGTGACCAGTGGGGTGCCACAGGGTTCTGTCCTGGGCCCAGTGCTATTCAACATCTTTATCAATGACTTGGATGAGGGAATTAGGGGCATAGTTACCAAATTTGCAGATGACACCAAATTAGGAGGAGTAGCTAATATCCTAGAGGACAGGATCAAAATTCAAAATGACCTGGATAGACTGGAGAGCTGGGTCAAAGCTAACAAAATGAAATTCAATACGGAGAAATGTAAGGTACTGCACTTAGGGCAGAAAAATGAAATGCATAGATATAGGATGGGAGAGACCTGGCTGAATGAGACTACATGCGAAAGGGATCTAGGAGTCCTAGTAGACCACAAGTTGAACATGAGTCAACAGTGTGATGCGGCAGCTAAAAAGGCCAATGCGATTTTGGGCTGCATCAATAGAAGTATAGTGTCTAGATCAAGGGAAGTAATAGTGCCACTCTATTCTGCCTTGGTCAGACGTCACCTGGAATACTGTGTCCAGTTCTGGGCACCACAATTCAAAAAGGATATTGACAAATTCGAGCGTGTCCAGAGAAGGGCGACTAAAATGGTGAAAGGTCTGGAAACGATGCCTTATGAAGAGAGACTTAGGGAGCTGGGTATGTTTAGCCTGGAAAAAAGACGGTTAAGAGGCGATATGATAGCCCTGTTTAAGTATTTGAAGGGGTGTCACGTTGAGGATGGAGCAGACTTGTTTTCTGCTGCTCCAGAGACTGACTGGAATACGGAGCAATGGGTGCATGCTCCAGGAACAGAGATTCCACCTCAACATTAGGAGGAACTTTTTGACAGTAAGAGCTGTTCGGCAGTGGAACACCCTCCCTCGGAGCGTGGTGGGGTCTCCTTCGTTGGGGGTCTTTAAACCGAGGCTGGATGGCCATCTGTCGGGGATGCTTTGATCATGATTTCCTGCGTGGCAGGGTGTTGGACTGGATGGCCCTCGTGGTCTCTTCCAACTCTGCAATTCTATGATGGAGTGGACTATAGCCCTTGCAAATTTATTGTTGATTTTTAAGGTGCCACTTTTTTTTTTTTTGTTATATTTTTCAAGGTTGTACCAAAAAGGGGGAAGGCATGATTTACTGAGACAACTTTCTCATGAAATATCAGTAAATGTATATCTTATTTCATCACATTTTGGGAAACAAAGAACAGAGTGGACTAAAGTTTCCAGTGTGTTTATTACACAATCAAAACCTTTTGAATCAAGGAATATAGTATATGTATATCGGTGATCAAATGGCGGAGGGGAGGGGATGATGGAATTGCCAAAGAGATCAGTCGGCAGATGGGATGTCTATAGTTAATTCTTTTCCATGTGATTGTGATGGGTTGATGCCCTAACATGCTCAGGTAAAAGGAGTCAAAGGTAACCAGCCTGCTTAATTTTTAGACTGAGAGAAGCCAGTTTCAGTGTTGTGGTTTCTTTCCTGTTAAAAATGGCCAAATGAGTGGAGTGTGATAACATCAACTGGCAGAGTTTCTGAAGGCTCTTAATCAAAAAAATTGCAATGATCTGTCCCAATTTCACCATGATTACATCAGCAGACTCTGGGGCCAATATCTGAGTCATTAGAAATTACTTGAACTGCAGGTTCTAGCTGGGAAAATGTCCAGGAGGACTAAGTGGATGATTCAGAGGGGGCAACAAAGCTCTAGGAAACCAAATTTGTTTATCAGAATATGACTGTCCCAGAAAAGGGCTTGTCAGTCATTGCATCAGCAAACAAATGGTCTGGCTCTCTTCTAGTTAAATAGAAAATTCAAAATACACAGTATGTTATAGATCACCTCAGTTATCACACAGAAGGTTGATTTTTTGATAAGAACCTGTACATAATATGTTTAATCTTGCCACTTCTGAATTAAGACTAGGGAGGGGCCAAGTGGTTGGGTGTTTAGGCATGGCTGTTCCAATTGGGCAGGGACAGTCCCAATTAATTTCCTGTCTTCCCATTTCTTTAGCTGGTTTTAAAATGTCCCATTTTCTCTCCCCCCCCCTTTTCCCTCTTTGCTCTCAGCTTACTTCAGTTGCTGCAAACTGAGTTCAAAGTGCAAAAGTTGTTTGTGCTCAATTAACCAGGGTAGGATGGAGAGAGGAGAGGAGGGCATGGAGTTGTGCCCTTCCCAGTAGGTTCAAGCAAAAGCAAACTGTTGCAGCCTCTCTTAGCTTGTGTGTTCTTCCTCGTTAATAACTTTAGCCATCTTGACCACACTCCAATGTTGCTTGGCCACACGTGTCCTGGCTTTCATTTGAGAAATGTTGGAAAGTAACGGGCTTCGTGTGTGGTGAGGTGGGTTTTCTTCGTACTCTGCCTATCTCTTGGCTCCTCTTCCATGACAAACAGAAGCAAAACAAATGTTCAATGGAAATGCAGATATACTTGATTTGCATGCTATGTAAAGATTACTGAACTTTGTGTTCTTTGCTGCTAAATTTTAATTTAAAAAACAAAAACCATGGAGTATATACAAACCCTTCTGGTCACTTATCAGGTTATAGACAAAAGATGTGACGGTAGAGAGGAGTATGAACAGAACTCAGGACTCTACCAACTGTATGGAAATGGTGGCTCCTTAGATGCTGTTGGACTCCAATTCGTATCAGCCCCAGCCTGCAGGCCAGTTTCTAGTCATTAGAGTTGCAGTCCAAGATCTGGAAGCTATAGCTCCCTCACCCTGCCCTGCTGTACATGCAGTTCATGCCCAGGCCTTGCACTGTAGTCCCCAGAGGATTATAGTCACATGTAGGCATTCTAGTGTTGCAATTAACATAGGAAAGTAGAACATTTATGATAGGAACATCCCATCTTTAGATTACTTTAGGGATTATTTGCATGTGGGTAATGCTTGTAGAGCTCTGCAGATAAACACAGATAAACATCTCATTAAATCAATGGGAATTACACCATAAAAATAAATTAAATTGTGAAATACTTAAGTTGGGGGAGGCAAACCTGTGGCCCTTGCCATGTTGCTTGACTACAGTCTCCATCATCTTTGACTATTGGGGGATCTTCTGACACAGCTAATGTCGCGCCAGAATAACGACATCGGAATGCAAAAGGATGCCAATATCACAACAACATTGTCCTTTTGTGTTCCACTGTTGTTATTCTGGCATTTC
Source organism: Gambelia wislizenii (assembly GCA_030847615.1). Taxonomy (NCBI): domain Eukaryota; kingdom Metazoa; phylum Chordata; class Lepidosauria; order Squamata; family Crotaphytidae; genus Gambelia; species Gambelia wislizenii. Next base: position 295,690,213 of record JAUMIR010000004.1, read on the forward strand.
TTTTTATTGACTGGCTGAGCTGTGAATAGATTGCCTGTCCTGCTTTGGTGCCGGCATTGCTGGTGTGTGAAACCTCAGGCCATTTAACTCACGTGAATGCAGCATCAGTGGCCAGTCTGGCGCGAACGCTTCCAGGTGAGATCATGACATCCAGGTAAGTGACACACTTTTTAAAACCTTCCCTGGTTTATTTGGAAGTTTTAAAGTATGTGTATGTGATTTTTGTAACTTTCTGTGTTTTATTTTTTATTTTATTGAAGTCTCGTGGGATTTCAAAGAAAGATGTGAGCAGGGCTTTGTTCACTTCCTCTTCATTGCCAGGGAAGCCTTCTGCTGGGATTAGAGGTAAGTGTGGTGGGGGGAGGCGTTCTTTTGCTGGCATAAAAATGATTTTTTTTTATGCCAGTGAAAGAACGTTTAAGGGGATCAGCTGATCAAGTCCTTGGTCATACTGGCAGGGACCGATGAGAATGTGAGTCCAACAAATCTGGAGTGGACACAGTTTCCCTGTCCCCGATTTAAGTATATCTAACTAGGAATAGCAAATGGACTTTCTGGTCAGCTTCTTATCACCAATTAAGGAATAGGCCAGAAAGCTGAACTAGACTGTTGCTGAAGTTTTCTAACTTAATGAGACAAAGTAGACGTAACAGTGGTCGTAAATACATGTCTCCCTCCTTTATATGCCCTGTTTACACATGAGGTAACACATGTGTAAGTGTAAGCCAAGTTATTTTACTTTAACCTTAAAAGGTGCCTGTGGGAGAGGCTTGTTGAATGATCCACCATTCCCTTACCAGAATGGTCCACCATCTCCATACCATATCTCAACTATCACCACTATCCCCATACCATATCTCAATTAGATACCAACTATTCACCATAGAATCATAGAATTGTAGAGTTAGAAGAGACCACGAGGGCCATCCAGTCCAACCCCCTGCCACGCAGGAAATCACAATCAAAGCATCCCCAACAGATGGCCATCCAGCCTCTGTTTAAAGATCTCCAAGGAAGGAGACCCCACCATGTGCCGAGGGAGTGTGTTCCACTGCCGAACAGCTCTTACTACCAATATCAGATGACGTTGTCCTTGTGCATTCCACTGGCGTCATTATGGTGTTTCATTTTATTGATGGCCTAAGTTGTCAATAGGTCTCCCATTGTGATTTGGTGCTGTCATTGCTGGTGTGTGAAACCTGGGCCATTTAACTCTCGTGAATGTAGCGTCAATGGGTGGTCCAGCCAGAACACTTCCAAGTGAGTTCGTGACATCCAGGTAAGTGATGCACTTTTAAAAAACCTCCTGGTTTACTTGGAAGTTTTAAAGTGTGTATATGTGCTTTTTGTAACTTTTTTTGGTATGTTTTTGTTTTTATTTTTGAATTTCCCATGCTTGCGTCTTCTTGCAAGAACAGGTGGGATTTCAGTCCAGGAAGTGAACAGAGCTCCGTTAGACAACCTGGGTTGCCTGTTGATGGGAGAGAAGGTAAGTGTGGTGGGGAGGGTTATTGTGCTGGAACAGGGGCAGGATAGGAGATCTGATACTCTCCTAAAACACCCCTGGGTTTATACGTGAATTGGTAGGATGTGCATGATGGTTTTTTTGTGTTTAATTTGGCACTATGGAGATTTTCACATGGGGAAAGTAACCCCCGGGGAGATCGGGAGAGAAACGGGGCTGTTTTGGTTGCAGCGCTCCGTTTCGCATGCCCCCTTCCTTCTCCCGATCTCCTGTCATCCTCCCTCCATGCTGCTTCCATTTCCCTCCTGCTATTTGTTACTAACGAAAGTTCTCCATTAGTAAAAAATTGTGGAATGTAGCGGGAGGGAAATGGAAGCAGCATGTAGGGAGGATGACGGGAGATCAGGAGAAGGAAGGGGGAGTGCGAAATGGAGCGCTGCAACCGGAACAGCCCCGTTTCTTTCCTGATCTCTCTGGGGGTTACTTTCCCCATGTGAAAATCTCCTAACATTGCAATTTTGGCCAGATGACACTCTATATAAAGTGTGACTTTATATAGCTTCATCATCTTGCATTCCAGATGATGGATTTCAGGAGCACAGTCAGAGCTTAGAAAAGTTGCATTTTGGACTACAACTTTCAGAATCCCAAAGCCATAAAGGCCCCTGACTATGCAGGCTGTGGCATCCTGGGAATTGTAGTTCAAGGGAATAACTTTTTCAAGCTGTAAGGCAGCTGGGTCAGATCTAGGTCAATAATGGTCCATCTAGGTCAATAATGTTAACACTGACTGGCAGCACCTTGCCTGGGTTGGAGACAGGACTCTTTCCTAATACAACCTGTAGATGCTGTGGATTGAATTTGGAACCCTTTTCACGTGCTCTGACACCAAATCCCTGCCCTTCAAAACACTGCCTTTTTTGATAATCTAAAGCAGTGGGTGGGCAAATGCATGGAGATTAGGGACCAATTTTCCCCCAGTGTCCCGTGGGTGGTATCTCCTGACATTACTAAAAATGCCTCTTTTTTTGGCTGTCTCCCAGCCAAAATGGCAGCCAGAAGTGATTAAGAAGGAAATATTTGGTGGAGAGGAGGGGATTTGGGGAGTGTAGCAGGACACTGTTCCATATTTTCTTACATTTGTGGGGGTTTTGACATGGTTTTAAGGCAAAAAAAAAATCACCTGATCATTGCACAAAAGATGTGAAAACTTTGGGGGGTTGGGAGGCTTTGGAGAACTGGCAGGTTGTCTTCTGAGGCCACATAAGTGGGATCTGCCCAAGATTAATATTTGAGGCAAGGGAGGGGATCCCAGCATGACTAAAATAAAGAAATATTCCAGGCAGACAGGCCTGGCTTTGCTTGCTTGATAGACGCTACTTGATTTACATTTACATGTATAGAGGTTGCATTGTACAGACATCTGTGCATAGTTTGCTGTCTGCTGCTCCAAAAGGCAAAGTCCATGGAAGGTCACAACTTGCACTTCCAGAATGACAAGATCTTTGCTCTCTTTTTCTCTTTCCAAACAGGCCTGTGAGGAGAGGGGTTATTTGGTAAAATGGAAAATAACTGATTGGCCCAAGTGTAAGCTGTATGTAGAATCCAAATGAAAAAAAACCTTTGTAGTAAGTGTATAAGTGTGGGCATCCATGCAGGTGTGTATCTTGAACATGAATTCCTAACTAGAATTGTTCAAAAGAATGAGTAGTCTATGCAAATTGTGTTACAGGCAGTCCAGGAGAGCTGGAAACAGCCAAAGGCTCTTCCTCTATGCAGCACATAAATGCAAAGGAGAGCCAGTTCAAACAACAGCAGAATGGCTGTGACTCAGGACTCCTACCTGGTACTGAAGTTGGAAAGCAAGGTGAATAAGGGACAGAAGACTTGACATGAGACTAGGGCTGCTGCCACACTGAAGAAATAATGCCGTTTTATACCACTTTAACTGCCTGGCTCAAAGTGATGAAATTCTGGGATCTGTAGTTTTCTGAGATATTTAACCTTCTCTGTCAGAGTGCTCTGGTGCCACAGCAAACTACAAATCCCAGGATTCCATAGGATGGAGCCATGATAGTTAAAGTGGTATCAAACTGCATTATTTTTGCAGTGTGACAGAAGCCTAGGAGTTTCTATAGTAAGCTGGCCCTTGTTAGTGTTGTTGTTGGGCGCCTTCAAGTCATTTCCAACTTATGGTGACCCTAAGGTGAACATTCTTGGCAAGATTTGCTCAGGAGTTTGCCTTTGCCTTCTTCTGAGGCTGGAAGAGAGTGATTTGCCCAAGGTCACTCAGTAGGTTTCCATGGCTGAGCGGGGATTCAAATCCTGATCTCCAGAGTCATAGTCCAATGCTCAAACCACTACACTACATTGGCTCTCTGTAAGGTAGCCACTCCAAGATTCTAGTCGGCCCATGCAGGCCTGATAGTGTCAAATCAACATAAGATTTCTCCTTATGTTGGGGAGGGGCCTCTTTCATTGTTCTTCCTTGGTAATCTATAAACCTCACTGAATGCAATGGGATTTACTTCTGAGCAGAATTTGGGAATACAGGTTGACTCCCTCCCCCCATCTACAGGACCCATATCCGCAGTTTCACTTATTCACATCCAAAAATATATGTCCCATCTTGGAATTTGGGAATACAGGTTGACTCCCTCCCCCCATCTACAGGACCCATATCCGCAGTTTCACTTATTCACATCCAAAAATATATGTCCCCTCTAGGCATTTCCCAGGTCCTCCAGTGTGATTCTATGATATACTTCTGCCGGAAGTTGGGCTGGAAATAATTCATTTTAATAAGGTCCATATTATCTGGATTTCATGTATCCATGGTAAGCCTGGGAACGTATGCCCCACGGATACAGGGTGTGACCTGTAATCGTTTTTGGGACTATAACTCCTATATCTTCCCAGCCAGTCGGCCAAGCAGCTGTTCCAGCCAGGGGATTCTGGGAACTTTAGCTCCAAAAAGTAACTTTCCCAAGCACCTCTGCTTCTGAGTAACACATACAGGAAAAGAGATTCTACCTAAACATTAGGAAGAACTCCCTGACAGTAAGAGCTGTTTCGGCAGTGGAATGCACTGCCTTGAAGTGTGGTGGATCCTCCTTCTTTGGAGGTTTTTAAGCAGAGGCTGGATGGCCATCTGTCGGGAATGCTTTGATTGTTTATTCCTAGAAGGCAGTGGGTTGGACTGGATGGCCTTTGTGGTCTCTTCCAAATCTATGATTCTATGATTCTAGGATTGGGCTGGCAGTATTTTAGCTAGACACTTGTTACCTCTTGTCAAATAAATATGTTGTCATCTCATGTAAGGGTGTGTTTGATTCTCTTATGGGGTTCTGGTGATGCAAATGACTAAAGACAGAGGCCTGACATTTCATTCTATCCTGGACCATGATTTTTTTGATGACATAAAAGTAGGCCAGGAAAAAAGCACCTAGGCAAAAGCAAAATATGACTCTGATCAGTCACAGTTCTATATAACTGCTATCTGGATTATTGACTGGCAGAAGCTGTGTGTTCAGTGTGAACTTCCTATGCCACTCTGTACACTGGGAAGTCGAAGGCTTTCACGGCTGGCATACATAGATTTTCCTTGGGGTTTTTCTGGGCTGTGAGGCCGTGTTCTGGAAGAGTTTACTTCTGATGTTTCGCCTGCATCTTTGGCTGGAAAATTCAAGAAATGCTACGCTCAGCGAAGGACGAAAGAGACCCTCTCACAGCTGCAGGAGTTTACCGCATACCATGCAGCTGTGGACAGTTTACATAGGGACCACTAAATGCAGTGTATAAACATGAATCGAGGAACATGAGAGATACTGCAGACTGGGCCAGCCAGAAAAATCAGCAGTAGCAGAACATGTTATAAACCAACCTGGACACAAAATGTTATTCAAAAACACATAAATTCTGGACCAGGCCAACAACTATCATGTCAGAATGCACAGAGAAGCTATTGAAATCCAGGAACACATAGAAAACTTCAACAGAAAAGAAGAAACCCTAAAAGTAAACAAAATCTGGCTCTCAGTTTTGAAAAACAATAGAATCAAAACTCAACACTTACAAAGGAATTCTGCCCAGGGACAAGGGGATTTCCAGGAGATAATGGCCCATCAACCAACCATTAGCCAAACAGACACTAATAATCCTTGCATTTCTATACCCAGAAACTAACCATTCAATTACACAAATTTACATATACCGGTACTCCCCTACAGGGTTTCACAATATATAAACTCCACACACTCCTACCCAACCATTCTCTGAAGGTGCCAGACACAGATGCAGGTGAAACGTCAGAAAGAAACTATTCCAGAACAAGTCCTCACAGCCCGGAAAACACCCAAGGAAAATCTACTGTACATTGAGTTTATCCCTATAAAACATTTCCAAACTGCCAGAGGTAATTTAAGCAATTTAATGTGGCTAAGGTGTACCACAGTGTGATATATTTGTTACCCCACCCCCAGCATGTGACCTTTTCCTTTGTCCTTGGTACACTGTGTATGTGCATACTTAAAAAAAATGATATATCATAATTAGGCATGCAAAAGCATGACCCTAGGCATGGACTGTACAAATTCTGGCATTACCATTGCAAAACATGTCAGTATTAATGAAAAAAATGCAGTGAAATTTCATAGGCACACTTCTTGCAGATCTTCCTTGGAAATCCATTAATCAGAAGTAGAGCTTTGGAAATAATGAATTACAATTAACACAGTTACCTGTAATTAACTATCAGGGGGAGGGTATAACACAGCCACTTTTCAAAAATAACATAATACATACTGTAAGAGCAACATTACCTTATGGATAATGTTGAACTCGCCACGGGTCAGCGTAAGAGGGGCACTCCAAAAAAAGATACAAGGACTCTCTAAAACAACATATCTCTCTCTGGCTTTTCTTCGCAAACGAAGATTCAGGAAGGACTCATCCCGCGCCTTCTGCAAGCGCGCTGATGACTAAAAAGGCCAATCCGAGATAAACAAGTCCGGTTGCAAAAAGTGCAGCAGAAGGTCTCCTTGGGTGATGTTTTTGGGTTGTGATTCTTTCTGCGTTGTCGTTTCTCTTCAAGACTTGTTCGTCGTGAGTTCTCAAATAAGGCTGCAGCATTGTGGATAGTGCGTCTCCATGCCCATATCAAGCTTGGCCAAATTGATCATCAACAGTGGTCTGTCTTGGCCTCACATCAGGAGGCATGGAAACTCACTATCCACAATGCTGCAGCCTTATTTGAGAACTCACACTGAACAAGTCTTGAAGAGAAACGACAACGCAGAAAGAATCACAACCCAGAAACATTACCCAAGGAGACCTTCTGCTGTGCTTTGGCCTTTTTAGTAATCAGCACACTTGCAGAAAGTGCGGGATGAGTCCTTCCTGAATCTTCGTTTGTGAAGAAAAGCCAGAGAGAGAGAGAGAGAGAGAGAGAGAGAGAGAGACAGAGACAGAGAGAGAGAGAGACCTTATGGATATAATGAGTAATGGTTTTTAGTTATTTACTTCCAAAAATTACTTTAAATGGGTATTTTAATTGACATTTTGACAGGAAATTTTTCAGGTTTTATGCCATTCTCTTATCATAAAACCATAGAATCACAAAGTTGGAAGGGATCACAAGGGCCATCTAGTCCAACCCCCTGCCATGCACTCCAAGAGAGGCCTATCCAACCTCTGTTTACAAACCTCTAAAGAAGATAAATCCATCATCTTCTGAGACAATCTATTCTACCCTCAAAAAACTCTTAGAGTCAAGAAGTTCTTCCTAACATTTAGGTGGAATCACTTTTCTTGTAATTTGAATCCATTGGTTCATGTTCTAGTCATGCCAGCAACAGAACATTAATGTGTGTGTGTGTGGTCTGATAAAGTCCTCTCTCTCTCCTCTCTCTCTCACACACATACACGCACACTGCTTGAGGGCTGGCATTTGAATAAACTACAAACTGATGAGCTGAAGAGATTATTTGATAATGAAATAGGACCTGCAATGAAGTGTTGCAGCATTGCATCTCTCCTTTCCATTTCATATGATGATGACTATCAGTCCTATTTCTCCTTTCCATCCAATTCCACAGAAGCTATTTTGGTACTAAACTGCAGTCAGTAATGGATTGGATGAGGGTAAACAAATTGAAGCTTAATCTAGACAACACAGAGGTGCTCCTGACCAATTGAAAAGGAGATCAGAGTATAGGGATTTAGCCTGTGCTGGATGGGATTACACTCCCCGTGAAATTTCAGATTTGTAGTTTGGGCATTCGCTCAGACTAAGCCCTGAGCCTGGGGCCCAGGTTGCAGCAATGGCCAGAAGTAGATAAAGCTAATGACTGTTGTGTCTGTTCCTGGAAATGTCAGAACTGGTCACAGTGGGACATGGCTTGATTACATCCTGTTTGGATTACTGCAACACACTCTATGGGGGTTGCCTTTGAAAAATGGTTTGGAAACTTCAGCAGGTCCAAAATGCTGCAGGCAGGCAGAACACTGACTTGTGTTGTAAAAACTTCATGGGCTACTGGTGTGTTTTGGGGCGTAATTCAAACTACTAGTTATGACCTATAAAACCATGTAAGGCTTGGGTCCAGACTATCTGAAATACCTTATCTCCCTATATCAACCTGCCCAAGTTTTAAGATCCTTGAGGAAGGACTTTTTCTTGGTCCCAGCACAGGCACAGGCATGCTTAATAAGGACAAGGGAGAGGGCCTTCTCAGTGGCTGCTTCTGTTGTTGTTGACTGCTATCAAGTCGACTTCAACTTATGGTGACCCAATGAGTGAGAGATCTCGAAGTCATCCTATCATCAACAGCCCTGCTGGTCATAGAGCATTCCCCCTGCTTGGTTTAAATTTCCCTTTGATTTCTCGGATCTTGTGGAAGAGGTTTCTTGGTTTTCCATTTTTGTTGTCACCTTCTGCTTCTCTGCATTGAATATTATAGAAGATCTCCTTGTCCCTGCACAGAAGTTGTTGAACAGTTGCATTCAGGTTTCTGACTCTATTTCTGTTCCCTTTTATTTTTGCTTCTCATCTGCTCTTAACTGTTTGAAGAGTTTTAGCTGTCATCCATTGAGGCTTCTCTTTCTTTTTGGCTACAGATAGTGTCTTTTTGTGTTCCTACCTAACAACGTCCCTGGCTTCAGGCCAGGGTTCTTCTGGCTCCCGTTAAGTTAGGCTTAATAGTGCAAATCTATTTTTCACATTATCTTTAAATTCAACAGGGATGTTCTTCAGGTTGCATTTCAGCACAGTGGTTGGTTTTGTGTTCTTCTTTAGCTTTACTCTAAATTTTGATAGTAGTAGTATGGAATTCCCCCCAATGGGAGGCCAAACTGTCCCCACCCTCACTGTTCTATTTCTGCTGATAGGTGAAAATCTTTTTATTTAACAGGCCTTCAGCAGTTAACTGGCTGTCACAGAAGGGCCTTTTAATAAGGAATGCTGTACTTTTATCTTGACTATTACATTTAAATACTTTAAAAACTGTTTTAAGTAATTCCTTAACATGTGAATACTTATTTAACTGTTTTTTTAAACTTTTTTTTTTTACTATAAATTGTTTTAGCTGCATCTTGTTCTAAACTATAATGTAAATCTCTTGGGTCTCATATTGGGAGAAATGGGGAATATAAATAAAATACAAAAATTTAAAATGTTTGAGTGTTTCTGTTCACCGTTCTACTCATTCAATTACCGTATATATCTGTTAGCTGACATTCTTCCTTCTGCCCAGTCTTCTGTTTTTTTCCTCCACCAGTCATTAAACTTTCCATAGTCATCAAGTGTGTCCTGTCCTTGTTGAGCTGCTGTAGGGGCTCCTCCTCCTTTAGGATTTTTCCCTATAGAATTTTTTTTTCAAACTCTTGAAAACCTGGGTTTTTTTCCATAGTTTGCAAACATATCCTATCTATGTTTGGATGGTGCCATTTTGGCTACCTAAGATTGGCACTCACATGCAAATATCAGAAATGGGGGGGAAATAATGTTTGAGCCCTCAGCTATATAAGCAATTTCATTATTAGCAGAATAATAATGATTAGAGGGACTTTTTTTAGCAATAGTAGTAGCCGTGGCAGCAGCAGATATAACAATAAAACTGTTGTTAACAATGCTAAAGATGCCTTCTAGAGAACTGGTTCTCCCTGGTGTTTTGAACTTCAGTTCTCAGAAGCCCCAGCCAGCTTGGTCAATGGTCAGGGATTCTGGGAGCTGAAGTCCAAAACGTCTGGAGGAGGGAAGATTGAGAACCACTGTTCTAGAGGTCTCTGCATTCTAGTTCCTCTCCAAAGCTTTACAGCAGTGGTCCCCAACTAGAGCATGTTATGAGCTAAATAAGAGTATGTAATGCCTTTGCCTGCTGGGGAAGGGGAGCAGAAAGGTGGCCAAGCTAGACTCCCATAGGAAGGAGTTCCGCTGTCTGGGAACAATCACTGAGAAGGCCCTCTCACATCTGCTTAACAAATGCGCCTGTGAAGGTTGTAAGACAGAGAGAAAGCCCTCCCTTGAGGATTTTAAAATTTGGGCAGGATCATATGAGGAGATACGATCTTTCAAATACTCTGGACCCAAGCAATACAGGGTTTCATAGAACTTTGAACTTTGTCCAGAAATGGACCTGTGGTCAGTGAAACTGTTTTAACAGGGGAGTAACCATCCCCAATCAACAGTCTAGCTGCAACATTTTGCAATTCTTCAGTTTTCTGAACAATTTCCAAAGGCAGCCCCACATAGAGGGCATTACAGTAATCCAAACAGGATGTAACCAAGGTGTGTGTCACCATGGGACAATCAGAGTGACTCAAAACATTCTGCCTTCCTCATGCCAGCTTTCTCCAACATCAGTCATGACAAAAAGACCTAGAGGTCTTAAAAGACTGTACAGGTTTTTGGCTTTTTGATTGGCCTAAAGGAGCCTGTGTGGTGTATTGGCTTGAGTGTTGGACTACAACATTAGACACCAGGGTTCGAATCCCTGCTCAGACAAGAAAATCTCGGGCAAGTTACACACTCTCAGCCCATGAAAAGCCCATGATAGGTTTGTCTTAGGGTTGCCATAAGTCGGAAACTACTTGAAGGCACACAACAACATTAACCTAAAAATATGTGTTTGCTTCCTGCTTCTTTGTACATTTAGGGTTGCCAGGTCAGGACTATCCCAGATACAGAGCCAAAACCTGAGACTTAGGGATGACGCCATATGATGTTACAGGGGCAGGCCCTGGTGAAGTCATGAAACATGATACATTAAGCTTCAACCACAGCTGCATAGAGTATGCTATTCAAATAAAAACCATCAGTTTTAACAAATTAATAGGACACATGCACGTACATACACACAACACTTTTTCAAGACTCCTCCTCTTTGTCCTGAGCTCTGGAGACTCAGGGCCAGGCTCTGGGGAAAAATGAAATCATGTCTGCAGTTGCAGCACATTACCAGTAGGAGAAACTCAAGTATGCAGATCAATTTGGAGGGGAAAGAACATTTTATTCAGGGGGGGGGGAGGGCACAGATAATGCTTCCTTTTTTTAGGGATGGTTAGGGTCAGCGTAAGAGGGGTGCTCCAAAAAAGCGATACAAGGACTCCCTGAAACAACATCTCAGGCTCAGCCAAATTGATCACCAACAATGGTCCACCATGGCCTCACATGGGAGGCATGGAGACGCACTATCCACAATGCTGCAGCCTTATTTGAGAACTCACGACGAACAAGTCTTGAAGAGAAATGACAACACAGAAAGAATCACAACCTGGAAACATCACCAAGGAGACCTTCTGCTGTGCTTTCTGCAACCGGGCTTGTTTATCTCGGATTGGCCTTTTTAGTCATCAATGCGCTTGCAGAAAGCGCGGGATGAGTCCTTTCTGAATCTTCGTTTGCGAAGAAAAGCTAGAGAGTGTTCATGCATGATCTTGACTCCCACAGGTTGGGGAGATGGGGACCTTGCTTCTCCCATTGCTGTTAGATGAGCCCTTCATGTAATTAAAAGACCACATTTATACAGATTGTGCATTCTTGAATATACGGAATATTTGCCAATATTTGACACCAGTCAGAATGGCTGTGTGTGTGTGTGTGTGTTTAAGTGGCCAAATGGGCTGTCATCTTGGCTTGAGATTGCTTCCCTTCCATTAATTGTCTGCAATTGATCTCTTAATGGCTTCTGTGGGTCATTGCAGTTGAGCTGTCAAAACTAATAAGTGGACAGAACACTCTGACTACACATCTGAAGACTAATGGTTTGAACCTGTAAATCTTGAGTCATTAAACTGTAGACTTGTTATGCTCCCAGCATAATTCTGAATATACCCATCCCTAATGCACCCATCCCTAATGCATTGATGTGTTTGATAGAAATCAATATGTTGTACAATAAGCATTTTGTAGACGAAGTCTTGCAGGGTGCAAATCTTTTGCTGGGAGAAAACTGATTAGAGACAGCTTTTAGATGTGTGATTTCCACTCATGTGACAGTAAAACTAAAAGCATTCTGACTCCTCAGCATAGAATTTTAATGCTAGGGGCATTTTCATACATGGGGACTGGTTCTCTTTCAAGTTGTCAAGATAAAGTAAAGTGCATGCTGACAACAATACCATACTCTCCACCCTCTGTTATTCCACTTTTTCAGCTGCTTTTAGGATGTCCCAGTTTATCTATTCCGCTCCCACTTTTCCCTTAGCTTACTCAACTGCTGTAAACTGAATTCGAAATGCAAAATTAGTTTGCACCAAATTTATTCAGCAAGGGGATAGGAGGAGAGAGGGTGGAATTCTGCCCTGTCCAGGAGGCTCAGGCAAAAGCAAACTGCTGCAGCCTCTCCTAGCACATGTGTTCTTTCTTGTTAATAACGTTTACCATCTAGATCAAGCTCTGATGTAGCTTGGCCACATGTGTCCGAGTTTTCAGCTGCCAATGTTGATGAGGCAAAGCTGAACCTACCCCAATACTACATGCAACTTCACTTCTTACCAGATCTTACTTGTGTTTTGTGCTTGTGTTCAGTAGACACAGTGGTTTAATCATGGCTCAAATTTTTGCCAAGATCCTGTATCATTATTATAGTCATGATGGAAGATGTGCTCCCGAACCCTACCTTTGCAGTCTGACAGCACCCCAGCCGATACATTTTTGAGGCAATGTAAATTGTAGCATTTGGAAATGACACCCACGATCATGGGATGCCTTGAGAACAGGCAACTGGAGAGAACCTGCTGTGGGTCCTACCACAACTGTTTGTCCCAAGGCACCCAATGACCAGGAGGGCACTCCAAACATTATTTCCCAGTGCTCCAATCTATAGCGCCTCTGAAACACACTGGTCAGGGCGCTGTCAGGCTGCAAAGGTAGATTTTGGGAGTCACATTTGGTCATTCATGACCGTAAATATGAATCCCTAGCAGTAATGATATTTTAAATCCAGTGTATGATAATGGAGATTATCAGACGACCTTTTAAATCCAGAACAGGGATGACAGGAGAGCACCAAAGTGCTCTGTTTTCAGATGACATCGTCCATGTCTAGTTCTGCTCCCGTGCACCCTCTGTTTCATTTGCATTCTCTTCTATTGATGGATTAATCTGTCAATAGATCATCTGTTCCGTTTCTATAACGGAATAACGGGCTTGTGAAGAGGTGTCCTCTTATGCTGGCACTATGCCAGCCGTGGTGGGAGGTCCCTCCCCAAAACTCCTGGGTGCAGTTGGGACGAGGAGGTAAGTGGCACCCTTGTTTTCCCCCTCCCTTGTTTAATTTTTAGGGTGTTTGGGGGGGTTTGTTTTCTTGTTTGACATTTGCTTTACTTTTTATTTTTAAATTTCCCGTGCATTGTTCTCCCATGAGAATGGGCGGAATTTACTTTATGGGATGTGAATGCAGCTTTACAACAGCTGCATTCGCTCTCGGAGGGCTGAGAGGCGGGGGAACAGTTATTATCCTGGCATAAGGTAGGTGTCTGATTTTTTTTTAATGAAACAGGGACGGGAGGGGGGTGGGTGGGGGTGGTGAGACAGGGATGCTATCAGGTGGTTCGTCTGATAATCTCCATTGTAGAAGCTAAACAGGATCTCAGACCTAATCTTCTCCCATGCCAGGATGGGGTGGCATGCAGTAAGTGGGGAACATGTGGTGGCCTTCTGGATGTTGCTAGACGGCAACTCCCATTATACCATTTGTTATTCTGGGCAGGGTTGATGGGAGTTACAGTCCAACCATGTCTAGAGGTTCACACATTCCCAACCCCTAAACTTGAGAAACATGGGTTCAAATCTCTCCTTCTTAGCAATGAAGTTCAGTGAGCGACCTTAGACGAGTCCATTTCCGCTCTTATGGGGAATGCTCATCAAAGCAAATTGGTTGTCCCAATGAGCAGGAATGCACATTTCCATTGCAGTTTTTAAAAAACCAGGAAAAGCCACAAAGGCTTTTCCCTGCATAGTTTTTGGTGTTTTTGCCCCACTTCTTCTGAATGTGGTGGATTGATGTGGGATCCCATTGGGACAAAATCATATTCTCCTTGAATTCTATGAGGAGTATTTTCACCATTTAGACAATTCCTAGTCTTTCTAGGGAGCGAGTTCCAAGGCCTGGGGGCAGCCACTATCTTCTAAGGTCTGGGAGAAGGCCCTATCTTGTCTGTCCACCAATCATACCTGCAAAGGTGGTGGGACTGAAAGAATGGACTCTCCTAAGTACTGGCAAAACCGCCTCTGAGTATTCCTTGCCTAAGAAAACCCTACAAAATTCATGAGGTCACCATAATTCGACAGGTGACTTGAAGGCACATACAGAAACACAAAGATCTCAGGCATGGACAGGCTCATATGGAGAGATATGGTCTGTCAGAGATATCCTGGGCCTACATAAGCCATAAAGGGGGGGGGGAAGGGAGTATATTGTTTTACTTGTATGGTTTTTTAATGTTGTGAACCGCCCTGATTGGATTACCAAAGGGCGGTATATAAATAAATTCTATTATTATTATTATTATTATTATTATTATTATATAGGAACATATTCAAACCTCTTCAAACATTCCTTTTTTTCTTTTGGATCCTGTATTTGAGGCATGCCCTCCCTCATACATAAATGGGTTGCTTCATAAATGTACTTTAAGCAGGAGGGAAAGCCTAGAAGACATTGCACATCAAACAAAAGAATATGTGAATGGTTTCCTACACAGAGATTCTTTTCACGCATGAGAAAAGTAATGCTTGAAAAGACTCATAGCTTTGAATGTGAAAAACAAACTCACTGAAACTCCCTCACACGCCTGCCCCTGGCAGGCTGGTTTTTAATGTTTTTATCCTTCTGGTTCCAAAAACATAAAAGGAATAGGGACAAGACTAAAGAGTCATCTAGGACTTTTAGTTCAGAGGCCCAGAATAAACACTAATGAAATAAAATGGCTGAGACCAACAAGCTCTTGAGGTTCATGCTAAACGTTTTGCACATACAGATGGTTGTTTAGGCTAGACTAGACTTTTTCAGCCAGCTGTTTTGCCCATCTAGCCAAGAGGACAAACAACATTTTGGACTCCTGCATGTTTAGAGCACAGCTTGTGATGGTGGCTATTGCTGCAAAAATCTAAGCAGAAATAACCAGCTGTTTCCTCCAGGAATCACACAGACATACACACACCGCCTTACTCTACTCTGTGTATCTATGGTCCATGGCTGACAGGTTTGCCAGGAGACTAGTGCTGACTTTTTTTATAGGGAAAAAAGATTTTTGTAAAGCACCATTTCTAATCATGATTGTTTGAAGCACTATGCGTTCATCTGAAGCTACAATACATTGTGGCCTACAAATGTGTGCAAATGTGTGGAGGCCAAGGGCAACATTTTCATCCTGATACCTTATGGACTGCTTCTACCCCTGAACCCAAATACCTGGTTTTCTTTCTGTTTCGCCTTCAAAATAGTGACTGGAAGTGGCATCACAAAGGGGAAAAGGAGGTATATTAATGGAGTGAGGGCTCTGAGGGGTTGGAGAAGGGTTTTTGCATGCTGGCACAAATTTGGGAAGGCTTTGGATGTGACTTTTGCCTGAGAATCAGGCCTTTTTTTTAAAAAAAAAAAGGGGGGGAGCTCAGGGAGTTTGGTGGGTCTGATGGGGGCTTCAGGGACTACAAAAGTGGGGTCCAGGGGTCCCACTTTCTCCACCTCTGCAATACACCAAGGGAAGATGGGAATACACCAAGGGAACCTCCAGTTCACAGATGTAAACTGGCTTATATAGGGTCATAATTTGCTTTGTTTCCTTTAAAATATCTTCCGGCTCAAGCATGTGTGTGTTGGGGGGAGGCATGGGGCTTTTCAGCAGTAAAATGCAGGTGAGCATTGGATTTTCTGCTAATAATGGGCTGATTTAGAACACTGATAGCTGAATGATTAAAATTCTGAAATTTTAGGAAATGGGATTCAGGAAACATGGATGATATGTAAGAGACTACATTGTGGTGGTTGTTATCTGTCCTCTGTACATATGGAGCCAGTGTGGTATAGTGGTTTGAGCATTGAACTACAACTTTGGAGACAAAGGTTCGAATCCCTGCTCAGCCATGGAAAACCACTGAGTGACCTTGGGCAAGTCACACACTCTCAGCCTGAGAAAATCCCGTGATAGGTTTGCCTTAGCATCGCCATAAGTTGGAAACAACTTGAAGCCACACACTGACAACAAGGTATCTAAACCCTTCCTATCTCACTTGATCCATGTAAGAACTGTAATTTAAAAAAAAGAGAGAGAGGGAAATTGAATTTGCCATTTTCCTTCCCCATCTCTCTGCTCTTGTGTGTCTTCTTCTAAAGTATAAGCCTGAGTCCTGGAACTGGCTTATTGTTTATATGGTTATGAAGAATGAGAGCCTTTTGGGCATAAGAACATGATCAAAATGCTTGTGCTAATGTTAACAGAAATGCAAGTAATAATGCTAATAATGATAATAATCATGAGCCTCATTTATATAATGACAACAACAACAACAACAACAATAATTTTATTTCTTACCCACCTCTCCCCAAGGCTCAAGGTGGGGTACAACATAGATTAAAAAAAACAACATATAACTAAACACATAAAACTATTTAACACTTAGGTTAAAACACATAAACATAAGATTAAAATAACCATTACACATTAAAACCATCCATGCATAAACTTTAAAAATACCAATTTAAAATTCATAAAATAACAAGAGGGAGAACAAATCTCACAACAGGCAATGTTTTAGGATTTTTTAAAATTTTAATTGTATTTTTTTAAAAAATAATGATTTTATGTTTTGCAGATGTCAAAGATTCTGATCTTATATCGCCAGTTTGACAGACTTACAGCAGATTGGAAGTTATAAAGTAGGATGGATTTTTCCAGGCCACACAGTAATTCTGTTTTGGTCTTTTCCTTCAAGCAGGCAGGAACAAGCTGTGAGAAAGGTGATGCTTTGCCATCTTTTCCAGCAGGTGTTCTTCTGGCTGTACTGTATATACATTCTGTAAGTAACATAAAATCCCTAGTCACTCTGGCAGATGCCAAAGTCAAACTGTAAAACTGTTGTCACATATTACACATTCACACAGACATAACACAGGAGGCTGGTGGATTTTTTCTTCCTGCAACTCTGAACAAAATCAGTCTGGACAACTACACTTCAAGCCAGTGAGCTGGAATAAAACAATTTATCAGGGTGGTGGGAGGATGGAGATGTTCGGAGATAACATAGGGCCCATCTAAACGGTGAAAATACCCCTCACGGAATTCGCTGGGAATCTTACCAGTCTAAACAGGATCCAGCGCCAATCCACACTATTTGGAAGGAGGGAGACCAAAACGGCAAAAACAACAGGGTAAACGCCTTCACAGATTTTCCCATACTTTTTCACAAACCACAAGGTGGATGCGCATTTTTGCTCATTTGGACTATAGAACAATAAAAAACTTAACGGGAAGCACAAAGCTGATTGGCTGGGTGAGAGCAGGGGTGCGGCAGGGCTTGCTAGGAGGGCATGCCCCTGCTCCCGTCCTGTTGGATTTTTGCCTTAGCAATTGCTTGCTAAGGCAATAAAAAGGATCAATATTTTCTGTTTTGCTTTCTTATAAAATTGGAGAATTGCTCTATCGAACCAGCACACCTTGGGATGACTTTTTTTTAAAAAAAAAAACTGGTGATGGTGAAGAACTAGCACAAGTAAATAACTCATGGCCACCATCAGGAATGCGAGGCTTATGGGGGTTTCCAAGGCCAGAAAAAATGTTTAGACATGTTGCTGCTGCTGCACGATGCCAATACTATGAGGTATTTTAGATTTCCCCCTGCTCATATAGATGGGCAGCTAGATTCTTTCTCTTGAACAGATTTATTCAGAATGAAAGTGGAATTTTTTTGAGTGGAGGGGGGAAACCAATTGGTTTTAGAGAGAAAAAAGTTCATCCATATTTATTTATAACTTATTTTATTTTATTTATAACCCACCTTTTCTCCAATATGTGACCCATGGTGGCTTCCTAATCACAATATCTTTATATAATAAATGAAGCTTCACCTGGTACAAAGCTGCTGCTGCTGCTGTTGCTCCTCCTCCTCCTTCTCCTCCTCCAGAAGACCTTCCTGTTGGTAAGATCTGTTTGCGGTCTTGAAATAAAGTCTTCCTGTCTGTCTCCTGGGAGTGCTTTAGTTGTACAGTCATCCCTTCACATTCGTGGGGGTTAGGTTCCCAAGATGCCCGCAAATGTGAAAATTCGCATATAATGACTGCCCTCCCCCTCCCCTGCCAAAGCGACCATGGGGCCCCCGGAGGCCCCATAGTCGCTTTCCCATGCCTCCCCACTCCCTTCCAAGGCCTTCACGGGGCCTCCGGAGACCCTCCCGAGACCCCGTGGATGCCTCTCCAGCCCTCCCCCTCCCTCCCAAGGCCTTCACGGGGCCTCCGGAGACCCTCCCGAGGCCCCGTGGAGGCCTCCCCGGGCCTCCCCCCTCCCACCCCGGGCCTTCACAGGGCCTCCAGGAGGCCCCTTGTCACGGTTTTGGGAGGGCAGGGGGGCTCTCCCAAAACCACAAATAATCAAAAACGCGAATGCTAAGTTCGCGAATGTGGAGGGGCAACTGTATATTCTTGCATGGCAGGGGGTTGGACTAGATAGCCCTTGCTGTCCCTCCCATGTTTTGATTATGATAATGATGATGACTATCCTCCTTCTCTTTCTAAAAGGTCATTCTGGCTGAACCTGCAGAAAATAAACACTGCTTTCCATGCATATACAGGCAACAACCACTGTTAGCCAATGATCCTGCAATATTCACTTATCTAAAAGTAAATCAGTGGAACTTCTGAATAGGCATGTATAGTTTTCCACTATTAGTGTACATTGGGAGAGCAGAGATACTTGAATTAGTACTTTCCAAACCAATTTTTGAACATGCAATTGCACAAGCTAGAGAAGAAGAGAACTAGAACAGATGCAGGGTGTGGCAGGAGAAGTATAAAAGTCTAAATCTGACTAGACAAGCTAGACTAAGGACATTATCAGACAAGCCCCTTAAAACATTATTTTGCTGGCATTAAAACAATCAATTTTTATGCCAGCAAAAGAACGCCCCCCCCCGCACTTACCTTCTCTCCCAAAAAAGGCTTCCCTGGCAATGAAGGAGGAAGTGAACAAAGCCCTGCTCACTTCCTCGTTTGAAATTCTGTGAGACTTCATCACACGGGAAATTCAAACATAAAACAAAAAATGAAACACAAAAAGTTACACAAAGCATAAAAACACACTTTAAAACTTCCAAGTAAATCAGGGAAGGTTAAAAAAAAAAGCATGTCACCTACATGGATGCCGCAACCTCACCCAGAAGTGTTCTGGCCGGTCTGGCCATTCACGAGGTAAGTACATGGAAAAAAAGATGTGAGGTTACACAAGCTGGCTGTGCCGGCAAAAAAACCCACAGTCGATCTATTGACGGCTTGGGCCATCAGTAAAATAGATCAGCTTAAGGGCAAGATGTAAATGCGAAAGGGTGATGTCGTCTGATATGCACGCCCTTTCGCATTTATGTGGTGTTGTTATGATGCAGTATTTAGTGCATCTGATAAAGCCCTATAAATATGACTGAGATAGAGATTTGGAGGTTTTTAAACAGGCTGGATAGCCATCTGTCGGGAGTGCTTTGACTGTGTATTCCTGCATGGCAGGGGGTTGGACTGTGGCCCTTGTGGTCTCTATGTTTCTATGATTCTATGCTAGAGTCAATATAGAGAGGGGAATGTTTTAGAGGAGTTAAGCCACTAATGCCAAACTACATGTTACACAGGAGACCTGTAGCCAGATCATCTTTCTTCTTTTTAAATGAAATCCAGCTGTGGATAAGTAGAGTAGTAGGATTAGCAGTTGGATTGGAGCATTCTTATTTATTTACTTTTAAAATACTACCTGTGAACAACAAAGTGTCCTTTAGGCAACTCACATTAAAAATGAAAAAGCATAACATATAAAACAAATATTTAAAAAAACCCACCCCACCCCACAATGTATACTGTCTCTGGGGAGATATTCCACAACATGGGTGCTACCACTGTAAGGACTTTTTCGGACAAGTAAAATGCAGCGCAAGCAGCCTCGCCACGTTGCGAGGCTGCAGCGCTGCATTTTACTTGTCCGGAAAAGTCCTAAAGCTCCTCTTTCTATTTGCTATCTGTCTCATTTGCCAGAGACTGGGGGGAATCCAGTGAAGGCTTGCTGTATGTGGAAGAGAGATGCTTCTTAGGTAACCTGGCTCCAAGCCATTTAGAACTTTAACAATTAAAATTAGCACTTTGAATAGGGCACAGCAATGGAGTGAAACCCCATGTAGATGACAAAACACTGGCATAATACGATGGTGCCAACCAACCCATGTTAACAACCCGTAGTGTCTGTTTTGGACCTGCTGAAGTCTCTGGATGGTTTTTAAAAGTAGCTCCATATATGTATTGCAGTAACTGAACTGAGAGATTTTTAGAGCATGGATAACTGTTGTTGTTGTGTGCCTGCAAGTTGTTTCCGATTTATGGCAACCCTAAGACAAACCTATCACAGGGTTTTGTAGGCAAGATTTGTTCAGGTGGGGTTAGCTTTGCCCTCCTCTGTGACTGAAAGAATGTGACTTGTCCAAGATCACCCAATGGGTTTCCATGACCAAGTGGGGACTCAAATCCTATTGCACTGCACTGTAATAGCACTATTATTCCACTTTAACTGCTATGGCTGCCTCCTGTGGAATCCTGGGGTTTGCAGTTTAGGGAGGGGCATTTAGCATTCTCAGCCAGAGCGCGCTTAGGCTTCACTAAACTACAAACCCCAGAATTCCACAGGAGGCAGCCATAGTAGTTAAAGTGGAATAATAGTGCTGTAACAGTGTAGTGCAATAATTTCTCTGGTCTCCAGACTTGTAGCCCAATGTTCAAACCATTATGGAGCCCTGGTGGTGCAGTGGTTAAATGCCAGTACTGCAAGTCACCACATTGCAAGTTCAATTCCAGTGGGCTCCAAGGTTCACTCAGCCTTCCATCCTTTCGTAGGTCGGTAAAATGAGTACCCAGCTTGTGGGGGCAATTAGCTAACACACACTGGAAACTGTTTAATGCAGTGTAGATGTGTAAATAGCTATTGCTTAAAACAATTTGTAAGCCGCTCTGATAGCCTTGTGGCTGAAGAGCGGGGTATAAATAAATAAATAAATAAATAAATAAACCACTACACCTCACCAGCTCTCTTGGATAACTGTACCTAGGCTATAATATCTCTATTCAGATAGGGCCATATCTGAATAGCCTAAACTGATAAAGGGCACTCCAAACCATACCATATCGGTGACACCTCTGTTACCATAATCATTATCATCGTAGTAGTAATAATAATAATAATAATAATAAAATGTATTTATATCCTGCCGCTCTACAATATGCAATCGGGGCAGCTTACAACGTTTAAAATATATACATATAAAACCCTCCATTCCACCCCCCTTAAAATACAATTAAATAATTAAATATTTAAAAATACTTAATAAATAATAAAACACACTCACACCCACAATAAAATAAAATAACTGGAATAGGGATCAGACCAATAAGATTTTTTTTTCTTCTGATGGCCGGGTATCTATTCAGGAAAGGCCTGCCGGAAGAGATCCGTCTTAAGAGCTTTTTAAAAGCTATTTAAGGTGGTAATGTGATGGATCTCATCCGGCAGGCCGTTCCATAATCTGGGAGCAATAGCCGAAAAGGTCCTCTGGGAGGTCAAGGAGAGCCTAGTTTTTAAAGGTTATAGTAAATTCCTCCCAGAGGACCTGAGTGCATGGGGAGAGTTATATGGAAGGAGGTCGTCCCGAAGATATGTTGGACCCAAGCTATTTAGGGCTTTAAAGGTGATAACCAACACCTTGTACTGGGCCCAGAAACTAATGGGCAGCCATTATCATTGGATAACCTCTCTGCCACAGGTTTAATGTATATGTTAAACATCATGGGAGATAAAATAGAGACGTGTGGCATTTCATAGCATGACTACCAAAGGGAAAAGCAACAGTCTGCCAATATGATTTTCTAGAATCAACTGTCTAAGTTAGAACCACTGCAATGCAACATGCCCAGCTTTGAACCCAGACAGTTTATTCAGAAAGATAACCTGGTCAATGGTACTGAACACCACTGAGAGGCCCAAAAGCATCAACAGTGGCATACAGTGCTGTCTCTTTATAAGCATAGGTTAGGGGTGAGGAGATATGCGGCACTCCAGAAACTGTTGAAATACAGCTCTTCTCAGCTCTAGCCCAGATAGCCAAGGGATCATGGGAGTTGTAGTACAAGAACATCTGGAGGACCATACATTCCCCATCCTTGGTGCAGATCTTCTGTCTGGTGACCAAATCAATTTCTCTTCCACAACCAGATCTGAAACCCATCTGAACAGGATCTAGAAAGAGAGCCTGGAATAAGCTAGCAACCACTCGCTCAGGGGAATGTTGACATTCACCCTTCAGTTGTTTAAATCTATTAGTGTGCACTAGTGTGAGCTAAATTTCTTTCTCCTCCACCATTTCTCCAGTCAAAGCCCACCTTCTCATTGGTGCTGGTTTCCCAATAAGGGGGAAATGTAGGCTCCTGTAATGTGGACTGATAATTTAGCCCTGACGAGGTTTTCATAGAATCATAGAATTGTAGAGTTGGAAGAGACCACGAGGGCCATCCAGTCCAACCCCTGCCATGCAGGAATACACAATCAAAGCATCCCTGACAGATGGCGATCCAGCCTCTGTTTAAAGACATCCAAGGAAGGAGACCCCACCACACTCCGAGGGAGTGTGTTCCACTGCCGAACAGCTCTTACTGTCAGAAAGTTCCTCCTAATTTTGAGGTGGAATCTCTGTTCTGGAGCTTGCACCCATTGTTCTGTGTTCTAGTCTTTTGTTGGGTAAGGTATGGAGGTCAAACACCATGGATACATCTGGGAGTAACTGGTTGATTAGGAGATAATAGGCAATAACTAAAGCAGAATTAGAGGATGAATAAAGAGACAGCACAGCCAGTGGAGGATTGAAAGGAATAACAAAGATCATGTCAGCCTGCTGTACAGTAAGGGTGTAGCTTGTGCACAGGAAATGAAATAGGTCCCAGTTTGAGATATTTTTTTCTAACTGTCAATTTCCAATCCACTTAATGGATGCACCCAAGTTTAATGTTTCCTTTATAACATAACACAATCCTTTATGTTATTGAATAAGATGTCTGAAACTGCAGTACCATGAAACATTCTGGTTGTCTGCATTTGTACACCGTAAGCACTGTGGAGACAGCCAGTGTGGCATGGTGGTTTGAATGTTAGACTAGGCCTCTGAGAGACCAGAGTCTGAATCCCAGTTCAGCCATGGAAAACCACTGGTTGGCCTTGGGCAAGTTATACACTCACAGCTTCAATGTAAGGGAATGGCAAATGCCTTCTGAAGAAATCTTGCCAAGAAACCCTGTGCCTTATGGTTACTGCAAGTGAGAAACAACTCAAAGACACACAACAGCAGCAACAGCAAGCACTGTGAAAATATCTGAAACTTGGTTGCATAGATATGGCAAAACTTTAATCTTCCTGGATTAAAATATTGATTAGCTACAGACATCTGAGATGATGAAGCAATGTATGATATAAAGTTTAAGATAATGCAAGGTGGGGATGAATCTTTTTAGAATCCCTGATAGGTTAAATATAAGCAGTATACAATGATTGTGTATTATGATGTATTGTTATATAATTATGTGTTGTCCTTTTAGTTTTAGATTGATATGTATATTTTATGTTTATGTTTTTATGTAGCCCCTGAAGAAGGCCATTAAAATATATGTAGGCCAAAATGTGTTGGGCTTTTTCCAAAATAAAAACAGCCATCTACTGAGCACTTGGAGACATTTCTCCCTTTTCCCCCTAGGACTCTGTTGGGTGCTCTCCAGTTTTTGTGTCTCATGTATATATGTCAACCAACTTTCATGCATCAGATGAAATGGGCTCCAGTACAAGCAAGTTTATGCCAGCTTTCCCTAGCAAAATGACATCCAGGGGTTCAGTTACATGGAAGAATTAAGTGCGCAAATTTCAGGCTTACCTTCCTTTTGCCCCAGTGCCCCATAGTTTACATGATTTACGTCGAAATTGGTTGATGCGGTAAGTTTCTGTCTTTGTAGTTCACACAGCCGGAGGTGGGGGCATAGTCTCCGGGGTGCAGGGTGGTATGGGCTGCTGTAGCTGAGACTGTCATGAAGGCCCCTCTCTCTGCTGCTGCATCCCTTGCCGAGGGCCTGGGCAGGTACAGGGCTGTAAGGGATCTTTCCGCTACTGCAGCCTGTAACACGCTGCACCCGCCCAGTCCCCAATTGCCGGATGCGGGGCTGGAGAGATGAACCTATGGGACTGTCACAGTCCCAGAGGCCCATATCTCTGCCGCTGCAGCCCGAACAGCCCTGCACCTGCTCCGTTCCCATTCACTGGGTGCAGGGTGGTATGGGCTGCTACAGCTGACAAACAGCCCTCTGCAGGCCTCTAGTGGGCCTCTGGCTCCAGAAAGGGAAAAGACTCCTCCCTCCCTCCCCCTTTGGGATCTTGAACCCGGGGCTGGAGCTTCCAGAGGGCTGAGAGCAGTGTCATCTCCCAGTGGGAGTCGGTTCAGAGGAGGCACCGTGGTCCCCACTGCCCGGCCGCCCCACAGCCTTGCCTAAGCCCACTGAGCAAGTTCTTTTAACAGAACTTCACAGACTCGAAAGTTGGCGTGTTGCCTTCCAAAGGGAAAGGTGCTCTGGGCAGGTCCACAAGTGTTAGGAAGAGGGAGAGGTCAGTTCCGACAGCACTGGTGGGAAGGCAGCCCAAAGGTTTCTCTCTCTCTCTCTCTCTCTCTCTCTCTCTCTCTCTCTCTCTCTCTCCTTCCTTCCTTCTTTGATGGTTTCATGCCTTTCTTCACGAAGTATCTCACATCCCCCATTAATGCAATTGGGACATTTTTCTTAGATGGTCTGTGTATTGGCCATTTTTTTTATCAGTCATGGAGTTGAGCGAGGAGTGGAAAACACGCAAGCTGGGAGGCAGGCAGGCAGGCTGCCCAGTCTATCATAAAAACAACAGCAGATCCTGCATTCCAAAGGCATCCCTTGCAAGCCCACCCACTCCAGGCTCCAACCAATGACAGCTCAGCTCTGCTGTGAGCCTGTTTCAGGAAGAATGCTGTAGATCACACAGACTTTTGCGAATTGGTAGTTCACACCACCTATTGTGTGCATTTTCATGAACTTTATAAAAAAAAGTCGGGGGAAATAGCAGAAGCTGTTACCGCATGATTTATGGGTTCCCCCCTCCTTCTGAATATGGCGACTTTGATCCGAAAGAGGTGGAAACTATTAGGACTCTTGGCGAATTTTTAGCGGATTAATTTTGCCATGTAATTGACCTCCAGATGTCTTGGGTTACAGCTGTCATGTCATTATCTTCAGCTAATGACTGAGGTGGCTGGGGATAACAGGGCTTTTAGTCCAACACATCTGGAGGGTGCAAAGCTGGGGAATGCTGGCTTGTGCCATAACAATTTTTTTAGTTTTTTAAGTGTATTTATTTATTTTATTCAATTCATTTATATTCTACCTAATAATGGGACTCAGAGTGCCTAACAACATATTTTTAAAAATACAGATTAAAATTATACAGTCTTTAATAAAAGTATAAATATAAGAGTTCTTTAAAAAGTGATTAAACAATTCATAAAGTTAAACCATTAAACATTAAAAAACATATGAGATGTGTGGATTTTTTGGCTTATTTTATGCAGTTATTAAAGGCTCTATCAATTTTGGAAAATGGAAATGTTAATCATTATCCGAATTCAATATCCATTAAGCAGCGCTTTCTATGAAACAATTAACCTCTCTTGCCAGCTGAAACAGCTGTGTGTGGAATTTGCTTCCCATTCCATTGGACACCTGTTTCCATTTCATTTATTACCATCCCTGCAGAGTCTGCAACAAGCAGAGTACTGTGAACAGAACTTTGCCCATTCCCATAAAGGAGACATTAACAGAGACAAGCTGGTCAGGAAGACAAATCATTTGCTCTGCTAAAGTTTGTACATACATTCTTGCTTACTTAGGAACAGACAGCTGTTTTTTTGTGGTTTTTTTTGCAGGTCTCCCAGGACTGGTATTACCCAACCTGGACTTTTTTTTTCTGTTTTCTTCCTCACCTCCAATATATCCATACCTCTGTGACAGTGGCTCTTAACCTTTTCTTTACCAGGGACCACCTTTAAATAGCTTTTGTTGCTGCAGACCCCCAAAACTTAATTTAAGATTTAAAACAACAGCAACACAATTACATCATCCATTAATTAACTCTTCCCTCAGAGGCACTGGAGGGAAAACATTTCTCCTGCATCTTGTTGCAAATTCGCCGCTGGAGCAGATTGAACAGCAAATGCACAGGCCAAGACAGCCAGCCAGCCTTCTCTTGGCTTCTGTCACGTGGGCTGAGCAGCCTTCAAACCTTTGCAGACCCCCTGTGAGGACCACACAGCCCCCTGGGGGTCCACAGATCACAGATTAAGAACCACTGCTCTATTATGTTATTTTGGATCTGAAATCTTATCTTGAGTCTTTGCTTTTGTCCTCAGTTCTTCTAACCTACAGAAGCAGATTCTGGGCTATAGGAAGGGCTGCATGAAATTTAGAGCCTGGAAGATAATACTGTTTTCTAATATAACTCCCAGAATCCCCAATCAGTCATTCATGTAACATTCCATCTTTCTCCCAGTATGGGACACATCTCTCTCTCTGGCTTCTCTTCGCAAACGAAGATTCAGGAAGGACACATCCCGCGCTTTCTGCAAGTGCGCTGATGACTAAAAAGGTCAATCCGAGATAAACAAGTCCGGTTGCAGAAAGCACAGCAGAAGGTCTCCTTGGGTGATGTTTCTGGGTTGTGATTCTTTCTGCATTGTCGTTTCTCTTCAAGATGAGTTCGGCATGAGTTCTCAAATAAAGCTGCAGCATTGTGGATAGTGCGTCTCCATGCCTCCCAATGTGAGGCTAGGGCGGACCATTGTTGGTGATGAATTTGGCCGAGCCTGAGGTGCTGTTTCAGGGAGTCCTTGTATCCCTTTTTTGGAGTGCCCCTCTTATGCTGACCTGTGGTGAGTTCACCGTAGAGTAGTATTTTTGGGAGGCGATGGTCCTCCATCCTAGAAACAGCTGTGTTCTCAATATCATAGCCTCAATGCTAGTGATTCCTGTTTTCTCAAGGACAGCAACATTCATCACATAGTCAGTCCAGTGTGGTATATTTACGATTGTACGTATACAGCGCTGATGAAAGTGTTCAAAGAGTCGTAAGTGGTGGCGATAGGTGACCCATGTTTCAGACCCATAAAGGAGAATAGACAGTACAATGGCTCTATACACACTGACTTTTGTGCTTTGGCTCAGGTGTTTGTTACTCCAGACTCTTTTGTATATTTAGGATTGTGTGTAAACAGTGCTGATGAAAGCGTTCAAGGAGTCCTAAGTGGTGGCGATAGGTGACCCATGTTTCAGACCTGTAAAGGAAAATAGACAGTACAATGGCTCTATACACACTGATTTTTGTGCTTCGCCTCAGGTGTTTGTTACTCCAGACTGGACACATAGTGCTTTAGGAACCATATATCTTCACTTCTGTTGGTACAGGGTGCTATTTTCTGTTCTACCTCAAGCAGTAAAAATTGTTGGGCTGCTCTTATGTGTCTAGACCTCTGGAATATTTGTGAGAAAGTAGAAAAGTTACATTTGGACTACAATTACCAGAATCCCGCTTAGCCAGTGAGGGGGAGTCTGGGGGACTATGATCCCAAAAATTACTTTTCTGCTAACAGGCCCCCAAAAATGACAAATACAGATTGACCCTTGTATCCACGGATTTGGTATCCACAGTTTCACTTATCCATGTCTGAATAAACATGTTCTCTCTAGGCATTTCTAGGTACTCCCGTGTGATGCCATGGTCAACTTCCAGCGTTCATCTCATTGAAAATAATAGGGTTCCCTGTTATCCACGGTTTCAGGTATCCATGTTTTTTTGGGAACATATCCCCCGTGGATATGGGGGTCAACCTGTATCAAGTCCAATCCATTTGTTTATCTAGCTCAGTATTGTCTAGTTATCAGCTCTCTACTGACTTGGCTCTAGCTCTCTAAGATTTCAGAAAACCATTTCCCTCAGTTTTTCTCTGGAGATGTGAGCAACTGAACCTTAGACCTTTCGCCTGAAAAGCACTAACTTCCTCATTGAACAGGTACCACCTTCTCAAAGGCTTCAGCTAACATTTTAGCAAATGGATATACCAATTAAGTCTTGCACAGCTAGTTCCAGGATTTTAGCAAACCACACTGTTGAGCTGTAGCACAGCCACATTGTTAAGAGAAATGTGACAGCTCGGGAAAGGTGTTATGTAAAATGGATTTCAGTGTCAAGGCTTCCTGTGGCTTAATTTAAGGAACTGGGGGGCGGTGGGGGGTGGGAGAGAGAAAAAGTGAAAGCAGTAAATGCTAGACTGACATTTGTAAAGAGGGATTCTGTAATTGCCAGGCCTGCAAGGACAGCAAACACTTCTGTTCCACTATCAGTACAAGCTGAGCTGTTACTATTGCTGTTGGGTCAAAATACACTAGAGCATCTGTAGCAGAGGGACTCTGTGTAGCTTTAATATGAACATACCGTACCTGGGCTAGAACAAAACCATGGCTTTCTAGATCTCCAAGTAATAAACAAAAGGCAGTATACTCCTGGTGATTCTAGAAATAAAGTAGAATACAGCTGGTCATGTGCTACATAATGATTTAATTCTATTGCAAAGCCACAAAGTACATAGAAAATGTTAACAGGACAGTTTTTGTCTTGTTAGTCATTATTTGAAGTAGATAGGCAGGTAATTTTTAAACAAAAGCATCGTTTTTCAGTTTAGTCTTTTAATTTACCAGTTCAGACAGAAAGCTTTTGGACTGAACATACAGTCAGCTTCAGGAAGAATGTGTGTGCCTAAGGCAAGATACTGAATACCAAAATTCAAAATTAATCAAACTAGTTATTAATATTCCATCTGGGGTGTTTTTTTTATCATACACTAAAATAACTCTAATATTGCTATCCTTTTAAGGCCAAACATTCAAGAACAGAGGCATGAAAAGAAAACTGGAACATTTTTAGGAAATACATTCAGAGGTAGTCATGTTGGCCATGCAGCAAAAAAAATCCAGAATCCACAAAAAGCAATACCTTTATTGGTCAACCAAAACACGTGTTGCAAGCTTTCCAAGCTCTACTGGCTTCCTCATCAGGCAAAAGATGTTAAAAAATGAAGAAAAGTGACAATGTGTTCAGGTGAGGTTGCTGCACTGCTGCAAAAAGATTTGAATTTTATTGTCCTTTATCCCAGCTCCACATGGCCAAGAAGTAGGAATGGCCTCTGCCTGCATGAGATCCCTCACCTGAACAACAACACAAGCAACATCTGAAATAACATGTAGGCCTGTGACTCCAATGTTGTCACTTTCCTTTCTTTCTTTTAATATCTTTTGCCTGATGAAGAAGCCAGTAGAACTTTGAAAGCTTACATTACGTGCTTTGCATTTTGGTTGGCCAAAAAAGTTATCACTTTTTTAATGGATTCTGGATTTTGTTTTGCTGCAACATTTTTGTTGTATCTTCACACACTGATACATATCCAGAAAATGGTGCTTAGTGGGATGCTGGAGGGAAATGAATGAAGAAGCCTCCCCTCCTTCTTCATGCCATTCTCTAGCTGCAAATTGCAGCATGTGTGACTGGAAGGGGGAAACAAAACCGCGGGTACACTGTGTGCACCATGTAATTTAGTCTTCAGAAAACAAGATGCATCCTGTTTCAAGTCAAGCAGGCTTCAAGGGCAAGGTAGTGTGCAGAAGAGTTTGACAAAGCAAACTAAAGGCACAGAGAATCTAAAATAGCCCAAGATCAGGTCAACAGTGTTTACCCTACAGCAGGGAGGTCTGGAAGCACCAGCTCAAAGACAGGACTTTATTGGATGCTGATTATGATATCTGGATAGTGCGAACAGCCATGGCTGTCACATGGCATCATTGTCATCTCATGGTTACCCTGTGCCCCAGCTGCGAGTAAGGTGTTGCTTTTAATTGATGGGATAAACCATCCGTAGATTGTCAATAACACTTTTTTAGAAAATAAGGAGACCAGCATGGTGGAAAGACTCTCTAGGCTATAGCTGGGAAGAGATCCACCCACCCAGCAATTTTCCCTGTCCAGGAATGAGGCTTATAAAGCTGAGCTCACTCGGCCTGGATGGAAATGGAGCTCATGGACTGCATTCAGCCCTGTGAGACAGCCTTGCCTCAGTGCGCACTCATGCGCATGCCTCTGAGGACTCTGCCGCCTTTGTGAGATGCAATCTTGGGGTTCCTTTGCCTGGGAATTCCCTTAATTGTGCCTCCTTTGATCTAGCTGCCACCACACTTTGAATTCTACCCCCCCTTACAACACAGTCCAAAGGGAGACTGTGGGGTTTCCTTCTCTACTCCCTGCCATTTGCAGAGATGTTACTTTCCCCTCCCCTTTATCCCAAAGAGGAGAGAGACGACCGAGCAAACAAGGCATGTGTACACATCAGCTGAAGAAAGATTAGAAAAAGCTTATTTAATCTAAGCAGAGTTCATAAGATGCAGATAATTCTCACGGAAAGGCTCCTCCCTCCCAGGTACATTCATAGAAGTTACAGGTATAGTTAAGCATTCAGCAAGTGGGAAAAATAATTCCCTAACGCAATCTATTTAATACATTTCCTGATCTATTTATTGACTATGAAGTTCAGTCTTTTGAATTCAGGGGAGGCTGTGAGCCAGGGCTGTCCAGCCCGTCTCCAACAATCTTCCTCCAGCGGCCTGAGATGCGTACCCCAGGATGCTTCTTTGTTTTTTCAACACCTGAGATGAGATGTTCCCCATCCCAGGGTCTCATTGTTCCCCCTTCCCTCATGGCCTAGGCAATATTTATCACCTCTTCCTCAAAGCATCTTGAAGGTTTGCCACTCTGGAATCTTTGATTGGCCAGTGTCTCTTATGACCTATGCCATCTATGATGATGCTAATCCTAAAGGTGTTACCTTTCTCCAGACCCTAGTTAACTCTTTGTTACCTGATCGCTGAGCTGGTAGATAATGGGAAATGGGATCTTCCCCATTGTCGCAAGCCCCCACCTGTTTTTGTATTTCCAGATCCCTTTCCATTAAATCCTTTCATAAGGAATGAAGAAAAGGGAAAGAAAGAAATGCTTCTGGAAACCTCCAAGAATGGAAGTTCAAGTTGAAAACAAGCTGCAGGTTCCCCTGTCCCTTGTTCCTTTGCCCCAAAAGGTTTTTATGAAACTGGGAATGGTCCTCTGGCTACTTGTGGCTTTATACTTTGGGATAGTGTGGCCCAAAGTAGGTTTCAAGGGACAAGTTGGCCTCTGGATGCCCACGTCTTGTTCACCCCTGCAGTAGGGTTGATCTACCAGGTAATCTCCTACTCTAGAGAAGTCCTTCTTTGCAGCCAGATACTCTAGTAGGTAGCCAACAACCTTGCCAGTGCCTCAACATCCCCTTGAACTGTGAGGGGGTCCTGTTTTGTCCTCTGAACTCTCCCTTTCTTAGGAAACCGCATCTCTCCTAGAGGGAAGGGTCACATGAAATGGAAGACTGTGTCTTTCACAGTTATGTGGCAGAGGGAATTTCAGCACATGCATCTTGTCTTCAGCTGCTGAATCCCACTTCTCCATACAACTATTAAAAGATACAGAAGTTGTCCTCTCCTTTTCATGTGGTCACCTTAATCTCTGCCCTTAATTGAGGGGGTTTGATGTCTGCTGAAATGACCAAGGGGTCAGTTACACAGCATAATAAAGTGCACAAAATTCTGGCTTACCGTCCTTTCGCACCAGTGCTGTGTAGTTTACATGATTTAGTGCAAAATTGGTTGATCCAGTGAGTTTTTGGCTTTGTAATTCACACAGAAAATATGGGGGGGTGTCCTCCCAAGCACAGGGCAGTGGTCTGACTGTCATTAAAGGCCGCCCTGTGCTCACCCAGTCCCCGATTGCTAGCTGCAGTGGGGAGGAAGGGCTCCATTACTGTTCACCTGAGCTCCGGCCAGAGAACAGCAGAGAGAGGAGGAAGGAGGTAGAGGAGAGGAAGGTGAAGCTCAAGGGGGAGAGAGTGAGAGGGGAGGGAGACCACTGCCATGGCCAACCATTCCTCCCTCCCTCCTTTCCTCCATCCAGCCATCCCTCCGTCCAGTCGCAGCTCTGAACCATTGGTAACCCCCAGAAAGGAGGCATGACTGGCTGCCGCTTCTTCCTCCTTCCCCCGCAATCCTAAGCTTTTTGGTGGAGAGAGAGGAAGGGGGGGGAACAGCAGGGCCACCCCGACAGCTTGCTGGATCTTTTAGTTTGAGGCTCCTCTCATCTCTTGCAAGTCCTCCCCCGCTGTAGTCGGTCCAACCAATCATGGCTCAGCTCTGCTGTGGCTGTTTCGGGAACATTGCTGATAGTTCCCACAGCCTTTTGCGCATCGGTAGTTCACGCAACTAATTGTCTGCGTTTTCGCAAACTTTATCAAAAAAAGTCAGGGGAAATAGCGAAAGCTGATACCTCTCAGCTTATGGGTTTTTTTGCCCCCCTCCTTCTGAATACGGTGACTTTGATCCAAAAGACATGGGAACTATCAGGATTCTTTGCAAAGTGTTTGCGGATTTATTTTGCCATGTAACTGACCCCCAGGTTTTACATTACACCAGGGGTTTACATTTGTCCTCTCTGGAAAATTCATCCAGTGGGATCATGCTGGGGAAACAGAATTCAAATCTCCGCTCAACTACAAAACTCAGTAGGCAGCCTTGGGCTAGTGAGTGTACCTCAATCGTACCTACCTTACAAGGTTGATGTAAAAGAAAAAGGGAAAGGGAAAGGCTTTTATTGCATTTATAATTTGACTTTTTGCAGTGCAACACAAGGTAGTTGTTTCCAATCTGGATGGTTCTCTCCTGTCCAGCCCCAGATCAGATAACGTTTAGAATGTTTATTGCATCATACACCTTCATAACCACAATCCGGGCTACCTCATGTATGCTACCCTGAATTTATGAGAGAGAGGGAGCATAAAAATAAAAAATAAATAGATGTAAGCTTCTCTCTGCTACTGTCTGGAGCTTTGATGCTAATTGTACTGTAGTTGCATGGGAACAATACTGATTTCTTGAAATCCCACAGACATTAACAAATAAAGTTGAGATTGCTGCATATAAAGACAAGTCCTTTGGGACATTATGGCCTACTTTTGAATTCATCCTGCTTCTCCATCATTTTGGAATGTGTTAAATATTATATGAACTCTTTAATGGGAGTTCATCCTTGTTACAACATGTACAAAGTGCTTGGTTTCTGAAGAGGAGACTTTAAAAAAAACACCCTGAAGACACAATGTCTTTACATATGATAATGTGCGTTATTTTCCTAAGGCTGAAGAGCATTCTGCCTTTCTTCCCCATTACTATGGCAACAGACATCTCTCTTTTAACGGTGTCAATTAGGCTTACATAAGAGTATTTTAATGACAAAAAGGCTGTACAAAGTGCAGTCTAAGGACTGGCAGAAGGAAAACCTCACACTCCAAGGGCTGTTGTTTTTTTTAAAAAAACAGTTTCTTCCCTCAACTTCCCTGTGCAATAATTGCTTGTTCTGCATTCCTTAGCTACAGTTCATTAACACATTTCCATAAAAATCTGGAGGTTCATTTACTTCTCATACTCCAAGAGATAAAGTGAATAGTTTGTTCATGCCAGTGTCTTGGGGATATGATATTCTTTAGGAAAGAAGTAATGGAGGGATAGACAGAGGGAAGGAAGGAAAAGCTGACTATATGTGGATGGAGGGTATATGTGTGTATATGTGCCTTCAAGTCACCTGTCAAGTTATATCAACCTCATGAATTTCATAGGGTTTCCTTAGGTAACAAATATTCAGATATGGTTCTGCCAGCTCCTTCCTCTGAAATATAGCCTACAACACCTAGTATTAATTGGCAGTCTCCCATCCAAATACTAAGCAGGGCTGATCCTGCTTAGCATCCAAGATCGGAAGGAATTTGGTGTCTTTAGGGTATTTAGCCCTTGAAATATATCTACAGCACCTGGTATTCTTTGGCAGTCTCACATCCAGGTACTAACCAGAGCTGATCCTATTTAGCTTCCAAGGAGATCCGATGCCTTTAGGCAAGCACACCACTTCGCTGGTCCTGCCATGTAGGTTGGCTACTATACCTGGTAGACGTTAGGCCAATGTTAATGCTATTATAACTTAGCTGTAATCCTGTGAGCAGTGAGCCAGTGTGGTGTAGTGGTTTGTGTATTGGACTATGACTCTCGAGACCAGGGTTCAACTCCCAGTTCAGCCATAGCAACCCACTGGGTTTTCCCCTCTAGGTTTCCCCCTCAAATCTGGAGCATACTGCAAATCTTACAGATACAGTGTTTCCTGCAAAAGCCCCAGGGGTTGTCTACATGGCAAAAAAAATTCTCACAGAATTCTCACAGGTTCCGAATGGTCCTCACACATTTCGGGCCAAAGTCGCTCTATTCAGAAGGAGGGGGGCAAAAATACTCTTGAAAAGCACGATAACTGCTTTCACTATTTCCCCTGACTTTTTTAAAAAATTGCATACAGTTGCGCACTATTGGTTGTCTGATTAACCAGCAACCATCTTGAAACAGGGGCTCACAGCAGAGCTGAGATGTGATTGGTTGAACCTCGGAGGGGGCGGACTTGCAAGGGATGCCTTGCAGTGCAGGATCCACCATTGTTGTTATGACAGACTGAGCAAACTGCAAGACACTGTTACACTTGCTGTATATAAATTGCTATTGTATTATAAACATATAAGTGTAATGTTTATCTTATAATCCAATATACAACTGTAAGAGACAGTAATGCAATATAACAAAAAAGATTATTACAATTGTTCCATTCATGTATCTATTTTCTTTATAATGTATCTGTCATTTTACAAAAATAATAAAGCCAGTATAGCTGAACCGATACTCTTGCAAAATATTATTAGTAACAATTTTCTTCAAATTCACTAATGCAATTCCAAAATGTTAGGTCATGTACTTGAAAAATACCAAGCAAACTCTTAACCGACTGTGCTAATTCTCAAAGTCAGGACGTCTTGTCAGAATAAGTTTCCAATTCTTTAAAAAACTGTGCTATCATTTAAAGTCAAGGCGTCTTGTCAGAATAAGTTTCCGACAGTGTGTCCAGACCTTCTTGTTTAAGCCAAATATAAGGTTACGGACCAAATTTAAGGTTACAGAATTGTCCACCTTTCCCCCACTGCTGCCTCTCCCTCCGTGTTCCCCCCTCTCTTCCCTGTTCTCTGGCTGCTGGGGTGAACGGGGAAGGGGGGAGCACAGAGGAAGAGGCTGCAGCGGAGGACAGGCAGGCAATGGGACTGACAGTCCCATCATCCACCTTTCCCCCATTGTAGCCTCTTCCTCTGTGCTCCCCTGCTTCCCTGTTCACCCCAGTCACAGAGAAAACTCTTTCCGGCTGCGGCAGCGCCTGATGGAACAAGCTGCCTTGGCTGGGGGGCTTTCTCCACAGAAGCAGCGGTGGCACCAGGCAAAACATGCTAGGGGAGGGGGGGACATCTGGCTTGCTCAGCCCTCGCCCACCTCACCCTCGGTGGAAGAAGTCTCCACAGCCAGCGGTGAGCCGGGAGAAAGGGCCGGTGAGGAGAGAGACTTCACCTGTCTCTCAGCTGGCTGCAGCTTCTGCCAACCGGGCTTTGGAGCCAGCGGAGGACCCTACAGAGGACTATACAAAAATGGCGGATCAAGAATTGCAAGGCTTCCCTTGCAACCCCACCCCCTCCAAAGTCCGACCAATCAAAAATCATCCCATTTCCCAGGATGGTTCCTGATTGTTCAGACAACCAATAGCACGGGTTGTCCCAGACTTTCCTAAAAAGTCCATGGAAAATAGAGGGATGGAAAGTCACAGGTTTACTGGGTTTTTTGCTACTTCAGGTAGTCCCCCTTCCAAAAAGCACAAGACTGTCACAATGTGCTGGGATTCATCACAAATTCATTCCAGAACCTTTTTGTCGTGTAAATGGGCCCTTAGAGTATTTATACCCTGCCCTTCAACCACGAAGATTCCCAGTTGCCCACAAATAGTTTGGCAGTTCCTTGTGCTCAGGGTTACAATCTAAATATGATACAAGGAAAAGAGGATGATGGGGTGGGAATTAAGTTCAGCAGTTCCTGGATCCCCCCCCCAGCACAAGCCCCCACCCATTCCCCCTGCTCTGAAGCCACAGCAATGGTAGCTGGAACATAGAGGGCTCTCACCAGCTGCTGGGACCCAGTCAGGATAGACCTGGGCCTGGCAGTTGGAATGGAGGCAGGGCTCTCACAAGCTGCCAGTGTTGTCTGGTATTTAGGTGTTACATTTGATTTTATAATTGTTTTTAATATTGATCTTATAATTTTCTATTATGTTTTATAGTTTTCATGTATGCCACTTCCCCTAAAAGATGGCTTAATCCTGATAACACAATGCTGAATATTGACAAGATGGAGCCTTTGTCCATTGGTGGTTCCCAAGTCTGGGAACTGAATTCCCACCTTGCCTTGATAGCGTTGTATTTTCACTCCAAGGAGCAGGTACATAACATGGAGATAATCTCTATCACTAGAAGCTCAAGAGGACTCCATGGTTCACAGTATCTTTATCTGACCCACTTTTTCTGCAGGAATATAATCTGGCCATAGTAGTCCATGCACAAGTAATGTCCCAAATATACAACTGCAGTTTACTATATGTGGGGCTGCCCTTATAGATGATACAAACAAGGCACCTACTGCAATATGAAGCCACTGTATTGCTGATAAGAACATCTTACTGAAACCACATGACACTGGATCTTACAGAATTGCTTTACCTGCCAATGTACTTCTGGCATGAATTCAATGCAACAATGGTGTCATTTAAAAGGTTAAATTAAGAAACACCTTTCCCAGTATCTGCCTAAACTTTGAGATCTGCTGGAAGGCTCTCCTCAGTGTAACATGAAAGTCGACCTACTCACCTTCTCTGCTGTCTCATCCCAAATACAGAATGCCCACCCTTTGAAAGCACAATTGACAATGATATTTACTTTCACTGCTGTGCTCTAATATAGCTCATTAGCAAAGCCTTTGGAATATAAAGCTTTTGGTTTGAATAGATTCTTTAGTTCTGTTTAAGTATATGGTTTTAAATTGTTTCTGTCTATATGAGGCAAAAAAAGTGAATTGCTCCACAGTCATAGCAATTCAC
Source organism: Gambelia wislizenii (assembly GCA_030847615.1). NCBI lineage: Eukaryota > Metazoa > Chordata > Lepidosauria > Squamata > Crotaphytidae > Gambelia > Gambelia wislizenii. The sequence continues at coordinate 295,727,636 of JAUMIR010000004.1, forward strand.
AGCAGCTGCTTTTTGTATAGACAGCAGATCGCAGGTATGCGAAGGTATCTGCGTTTGCTGTGCAAACAGGCATGCCTGTGAATCAAGATGGCAGCTGTGAGTGAATTACTCACATTTTTACTTACCAATTTGCTACCACTGAACAGTATTGGGGAAAAAAACTATATCCAAGGTGCGATAGAGTGATATTTCGACTTAACAAAACAAAAACATCCCCATTTTATCAGCTTAGCACTCACTCGCTAAGGCGAAAATCCAACATGGCAGTTCCGGGCGCTTGTCTTGTTAGCAAGTCCTGCTCCCGCGCTCAACTGGCCAATCACCTTTCAGCTTCTGCTCATATAGGAAAGCAAATCAATTCATATTGCTTGTCCCAACAATGCGCATTCCCCCTGCTGTTTTTAAAAAAACTCCAGGAAAACCCCCAAAGACTTTTCCTGTGGAGTATATGGCATTTTGGGGGGGCCCTCCTTCCGAATATAGTGAAACTATCCTATTTAGACACATCGTATTCTCCTCGCATCCCCTGAGGAGTATTTCTGCCGTTTAGACTACCTCATATGCTAAACTGTTCTAAATTGTTTTAAATTGCTCTGAAGTGTAGTGCCCTGAGATTTTATGTTATAGTGTGAGATATATATATTTTAATATATAGATAAATATGCATCTTTTGAATAAATAATGAATTTAATCAGGTACACTCATGCTATCTTTGCTGAGGCTCACACAGTTTATAGCTCTTCTTGTTTATAGCCTCCCCATAAACAAGAATCTGTAGTCCTTTCTGAGCAGCCTTCAAGCACTTATGACTTGTGCTACAATAAACTAGAATAAACTAGAAGTTGCCTTTTAAAAATCAAAATGTAGTTTACCTTTTGAGATAGACATCAAACTTTCATTTTATGACTGATACATTACATCATGCAGGACTTCACAATGTTATCTTCTAAAGGACAGCAAGCCTGTTTTGGTTGTCTGAATTACAATATTTGTTTATCGCTAGAACATCCTGGAACAAAGAAATTGTTAACTGTTTTAAAAAAATAAAAGATTACTGAGTCATACCTCTCAAGTACATAACAGTCATATAACCATAATGTTTTGTAACAACACTCATCATCCTAGAGGAAATTAAAGTACACCATGGATTGTCATATTAACTCTAGAGTTGATATATAACTAAAATACTGTCTCAACTTGTTTTAACACAGCTCTTACATAGGAGATGAAGTGCATCATATTTAAACTAAAGGGCATAATTAAGGTAAAACACAATCAATATAGTTCAGAATGCAAGTCTAATCTGCATCTAAAAATGCAAACTGTGTCCAAAAATGTTGTCTTTATTCCCCATTTTATTAGTATGATAATTTGCTACTGATGATATGTCACTACTTTACGAAGTGCAAGAGTACAGGTCCCTGCCCCAAGGAACCTACAATCTATAATCTGACATAGGGAAATCAACAGAGGGAAGAGAGAAAAATGGTGGTAAGGGTAAAATGGGAATGAATATGCATCATTAACAAATCTACTGAGGTCTTGTCTATATGAGAGGTAAAAATACGAACATGTCCAAAAAAGCAGGCATTTGCAATGATGCAACCTTTCTTCACAGTCAAAAGAGCCCCCTAAACTCTGCATGACCCCCTAGCCAAGATGGCAGCCATGAGTGATTTACTTGAAATTTTAAATCTGCCACCACCAAATTTAAAAAAAAGTTCTCCATGGTGTGCACAAGCAATAGTTTGTATTTACAAAAAAAGAAAAAAGAAAGAAAGAAAAAAGCGTATAAGATTGGTATGTTATTGACTTACTGGACCCTTGCTTAGCTGAAAATCCAACATGGTAGCCACAGGCGCTTTCCCTATTTGCTAGCACTGCCCCCATGCTCATCCAGCCCATCAGATTGCGCTGCCTGTTTGTATCTGTGTGAATGCGAGTGTTCAAATGATCACACATTCACATGTCATAGGAGCTTTTTGAAAAATCCGGACGAAGCCCTGGACGCAACACACACAGACTTTACAGTGGATTTGGCTGCCCCCCTTCTGAATGACACGTATTTATATGCATGTCCGTATGAATGGATCGCCGTACATTCGCATCCCATTCATATTATTTTGACCATATAAACAAGACCTTAGGCTCAGTTACAGAAAGACATAGGAATGGCAGGGTTGTGCCAAAAGCGTCACCAAAAATGTGGGTTTTGAGGAGGAATTTGTAAGAAGGGAAAGGTGATGGTCACACAGGTATCTGGGAAGCATTTCTAAGCGTACAGGGCAGGAATGGAGAAAGGGCAGAGTTTTTTCTGTACACTCTATCTGTGATAACCTGTTGTTTTTTCCCCCCTCCAGCTTATGTTCATAACTTTTGGCTTCAAATCTGGAACAGCTGCTTGCACCTCTTATAATATGGGCTGGCCAGGCCTGACTCTGTGTTTGAAGGGCCCCTAGGCAAGTATAGTCTATGGCTCAAACCCCCATCCAAAATCAAGTCACCTCATCAGTGTCCCACGGGTGGGAGGCAGAGAGTGAGGCAGCTGCCGCAGGCAGCAGGTTTAAGGTTATCATATAAAGGCAGCAAATTCTTTTGTTAATTAATTTGTTGCTAGTATTGAAATGTACCAGAACTCTGCTCTGCCTTCTGGAAATGCTGTTCTAAAGCAGGGAGATGGGGGCTGGGGGGGAGATATATGAAAGGCTGGGAAAAGGGCAGAGAAAGCCTCAGTTGAGTGACGACTTCATTTCCTTTGCTACAGGTCACTGAGGGAGTTCACCATTTCTCTCCTCTTAATAGCTGAGATTTGTTTATATAATTATGGATATCTGGCAGGGCCCTGCCTGACAGCCTTGACCCACCTGGCCCTGGGAGAGCAGCTGACAGCTGGGCCAGAGAAGAAAATCCATCCTTTTCACTGCTGTGGGAACCAAACAATCCCCAGGTCACGAAGGGGAGAGCTGGTTCAGTATCAGGGAATGCATTTATTGAGGCTGGGGGATGGGGCAAGGAAGACAAGGAAAAGAAAGGGGAATCTGGTGGGTCTGGTCAGGGAAATCCAGGCACTGTGGGCTGCAGAGAGGGTCTCCATGGGCAAGGCTGGTACTACATTATCAAGTTTTAAAACTCATTTTATGTGAGACAAAATGTTTAAAAAGTTCAAAACTGGGAGAGTGTGGCTTGCCCAGGGTCACCCAGTGTATTTCCGTGGCCAGGTGGGGATTCAGGCCCTGATCTCCAGAGCCATAGTCCCAATGCTCAAACCATTATACCATGCTGGCTCTGAGGGTCACCATATGTTGGAAACAACTTGAAGGCACAAAACAACAAAGAGCATTAAGCAGATTTCTGCTCCCCAATCTCCTCAAAGCAATGTGGGATAAGATATTTGCAAACATTCTTTTAAAAACAGACTAAAGGTTAAAAACCAGTCTTTAAAAACAACAGCAACCCAAAACCAAATGAAACAATACAGTCCTGACTGTTGGGCTCAAAGCTCATAGAAAGACAGAACCAGTCAGCTAAAAAGGCCAATGCGATTTTGGGCTGCATCAATAGAAGTATAGTGTCTAGATCAAGGGAAGTAATAGTGCTGCTCTATTCTGCCTTGGTCAGACCTCACCTAGAATACTGTGTCCAGTTCTGGGCACCACAATTCAAAAAGGATATTGACAAATTGGAGTGTGTCCAGAGAAGGGCGACTAAAATGGTGAAAGGTCTGGAAACGATGCCTTATGAGGAGAGACTTAGGGAGCTGGGTATGTTTAGCCTGGAAAAAAGACGGTTAAGAGGCGATATGATAGCCCTGTTTAAGTATTTGAAGGAATGTCATGTTGAGGATGGAGCAAGCTTGTTTTCTGCTGCTCCAGAGACTGGAACACGGAGCAATGGATGCAAGCTCCAGGAACAGAGATTCCACCTCAACATTAGGAGGAACTTTTTGACAGTAAGAGCTGTTTGGCAGTGGAACACACTCCCTCGGAGCGTGGTGGAGTCTCCTTCCTTGGAGGTCTTCAAACAGAGGCTGGATGGCCATCTGTCAGGGATGCTTTGATCGTGATTTCCTGCATGGCAGGGGGTTGGACTGGATGGCCCTTGTGGTCTCTTCCAACTCTGCAATTCTGTGATTCTGTGATTGGGAAGGACTGTACCCCAATGATCCAGAATCTGTTTCTGGGAATTGTAGTCTCCCAAAGTCTATTTCCAAGTTTAGGGCAGACCACATGCTTAGCATGTTTTCATTCCCACTGCAGGGGGGAAGAGCATCAAGTTGGTAGGAGGTAGTGGCAAAACAGGGCCACCTCAAGATATTTCGCTGCCTGAGGCAAAGCAACAATGTGCCCCGTCACTGCCCTTCAAACGAAGGCATGTATACCCAAAGCCAGCCCTGAGGTATTCTGATACATGAGGCAGAACTCCCCACAAGTGTCCACTTCCATCCATGTCAGTAAAAATACAGTCATAACAAATTAAATAACTAACCACTTGCTTCCCTTTCATGGCACCTCAAATCTGCTGCTTGAGACAGCTGCCTCACCTTGCCTAATGGTAGGCTGTAAAAAGACAGTCTGCCTGACATCCCTCTGATGGTCAGAGCAGAGATTGCCAAGAGATTGCAAATGGGCTGCCTTATCAGACAACATCATTCCCCCCTCGTTATGCATCCGTTATGCTGCCGTTCTGCCGGGGCTGCTTTTTATTGATGCAAGAAGCCGTCAATAGATCCCCTGTTCCATTTGTGTTCTGGATTTGCCTGTATGTGACAAGGTACCCCGCTATACTGGCGAGATCCCAGGGTTCCTGCCAGAACACTTCTGGGTGAGACTGGGACATCCAGGTAAGTGACACACTTTTTGTGACCCTCCCCGGGTTACTTGAACATTTTAAAGTGTGTTGTTGTGCTTGCTGTCACTTTCTTATGTTACTTTTATTTTTATTTTTGAGTTTCCCGTGCTTGAGTCTTCTTGCGAGAATCCGTGGGATTTCGATCCAGGAAGTGAACGAAGCTCCGTTAGAGCTCCTTTCACTCCTGGGCTGCCCTTTTCACTGGAGAGGAGGTAAGTGCGATAGGGAGGGTGATTGGGCAGGACTGGGACGGGGCAGAGCGGGAGTGGAGATTGTGGGACAGGAACGCTTTTTTCGTTCCTGTCTGATAATCTCCTAGTAGTCAGACCTGGTATGAAGTACAGAAAAAGCAAAAGTAGCTAGACTGACCTTAAGGAAAAACTCTGAAATCTATATTAGTGATATAACTATGAGGTCTCACGAACAGTCACTAAAAATGTGCAAGCTTTCAAAATGTCTAGATCTCTTCATCAGGCAAGACGCTTAAAAATAGATTGGGTGGGGAAGGGAGAAATTAAGCTGATTTGATGGTGGAGACACAGATCTCTTTCATGCTACACAATTATAACATTTCAATATCACTTTAACTGTTGTGGCTGCATCATACAGAATCCTGGGATTTGTAGTTTGTTAAAGCTTTCTGGCCTGCCTGAATACCCTAAACTTTAGGCACCAGATCCCATCTGATCTTGAAAAGCTAAGTAGGATCAGCCACGCTTAGTACTTGGATGGGAGACCACCAACAAATACCAGGTGCTGTAGGCTATATTTCAGAGGAAGGAATTGGCAAAACCACCTCTGAGTATTCCTTGCCTAAGCAAACCCTATGAAATTAATGAGGTCACCGTAAGTCAATAGGTGACTTGAAGGTACAATTACACAGACACATTATGTTTAATATTCTTCTCCCTGCTATTGTTTATATAGGATTAAATGAGCAGCTAGAAGACAAGACCCTCTTAGGTTTAATCAACTCTGTTGGGAACTGATTTCTCCCATACTAAATTATACTAAACTGGTTTCAGTTGCTTCTCAGTGGCTAAGAAACAAGCAATGGTGCAGACAAAACAAAGGGGCAGATGACTTGCTTGGCTTAATGTTTCCAATTCAAGCATTGACCTGTATTGACCTGCTTCCTGGGACTAAAAGCATGCTTTGCCATTCTGGAGAAGAAAGAATTACCTCCCTGTGGTTTCAGTCGTCAATCTTCCAGTGCAGGCCTCTATTTTTCTTTGAAAGTACTCAATAATTTGTTTGTTTCAGCGCCCACAGAGACACCATAAATCACTATATACTTAAATGATTTCTTCCCCTAGTGTGCGTTCTATGGATGTTTTGTCATCAGTGTATTTAGGTTATCTAGACTCTTCACTCCTCCCCATCTTTTGTAAGCAATTTGGAGGGTCATTCACAATGCTCACTGAAAAGGGGATAATGCTTGGGATCTCATACTGATATTTTTAACAAAGCTGGGAAAGGCTTTAAAAAGATCGATTTTCAGCAAAGGATGTTAGGTTTCAGCAAACCAAACAATGTTAGGTTTTCAGCAAATGATTTAGGGCACAAAATGGTCCTAAATAGATTCCATTTTGCACCCTAAATCATTTGCTGAAAAGCTAACATTGTGGGTGACTTATGTGAAACTTCAGGTATCAAAGACAAACTTCAGTAAATACTTGGGGTGTCACCTTTGAGGAAATGCATTATTAATCTATTAGAACATTTTAATTTAATTGCTCTCAGTTTATCACATACTCTACACCAATAGAAGTGGAAATCGCTAAACCAGCATAATGTATTTGAATTAAACAAGCCTGCTAATATGCACTTAATGAATCTGTTTCTAACATTTATGTGGAAAGTGAGCTACTGGGCAGAACACTCAAGCTCCGGGAGGTCCTAATAGTGACTCCTCATTGCAACTTATTAGACCATGCATTGCCCTATTTTTTAATAAATATTTGTAGTGCGACAAGCACAAGAAGAGTCCTGCTTGATCAGAGTAAAGGCCCCTCTAGTAGCACCCCATGCCCCATAGTGGTTGCCTGTTCTCATAGACTGACATATTATTCAATTTGGTTAGCTTATGCTCTGTGATCATAATCAAGTACATCTCAGACTTTCTGTCTGCAGAAAACATTTTCCAAATTCAGGTGGCTGCCAGTGAGCTCTCTAGGCCACACAGAGGTGTAAAGAAACATCTTCTTCATCTGCTGCTTCCAGTATGTTGCTTTTTAGACTGTAAGGTCCTTGCAGCAGGAACCTGTTTATGTTACTGTGTCTCTGTAAAGTGCCCTGTAATTACAAAGGAGATTATCAGGAGCATCAAAAGCCTAACAGGAGCAGGCAAGGACGACGTCACTGTACCGGGAACAGGTCCTGGTTTCACACGACATCGTCAATCTTGTGTGCTGCCTCCGTGCAAACTCTGTGCTGCAGTGGAGAACAAGCCATCACTTTTCATTGGCAGAAGTTTCCGCTAATAAAAGTGATGGTTTATTCTCTGCTGCAGCACAGAGTCTGTACGGAGGCAGCACACATGGATGACGACATGTGCAAAACCGCACAGTATGGTGATGTCATCCTTGTGGGCTTTTTGCCCTGCGTCTGAGAATCTCCAAATACACTAACAACAAGAAGTGATTTTTTTAAAAGGTGTACCAATCAAATTTTTGAGCTGTATATATGTCCTGCAACAAAGATGGAGAGAAGATAGATCAGAATCTACTCCTACATCTCTGGGTATTCTGATGTTCTTTGTACAACTTGGAAATGTTAGTTAAAAAGAGTAACATTTTAGTGTTAGATATATATTTTTTTAAGTGTAACACATGGACATTAGCATTCGTGATAATTTTGGAAAGTAACTCATTAGTAATATGTTAACCCAGAAAAAAATATTGGCAGATACTGCTCTATATGATATTGGTAGCTAGAGCAATATACTTGAGGTGATGGAAAAGCCAAGAAATTCCGACAAATGAAGATTGGACTCTTGAACTATTTGACATGTATGAGATGGACAGACTATGGTAATGGATGAGAGAAATTCAACAATGTGTAAGGAAGAATGGAAAGATGTGTTACCCCTATGGAAAGGAAAATGGGGGAAATAGAAGTTGTAAGCATACAGGAATGAAATAAGAAAAAGCTGATGAAATAGGGCAGAAAACAAAAACACAACAAGTGAGAAGGGGTAATGAGTTTCAGTTATCACCATAACTAGGAAATGATTAGGAAGTGCACAAATGTTAGATGTGTGTGGGTTTTTGTAAGCAATCATGTAAACAATGTGATATTTAATATATGTTATAGTATTATTTTTGTCTGAAAATATTGAATAAAAATATTTTTTTAAAAAAAGTAATATGTAAGGACATGTTATTCCCCCCCCCCAGGTCCCTTAAAAGTAGGAAAATGTCATACAAATGTCCAACAATCCACTCAAATGACACTAAAAATGGCATTTATTTATTTAGGGAATTTTGTTGTATCTTCAAGTCCTTTCCAATTTATGGCAACCCTAAGACAAATCTATCATGGAGTTTTCTTGGAAAGATTTATTTAGAGTAGGTTTGCCATTGCCTTCGTCTGAGGCTGAAATAACAAGTAAGTTAACAAGTAAATATTGTGTGTGTATGTGCCTTCAAGTAGCCTGTCTACTTATGGCAGTTTCATAGGGTTTTCTTAGGCAAAGAATACTCAGAGGTGATTTTGCCAGCCTACAGCATCTGGTATTCATTGGCAGTCTCCCATCCAAGTATTACTCAGGGTTGACCCTGCTTAGCTTCCAAGCTCAGATAGGATCTGGTGCCTTTAGTTTCTTTAGGCCAAACTGTAGATAGTACTGAAACACTACTGTACTATCCTGAGCACAGCTAATCTTGCCAGATTTCAGAAGCTAAGCAGGCCCAGGCTTGGGTAGCACTTTGAAAGTAGGCCACCAGGCAATGTCAAAGATCTCCAGGTAGGGCCAGAAAAGAATCTAGCCTAAATCCATAGAAAGTCACTACCAGCAAGAGTACACAACATTGGGGCAGATAAAATTGTGATCTGGCTCAGTATAAGGCATCTTCTTGTGTTCCTATACAACAGAATATAAACTAGCATCCTCTCTCTCTCTGGCTTTTCTTCGCAAATGAAGATTCAGGAAGGACTCATCCCGCGCTTTCTGCAAGCACGCTGATGACTAAAAAGGCCAATCCGAGATAAACAAGTCCAGTTGCAGAAAGCACAGCAGAAGGTTTCCTTGGGTGAGGTTTCCGGGTTGTGATTATTTCTGCGTTGTCGTTTCCCTTCAAGACTTGTTTGGCGTGAGTTCTCAAATAAGGCTGCAGCATTGTGGATAGTGCATCTCCATGCCTCCCGATGTGAGGCCAGGGTGGAACACTGTTGGTGATCAGTTTGGCCGAGCCTGAGATGTTGTTTCAGAGAGTCTTTGTATCGCTTTTTTGGAGCGCCCCTCTTACGCTGACCTGTGTCGAGTTCACCGTAGAGTAGTATTTTTGGGAAGCGATGGTCCTCCATCCTAGAAATGTGCCCTGCCCAGCGCAGCTGCGTTCTCAATATCATGGCCTCAATACTGGTGATCCCTGCTTGCTCAAGGACAGCAACATTCGTCACATAGTCAGTCCAGTGTATATTTAGGATTGTGTGTAGACAGCACTGATGAAAGCACTTGAGGAGTCGTAGCTGGTGGCAATAGGTGACCCATGTTTCAGATCCATAAAGGAGGATAGACAGTACAATGGCTCTATACACACTGATTTTTGTGCTTTGCCTCAGGTGTTTATTGCTCCTAATGTTTCCTAATTTTCCTAATTTCCTAATCCAGCATCCTAATGTTTCCTAATTTTGCCATGATCCACAAATGGATTTTTTCTATCCAAAATGGTAAATTTACACCTATGGGGGTAAATGCCATTGATCACGTGGGATTTATCTCAAATTAAACACACATAGAATCTCCGATTTGCCACTGGGCCAGGGTGGGGAAAGTGCAGTTTTGGGGCTGCATTCTCCCCCCATTAGGGGGGGCTGTTTTTGTGGTCCTTAGCTCCTCTAGATTCCCTGGAACACCCCTTTCCCAGCCCCAACAAAAGGTGAACTGTCTCTCCTGGAAGTCTCCTGGAGTGGTATTTCACTTTTTAAATAGGGTGTGGGGCCTTCCTGCGCTGTTCAACATTGAAAATTATCATTTTTTTTTCTAAAAGCAGAAGTAGGCATCTGATCATTTTGTATGGAATTTTATGGCAGTCCATAATGGCCCATGGATTGTCCTGGGAGCAAACAATTGGTCCCTGCACCCACTTCAGAGTGATCTGGTTGCTTCAGACCACATTTGGGATGTCACAAAGATGCACACAATTGTATTTGGCTGTTTATTTTTATTGTATCTTTTTGTGCCAGGTATGGGGAGAGATGTTTTTGGGATTTTCTGCTCCAGGTGCCAAAATAACTTGGCAGGCCTTGAATACTATGCACTCTGAATGGGGTGACAGGATGGCATTTATGGCTCTGCCTCAGGCAAATAAACTTCTCTGCTTTTAATGTATACCCTTTAGCTCATAAATTTTAATAGGCCACATTTTATAAAGTTATCACAAGAATAAGGGACAGAAATAGCGCGTAAACCTTCCTGAAGTTCAGCTACATTACAAAAGTTGTACACATGTAAGTGCCAGTTTTGTTGCACAAAGTTAATGTGGAACAAAGCAATCCAAACCTACACACTTTAACTTTGGAATAAGTACCATTGAAATCAGTCAGCTTTTTCTGAATAGACACATCATATTATAGGATTACATAGTTATTATATGCAGTTTCTCCTGGAGTGTAGAAACTCACACTCCATGATTGTTGGTTTGTTTGCAAAGCAGGTTGGAAAAGGGTATGTCGTTTAGCTATAACAACCCCTGCAAGAATACCAGGTGCAAGATAAGGCATAAATGTAATAACAGTACTTCTGATGAATAAATTTGCATCTCACACAGATGGAACGATTCTTATCTCATTTATCTAGAACATGTAAACACCATAAATGCCATTCAAATTCTCTCTTCAATAATTCCATCTGCTGTATGTGGTGTGTCACCCCAGGCAACAAGATGGAACAAAACTGCATTTCTTTCACTTACCATTCTCTCTTAGGACTTTTTCGGACAATGTAAAAATAACGGAAGCAGCGTCGCCAGGTTGCGACGCTGCAGCACAAGAGGGCGTCAGTTTCGTATGACGCTCCTTCCCAGCGGTACTGTTGCAGTACCGCTGGGACATTTGACCGTTATATTTTTGCTTTTACAGTCATCTTTTACTCACGATCGCTGATCGTGAGTAAAATATGACAGTAGAAAGCAAAAATATCACGTTCAAATATCCCAGCAGTACTGCAACAGTACTGCTGGGAAGGAGCGTCGTATGAAACTGACGCCCTCTAGCGCTGCAGCATCGCAACCTGGCGACGCTGCTTCCGTTATTTTTACATTGTCCGAAAAAGTCCTTAGAAAGACCCAGGACAAAAAAAAAAAGGAGGGGCACAATTGTTTGGATTTCATGGTATAAAAGTACTCCCACATTCCCATATGGCAATAAAGAAGATCTCTACCCCATGTGACTGCAGCCTGGGGCCAAGGGCAACTGGGAGCACACCATGGTAAGTCATTCCATGGGTGTCTAGGATGTTTCAGAGCGGCCAGTTCAGTGTAGCCAGTTCAGTGTGGAGCATCAATTGATAATTGTGTATCACTGCTTGTGTATCAATTGATAATTTTGTCAAGAAAATGCAATCAAATCCATTTCTATTTGGTTGGGACTGTCTTGCAAAACCATTTCGGTAAGAGTTAGGGTTAAGGTAAGAGTTAAGGTTATTATCATTTATCAATAATGTCAACTCAATAGGACTGAGCTGCACACTTGTTGGTACACAACATCATTTTAAAATGTGAAAAATGTGTTTTCTTGACAAAAAAAGATTAAATGCTCAACAAGCAAAATCAGAAAAGACTTCAATGGAACATCCACTCTGTTTATTAATTTCTTGCCATTACATTGTTCACTGTAATAAGAAATCAGAGACATCTGATTCTAAATAGTTAGATTTGTTGATCATGGCTACAGTCCTATGCATAATTACTTAATAGGCAATACATAAGTTCCATTGAGTAGTGTTGAACTTCTGAATGAACATATACAGGATTGAACAGCAAATTGTAAATAAATTGTAAATTATTAATACTGCGGTGCAGCTGTTAGTTCAATTAATATATTGGTTAACTGGTGAAAATCTAAAAATCCTTGTTTGGGTAACAGCCATAGCAAAAGGGGAAACCCTAATTCTGAAGCTGCTAAGATGTGTGACACAAGGAAAATGGTTCTCAACTGGCTGAAGCTATTCCTGTTTCCCAGCTTTTTGTTCAGTATTTACATGCAGAAGCACCCTGCATTCACAGCTGCTGTTTACATCTTTGCATCTCTAAATAAACTGTACAAGCAGTCTACGCCACATATTCTTGCCATCAGAACACTGTCAGATACAACTCACAACTGAAAACCAGTTGTGCAGAAGCTAAGTTTTAATCTGGAAGCAATTCTTGGGCATCCCAAAAGGAGTGGTCTCTCCATGGCAGAGATGTATTATTTGGGGTGGTCCAAGTCTTTATTAGGGATGCACCTCCATTATTACATGAGTTAGCCTAGGGCTACCATACACACATAAAAGGTTGTGCTGTACAACCAGGCAGAAATGCATGATTTGGGTTGGCCTAGATGCTCCTTTGGGTAAGAGAAGTGTGTAAACCCCAGTTACTTATTCAGGCTGCTTTTGTGCCTTTGTTTTGGCAAAACGTGTGCCATAGCATGTGTTAGAGCATTAATTTTTGGGACATTGCTAGGAATTTCCATATCACTCCCTGTGATATTTGTAGGAAGTTTATTCTAGAGATGCTGCCAGGCTCACCTTGTCACATGCAGGAAGATTCAGTTGATGACAAAGGAATTATGTTTCCATTATAATGGCTGTTATTGCATATTCCATAATGAAGTTGGGGGTTCCTATAAGGACTGCTGGCTTTGTGGATTTATTACAGATGCTGTTGTGATTGTTATCACAGACAACTCTGACATTTTACATACTGTTATTTCTTTCTACATGGAGTGCCACCTCCATGCAAGAGTCAGCATGCTCCAGAATACCAATTGCTGGGGTCAGAGTCAGAGTGGGGCTGACCCTACTCTTAGGTATACCAAAAAGTTGCCCCAGGCAGATTTTAAGTGTCCTGAAAAGCACCAAATTGTCATATAATTTATTCTGATAATATTTCTACTGCTAGGAAGGGAGAGATTTTCTATCTCAGGTGCCAAATAACTTGACTGGCTTAGATGGAATGTACTTTGATTTTGGGAAGGGGGAACCATTGGCTGCTAGATGTGAGGAAGCAATATGGCTGGAGCCAGTCCTGAGGAGGAGAAGGCTATTGCTTTAAGACCCTGCTTGTGGCCTAGCCACAGACATTGTTTCGCTATTACAGAACATATTAATATTACAGAACAACAGCTGCAGAGCTGTTTGGGCTGGAAGTCAACTTGAAGAAAACAAAAATTCTCTACCAGCCTGCACCACAGGATGAACACCCCCACCTCCACATTGCCATAGGCAAATCTGTGCTTAAGTCCGTTCAGCAGTTCACCTACCTGGGAAGCATAATCTCCTCAGATGCCAAGATTGATAAAGAGATGGATCAGAGATTAGCAAAGGCATATAGCGCATTTGGAAGACTTTACAAAAGAGTCTGGAGTAACAAACACCTGAGGCGAAGCACAAAAATCAGTGTGTATAGAGTCATTGTACTGTCTATTCTCCTTGACAGGTCTGAAACATGGGTCACCTATTGCCAACACTTACGACTCCTCGAATGTTTTCATCAGCGCTGTATACGTACAATCCTAAATACACACTGGATTGACCATGTGACGAATGTTACTGTCCTTGAACAAGCAGGGATCACCAGCACTGAGGCCGTGATATTGAGAACACAGCTGCGCCGGGCAGGGCATGTTTCTAGGATGGAGGACCATTGCCTCCAAAATAGTACTCTACAGTAAACTCGCCACGGGTCAGCGTAAGAGGGGTGCTCCAAAAAAGTGATACAAGGATTCCCTGAAACAACATCTCAGGCTTGGCCAAAGTGATCACCAAAATGGTCCGCCCTGGCTTCACATCGGGAGGCATGGAGATGCACTATCCACAATGCTGCAGCTTTATTTGAAAACTCACGCCGAACAAGTCTTGAAGACAAACAACACAGAAAGAATCACAACCTGGAAACATCATCCAAGGAAACCTTCTGCTGTGCTTTCTGCAACCGGACTTGTTTATCTCGGATTGGCCTTTTCAGTCATCAGCGCGCTTGCAAGAAAGCGTGGGATGAGTCCTTCCTGAATCTTCGTTTGCGAAGCCAGAGAGAGAGAGAGACAGAACATATAATACAGTACTTGATTTAATGGACTTTTCCTTTGGTCTTATTTAGTAGGGTTCTTATATTTTTTGATTGGCCACAGTGTGTAGAAGATGGTAAATTGTAACTTCAAAATGGCAGCCACCAACTGGTAGAACATTTATTATGATTAACTATATACACATTTCTATCACACCTCTCCTTACGAAGTTCAGGACAATGTAAATGTCTGCTCTGCAACTTACAGTTACAATAATTCTATGAGATTAATAGGCAGGGGCTGAACTAAGGTCATCTGATGAGTTTCATACCCTCCTTTGTTGTAGTCTTATACCTTAACCACTCTTATTTAGTTATAGATGATTTATATATTCAGCCAATCCCTTGACCAACTTATACCAGTATCTGTCTACTGACTGGCAGCAGTTCTTCTGGGATTCAGGTAAAGGCCTGTCCTGTCCTCGACTACCCAGAAACCAAGGATGTTTCACAATTACACACATGGGATCCATGGATTCATCCCTATTTGGAGAAGCAGTAAAATATTATTATATGTGTTACTACCAATACTTAAGAGAGCCACTACTTGTACCATAGTTGTGTTACAAACCAGGAAATTCCAGGTTGAAACCTATACTAATCCATGAAGCTTATGAATTGAAGGGAGGCCAGTAGCCTAGATCAGTGCTACTCAAAGTAGTGGCTTGTGGACTGGGGCCCGTCTGTGAGTCACTGGCTACTGGTCCCCATCAAGATTTCTGGAAAGAAAGAAAGAGCTGTAACCCACGGGCATGAACATTGCATTGTTCCCTGGTACCTGGGAGAACTGCTGGTCCACCACATCAGATAAGTTGAGAAGCACTGGTATGGATGAGTTCATGAGGTTGTTGTGAATATAAAATGAAGACAGGAGTGGAAGAATCACACATGCTACTCTGAGCTCTCTGGAGGAACAGTGAGAAAAAGATTAAGCAAGTAAACAGGTATATTTTAATACTAGCCTTTAAATGCTCGATCAGATTGGGCTCTCTCATCTGGCACTCTGTCCCTTAGCAGGCTTACTAGCATGCCATGAGTGCAACAACAGCTTCCATCGTGCTTCCCAACAATGGATATTGAGAGGTGCAGTTCCTCCCATATTGGAGCAGATGGCATCTACAAGCTACCCAAACAAAATAATTCATATACTAACTGTTCCTAGTACAAATATACTAGCAGAAGAAGAACATAAGATCCTGCCTTATACCAAGTGAAACAGATGGCATACCAAAAGAGGTGCTCTGAGCCATAGAGACAGAACCTACTGCAGTTGTAATTAAAATCTGCCTACTAATATGGAAAACAAAACAATGGCCCATAGACTGGAAATGCTCGATATACATTCCAAACCCCCAAAAGGGGATACCAGGGATTGCAGTAACCACAGAACCACTGCATTAATTTCCTGTACAATGACAACGGCGGGGGGTGGGCAGGGGAGGGAGGGAGGAGGCGAGCTTGCCTCCTTTCTTCCTTCTCTGTGTGTGTGTGGGGGTGTCCGGTGGTGCAGCGGAGCTGGTGGGGGTGGGTGGGAGGAGGCGAGCTCGCCTCCCCCTCCCTTCCCTGGGATGGTTCTTGTGGTGTGGGTTCTGGCGGCGCAGTGGAGCTGGCGGGGGAGGGAGAGAGGAAGGAGCTTGCCTCCTTTCTCCCTTCTCTGCAGGGGGTGGGTGGGTCTGGTGGCGGCAGCGAGGGTGTTCACTATTATCTGCAGATTTCACTATCCATGGTGGGGTCTGGAACCAATCCCCTGCAGATGTGGGGGTGCTGCTGTATTCCAATTGGCTAGGGGGTGAGGCAAGGCTGTATTTATAACCCTATCTGTTTAACTTGTATGCTGGACATATCATACCTAAAGCAGGATTAGACTTGGAGGAAGGCGGCATGAAAATTGGAGGAAGAAATATCATCAGTTTAAGATATGCAGATGACACCATACTACTAGCAGAAAACAGCAAAAACTTTGAACAATTACTGAAGAAAGTGCCAAGGCAGGTTTACAGTTGAACATTAAGAAAATAAAAATATTGACGACAGAAGGGTTACAAAACTTTAAAGCAGAGAAGGAAAACATTGAAGCAGTTTAATACTGAACTGTTCAAAATTGAAGCAGTTCCATGCCTTGGCTCAGTCATTAATCAGAATGGGGAGTACAGTCAAGAAATCAGAAGACTAAGACTTGGAAGGGCAGCTATGATGGAACTGGACAAGATCCTGAAGTGTAAAGATAAAATAATTGAATACTAAAGTTAGGATTGTTCGTGCCATCGTATTTCCCATTTCTATGTTTGGTTGTGAAAGCTGGACAGTGAAGAAAGCTGATAGGAAGAAAATCAACTCGTGCTGTAGGAGAGCTCTAAGAGTACTGCAGACTGCTAAAAAGACAAATCAATGGGTTAAGCCTGAACTCTCCCTAGAAGTTTAGATGACTAAACTGAGACTGTCTACTTTGGCTATATTATGAGAAGCCATGACTCAGTAGAAAAGACAATAATGCTTGGTAAGTCAATAAGAAAAGAAGAAGACAGCATTGCAGATAGATTCAAGGAGGCCACAGCCATAAGTCTGCAAGACCTGAGCAGGGCTGTTGAGGATAGGGTGACTTGGAGGTCTCTCACTCACAGGGTGGAAGTCACCTTGATGGTAGTTAACAACTAGAGGAGAAGGATGGAGAAATATCTCCCCTCTTAAATATTACTGGACTGCAGCTCCCGAGTCCTAACTGTGTGTATATAATTGACTTTAAAACACTGCGGAAAATAATGCATTACCTCACTATTGCAGCAGTGTTCATTTGTCCCCACGATTCATTTGCAAGATTGCTGGCATGGAAAGCTATCCGAGTTTGTAATTCACATGGAGCATGCCTACGAGAAAAGATGGTGGCTGTGAGAGAATTACCTGCTTTATTATCTCCTGAAAAACTCCCTCCATTTCCACCTTTTTTTTTTTTTTTGCTGTTAAATTAAAGATGTGGATGATGGTCTTCTGCTTAAAAACATTTTTTTTTTGCCCTGCCGCTCAAAAATAGCGCTTGATTGTGTCCCCGAAAAACAACAATTGTAGCTCTGGCTGTTTCGTCACTAGGAAGCCCGCCCCTATGCACATTCGATCAATCATGTTTTGACTTCCTGGATGTGCCCCAATTTGAATTCGTTGTTCAGATGGGCTGTTATGTGCATTTTCGCGTACTTTTAAAAAAAGATTGCAAGAAACAGCGAAACCTTTAATTGCAAACTACTTGGAATTTTCAGCACCCACTCCTCTTCCCAATATGGGAAATCTGGCAGGAGCTCATCTGGACAAAAGGTATTCTGTCTGTATTCTTTGAGGACTTTTTTCATAATCTAAACAACCCGACTATGCAGTAGGTTTGCCCAAGACTACCCTGTTATAGAGCTATTCTTCCACTTTAACTGCTGTGGCTGCCTCCTGTGGAATTCTAGTTTAGTGGGGCCTAAGAGCTCTCTGGCTGAGAATACTAAATGCCCTTCCCTAAACTGCAAATCGCAGGATTGCACTGGAGGCAGCCATAGCAGTTAAAGTGGAATAATAGCGCTATAATAGGGTAGTGTGATAATCTCCTAGCTCAAAGTTACCCCATTAAACTGCAATCCAGAAACATGGTGGGCATGCTGTGCACCCTTGGACGAGACACCCCTGTGAACCTAAGACAGGAATATATAGACTGGAATAGAAATTGCACATGATTTTATATACAGCAGTCTATTTTGATTTTTTTTTATAATGCCTTTCTATTTATCAAAAAACAGTAGAATACTATTGAACATGTCCATTTTGCAGTTACAAGTCACTACAAAATGTCAGACAGTAATAGTATTGGGCTGCTGGTTGAAAGAGAGAAATAGATCCCAATTTTAGAACAAATATTTTTGGTTCTGGGATTTTCCTGTGCGCACAATAAATTACTGCTAAGGTTAAAAAAAGAACATAAAAGTGGTAGAAATCAGCACAAGAATGAGCCCTACAAACAACTTCTGGCTTTTAAACCTTTGCTTTCTATATAGTCTCTCTCTGGCTTTTCTTCGCAAACAAAGATTCAGGAAGGACTCATCCTGCGCTTTCTGCAAGTGTGCTGATGACTGAAAAGGCCAATCCGAGATAAACATGTCCAGTTGCAGAAAGCACAGCAGAAGGTTTCCTTGGGTGATGTTTCCGGGTTGTGATTCTTTCTGCGTTGTCGTTTCTCTTCAAGACTTGTTCGGCGTGAGTTCTCAAATAAGGCTGCAGCATTGTGGATAGTGCGTCTCCATGTCTCCCAATAAAAGCCATGGCGGACCATTGTTGGTGATCAATTTGGCCAAGCCTAAGATGTTGTTTCAGGGAATCCTTGTATTGCTTTTTTGGAGCACCCCTCTTACGCTGACCTGTGGTGAGTTGACCGTAGAGTACTATTTTTGGAGGCGATGGTCCTCCATCCTAGAAACATGCCCTGCCCAGCACAGCTGTGTTCTCAATATCATGCCCTCAGTGCTGGTGATCCCTGCTTGCTCAAGGATAGCAACATTCGTCACATGGTCAGTCCAGTGTATATTTAGGATTGTGCATATACAGCACTGATGAAAGCGTTCGAGGAGTTGTAAGTGGTGGCGATAGGTGTCCCATGTTTCAGACCAGTCAAGGAGAATAGACAGTACAATGGCTCTATACACACTGATTTTTGTGCTTCGCCTCAGGTGTTTATTAATCCAGACTCTTTTGTAAAGTCTTCCAAATGCGCTATATGCCTCTGCTAATCTGTGATCGATCTCTTTGTCAATCTTGGCATCTGAGTAGATGATGCTTCCCAGGTAGGTGAACTGCTGAACGGACTTGAGCACAGATTTGCCGACGGCAATGTGGGGATGGTGGTGTTCATCCTGTGGTGCAGGCTGGTAAAGAACTTCTGTTTTCTTCAGGTTGACTTCCAGCCCAAACAGCTCTGCAGCTGTTGCGAAGCAGGATGTTAGGCGCTCCAGAGCTGCTTCTGTGTGGGCAACAAGGGCAGCAGCATCAGTGAAGAGCAGCTCACAGACTAGACAGTTTAGAGTCTGGGGAGATTTTCAGACAACACTGTTATAGTGTTACTACTCCACTTTATTTGCCATGGCTGCCTCCTCTTGAATCCTGGGATTTGCAGTTTAGGGAGGGGCATTTACAACTCTCAGCCAGAGAGTTCTTAGGCCTCAATAAACTACAAACCTCAGAATTCCACAGGGGGAAGCCAGAGCAGTTAAAGTGGAATAGTAACACTATAACAGTGTAGTCTGAAAATCTCCTTACTGTGAGCACTCAGACGGCTTAAGTTAAACAAGCTACCATCAGTACGGTAATGCATATAGATACCGTCTTCTTCTTCAAGCTCTGCCGTAGCACTTTGTAGCATCATGCTGAAGAAGATTGTAAATAAAGTTGGAGCATGATATATGTACGGTATTCGTACAATACCATTGTATTGTATATACTAGGGTTGTACCCATGTTTCAGATCTGTAAAGGAGAATAGACAGTACAATGGCTGTATACACATTGATTTTTGTGCTTTGCCTCAGGTGTTTGTTACTCCAGACTCTTTTGTATATTTAGGATTGTGCGTAGACAGCGCTGATGAAAGTGTTCAAGGAGTCGTAAGTGGTAGCAATAGGTGACCCATGATTCAGATCCATAAAGGAGGATAGACAGTACAATGGCTCTATACACATTGATTTTTGTGCTTCGCCTCAGGTGTTTGTTATGCCAGACTCTTTTGTATATTTAGGATTGTGCGTAGACAGTGCTGATGAAAGCGTTCAAGGAGTCATAAGTGGTGGCAATAGGTGACCCATGTTTCAGATCCATAAAGGAGAATAGACAGTACAATGGCTCTATACACATTGATTTTTGTGCTTTGCCTCAGGTGTTTGTTACTCCAGACTCTTTTGTATATTTAGGATTGCGTGTTTTGGAAGTCAAAATCCTGCGTGGCAGGGGGGTTGGACTGGATGGCCCTCGTGGTCTCTTCCAACTCTGCAATTCTATGATTCTATGATTCTATGATTGTGCGTATACAGCGCTGATGAAAGCGTTCAAGGAGTCATAAGTGGTGGCAATAGGTGACCCATGATTCAGATCCATAAAGGAGGATAGACAGTACAATGGCTCTATACACACTGATTTTTGTGCTTCGCCTCAGGTGTTTGTTATTCCAGATTCTTTTGTAAAGTCTTCCAAGTGCGCTATATAGTACTGTAGAGCAAAATGGCTCCTTAATAAAGAACTCAAGAGAGAGAGGGGGAGGCGGGAGTTAGAGAGAGACTCGCGCTTGATTGACAGCAGTGCAGCGCTTCCTGACCAATCGCCGCTTGGTTGCCTGAGGCGAGGGAAGAAGCAAAAGAGAAAAAGGGAGGGGCCTGCCTGTGATGATTGACAGGAGAAGGCGTGGCCACGGAGCATGGCGTCGGCGGTGGCAGTGGGGAGGCTTTGCCGGGCGGGCCCTCGCTGGGCTGCTTCCTCAGGGAGGCTCTTACGCCCCGCCGAGTACGGAGCGAGGGTGCCGGCGGTGGCCGTGGCCTCCAGCCGGGCTCCTCCGGGGGAAGATGAGCGCTACTGCGTGGACTTGCTGCGGTGAGTCCGGGGGGCTGGCCGAGGGTTTGCTCGCCTTTTCTCCCGCGGCCACAATGGGACCGCCAGACATCTTCGTCCCTCCCCGGTCATGGATGGAGGTGATGGAGGATTTGTAGTCACGGGCTTACCAAGGAGGGGGCATATTTTGCATTATGTGCTCAGCAGCGGGATGGCTGTGCTGCTTCAGTGGTCCTTGGGCGGGTTCTGAGGTGGGGCTGCATTCACACGAGCAAGGGGAGGACCCGTGTCAGTGAGTGGCTCAGTAAAAGAGTATACTTCCCTTGAAAAGCGAGGCAAGTACGGTTTATTGTTTATTATTACATTTGTTCCTCCTCGTTTCTTTAATAGGAGCGTAGAGTGACTTAACAGCAGTGGCTCTTAACTTTTTCTTGACCAGGGACCCCCTTTAAATATCATTCGTTGCCGTGGACCCCCCAGACTTAAGCTTTAAAATCCTAATAATAGTACAAGTTGCCCCTTCATATTCGCTAGGGTTTGGTTCCAGGACCCCCGTGGATACCAAAATCCGTGAATACTCAAGTCCCATTATGTGCAATGGCATAGCAAAATGGTGTCCTTGATATAAGATGGCAAAATCAAGGTTTGCTTTTTGGATTACTGTTTTTTAAAGAATACTGTATTTTCAAGCTGTGAATATTAAATCCGTGGATACCAAATCTGTGGATATGGAGGGATAGAATCATAGAATTGTAGAGTTGGAAGAGACCACATAACTGTAGTAGTAGTAGTAGTAGTAATGATAATAATAATGCAGTTACACCATCCATTAAACCTTCTCTCAGAGGCACTGGAAGGGGAGGGAAGACTTTTGTCCTGCTTGTTCCTGCAAGTTTGTGGCTAGAGAGGATTGAATGGCAATCTGCAGGCCAAGCCAGCCAGCCTTTGCCTTAGCTCCTGTCACAAGGCCACTCCACTGCAGGGAGGAGGTGAGTTGAGCACCTTCAGGCCTTCATGGACCCCCTGTGAGGACATCTTGGTCCCCTTGGGGTCTGTGGACCCCAGATTGAGAACCATTGACTTACATGATTCTTCCCTCCGCCCCCAAGTTTTTTCTCCTTCCAAACAACCTTGTATGTTAGGATGAATATACAGTTGTCCCTCCGTATCCACGGATTTGGTATTCATGGATTTAAGTATTCACTGCTTGAAAATATTCTTTAAAAATTAATAATCCAAAAAAATCAAACCTTGATTTTGCCATCTTATATAAGGGACAGCATTTTGCTATGCCATTGTAAGAGGGGCGCTCCAAGAAAGCGATACAAGGACTCCCTGAAACAACACCTCAGGCTTGGCCACATTGATCACCAACAGTGGTCCGCTCTGGCCTCACATCGGGAGGCATGGAGACACACTATCCACAATGCTGCAGCCTTATTTGAGAACTCACGCCAAACAAGTCTTGAAGAGAAACGACAACGCAGAAAAAAAATCACAACCCAGAAACATCACCCAAGGAGACCTTCTGCTGTGCTTTCTGCAACCGGACTTGTCTATCTCAGATTGGCCTCTTTAGTCATCAGCGCGCTTGCAGAAAGCGTAGGATGAGTCCTTCCTGAATCTTCGTTTGCAAAGAAGCCAGAGAGTATATAATGGGACTTCAGTATTCATGGATTTTGGTATCCACAGTGTGTGTGTGTGTGTGTGTGTGTGTGTATGTCCTGGAACCAAACCCCAGCAAATATGAAGGGACAACTGTATAAGTGCATGGTCCAACTTCATCTAGTAAACTTCATGGCAGAACAAAACTGGGTGTCCTCAAGCCTAGGCTGACAGCGTTCAGAGTGTCCCGACTAAGCATAAGACCATTTTATATTGTAGAGATTCATTGTACTGGCTCCCTATTTATTTTGATGTTATGTCTCTTCAAGTTCACACTGACTTATGGCAACATAAGGGTTTCTTGGCAAGATTTGTGCAGAGGTTTGCCATTGCTTTCCTCTGAGTCTGAGAGAGTGTCATTTGCTCAAGGTCAGCCAGTGGGTATCCACTGGTGAGCAGGGATTCAGATCCTGCATAGTGTCAGTCCCTCATCTATGCAAATTACAGTGTAAAAGTGTAAGATAAGAGAGCAGTTGTGTGCTGTAGTGGTTTGAATGTTGGACTAGGACTCCGGAGACCAGGGTTCTAATCCCCACTCAGCCATGGAAACCCACTGGTTGACCTTGGGCAAGTCACACTCTCTCAGCCTCAGAGAAAGGTAAATGCAAACCCTCTCTGAACAAATCTTGTCAAGAAAACCCATGATAGGTTCGCCTTAGGGTCACCATAAGTTGAAAGTGATGTGAAGACACTCAGCAATACTGTGGGAGCTTAGCCTATAACATATACCATGTACTGTATATGGTATTGGCTGGATCGACCAGAAATTTGTGTGCACACATGTGTATTATTCATTATTGATTCTTAAGCTGCTTATTACATTTTTATAAATTGATTTTCTGTTGATCAGATCCACCTGAAACAGTGTATAAGTAACACTGCATTTTAAAAATACAAGAAACAAAACATGAATTTCAAACAATTTAAAAAGCCAAAGGCCTAACAGGCTAATATAATTTGGATTGTCTTTCAGAAGCCCAGTAAAGATGGGCCACCTTGACTTTTCTTTCAAAAGAGTTTTAAAATCAAGGTGCTGCTACAGAAAAAGTTCTGTCTTATGCTCACTAGCCTAACCCTTTCAGGTGCTGGGACATGCCATGTTGTATATGGAGGTCCATGCAGAAGGACATAATTTTTCAGATACCCAGACTTCAAGGATTCTTTTACAGATATCATATACCCTGCCTCCAAACTGTTTTAAAGTTTTGCAGTTCAAATCCAGCTCCTTGCAATTGGTTCAGGGCTGGTAATGTATCTTCTCTAAAGCGTACACCAGGCAGCATTCTGGCTAAGGCATATTACACTACAGTGCACCTCCACCCATATCTGTGGGAAATACATTCTTGGACTTACTGTGGAAATGCAAAACTGCAGATAATAGTGAACGGTATTGAAATGAATGACCTTTGGCCCAAGAATCCCACAGAGTCACATTGGAGGACCTAGAGATTCATAGAGAGAACACTTCTCTAGGTGGAAGCATATCATAGAATCGCAGTGGAGGACCTACCAAACACTGAGAGAGCACATATTTTTCAGACGTGGGTAAGTGAAACTGCAGGTACCAATCCTACAGATATGAAGGTTGTACTGCATATAGCTTCCAAGCAGTTTTCAAATACAAACCCATGCACAGTGTATTACAGTAATCCAGCTGAGAAGTGGCTGATCTGGCTTACCTAAGAAGAAGTGCAGCAGACAAAACAGCTGAAGTTAGGTGACAGCAGCCGTGTGATACCCCAGGAGCAGTGCTGGGCCTAAGAGCCCTTCTACAGTTA
The DNA here is from genome assembly GCA_030847615.1 of Gambelia wislizenii. Classification (NCBI taxonomy): domain Eukaryota; kingdom Metazoa; phylum Chordata; class Lepidosauria; order Squamata; family Crotaphytidae; genus Gambelia; species Gambelia wislizenii. Next base: position 295,751,975 of record JAUMIR010000004.1, read on the forward strand.
TCCTGATCCTGTATTGCCAAGCATGAAAAATGTGGGATAGATTACCTCCCCTCCTGTGCTGAGATTTTTGTTTTCTAATTGCTGATAACAGGGAGCAATTAATTTCACTGCAAAAATGGCCTTAGGGTGTGTCCAATATTAGGGGTTGCATGAGGGTTCATGCAAGGCCACAAATTATGCACCCTGGTCTGAAATAGGGGATAACAAGAAGGAGATGATGAGGAAGGATTTTGAAATTGTTTCCATTATGTGGAATTAACACTAGAGTTGGAGATGAAGGTGGTTGTGACAAAGATTTAATAGAAACATTTTTGAGGTTCGGGGAGAGATTTTTAATTTTTTTTTTACTTATTTATTTATTTATACCCCGCTCTTCAGCTACAAGGCTATCAGAGCGGCTTACAAATTGTTTTAAGCAATAGCTATTTACACATCTACACTGCATTAAACAGTTTCCAATGTGTGTCAGCTAATTGCTCCCACAAGCTGGGTACTCATTTCAAAGAGAACAGGTACTATTGAGACACAGAAAAGGAGAAAATGAAAACATTTGTGAAAACTTGTTTCCCCCACTCTTTCCCCCCCAAGAATAAATTTTCAGTGGAAAAGTCACAGGCTTTGAAGAAGATAAAGGTGATAAAATATTTACTATTTTGGAATGAAATACTTCTTACGAGAAGGTCTTACTTGTCTTCAGGTACAAAGATTTGTATGGGAGAAAGTTGACAGAATCAGAGAACAATCATTCCAGTACAAGCTGTAGACATATACAGCACTCAAATCTAGTATGTATTTCTGCATCTAGTGGGTATCTTTATTGCTTGTGGTGACAATTCACTAATTATTAAAAACTTCAGTAATTTCATTGTTAGGTTTATTGCCAACTATGCTGCTAACCTAGTCCTTAAAACGGTGGCCCCATCTATACGAGTGAAAAAAACCTGAATTGCTCCGTAGTAATATCAAATTGCAGCAGCTGCAATTTGTCTTAATGAGGTTTTTTTTGTCCCCCAAAGCTTCGCATGCCTGCCAGTCAAGATGGCAGCCATGAGTGATTTCCCCCCTTTTTACATACCTTAATTTGTTGCTGCCAAACTATTTTTTTAAAAAAAACACTATTTCCTAAGTGTGCTGGAGTGATATATTGCCGTTACAAAAAAAGAAAAAAACCCACCCCATTTTCTTGCCTTAGTGCTCGTTTGCTAAGGTAAAAACCAACATGACAGCTCCAGGCTCTTGCCTTGTTAGCAATCCCCGCCCCCTGTGCTTGCCTGACCAATCAGGTTTGTCCTTCCTCTTGTAAGGAAAGCGATTCAGATCGAATTGCTTGTTCCAATGAGCAGGAATACATTCCCCATACTGTTTTTGCTGTTTTGGGGCCCCTGTCTTCACAATATGGCAGAATAATGTGGATTGCCATTAGGACAGGTCTTTTCCTTGCATTCCATGAGGAGTATATTTGCCATTAAGACAACCCACGTGTCTGCATGTGACTGCTTCTCCTGTGGTGTGCAGAGGACCTCAGGGATTGGTCCATCCACCCACTCCCTCCCATAGGGCAGGCTCTCCAACCAATCAGTTTGAAGCTCTGGCCACCTGCTGGTGGGAGGGTGAATCCAGTCTAGTGCGCCCAGTCTAGTGCCTGCCTCCCTCCACTCTGTTAGGGCATCCTGAAGAGAGCTCTGTACTTCCCTCATTGTTTTCCTTGCATGTGTCTTTGTGCCTTTCTATCAAAACAAAGCTCTTCTCGCTGGTCTTTTATCTGCTGTCCCCCTCTGTACCTTTCCTCCTTCCATCCTTTCCCCCTCCCCCTTCACCTCCTCCCTTCGAGTGGCCTGTGTGCCATGCAGGGGGAGGATTCCAGCCTGGGCCTTACTAGTAAAGTTTAATTTGTGCATTATAAAATTTATGGTTTCTGTTTTCATTTTTCTCTATTTCTCAGGTTGCAAAAACTAAGCATTCACTCTTGATCTTCTCTGATTTCAGAAGTTAAGCAGGGTCAGCCTAGCTAATAACTTCGATGGGAGTCTACCATGAAATGCCTGAAATGTGCAGGTAGAATTAGAAAAGTCTGCCCTAAATATCCTAAAGGTACCAGATCCCATTTGATCTTGGAAGCTAAGCAGCATCAGCTCTGGTTATTACTTGGATGGGAGACTATCAACAAATGCCAGGTCCTGTAGGCCAGTGGTTCTTAACCTGTGGTCTGCAGACACCCAGGGGCGACCTCACAGGGGGTCCATGAAAACTTGAAGGCTGCTTGGCCCATCTCCTTCCCTCAGTGGAGCAGCCATATGACAGGAATCAAGGCAAAGTCTGACTTGGCCTGTGCATTGCTTGTCAATCTGCTCCAGCCACAAACTTTCAGGAAGAAGTAGGAAAAAAGTCTTCCCTCCCCCTCCAGTGCCTCTGAGGGAAGGTTTAATGGATGGTGTAATTGTGTTGTTGTTGTTAGGTATTATTATTATTGTTGTTATTATTATTATTATTATTATTATTATTAGGGTTTTAAATCTTTAGTTAAGTCTATGGGGCCCAGGACAACAAAAGATATTTAAAGGGGATCCCTGGTAAAAAAAAAAAAAAAAGGTTAAAAGCTAATGCTGTAAACTATATTTCAGAGGAAGGAACTGGCAAACCATCTCTGTGTATTCCTTGCTTAAATAAACCCTGTGAAATTCATGGGGTTGCCATATGGCGATTGGCAGCTGAAAGGCACATACGTACACACACACTTAAAACCATGAAGAGCCACTTCCAGTTTCACCCTCATCTCTTTATATATTTCTCTTGGGTATGTTGCCTTTCCCAGTGTGCTAATTGGCTGCTCAGAAAACACACCCAACCCACACCCACCAATCACCACCCACATGAGATTCCCTCTCCACCTTACAATCCACTCCAGTTACTCAATCTGTGGCCCAGATTGGGGCCCAGGCAGTCAACTGGTGGTGATGGTGGTGGCAGGGCAACAGAGTCAGTCACCCTCAGCAATTCTGGGAAAAGAGTAGAACGCTGAGAAGGGGCAGGAGGAATTTAAACCCACCAGCCTACCTTACCTTGTCGTGAGGTCTACCAGGCATTTTTTTGGGAGTTTTTAAATGGCGTATAGTATACCGAGTCCAGCTAGTAGTAGATAGAACAGCATTAGATGAACCTGTGGCGTCACTAAGGCTGGTGTCAAACACACACACACAACCTGATGGTGTCACCTGGTGCGGTTTGGCCTCCACACCCCTCTAGTGCCGCCACTGAGATGAACCAATGTTGTGACTCCATATGAGGTCACTTTTTTTAAGTGGGGGGAAGGGATTTTGAGTTGTTTTATATTATGTATTATTTTACTGTTGTAAGCCGTCCCGATTGTTCGCAGAGGGGCGGGATATAAATAAATTTTATTATTATTATTATTATTGTTATTACTTTCTATATTGTAAGAAGCATGCGCTTAGGTAACATAGGGCGCAGGAATTTACACCTCTCTAATGTAGGATCTAGTCACAAGTCTGCTTAAATAAAGTTTTTTAAAATATATTTTTACATATAATAAATATGCAAACTATTGTTATAGTCAAAATAACATCAATAAGTAGTGAAATAAATTTATGTTTGATATGAAATAGGTATTATATATATTTCAATTTCTGTTGTTATTGAGGTGAGAGTTTCTTTCTCCTCTAGCTTCAAATTTCTGGAAATTTTACATTTCTGGTAACAACACATAGGAAAGCCACTATAGGCATAAAGGGAAGCAAAGGTAAAAAGATGGAACCATTTGAGCTAGCAGGAACTTTTTGTAAAAGCAAAGGTGGTAGTGTGTGATCTGTTGGCATAAAAAGATGGTGAGAAGGAATCAAGATCAGGGAATGCTTTGAAGATAAGGACAAATTTGGTGCTGGGTACAGGAATGATTAACAGTCCATTGTAGGGATTTCAGGCTCTGTAGTCAGAGTGCTGAATGATGGTAGTGGTGGAGTTCGGGACAGACGTGAAGGGGCAAATGGGAAATTGAACCGCAAACATTTCTCATGGTTGTAAAAATTTAAACCACAACCCCACGTAGAGAGGTTTTATGAAGGGAAATGTACTTGAAATTACATCCTGTATTTCTTGAACTGGAAATACTTTTTGTTTACTTAACTTTACTGAGGTTAAATTTGATTGTGACAAAAATGTATCTTTGTGTCTATTTTTTGTTTCTGTATCCAGGAAACGTGACTATGAAGGGTTCCTCTGTTCGTTGTTGTTGCCTGCAGAATCCCGGCCATCTGCTTTCGCACTCAGAGCCTTCAATGTAGAGCTGGCTCAGGCAGGTATTAAAATATACATTAGGAAAATGTTGAATTGGGGGGAAAAGAAACTCAAAATATTGACTTTGTGTGTGCGTGTGCACAGCCCTTCAGGTTGTCAACTTTTGTTGACCCCATGAATTTCATAGGGTTTTCTTAGGCAAGGAATATTTTGCCCTTCTCCAGTTTCAAGGTATATTGATCTATTCATAGAATCATAGAATCATAGAATTGCAGAGTTGGAAGAGACCACGAGGGCCATCCAGTCCAACTCCCTGCCACGCAGGAAATCTTGATCAAAGCATCCCTGACAGGTGGCAATCCAGCCTCTGTTTAAAGACCTCCAAGGAAGGAGACTCCACCACGCTCTGAGGGAGTGCGTTCCACTGCCGAACAGCTCTTACTGTCAAAAAGTTCCTCCTCATGTTGAGGTGGAATCTCTGTTCGTGGAGCTTGCACCCATTGCTCCGTGTTCCAGTCTCTGGAGCAGCAGAAAACAAGCCCGCTCCATCCTCAGCGTGACACCCCTTCAAATACTTAAAAAGGGCTATCATATCGCCTCTTAACCGTCTTTTTTCCAGGCTAAACATACCCAGCTCCCTAAGTCTCTCCTCATAAGGCATGGTTTCCAGACCTTTCACCATTTTAGTTGCCCTTCTCTGGACATGCTCCAATTTGTCAATATCCTTTTTGAATTGTGGTGCCCAGAACTGGACACAGTATTCTAGGTGAGGCCTGACCAAGGCAGAATAGAGCGGCACTATGACTTCCCTTGATATAGACACTATACTTCTATTGATACAGCCCAAAATCACATTGGCCTTTTTAGCTATCGCATCACACTGTTGACTCATGTTCAACTTGTGATATACTAGGACTCCTAGATCCCTTTCGCACGTAGTCTCGTTCAGCCAGGTCTCTCCCATCCTATATCTATGCATTTCATTTTTCCGCCCTAAGTGCAGTACTTTACATTTCTCCGTGTTGTATTTCATTTTGTTAGCTTTGGCCCAGCTCTCCAGTCTATCCAGGTCATTCTGAATTTTGATCCTGTCCTCTAGGGTATTAGCTACTCCTCCTAATTTGGTGTCGTCTGCAAATTTGATAAGTATGCCCCTAATTCCCTCATCCAAGTCATTGATAAAGATGTTGAATAGCACTGGGCCCAGGACAGAACCCTGTGGCACCCCACTGGTCACATCTTTCCAAGACGAAGAGGAGCCACTGCTGAGCACCCTTTGGGTTCGGACGGTCAACCAGTTACAAATCCATTGAACAGTTAACTTGTCTAGCCCACATTTTACAAGCTTGTTTGCAAGAATGTCATGGGGAACCTTGTCAAAGGCCTTACTGAAATCAAGGTATGCAATGTCCACCGCGTTCCCTTCATCTACCAAGCTGGTAACTTTATCAAAAAAAGAGATCAGATTAGTCTTGCATGACTTGTTTCTCTGAAACCCATGTTGACTTTTTGTGATTATGGCATTGCCTTCTAAATGTTCACAGACTCTCTGTTTAATGATCTGCTCTAGAATCTTCCCTGGTATTGATGTCAGACTAACTGGACGATAATTGTTGGGATCCTCTTTTTCCCCCCTTTTTGAAGATGGGGACAAAGTTTGCCCTCCTCCAGTCTGCTGGGACTTCTCCTGTTCTCCAGGAATTCTCAAAGATTATTGCCAATGCCTCTGAGATCACATTTGCCAGCTCTTTTAATACTCTTGGATGTAGTTCATCTGGTCCTGGAGATTCATTTAGATTAAGAAGGTATTCCTGTACAACCTCTTTGCTTATTCTGAGCTGGATTTCCCCTTTTGTGTCCTCTGTTCCATTCTCCTCAGGTTGGTCCCCCTTTTCCTTTTCTGAAAACACCGAGGCAAAGAAGGTGTTGAGTAATTCTGCCTTCTCTCTGTCCCCTGTTAGCATTTTGCCATCTTCTCCACGTAGTGGCCCTATCATTTCCTTCTTCCTCCTTTTGCTTCATTCAACTTTCCATTATCCCTCCAAAATTGTTTTCTTCAGTTGCACTAGCTTCAGACTAGTGCCATTTTGTGGCCAGAAAACGTGTGGGGAGAAAAATAATTAGGGTCATTTTACATTCTGCTTGTGATTATATCATCCTGAGTAACTTGACGTTCTGTGCAAACTTGGCTATGTTGTTTGTTCTTTACTTCAGATAACTTATAAACACATGGAATAGCAGCGGCTCCAGTAAATAGTTCTGGGGAATTCCATTATTTACTTGTATGACAAGTTCACATGTAGCCCTTTCCTTCGAGAATACATCTCTGAGCAAAGGGCTTGCCCAGACATTTGTACATATAAAACTTTGTACTATTCCGTAGCTGAAACTTGAGTTTCTCCACCCCCATGACTCAGTCTTATATTAAGTAGGTATGTGCAGAAATTTCTTAAAGGATATGTGATTAAGCTTACTTGGATAATTGGTCATTTTGAAATCTCAACCCATCTTTTGGCATTTTTTTGCCGTTCATAGAATTGCTTTTGATTGTGAAATCTTGCTTTATCTTTGTGGTAGAAAGCCTTTTCTTTGTTTTTTCATTTGGCAACTCAAAACTTTAGAAATTCTTTGTGCTTATTTATATTTAAGTATTTGTTGAGTATAATTGGACCACAGCTTTGGAGACCAGGGTTCGAATCCCAAAATCAACTGGGTGATCTTGGGCAAGTCACATTTTCTCAACCTCAGCAGAAGGCAATAGTGAACCTCCTCTGAACAAATCTTGCCAAAAAGATCTTGTGATAGGGTTTCCATAAATCAGAAATGACTTGAAGTCATACAGCAACGATATATTGAGTGCCTGTCAGCCTACCAAGATGACATACAACAAATAGAAGCATATAGAAAAAGTTAAAAGCACTCTTTAAAAGCAGACTAAAACAACTATTTAAAGCTGTTTTAATCGTGTGCATTTAAAACTTAAGGACCAAAGGTTGCATGGTTCATATGTTTGTGACTGCTTACTGGAAGCTCAGAAGGGAGGGAACCAGCCTAACTTTTCTTGGGAGAAAGTTGCAAAGCTGGGATGCTTCTATAGTTGTCCCTCCATATCCATGGATTTGGTATCCACGGATTTAAGTATTCACGGCTTGAAAATATTCTTAAAAAAATAATAATCCAAAAAGCAAACCTTGATTTTGCCATTTTATATAAGGGACACCATTTTGGTTTGCCATAACATATAATGGGACTTGAGTATTCACGGATTTTGGTATCCATGGGGGGTCCTGGAACCAAACCCCAGTGAATATGAAGGGACAACTGCATAGAGAAAGCTCTGTTTCATTACTAACCAACCTAGCTTCTTGGGGTGATGGGAAATGGTATCAGCACCTTTGCTGAGGGGTACAAATTCCAGGTGGGTGGTCTTAGAGCTTTGTAGGTCAAAACCAGCAGGACCAGAAGCAGATAGTAAACCAGTACAGTTGGTACAAAATCAGTGATATGTGGTCTCTAAAGCACACACTTGACAATATTCTGTCTGCTGCATTTTGCACCAGCTTTAGCTTCCAGAATTTTTTCAAGGACAATAATATGTAGAGCAAAAACGGGATGCTGCAGCCTGTCCATTCCTCTTAATGTAGGGATCATAGAATCATAGAATTGCAGAGTTGGAAGAGACCACGAGGGCCATCCAGTCCAACCCCCTGCCATGCAGGAAATCTTGATCAAAGCATCCCCGACAGATGGCCATCCAGCCTCTGCTTAAAGACCTCCAAGGAAGGAGACCTCACCATGCTCCGAGGGAGTGTGTTCCACTGCCGAACAGCTCTTACTGTCAAAAAGTTCCTCCTAATGTTGAGGTTTGTTCCTGGAGCTTGCATCCACTGCTCCGTGTTCCAGTCTCTGGAGCAGCAGAAAACAAGCCTGCTCCATCCTCAGCGTGATACCCCTTCAAATACTTAAACAGGGCTATCATATTGCCTCTTAACCGTTTTTTTTCCAGGCTTTCTTACTGAAGCTTCTATATCTGTCTCCAATAAGCTACTTTATTATAAATACATGGCATGGTTTGTCTGTTGTTGTATGGTCTTTCATGGGATGAAGTAGGACAAGTTGTAACTGATTCCTCCCACCCCAGCAAAGCTTGTTTTTCTGTAGTCTTAACAATTATGGCCTTATAATAGTGAATTTCATGGAATTTATCCAGAAGTTGAATTGACAGGTCCCTATTTTTACATTTGTATCCTGTCTTTCTGCTTGATTGTGCTCCAGGGAACTGACATTGCAGAAGGGCATCATAAAAAAGTTTAGGTGGGCTTCTCTTGGAAAGTAATTCCACAGTTTGTGAGGAGCCCCTGAGAAGACCTTTCTTCTCAGGTTGCTGCCAAAGACTTCAGATTAACAGAACAGAAGGGAACACTTGTCCCAAAGATTTTAAAACCCAGATAGACTTGTGTAGGAGAGTTGCTTTAATTTAGATGACTTTGACCCAATTTATGTAGGATTTTTAATTGGGTCCAAAAATGATCCAATAGCCAGAGAAGCTGCTGTAGTGTGTCAGTTGTTGCTCACTATAACCTTGGTTAGTAGTCTGCTTACAGTGTTCTGAAAAGGTTGAAGTTTCTAGACACTCTGCAAAGAAGCCCCACGTAGAGCCTGTTACAATAGTCCAAACAAGATGTAACAAAGGCCCTGGCTGAAATTTCTGGGAACAAGTGCAGTTGGCACACTAACTTTAGCTGTACCAAAGCACTCTTGGCCGACCTGAGTCTTCAAGGGGAGTGCATCTCTATCCAAGGTGGATTGGAGTTCTAGTCCTGATCTGCATTGACTGATTGGGAAATTCTTTGTCTTTCTTGGATTAAGCTTCAGTTTATTCACCCTCATCCACCTGTTACTGACATAAGATGGATTCAAACCTTGAATGTATTACAGTTGAATTAGATGGGAACAAGGCACATTATAGACACAAGAGAGAATGCTGGTTGTTGTCGTATTGGTGACATAGATATCTTCCAGTCTCTTTCAGTTTGATGATGATGATCATTATTATTATTACTAATCTTATTTTAGCTGTCCTCCATTCCTCTGCTTTTCACTTTATTTGCCAGGCTGATTTCATTAATACATTACATATTGCAGTTAATAATTTAATTGTTGAAGATTTGAATATATACATAAAAGTAAATGATATGTATGCTGAAGTAAATGCAATCTTGACTGATGGCTTCTTGCTTTTTAATGCACCAAATTTATTTTTAATGTGTAAAGGACAACTTATATAGTTCTTAGGATGCATTGTGATAACTGAAAACTAATACAGTACTAGTAATTCATTCAGCTGCCTGTTTGCTTCTGAACCCAATTTGAGGTGGGTGATGCTTATCTTTAATGTCTCGGACCAAAATAACTGCAGGGACATGTCTTCTGGTGTCTGCTTGCCTGTAACCTAAGATCCTCTAGGAGGTTCTTTTCCAAGCATCATGGGTATTCTTGAAAATAATTAGACACTCTGAATTGTACATTTTAATTAGTTTGCTTGGACAGGGAAAGCCTAAGAATTTTGAAGAAAAACGGCAAATGGGTCCCCCAGTCTACCCATGTCAATGTGCATAATACCAAAACCCAACCAAGTTATTTTGTCACATGACACAGAAACACATGCCCTTTCCCCCATCTCTAGCAATAAAAATACAATAACAAATAAAATAGCATAGAGTTTACTGATCTTTCATGACACCCCAGTCTGCTGCCTCAGTCTACCTATTAGTTTGGGCCTGCTCTTGGCTTTGAAAATTTCCTTATTTGAAATTAAATATGTCAGGATCAACTTCCACCCACATTTGCTGGATCTCATATTATTACAGTGATCTTCACAAGCAGCTCTACAGTGCTTTGTAGTAGGTGCTGTTTTAGATGTAACACAGGCTTCCTTTTAACCTGAATTAGCTATCCTTAGATCCAAATTAAAGATTGCATCAGCAGTTGCTTGTTTACTTTTGTTGGTTTTGGATGAATTGTTCCAAGACACAGTTATTTACTGTATCTAGAAATGCTGTCTCTCTCAATGTGATTTGATTCCACTTGATTTAGACAACATTATTTAGAGAAGGTAATTAATAAAACATATTGTAAATGAATGAAAAATGAAGAATGAATTGATTTTGCGGGAACCATCTGGTGGCTTTTACAGCTGAATTTATTTCCTTCACAGCATCATAAATATGCCAAAAGGAGCTTGACTAAGCATTTGACTTCTTTGATGGTATTGATATTAAATGAGAGAGATTGGGTGACTTAATAAGTGCATGGCTTATCAAGATATCCATCTTGGCTAGGTTTCTGATATAGCAAGTCTTATAAGTAAAACGACAAGTATCAAAGGAAACAAAATGCTTAATTTATTTTTTTCTTGTGTCAAATGTTGTATAAAATTAAGAATTTTTTGAGTATCACTGTGGTTTATGTTTCAATTCTAGATCAAAGACTCCATAACTCAAAAGACCATTGGCTTGATGCGAATTCAGTTCTGGAGGAAAACTGTGGAAGATATATACCACGACAACCCACCCCAACAACCAGTTGCAGTAGAGTTATGGAAAGTATGTTGTGTACATTTGTAATGAAATTGTAATTGTTCTCTCATCTCATCTAGTTGGCAGGCCTACCTTTCTGGAGTATTCAAGCTGATACATTGTTTTAAAATGGAAAATACAACTGTATCTATAATGTACTGCAGAATAGAACTTTGAGTTGGTTTCTGTAGACAGAAGGTATGGAAAGAGGCATCCTGGTATTTTAATTAATCCATTGATCTTTCTTCGTTTGGGTACCTGGACGTGATGTATCTGAGTATCTAAATAATCTACAGAATGGGTCTTCAGTCATAAAGGTAGATTAAATGCTGAGCGTAATAGTTCCCTGTGGGAGAATGGGGACTCGGCTTTGGAACACTATATAAAAATCACCTACCAGACTTCAGGAGCATTGTGAGAATGGAATTAGTGTACTCCAATCCTTTCAAGAGCTAACTTGGATGAGCAGACTCCTGTCTAATCTCCAGATGTGGGTATATCCACCAACAAGTAGCAATAATTAAACAAATAAATGCAGAATACTTCTCTAGGCATCTGCAGCATGACTTTGTGGTAACTTCCAGAGCACCCTAGGAAATGCCGAGACCATATTTTTCGGGCGACATGCAACTGAAACTGCAGGTACTGGTCCTGCGCATCCAGGGGTTATCTTACAGGGTGTTTTCTCTCATACACACCTGTGCAGATGCAAAGGTCATCTGCAGCCATTCCCATCAAATGGTGAACAACAGGTAGCTAGTTGTTAGAGGACCATTTTAGTGATGGTGTCCTCTTCAGAAAATTTTGCCTGCACCTATCTTATGGTCTTTTCAGTGAGAGGACAAAATCTTACTCAGTTTCCCAATCTTAAGATCTTTTAGTGTTGGGCAAGGGAACCTTTTTGCCTTTTGGATGTTTTAGACTGGGAGTCCCATAACATCTTGCCATTGGTCATGCTAGGTAGGACTGATGGGAATTCTAGGCCCAAAACTAGCTGGAAGGCTAAATGGTCTGCACCTGTGTTGGTGCTTATACTTGTTGTGTTAATTCTGATAGTATTGCTTGGTTTAGCTTGGATTAACATTTTGGTTTGCTTTATTCTGTGTCATTTTTGAGTATTGTCTTAATCTTATGATTTTAAATATTTTATTGTTAACTGTGTAGGTAATGTTAAATTCTCCTTACCTTAGAGTACTATAGTTGGTGGACAGTGTGCACCCACTGTTAATAAATAATTTAAATAAGTAAAGACATGTCTAGTATGAAAACAATTTTTGCAGCGTTGTTTTCCTAATTTCCAGTGTGAGTCTTGATTCACAACTGGAGTAACAGCTATCTATCTATATCTGTCTGTCTATCTGTCTGTCTATCTGTCTATCCATCCATCCAGGCAACTGAGACCTTTGCTCATCCATCAGCCCTCCACCATGCTTCTGGGTGAATTTGTCTGACTTTTAAGATCAGTGTAAAACTTGGAAACATTTTTGGACTACAGTCCTTGGGCTCTCTGTACGCATTTTCTAGATGTTACTGTCCAAAAAAACTTTCAAAGCTCTGCCTGAATGCTTATGTGCTTGAATTTTAATAATGTCTTTTTTATTTTAAGAGTACATTTTATTTTCAAAGTATAGAACTGTTGCAGGAATGGGGTGGAGTGGATGGAGATTTTGGGCTAGTGTCAGAAGCTAATCAGCAGAGTGCATTGTAAGCTTGATTTTAAATGTTGAAAAGATTCCCCCTGCAATCTTGAAGAAAAATTGGCCAAAAACTTATTTATCCATTTATCCTTCTAACATGCCTATAAGTGACAGAGTGAGGACTTCATCCTGTGCCCTCTCTTTCCTAACCTTCTCAACTACTGTACCATGCTGTTTTATGTGTTCTCACCATATGTATTGGTGTGCACACGTCACTAGATGGCAGGATGCTTTGTTTTCTCCAGTCACTGGGCTCTCCCTACAGGAAGGGACTTGGATAGTTGTGCCAAATTCCTTTCCAATGCCTACCTCATGAGCTTGGCTTTTGTTCTCCTTTTTCCCTTTCCAAACAGCTTGTTTACTATGCACATTGGCTGTGGACTTGCCCAGACTTGTTCTTCTGATTGCCCCTTTTATGAGTCATAACTTTTTGTGAGTCAGAAAGCAAAGAGAGTCTCAGCATAATGGTGCTGCTTAACCAATGAACTTTTTTTCTTCTGCCATAAACATTACTATATTTTTATTCCTTGACTTGCATGTGGAGTCATGCCAAACACTTCTGTACTCCCAATTGATATTCAGGATAATGTGAAAGTACATTTTCCAGTGCTTCTTTACAGGCTTTTCAGACACAAAAGCACCTGGCTTTTAAAGCGTGGTCAGTAGTGTGCCTTTCACTGTGTTTATTTATTTCCATGACTTCTACCTCATCTACTAAAATCATACCAAAGTAATTTACTAATGTATCTGATTTGTCACTGTGGGAAACAGGATGCTGTATTAGATAGGGTGGCCTTTTATTCCAGAGCGGTAAAATGCAGAGCAGTCAACTTGCCCTTTGGTAGCAGGGCTATAGAGAGAAATCCTGTTAGGATAAGTTGGCTTTTCCACAATTGCCAAGTATTTTACTGCCTCAATGCGTTCTGTGGTATGTCCAGAATAAATAGCCCTTCTTTCTTGGAAGTGTGCTTCTGTTGAAGAGCAGTGTATTTACTATATGGAGAGCCTGACTTCTTTCAGGAAGATTAAGCTGATTTACATGAACGCCCGTCAGACAAGTTTCTTTAATATCATACTAAGCAGGCACCAACCATTTAGTGCAACAATAGTCAATACCACTACTGTTTATTTCTTTTTGCTAAATAAAGTTGGTGTTCTCTCATTAATGTGTGGGATGTGTGCTGAACTTAGATGAATCAGACTGCTTTATACCAGTTCCAGTGCTTAATGAAGCAAGGTAGACTTTCTTCCCACTCACTGCCGGGGAACCATGACTATAAGTGAGGATGCTGCTGCTTCTTAAGAGTTCTGTGCCTGCTTTCCTTTGTGCCTTTCTCTGCTTATGTGTTTCCTCCACTACTGCCTGTTTGACTTGCCAACCACACCACAGTGGCCTACGTGCTCCCTCTGGCTGCTTTCTCAGTAAAAGCTCCCTGCTAGCTTGAGTGGATAGTAAGCTTTTGTCATGCAAGTTTGTCTCTCTTGCTAATCATGGGGAAAACCATGCCCACCTATCTTAAGTTGACATCTCTGGGTAGCTGTCTGATTGTGTGTGTGTGTGTCTGTGACTGCCTCTGCTTGCACAACTCTTAGTGCTTGCGTTTGCCTTGGTTGTGTTGTGTACCCTATTCTTCTCATTCCATTGTTCTATTTTCTGTGGCTGCTGCTTTTCCTGTTAACCTTGTATGGCTCCTGGCTAATGTAGCGAATCTTTGAAGTACATTGTCTGTGGATTGCTTCTGGCATAGCCTTATTGTAACACTTCATATTCTCTCCTTGCAAGCTTGGGTTTGCTGTGGAACTCCAGTTTTATAAGTTAGCCTAAATTTTGCTGATAACTCTTGCTTGATATACAGTAAATTAAGCTTCTGGCTAAAAATAGAGCATGACAGGTAGATAGGATAGGGCAGTTTGTATAGGTGAGATGGGGTAGAAAAAATGGTAGTGCAAAATACAAATGACCATTCCAATGCTGCCTTTATTTACTATTTGAAGGTTTTGATTTCTAAGCATCACAGCCCACTAGTCCTGTATCTGTCTTTCTTAAGCTTTGTAGGTTTCTCACTTGGGGGGCCCTTTATAAGGTCACTTTCATACAAATTGCCCACAAAAGGACGAGTATCATGTCCTCTCCCCCATTTGAGGATTCTTCTACAGAAACCAGTGTTTCTGTCCTTCTGAAACTACCTGTTTTCTGCATGTCATTTTCATCACAGTTGTCTGTAAAATTGTTCATACCCTCAAAATGTCAGGGTTGTTCCAGCACAGAAATCTTTACATCTGGTCATCTGAACCTTGCCAGTCTTGTTCTGCGTATTTCTTCTTCTCTCAAGAAATAAAAAAGATTATTGGCAGCACCTTAAGAAAAACCCCTTTAAGTGGCATAGCTTTTAAAACATTTCTGATGATAATTAGAGATAAGCATAAATCTTCAGAATGCTTAACCTTGCTTTGAATCCGGGACCTCGGTGCAATTGGTAGCTTCCAGATCAATCCCAGCCAGGTAGGACCATTTTTTGAATTAATGGCTCAGAGTCCAAATGGAGTTTTGTGGATGGTGCAGACTCTCAAATTAGGATCGAACAATTTACACTGCTATATTTTTTATGAGCATGTTGTTTTCATTGTTTCATTTACTTCATTTACTATTCTGCTGGGGGCATTGTCTTTTGTATTACATTAATGTTCTTGTACTATATATAGCAGCTTCTGTACTTTTCCTTGCCTATGAAGAACATACTGTTGATAGCAACAATTCTGTTTGGAGAGCATTCTTTAATAACATTATTGCAACTGGTATGTGTCTCTGCTGCTGCAGACATCACTATGAAGAACAGATTGTATATAAAACCAGGTTCCAGACTTCTAAGGAGATGTTCAAAGTTTAGTATATTCTGAGAATTATTGTTGCTGAGTGATCATTCTAGGTGTCTTAACTATGCTTTGTCTCTTCCACTACATCAATTTATAGTGTCAAAAACTCCAGTTTGACTTAAATCAAGTGGTTGGCTAAAAAGCTTGTTGAGTTCTGTATATTTTTCTGGAGCAAGTTGGAATAGGGTCATTTTTTTTAGTCTTTTCTGGAAACAATTTTTACATTAGGGACTACTTTATATAACACAATGACAGAACAAGGCAGTATTAAAATTGACTATGTTTAAAGACAAGGGAAATAATAAAACATATATATAAATTATAGTCAATTAATAAGAGTTGTTAATTACAGATCTTTTCTTATCTCCCTAATGTCTTGTGCACTTCCTGTTTTAGCTTAACTATATCTTGATTTTTTTTCATTGTTTGCTAAATGTGTTCTCCCACTTCTAGGCAATCAAGAGGCAAAACTTGACCAAAAGGTGGCTTATGAAGATTATTGATGAAAGGGTGAGTTTTGCTTTAAAAACCTAGCAACCTGAGTGAGTGTGTTTATATCTTTATTTTTAAAAGCCAGAGTACAATAATTTCTGTGTAAAGAATTAAAACACAATTGCTGCCTGATTGAAGAAGCTCATCATTGGATCATGGAGAAAACAGTTCTCCCACCCCACCCAATCCCCATGTGTTTGTAACTAGATACTGCCTTCTGTTCCCTGTTTCCTTCCAACTTTCTATGCTACTCAAAACTGTGGTCTGGAGAATTTCCCAGGTCTCCATATCATATGTGGAAGCGTACAAAGTTGGCATGGTGAGGAACCTCCTCCAAGATCTGCTGATGGGCTTTTTCTGTCAGTGCAAGTAGCAGTTGGATTCTGATCTGTGTTCTTAAAATTGGAACACCAGGATCAGTCTTCATGCAGTTATGCAAATTTGTGTCTTTTCGCCCACTCCCGCCAAAAGCCTTGAAAACTGCTGAGTCCTGTGAGGTTGCCTAAGGATTACTAATAAGGGACTCTGAATGTTCTCACAGCACTGTAAAAATTCAAATACTTTGGGAGGAGCCATGACAAAGAAATGGTAATAAAGTTTGATCCATGCATGTACATGTGTCCTGTAACCTATGATAAAAGAAGAAAAGGAAATAATCAGACAAATAATAATAATAACCCGCGTTTACTGTTTTTCCTAATGTAATATTATTTTGTTTTGTTACTGAACATCACAGTGATGACTGCTTGTATAGAGATATTTTTGAAAGACCTAAAAGTACAGTTGGATCCCCATATCCGTGGGGATTCTATTCCCAGACTTACTGTGGATACCAGAAACTGCAGATAACAGCAAACCCTATTAAAATAAAAGATGTCTGGTAAAAACACACCATAGAGTTTGTTGGAGGACCTTTTCCAGCACGACTGTATGGTATGTGTCTATGTTTTGTGTCCAGTGGATAACTGAAACTGAGGATATTGGTTGTGTGGATATGGGGGTCTGATTGTATTCAGAGCCAGTGTGGTATAGTGATTTGAGTGTTGGGCTAGGACATCGGGAGAGCAGGGTTCAAACTCTCAAACTATGGCCATATTGCCTCCCTGGTGACTAGAGAGCACAGAGGTGCCTTTTTTAGCCCGGAAAACCTTTCATTAAATATTGGGGGAGATGTGGGGGAAGGTACATCTCTCCCAGATCTAGCAGGAGGCCTGTATAACATCCAGACCTAAGGTAGTTGCTCATCCCTTTAATAAGTAATTTGACCCTCTGGTTTTCCCCTCTCCCTGGCATTCTCCTCTTTCTGAAAAAGAAACTAGTCTGTGAGCAATCTTAAATTGGAGAACAATGTCCATGTGGGTCCTGATCCATCAGTAGGAGATCTATACTTGATGGAAAGCTACTGGAAGTCTTCAGTTATAAAGCTGCTGCATAGTCTTAGCACTTACGTGCAGACACTGACCCTCTGTTATGATGAACCACCTTTGTGGTGAATTGGTTTTGATATGTGCAGTTGATTCAAATAATTCATCCTGTTTTCTGTGTTCAAACTCTTAGGAAAAAAATCTGGATGACAGAGGATATCGGGATATCAGTGAACTTGAAGCGTATGCTGAAAACACGCAAAGTGCTCTCCTTTATCTCACACTGGAAACACTTGGTGGGTGCATGTTTGGGGTTTGTCTTTCAGTGATAGGCATACATAAGTAGATATTTCTGGTTTTGAATGCAATTTCTGATATGAGACTGCAGTTTCTCATAACAGTGCAATCACTGTACTTGCAGTTATGATGGAAGCTTGAAGCAGGTATGAGCTGTTGGCAGGCTCAGATGTACTAGTGTATCTCAGTGATTTGCAGTAGTTTGTAAGTCATTTCCTTCAAACAGCTTACAAACATGCAAAATCAAAATACCCTGTTAGTGTGACTTGTAGTTTAAATGGTTCTTTGAAGCACTGATCATGTTTACTTGGAGATAAGTCCCTAATGGATTTGGTTGAATGTGGATTACAGTAAGTGTGTTTAGGATTTCATCCATAGACCGAGGCAGTTCAGAAAGTGTTGGAACTAGGCTCTCCCAACAGCTGCATTTGTCCATACAGGCAGGGTCATCTTAACAGCATCATAGGCCCCTTGGCAAAGCAGTGCACTGGGCCTGCCTACACAACCACTCATGGGAGTAAAAATGTAAATTATTGATAAAATAAACTTATATTTATTGGTATCTCCAACAAAATCAGTGTTTTGACCCTCTCCCAGATGTTCATTGGGAGCAAAGTTCCTTTCCGTCCAGACTTCAGAATCCTTGATGTGTAAAACAGCAGAAATAAGAATGAAAGAGAAGAGAGAAGTGCTTTCCAATGTAGGAAAGGAAGGGAGGGAAGCAAAAACAAGGTCTTGGAGGGGTATCTCCCCAGCGAGCAGACTGGAAGGCTGGAAGGAGGCACCCTTTTGGTGAGGCTGGAGGAGAGTGTGTGAGTGAGAGAGGGAAGAGTTGCTTGGCAGCTTGTGGCTGTGTGGGCAGCTACTCCAGGCAGAGCCAAGGAGGTGGGTCGAGCCTCCCTTTTTCTGCTGCCAGTTGGCTTTTCTGCCTCTTTTGGCAGGGTTTCCCCAGTGCCTCCCTTGCTTTGCTTCTCAGTCAGGACTCCCCCTCCAGCTGCCCATCCCTCCTCCTCTCTTTTCTCCATATCTTCCCCATTCTTGCAAATGCAGATATGCCTATTCTCCTCTACAAGTTGAAATTTTTCTCCTTCTACTGAGTTAGCAGGAGATTTGAATGTTGAGGCAGTTGATCTGAAGATTAGCATTAAATTCTGGTCTGTGCATAGATTAGCATGGGGCCCCTGTGCTTGTGGGGCCCCCGGGCAACTAGCCAGCTTGCCAGTGCCTTAAGACAGCACTGTATACAGGCTAGGTTGGGTTGCTCTTGTCCAAGAACCACTTGAGGCCTGTATGGTGGGAATGTGAGCGGAGTCCTATTCAGTAGTCTGCTCCTTGACTTTTGGATTCCCTGCCAAGGAAGGGTAGGGTTGCTCCCTCTCTGTTGTCTTTCTGCTGATTGGCAAAAACCTTTTAATTCAGACAGGCACGTGAGCTGGTCTGTTACTGAAGGGAGCCTGAGTGGTGGTGGTGTTTTTTTAATTTCTATAGTTGCATTTTTGTGTTCTTTGTTCTGCTGTTATGTTTTAATCAAGACTTTGTTTTTAATTTGTTTTTTATTATTGCTAGCTATCCTGGGTGCCTTTCTGGTGGGAAAAAGGGGTGGTTGGGTTTAAATTACTGTTTAAATACTAAATCATCATATTTTGTTGGAACATAACGCTTCTGTAAATACAGGTGTGAAGGACATCCATGCAGACCATGCAGCCAGTCACATTGGGAAGGCACAAGGCATAGTAACCTGCTTAAGAGCTACTCCCTACCATGCTAGCAGAAGAAAGATCTTTCTGCCTATGGACATATGTATGCTGGTAAGGCAATAAAACTGGGATCTAACACCAGTGCTTGGAAAGATTTTTTTGTACCACCCTTTCCAGAATCCTCATCCTTCATGGCCAGACCATACTGACTGGGGATTCTGGGAGCAGTAGTCTAAAAGTAATGTTCTCAACTCCAACTCAAAATAGTTTTCATTAGTTACTAAGTAATGTTTGTTTCCATTATCATTTGTTCACTGGAAGAGCTTATCTTGGCTGCGTAGGTTGGCCACGTGTTTGCAGTAAGATAAAGAAGCAGGAAATGTGAAAGTTTTAAGCTTAATATTCAGAACAAATCTTAGCATTTGTTGTACTTTGTGATGGGTACATTATTGATGCATATGGTTGAGTGGCTGCAAGAGATGTGATTGCATGTTGCAGGGGAAGGAAAATCTATGTGCAACAGTCAGCATACTTTCTCCAAAATCATAAAGAAAGTTCTCTACTAATGCAGCAAACCCTGTCTAGATGTGCATCTTTATTACTTTTATTGTCTGCTGTTTTAAAAGCAGGTGGATGTATGTAAAATAGACTCAGGGCCAGGCTTTCCATTAAGCTGAGTGAAGTAGCTGCTGCATGTAGCAGGCATTGAAGTGTAGGGAGCAGCCATGAGATGATGGAGGACAGAGTAGTTACAGGCTTCATGTTACCTAACATATACTCAAAAGCTAACCTGTCACCCTTAGGTGCAGGGAAGTACACTGTTCCGTCACCAGTTTTGAAGAGAGATTCAACTGCCTGCTTAATCAGTTTCTGTATAAGAAACTCTCTCTCTCTCTGGCTTTTCTTCACAAAGAAAGATTTAGGAAGGACTCACCCGCGCTTCTTGCAAGCGTGCTGATGACTGAAAAGGCCAATCCGAGATAAACAAGTCCAGTTGCAGAAAGCACAGCAGAAGGTCTCCTAGGGTGATGTTTCTGGGTTGTGATTCTTTCTGCGTTGTCATTTCTCTTCAAGACTTGTTCGGCGTGAGTTCTCAAATAAGGCTGCAGCATTGTGGATAGTGCATCTCCATGCCTCCCGATGTGAGGCCAGGGCGGACCATTGTTAGTGATCAATTTGGCCGAGCCTGAGATGTTGTTTCAGGGAGTCCTTGTATCGTTTTTTTTGGAGCGCCCCTCTTACGCTGACCCGTGGTAAGTTGACCGTAGAGTGCTGTTTTTGGGAGACGATGGTCCTCCATCCTAGAAACCCTGCCCAGTGCCCTGCCCAGTGCAGCTGTGTTCTCAATATCATGGCCTCAATGCTGGTGATCCCTGCTTGCTCAAGGACAGCAACATTCGTCACGTAGTGCTGATAAGGGGGCATCATCTTATCTTTTGTCTCAGGTAGCAGGTCCATCCTAGGTTGGACCTGAAGACATCCAACAGCACAATGTTTTCATATTTCTTCCAATGTTGTACCTCACAATAGAACATACTCTTAGCCTTCAGCTGTGTCATCAAGATGTTGTAGATTTATGGATGTCCTAAAAAGCCCTAAATGGTCAGTAGACATGTGATGGTCCCATCATGCCCTAATTGATAGTCACAGCAATATGATATTATTGTTGAAGCTTCCTTGATAACAAAGTACAATAAACCTATTAGTAGATTCTGATTGCGATACAAGAACCTGGAAACATTACTTTTTTTGGACTTTAATTTCTAGAGCTCAGCAACTAGCTTGGAGTTATAATCTGGAAAAATCACTTTGTCAGGCACTGGGCTATATGCAATCTCCAGATTTAGAGGCAGTGTGCCTTGCAGTGCCATCCTGTCAGGTGACAGGAGATGGCTCTTGCCTTCACAGCTGGCCTTTTGGTTTACTAGAGGCATCTGGCTGATCCAAGTGGGAAATGGAATGCTGTACTAGATGGGCTTTTGGTTTGACCCAACAAGGCTGTTCTTACTTATTAAGGTTCTGAAATGCATGTGGCAACACTTAGAATCATAGAGTTGGAAGAGACCACAAGGGGCATCCAGTCCAACCCCCTGCCATACAGGAACACACAATCAAAGCACTCCTGACATATGGCCATCCAGCCTATATTTAAAAACTTCCAAAGGAGGAGACTCCACCACACTCTGAGGCAGTGCGTTCCACTTCCAAATAGCTCTTATTGTCAGGAAGTTCTTCCTAATGTTTAGGTGGAATCTCTTTTCCTAGTTTCCTTCACCCACCTTTTTTTTTCCTTCCTGCATTTCATGATGCTGCCGAATAGTATCACATACTATTTATTGTCTTTTTTCTGTTCAGTAGACTATGGAATGTTTCTTTAAGGAGTATGCAACAAGTGTTCATGATGAGGAAAGAGCAGTGCTTGAAAAAGTTACTTTGTTGACCTACAACTCCTAGAATCCCCCCAGAAGTACAACTCCTAGTCCTTATTGCTAGCATCCATGCCAGTGAGGGGGTTCTGGAAGATGCATCCAAAAAGTAACTTGAAAAACTACTTCTCTGATCTCTGGGAAGGAGTTCCTGAGAATACACCATGCTGAGTTAAAGGTTGAAAAGTATTTAGCATGTTAAATGTTAAAAGTGCAAATTCAAAATTATTCAGTAATTGCATGCTTGTAATATGCCTTTAGGGTAATAGTTTAACTTCCTAATTGTTTTTGGAGTATGGTGGAGTCTCCTTCTTTGGAGGTTTTTAAACAGAGGCTGGATGGCCATCTGTGGGGAATGTTTTGATTGTGTATTCCTGCATGGCGGGGGGGGGGGGGGTTGGACTGGATGGCCCTTGTGGTCTCTTTCAACTCTGATTCTATGATTTACTAGAAATGTTTTTAATTTGTCTGTGTTGGTCTCCCTTCCCTTCCCCCCCCCCCCCGCCACTTCTTCTGGATGTATCAGCATGGTGTTTCACAAGAAGATTTCCTAAGACATAATAAGGAGAAGAAAGTGCAAGATGTCATATACGACATTGCCAGTCAAGCACATGTTCATCTGGAGCACGTGAGTTTCAAGCTTTTACTGAAATTTCTGTTACTGTCTTTTTGTACATGTTGTTCCTTGACACAGTAAAATAGCCTCCTTGATCAGGTTATAATGTACCCAGTCTCTTTAGTAGTAGATATGATGGACTTTGATTGCTGGCTATTTCAAGCCCATGGGTCTGTTTAGCATCCTTGTTGCATTATGCCTTTTCTACCTGAAAATTATTTTTTGTGCTTTCAATGTGGTTAAAAGAGACAGACAGTTGAATCTGGAACTCAGGGGGATGGAGATCAAATTAGACATGACATTAAGTTGCAGTGCTGTACCCAGTTTCCTGCACTAAACTATTCAGTTCAGTAGGGTTGACTTCTGAGTAGGTATGTATAGGATTGTGCTCTAAATGTGCCTTTGCATTTAACATGCATTTTTAAAAGCACAAGTAGCAGCTGCTTGGGAAGATGAAGCACCTGATCTTTGCTGAATTTTCAGCCAGTGAAATGGGGGGGGGTGTCTAACTCTATCCTCCCTCCTATTGTACTGATGAAAATTTCTTCTTTGAAATTGTTCTTTGCTTTGGGATGAAATTTCCCATTGACACCAATGGTGAAGTTCTGACCAGTCGAGTTCTGACCAGCTTCAAAGATGCAATTAACATGTGGAACCAAGTCTCTGCCCAGGAAAATACTCCGAGATTTTTTTTAAAAAAACTTGCTTACTCATTTGGTAGCCTTCAAGTTATAAGAGTGAGCTGGGAAGAAATAGCAGTTCATAAATTTTACATCAAAAAGAGTGTCATGGATGCCTATGAAATTGGTTGTTTCCAAACACAAAGTGTAATTATAGGATTGGATAGGCAACTACCAGAGATCTGGAGCTGCCCATTCCTGTTGCTTCCAAATTCTTTTGAATAAAAACTGCCTTCATGTATGCTATAAGAGTTTTGGAGTAATTTTGTCATATTCTTGCACCCCTGGGAAGCAAGAAATGAGCTGTAAGTACCTTCCAGTTTTGAAAAAGGACTCCCTGGGCCTAAAACAGCCCATCAGAGGCCCCATCATGGCAGAACTGCCCCTAAACAGCATAGAGGGATTTTGACTGAATAGATTTTCCTTGGGTTTTTTCAGTCTGTGAGGCTGTGTTCTGGAATAGTTTCTTTCTGATGTTTCACCTGCATCTGTGGCTGGCATCCTCAGAGAAGGCAAAACGCCAGAAAGAAACTATTCCAGAACACGGCCTCACAGCCTGAAAAAAGCCAAGGAAAATCTATGGATGCTGGCCGTGAAAGCCTTTGACTTCACTTTGACTGAATATTTTATTTTAAAAATTCCCTCTCCTTAATTGTGTGTGTGTGCGCATGTGCGTGTGCATGTGTATGATTGGGCCCTTGGAGAGCCACATGTAGCAGGTGGGCAACACTTTCTCTAGCCTTTTCTAGGATAAGCTATTTATCCTCTGTAGATTAGTGCAGCTTTCCAAAAAAGGAACATAGACATGCTAATTGGATTGGTGAACATTGATCTACTGAACCTTCAAGATTTAATACCAGATGTACAAACAACAGAGCTTTCAAAAGGTGACCCTCCATCCCTGAACAGTAGATGCACGCTTCTAAATGGATGGAGAACACTTGTCCAAGGCCTTTGGGGCAGTGGCAGTCCATAGTCCAAGAGGAAAATTAATTGCTTGAATACATGACAGCCTGGCCTACATATATATATTACTTCAGGATGGTTTGCATGAATGTTAAGTGTGATGATGTTATTCATAGACCTTACAATTCTATTAATTTATTTGTGGAGGTAGTACCCCCACCAACGCAGATTACAGCTATTTGATGTCACTGTGTTCATGATTGTTGTGTTCAGTTCTGTACCTGGTAGCAATAATGATAATGATAATGATGGTATTTATTTCTTACCCGACTCTCTCTGTGGATCAAGGCAGGGGACAACAACAAATACTTCTGGTGATGAACTTTAGCATCCTTAGCTAGGCTAGTCCTCAGATATCAGACGTACAGTCCACTTCTAAGGCTATATTGGAAACCTTACAAGCTTAGTAGATTCTCCTAGAGCTTATCCTCCATTGGGAGTATGAGAGTGGCTTATCCACCCTGACGATGTGACAGAATGAAGAATATTATCCATATTTTTGAGGAAATGTTCATAAGTTGGCCATGTTAATTTTTTATAAAAAGCAGCTGTGGGGCTGTAATCTAGAATATACTTGTGATCCAGATCAGAGCCCCAAGTCTGCAGCATTTTGAAAATTACCTTGTGCTTGGATGTTCTTTGTTCCCAAAGGTGCAATTTGCAGTGAACAAAAAATTCAGGGCCAGTGGCAACAGGGAGAGGGAAATTTGATGGAGAAACTGATGCAGGACCCCAAACTACATTGTGACCTTGGGCCAGATTGTAATCCTCATGGTAATTTTTTCATCAAGGTAAAGCAACTAGCTTGAGCCAGCTTTTTAGAAAAGGTGGGTTATTATTGCATATACCATTGCCCTAATTAAAGGAGTTCCCTTGGTGACATCTGCCCAGATATTTTTCAGATAGCCTGTCCTGAAGTTTGTCTTAAACAGCTGATGCTGTCTAAATCTAAACCCAGGTGGTGTTTCTTGTTTAGGATGCTTTTTCACAAGTTTTGTGAGGCAGATTTGAATGGAACTGGCTTTCTTGTGTCCCTCATGATGTCTGGACTGTACTGCTAGCCAAAAGACAGAGCGGCACACAGGCAACTAGAAGGAGACAAAATAATAGAACAAAAAGAAATGGACTTCATAACTGATACTCCACTTCTGGCATATCCTGAATTGCTTGGCAGAGCCATACCCATTTCCTTTTGTCTTGTAGTCAGGACCTGTCCTGTTTCTGCTGTAATGTGATGCAGTGTGGACAGGGCCTTTGTATAGGCTCAGCTGTTACTTTTGACTGTGTGCCTGTTGTCTCCCCTTGCAAGCTGCTCTGCTGTTGATTCCCTGTTGGGTCAAATCATTTCCCACCAAATGTTAATGAACTGGTGCCTTTCCTTGAGGTTTTATGCTCATTTAATAGCTGGAGGATATGTACTGTATTAATAATAATAATAATAAAGGGGTCAGTTGTAGTTGAAAAGATAGCTTGAACTTTGTAGGGCCAGTTCAAGGTTTTGGTAAACTGTATCACACAGGCAAGACTATGTCTGCAATACCCAGAATGAACAAAGCATTCATTTACTTGTTGTTTTAAGTAAACATTGGCTATCCATTAAAACTACATTAAAACAGGTAGACTGTGAAGCTTGAAGTAAGCTATTTTTCATTTCTGGCCAGCAGAGGGCAAAATAATCCTTTTCTAAGAAGATTCAAATTTGCTTGCCACTTGGCATCCTCAAAATTCTAAAGCTAATCCTGGCAAATATTATAATTTCTGCTAATAAGCTGATTTAGGTTTAATTCTTCCAGCTTTGGTGTTAGGTTTAAAAATCATGACATCAGGCCGTCTAGGAGGTATAGCCCAAGCAAGTAACTTTTATGAGGGGTGGTGTAGATGGCATATTTCTGGTCCAGAAGGATGACCTGCTCCCTGGCCTCCCCCGCCCCCCATTATCATGGTATTGTCCATTTGGATCATCTGAATCTCATTCCCTCAGTTTAGCATCTTTAAAAGCCCACAGGTCTTCTTTACTGTGACATGAAACAATCTGGAGCAGCAACAAACAGATTCTGGTCTTCAGGAATGTACTGCCTCCATCAGGTGGCTTCTCTAAACAGGGAATGTGCTGTCTCTTCTTCAGCGGTTGCACAGGCTCTCTATTGACCCTGTTCCTGGATTCCCTACATTTGTCTTCAAAGCTTTCCATGGTCATGTTCTGCTTTATATCTCTACCGTTACATCTCATGTGGCCTCCTGCTTTTTCTGCTCTGCCACCATCAGCTGCCAAAAGCACTTCCTTTTTTGCTGCTCCTGCTGCCATCATTGTTGTTGTTGTTGTTGTCGTCGTCATCATCATCATTATCTGGAATCCTGTTGGGCAGTTGTGAATATGCATTTGCAGCTGCTACCTATTCATGATCCAGATGCATCCCCTGGTTTGGGGCTACGTAGGGACTATGAAAGTCCCCTAAACCCCACTTACCAGTAAGCAGCTGCTGTAGTCAATGGGGGTCCATTCCCAAGTTGATCAGGAAGCAGCTGCTTGACATTCCCACCCCCATCCCTTGTGTGTGTGATCTCCAGCACAAGGAGGGTTTGCAATGGGGTCTTTTTTCTGCCTGTCACATTGGAGATCACTGATAGGTGGGGTGGGAATGTCAGGCAGCTGTTTTTTCATCAACAGGGCAACTTTGTCAATCCCAGTGGCAGCTTCAGGTAAATGGGGTTTGTGGGGCGGAGGGGGCAACTGGAATTCACTACGTAGCAATGCCATTGGGGTACCGTGTGGTACACAGTGGTTGTGTAGGATTCCAGGGATTGTTGTCATCATTTGTATCCTGTCTTTTCTCCCAATAAGACTCAAATAACTGCCTTTTTTACACTTGCTGCTCTTCTCCTTGCAGACATTCCCCACTAACACCTGTGTAATGCTGCCTTCCATTCCTCCATCACCTCCCTTCTCCACTAAAGTACATACTCTTGCCCTTGCCCTTGCCCTTGCCATCCCCTCACATTGCCTTTTCCCGTGCCTAATATTAGACACTAAGCTCTTTGGGGCAGGGACTTGTCCTTTTGGTGACCGTTTAAAAATAACAATCATGACTCATCAGCTTTGAGCTTCCACCTTTTAATGCTTCTACTATTTAAGAACTTGTCCTGCCCAGGAATTTTGAGAAGTCACAGGTCCAGTCTGTGTTCTTGGCAATTAAGGTCTTGTTTAAGAAGAAAGATAAGGGAAGTACGAGTCTTTCATTATGTTCTATAGCAGCCTTTCTCAACCTTTTTACCCTGGTGGAACCCTTGAAACAATGTTCAGATCTTAGGGAACCCCTGCCTAAAAATTATTACAGTATATCTATAGCTAAAAAAAAAAAAGTTTATTTTATTCAGTCTCAACTAGCTGGACCCGGCATACCATACGCCATTAAAAAACTCTCTCCCCCCCCCGCAAAATGCCCAGGAGACCTCATGACAATCCTTTGAGGTAGGCTGGTGGGTTTAATTTGCCCACCCCCCGCTCGTTCTGCCCCCTGCCCCCCCAACGCTCGTTCTACCCTCCCCAACTCATCCTGCCCCTCCCCCTACTCGTTCTGCCCCACCCACCCCACCCCTGCACTCCAGAACACACACACACACACACCACATCCACCCCCATGTTACTCACTCACCAGCTCCAGTGGCCATGTTTGAGATCTACATGGTCCCGCCCCCAGTGTGCTGATTGGCTGCACACTGGTTGGTCAGTTCCCTAAGCAGCCAATCAGCACACTGGAAACGGCAACATACGCAAGATAATTATATATAGATATCTTAGGGAAACCCTAACAACATCTTGTGGAGCCCTAGGGTTCCAGGGAACCCTGGTTGAGAAACATTGCTCTAAAGGATAGCAAATCATCAGCAAATCATTAGCTCAAGGGTCTGTCACTTTCACTGTTAATGGCCTATAGTTGGTTACTCCGGTGGGATGCGCTGGAATGGCTCTCAACTTGGCAGCCACTCTTGCCTTTCTGGCTCAGATGTGCACATCAGCTCTGTCACATATGCCCTCGTGAGCAAATATTTACCCAGGAGCTTTATCCTTTGCTAATTTTTTTAAATGATCGTCTGATGTCTGTGTGTGTGTGTATGTTTGATGATGTATGAAGAAGGTACATGGCACAAGAGAACTATGTTTTTGTGGTCAAAAATTACTGACAAACTCAAAGAGATATGGGGAACATTTCCAAATAATGTGTGTTGTATTTTCTTTTTCTGCTGCATGCCTCTTGTTCTGAAATGCATAATACATCTTATTTGGCATGACATCTTTGCACCTTACTATTTTGTAGCAAGATGGGTCCCAGCTCATGAGAAATCTTGGTAACTTACTTATTTATTCAATTTTTATTCTGCATTCTTCCCACAAGTGGAAGAAGTATAAAATTAAATAAAACAAGCAGAAGTATAACGTAAAGTGAATGAAAGCATAACAAAATTAAAACACTGTTTCAAAACTGTTAAATGTATTTGTAATTGGTTGACTGGCTGAACCCAAAGAGTGCCCAGTGCTATTCAACATCTTTATTAATGACTTGGATGAGGGAATAGAGGGCATACTTATCAAATTTGCAGATGACACCAATTTAGGAGGGGTAGCTAATACCCTAGAGGACAGGATCATTTTCAAAATGACCTGAATAGACTGGAGAGCTGAACCAAAGCTAACAAAATGAAATTCAATATGGAGAAATGTAAGGTACTGCACTTAGGGCAGAAAAATGAAATGCATAGATACAGGATGTGGGAGACCTGGCTGAACAAGACTACGTGTGAAAGGGATCTAGGAGTCCTAATAGACCACAAGTTGAACATGAGTCAACAGTGTGATGCGGCAGCTAAAAAGACCAATGCGGTTTTGGGCTGCATCAATAGAAGTATAGTGTCTAGATCAAGGGAAGTAATAGTGCCACTCTATTCTGCCTTGGTCAGGCCTCACCTAGAATACTGTGTCCAGTTCTGGGCACCACAATTCAAAAAGGATATTGACAAATTGGAACGTATCCAGAGGAGGGTGACTAAAATGGTGAAAGGTCTGGAAACCATGCCTTACGAGGAAAGACTCAGGATGCTGGGTATGTTTAGCCTGGAAAAAAGACAGTTAAGATGATAGCCCTGTTTAAGTATTTGAAGGGGTGTCACATTGAGGATGGAGCAAGCTTGTTTTCTGCTGCTCCAGAGTCTATCTAGAACACGGAACAATGGATGCAAGCTCCAGGAACAGAGATTCCACCTCAACATTAGGAGGAACTTTTTGACAGTAAGAGCTGCTCAGCAGTGGAACACATTCCCTCGGAGCGTGGTGGGGTCTCCTTCCTTGGAGGTCTTTAAACAGAGGCTGGATGGCCATCTGTCGGGGATGCTTTGTTCATGATTCCTGCGTGGTAGGAGGTTGGACTAGATGGCCCTTGTGGTCTCTTCCAACTCTACAATTTTATGATTCTGTGAAAACACACTAATGTATATTTGGTGCTTGCTTACACTCAGTTCGCTGATGTGTTCATTGAAGTTTGAACATACTTTCTGAACTTCTTTTTTAGGCGAGGTCCTTCATGAAAAATGTTCCTGCTAAAGCATTTCCTGCCTTTCTATGTACAGTAAGTAGGCCTCCTGTATTTTTTTACTGTATAAAAATAGCTTAGATTAGCACGTGAACTCTGTAAATACTTCATGAAAGACTAGCATGTTGCTTACAATCTAGAGAGTACTTCTTTCTGACAATTGTACCCCTGTGAACTTCAGAATTTCTATTTTTAGATGTAGATATAAATTAGATGTGTTTCTTTCACTACTGCTTTCTATAGCATGACATCTTGATGTTTATTAATGCAGTGTGTTGTATTGCTCTGATCCCTATAAATTGGTGTTTCAGCTCTTGCTGCTTGTTAATACCTTGGCATATCACTATAATGAAACAAGAAAATTCTTTTATCTTTTCCAGGTTGCTGTTGAAGATTATTTAAATCAAATACAAAAAGTGGACTTCAATATATTTCATCCAAGTTTGCACCGAAAGAACCCTTTACTACCTTTGCATTTGTATATTAGATCATGGAAGAAAATCTATTAAATAGTATTTAACATGAGGTTCTGGCTGAGAATGTTTTTTTTACCTCGTTCATTTTGCCAGTTGCTTTGAATGGTATAGACGGGCTTCTCTTATCACCCCTCATCTGAACCTCTTTCTTAAGGGCTAAAACTGGGCTCTCGCCTTGAAACCCCCAGATTTAGCTCCCCTCTAAGGGTAACCTCGAGTAGCCTCTTAAGTGTGTACCCTAGAGGCCAAATCACTGCCACCACCCAATGCAGTCTTTATAGCCAGCCCATTGGGAGACTGGATACCCAGGGGGACTACCCACCACTGTGAACCAACCAACTCTTCCCTCCTATCCCCAGAGACACAGAATTGTAGCAAAACCAAGAGGTATAGACATGTACAGCATCAGTGTATAGGAAGATTAAGAAGACTATTTATTCAAGCAAGTTAGACAATTTCCCATGAGGCAGGTTTCTTCCATACCCCAGGCACACTTTACAGTTACAGAAATAGCAAGGGATTATAGTTAAAGCATTCAGTTATTCTAAGTTACATTCAGTTACTAAGCGTAGCTACATCCAACCAAAGTGGGAGCAATTAACAAAACATAATTCCCTAACACGATCCTAAACAGGCCCTAAAAGTTCTACTTACTACTTTGCAGTCTGTTTGCTTTCAGATGGTATCAGGGAAAGTGGAAGCAAAGCCAGGTGGCTCTGCTCTACCAAACATTCCCGGCCTTTGGCTCTCACGTGCTGGAATATAAAGAGCCTTCTTTGTCTGTTCAAAGCCGCATGGTCTTATTCTCTAATGGCCGCACACAAAGCAGTTATACCTTAGTTGGAGTTCCCAGGTCAAGAGCTGTGATTGGCCATTTCAGGTCTGGTGATGTGATGTCCTTGATGATGTCATCTCATTAGCTTCTGTGGTGGTGGTGTTTTAGACCCTCCCTTCCAGTTAACCCTTTCCTTACCTGATACCATGTTGGCAAGATAGTACTGTTTGCACATAAGTGTGGTTCTCTGGCAGAATGATGGGAGTTGCAGTCAACCTCAAGGCAACATGATGGGAGCTCCATCATGACACTCTTGGTCCTCACAATCCTGTCAGAAGTACCTTAGGAGTGACTGTCTAATGTCACAGGGAAAATTCCCCAGCTGAGGCAGGATCTGAACCCACATCTTCCCCTCCAGATACACCACTATGCATTTACCTCCATGCAGGTTCAAGATGCAGATTGGAGCTGATGATATTGGCATCTAGGTAGTAGGGGATGCACTGTGTAGGCTATAGAGCTCTTTTCTGTTGCCATCAATGCAACTACAGTATGTTCTCTGCACATTGTTTAACGTTTGAGACATTTAACATGGCACGTGGGGCTGCTGGTTTCTCTCAAACATCTGGGATATCTGTATGAAGCAGTGGTGTGCCAAGTGTGATCATGGACTTGCGTGCAGCCCCTGAAGCTATTTTGAAGGAGTCTCAGTTCCTTCAAACTCTATTGATTGCTTTTCTCTAGTTTAAAAAGGGCAAAGTTAATCCACATTTTAAAGCTATTTCAGGACTCCTTGCAGCTGTTCTTCAAAATCAGCAGTGGAATTCCAGCCACATCCAGGATTTTGTATGTGTGTTTTGTTTTATTTAAAATATAATTTTATTCAAGAGTTTCAGACACAAACATAAACACTAACACTTATAACAGACATACAAATCACATACAAAGACATGCACCCACCCCCTCCCCCCTCCCCCTTTTTTTAAAAAAAGACTTCCCGTAACTCTCTAAATACTTTTCTAAGGAAATTTTTTCTTAAGTATCCTCTCAATAATAATTCCAATTATATTTATATCATCTATTCTTAATCTACTTTCACTATACAAATCTTTCAAGTATAATATTCATTAATTAATTTCAATCATTTCTCTTACTATCACTGATTAATACATAACTGTTAAGTACAACATTAAAATTCACATTTTAAACCCCAAGATCTTATTATCTCCATAATTTGTTTTATAATACTCTATTAGCGGTTCCCAATTCTTCATAAAATTCTCATTTGTCTTGTTTTTTATCCAATTTGTTAATTTATCTAATAGTGCAAATTCCAGAATTTTTTCCATCCATTCCCCATATGTTGGAATCTCATTAGTTTTCCATTTCCTTGCATATATTATCCTCGCAGCCGTGATCATGTAGCTAATTAATGTACTGTACTTTCTCTCCATACTATTTCTTAGATCTAACATGTTCAAAAGATATAACTCAGGCCTTTTTTTTATTTCAACTTTTATGTGTGTTTTGTTTTGAGGTGAGTTTTTGGCAGTCTGTGTGGCTCTTGGAGGGTCCTGGAGCAGAAGATTGGCCCCTAGATGCACCAGAGTTGCCCACCCTCAGTTTAAAACATTGATGTCCTGCCTTTCCTTTTGAATATTCAAGGTGACTAGCAGTAGGTTAAAACAAATAAAAACAAAATTACAAAACCTGAAAAGAGCAGATTAAGAACAACCGAAAGAGGCAAGTGGTTAAAACAATTGAACATTCCAGCAGAAAAATAATTCTGTGCAGAGAGTAAAAACACAAATCACTAAATAGCACAGCTGCTTAAACTGTTCACTTTAAAGCTTTCAGAAATTAGAAGGTTTAATCAGCCTTCCTCAGAATAGAGTTCTAGAATTAAAACACAGCCATTGGAGAGCAATCTGTGAGAGACCAGTACTACTTGCCCAGAACAACCTCCTCAAACATCTCAAGCATCCAATCTGAAATAGATTTACACTCAGATACTTTTCATCTTCACAGCCACTCCCACTAACCTGGGGTGGTGGGAACAACAGTATAACACATTGAGAGAGTGCCAGCTGGAATCAGCGCTCTAAATTTTTCTTAAAAGATAAATAGCAACACAGAAGCAATGTGTACCCTTCTGGACAAGTCTTACAGAAGTACTGGATCTTTTATTCTTGGATGTAAAGGAAGCTTAAGAGGGAGGTGGAAAGGTAGGGAGTGTAGCAACTGTGGTGTCTTTCATGTAGGAAGCTGAAGCAACAATGGTCAAGTTGATATCCTGCAATTTGGACCAATTAAAGTTAGGATGTTGGTATGAAATAAAATTCTCTTACCATATAAGGTTATAATTAATGATGAAATACATGTGGAACCTGTATTAAAGTACTAATGAATGCATTTAAAGAATCCAGTATCTTGTGATATTACTACAAATGTGAATTGCATCAATTTGAAAAGGGGACACTATAGTTTAAAAAAACAAAACAAAAACACTACATTTTTATCTTGCCTTCAAAACAATTCAAAGGGTTCCATGATAGTTTCTTATCCAGGCAGTGACAAGTTCTGCATAGGTTTGGCAAGGTATGTGCCTTTAGATCAGGGGTGGAAAACAGCAGTCTACAGCTCCCATTAAGTCCTAGCCAGCAGTGATACAGGATGACCAGCATTGTAGTTCAGTATCTAGAGAGGACCACAAGTTGCAAGCCTCTGCTTTAGACCATCTTCCTGGCCATTATTATCTATATGTTCAAAACACGGCAGCCAGATTAGTCACCAGTACATCCAGGAGTAATCATATCACTCCAATATTAAAATCACCCCACTGGCTGCCAAATAGTTTCTGGGCAAGGTACAAAGTGTTCGTTATTACCTTTAAAGCCCTACATGGTTTGGGTCCAGGATACCTATGGGATCGTCTTCTCTTGTATAATCCATCCTGTACGCTTAGGCCCTCTTGGGGAGGTTTGCTCCAATCAGCCAGGACTAGGTTGGCAACTGTCACCCAGAGGACTTTTTCTTCAACCACCCCTAGACTGGAGTGTCCTGCTGGAAGAGATACGACAGCTGAATAAGCTGTCTGAATTTAAAGCATCGTTAAAGACCAGTATCTTCCAGCAGGCCTATCTAGATGATTTTAAAGTGTGAATTTTAAATTGTGCATTGATTGTTTTAAAATGTCTTGGTCTTATTTGTTCTTTTAAATTCATACATGTTTTTAACTGATTTTTTTTAACCAACATTATGTTTATATGTTAATTTGTTGTTCCTCAGCTCAGTCCATGACAACAACGATGATGATGGTGATGATGATGATGATGATGGTGATGATGATGATGATGATGCCAGGAAGCCCTTGTGGCGCAGTGGTTAAATGCCAGCACTGCAAGCCACCACGTTGCAAGTTCGATCCCCGAGGGCTCCAAGGTTCACTCAGCCTTCCATCCTTTCGTAGGTCAGTTAAATGAGTACCCAGCTTGTGGGGGCAATTAGCTAACACACATTGGAAACTGCTTAATGTGGTGTAGATGTGTAAATTGCTATTGCTTAAAACAATTTGTAAGCCACTCTGAGAGCCTTTGTGGCTGAAGAGCAGGGTATAAATACCTTAAATAAATGATGCAACTAGCCATTCTGCAGAAGTGTGGTGGACAGGATGTAACAACTTTCTTTTCCTCAGCAAACTCTCTGAAATTGATGAGACTATGAGTTGAGTCAGTTTCAACACATCATTGTCCTTTGTTACTATGTACAATTGATCAAGCTACCAGTAGTGGACGGGGGTATTGTTATGGGAGAAAGAGGAGTTGCTGCTGTGGAATACAGCCAAAAGGAAAGTTCCAAATGCACAGAATGGCTTGATTCTGTAAACTGTAGCACATTTAAGCCTTTACCTGTCTGTATACTATGTTTTGCAGTCATACTTGCCTTGTTGAATGAATTTCACCATGCAGTCACTGCTACCACAAACTTAATCAGGATTAATCTCCCTAGCTGCTTTGTTGTGTAACAGCATCCTGGGCTTTTAGCACACAGTTTGCTACATAATGAGTTTCATCTAAGAGGAAGATCCATTTCACCATTTCAGTCAGAGGACCTATTATTGTGTTGAAGGAAACTTTGAAAATCCAGAAATAATTCTTTAATGGGAAAGTCTGTACATGCTGTGTTTTGAAAACAGGGGTTAGAAGACACACATATATAGGCAATGTAGCCCCTCACTGTTTAATGATTCATATCTTACTGAAGTGACTAAATCCAGGAGTTCTTTTCTGCCTAGTTGGCACAGTTTGAAATATGGTAATCCCTCACAAGCCCTGGCATCCTGTTGGGGTACAGTGGGACTGACCCCAGATTGGATCCTCCATATTAAAAACAGAAAATGTATTGAAGATCCTGGCAGTGCAATCATAGGCATGTTTCACTAATTCCTGCTGTGTTTAGTGGGATTTGTTCCCAAGTGTATAGGATTGCAGTCTTTCTACCCAATAAGGTCTGGTTTCCATTAAAAGTGGCTCTGTTGTTTACATGTTGAGGACTATAAAGGTTTTGATTCAGAGCTGTTCCCCCTCTTCCCCCAGCAACAACCCTGTTTCCTTTAACTTCTGCAGTGAACTTAAGGATCATATAACAATACACACCCTATCACATCTGTGGTCACACTTGGCACTTGCTATATTCTGCTTAGGAAAGATACTTTTTTTAACTATAGCCTTGGTGTTGCATGATCATACAAGCAAACTTTGGGCTGATGCAAGTTACAGCTGTTAGTTGTGCAAGCAAGATCAAAGTAAATCAAATGTGCTGCTTCTGTGTGACACTTTGTCAGTCTTAAAAGAACAAAAGGAATTCCAAAGAATACCATGGTACGCTGCATGGATACATATAGTCTTGTTGAGAGGACTTTGCTAACCAGAGAGGGCTCTTCAATATTAGTAATAACGTTAGTAGTAGGAGGACAAATGAATTCTTCTAACATGCTTCTAAGCCTGTTACTTTTTCAGATACTTTCAATCCCTGCTGATGGTACAATTTTTTCTAAAATGGGCGTAGATTGACAAAGCCCTGAATTGAGCTAGATATTAATCCTTTGTTCTTCTTCCACCTTTTAAAAATGCAGAGTTTCTAAATATTTGATGTTTTCAATGCTGATTGGTCAGGATGTAATCTAAATAGTATAATTTCTTTGGGAAATCTTTTTTTTTAATGTAGAAAACTTTGACATACAGTTTAAAAAATTTAATGAACACCTGCCCAGGTTTAGTTACAATTAGTACAGTAGTTTGTATTGATGAATACATGTTACAGTATTAGTTGCAACTAAATCCGATCTAATTGTGAAGTCGAAGGCTTTCACAGCTGGCATCCATAGGTTTTCCGTGGTTTTTTTCTGGGCTGTGAGGCCGTGTTCTAGAAAAGTTTATTTCTGACGTTTCACCTGCATCTGTGGCTGGCATCTTCAGAGAAAGTTTGGGTAGGAGTGTGTGTGTGTCCACAGCTGCATGGTATGCGGTAAACACCTGCGGCTGTGAGAGGGTCTCTTTTGTCCTTCACTGAACATAGCATTTCTTAGATTTTCTTGGTTAGTCTGTAGTTTGGAGGTTATGTTTCTTCATCAGTTTCCCTATTCTGTCTGTGACTCCTTTGATGTATGATAAAAATACCTTTCCTTTGGGTGGCTGTTTTTCTTCATTCCTGTGGTTTTTTCTGGGTCTGGCTGCTCTTGTGATGCCTGATCTGAAGGTATTTTTACCATACATCAAAGGAGTCACAGATAGAATAGGGAAACTGATGGGGAAACACAACCTCCAAACAATCTACAGACCAACCAAGAAAACCCAAGAAATGCTACGCTCAGTAAAGGACAAAAGAGACCCTCTCACAGCCGCAGGAGTTTACTGCATACCATGCAGCTGTGGACAAGTTTACATAGGGACCACTAAATGCAGTGTGCAAACACGAATCAAGGAACATGAGAGACACTGCAGACTGGGTAAGCCAGAAAAATCACAAGTAGCAGAACATGTTATAAACTAACCTGGATGCAAAATGTTATTTAAAAACACCAACATTCTGGACCAGGTTAACAACTATCATGTCAGAATGAACAGAGAAGCTATTGAAATCCACAAACACCTAGACAACTTCAACAGGAAAGAAGAAACCCTAAAAGTAAAGAAAATCTGGCTACCAGTCCTGAAAAACACTAAAATCAAAACTCAACACATGCAAATGAACTCCATCCAGGGACAGGGGGATTTCCAGCAGACAATAGATCCTCCTTGCATATTTCCACACAGAAACTAGCCATTCAAATACACACATTTACATATCCTCTCCAACAGGGGCTCACAGTATATAACGCCCCCCACACACACTTCTACCCAACCATTCTCTGAAGATGCCAGCCACAGATGCAGGCGAAACGTCAGAAAGAAACTATTCCAGAACACGTCCTAACAGCCCCCCAAAAACCCATGGAAAACCTGATCTAATTGTTTCCTATATAAGATTAAAGTAAAGGTTTAAACCGATGCCATTTAAATGAATGACTGAATAAGTGCTGATACTGTAAAAGCAACACATGAAAAATGCACAGGACAGAAGTATTCACAAAATAGTTGCTCAAATATGTAGTCTTGAGAAACTGCTGTTATCAAGTAAAACATTAGACTAACGTTTTAACTTAAAAGTGGGGCAGGGGGATTGGAATATGTTTACTGTTCGTCTAGCTTTTTCCTCTTTGTTCTTCTCTTCCTGCCATTATTTTACAGGAGCAGGAACCAAAACTCAGTGACAAAATACATTGTTTATCCACTGGCTTCTCTGGTGAAAAGGATGATGTTATGTGAAATGTGTTCCCAGCCTGAGACCCTGGAGCAACTCTGAATGTGTTGGACTACAACTCCCATCAACTCTAGAAAGCCACAGCTCTCATCAACCCCCAGATTGC
The DNA here is from genome assembly GCA_030847615.1 of Gambelia wislizenii. Classification (NCBI taxonomy): domain Eukaryota; kingdom Metazoa; phylum Chordata; class Lepidosauria; order Squamata; family Crotaphytidae; genus Gambelia; species Gambelia wislizenii. The sequence goes on from JAUMIR010000004.1 coordinate 295,789,716, forward strand.
CTTGCTTGAGACCCTCAAGCAGCCTTCTTCAATTTTGGATGTAGTGGACTACAACTCCCATCTGGCTGGATTTGAAAGGAGTTATAATCCAACACATCCTGAGGTCACTTGTTTAGGGAAGGCTGCCTAGGGGCACAGGGGTGCCAGTTACACGACAGAAATTGTCGCGTTGCCTACCGTGACATAGTGATCACGAATCCGTCCCTCGCTGTTTATACGATTTATGTCTCTGATCTGGATATCCCGGGTGGTCCCATGACTGATATTTACACGTCCATAGTTCCAGTTTTGTTTAGGTTTTAAATTTTTTTTTTGGCTGTCAATCAAAGATGCGATTACTCGTGTTTTCACAACCTCGGTGACGCACTTCCTTTAGAGTTCCGCGCCACGAGCGATGCTATTGGCTGGCTGGGGGGGGAAAGAGGGGGCAGAGGTTTGTTATTCCCCCTTGCTTCTTGAACATTTTAACCCTTTCAGAAGAGGCAGAAAGCATTTTGGAAGATCCAAACAGATCTTTTGCTCAGACGCAGGGCTTTCCTTTTGAAATCAAGCTGAGTGCTTTGAAAGCAAGCTGAGTGCTTTCCTTTTGAAATCAAGCCTGGTTTTCCTCTTGCCTCTTTAAAATATTAACCCCTACAGCTGGCTGCAGAGATGGCTATAGGCAGGCGTTTTGAAAGACACAAACACAGAGAGGGGGAATTAAAGGGTGCTAATTCGCTCAGAGGCTTGAATATTTTAATGTGCCAGGGAGGTGACCAAGCTACTACGATCTCTCTGTAACATGCAGTTGAGGAAAAGGTAAAGCTGAAGGGTTTGCAGTTTAGAAATCCATTTAAAAAGGTGATTGAGTACACGCGCGCACGCGCACACACATCAACCTTCGTGCAGCTGGAAGGGATGCCTTTGTTTTCGGCTGGTGAGGCTGGATCTGTTGAACGGGTGACTGACCCCTCCTTTTCTGGTCCCTGAGCTCTAAGCCCGCCCCTAGTCACCATTTCCGGTCATCCCAGTACCGAGACTTTTTGTCCCACGCTGTTTACATTTCCGATTTTCCGAATCCTCCCGTGACTTTTTTAAAAACCGGCACAAACCAGGGGACTGGAAGTCCCGCAGGTTGAGGGATAAAAGGTGGCCCCCCTTCCGAAAATCACGTACCCGACCCGATGTACGTGTAAACTGCCAGGGATCGACACGAATTCTTCCCAGGACATTTTCATCGTGTAAACGGCCCCAGGGTATTGCTGCCCATCACAGTTGTACTATAAGGATAGACGGACAGATAGTCTGAGCTTGCATAATACAGCTTCCTGCACTCCTCTTTTACTTCCCCCTTTTTAAAAACAAGTATTTCCCTTTGAGCATAAAACCAAGCTGAGAAAATTAGCAGGGGTGATACTGTTGATGCAACCCATATTGAATTCAAGGTATGACCCACTTGAGGTTTACAACAACCCCCCATTTACCAATGAGACTTGGAAGGGGCCATCTGATGCCTCACAATCAGCTTTTCCTCCAGTGTTGCAAGTTATACCATCATTTTATGGGACTTGCTGATAGAGTGGTGGATGCAAAATTCTATGTGATAATCGTATTTTTCTTCCTTATATCCTTAATACACACACACACATAGGCAGGCAGGTGTCATATTGGTGAAGCTGGTTTTAAAGTTATTGGGGTAGGAAACAACAGGAACTAGATGCCAACTGGCTGGTATTGCTTAATTAAGTTATGTGATTGCTCAAAATAAGCTATAAACTGCAATGTTGAGAAGCAGGAGAGAGAAATTTGGCCAGGAACTGTGAATAAACTGAGGTTTCTCAATCCACGTAATAGGTTTCATGTTTCAAATGTTCCTATACATTTGCTTTGGAAGAACTTTGCTTGATAGGGTTAGCATCAAGCTGGGGCATATTTTTTTTCTTGATTTAGGCAAAGGATGTTGCTTTGACTACTGATGCCTAAATAATAGTTCTGTGTAATGTGGAACTAAAGGGTGCTTTGATGGCATGCAAAAAGCACACTGTGTTTTTTGGACTGACGTTTATTCATAGTTTTGGTAACAAGCAAAATGTTGTTTAACACTCATAAACAAAAATAAACTGTATTTTACAAAAAAACAAAAGAAATGTTGGCATGCAGCAGTTTGAACACAAGTTGGTGTAAAGGAATTCTTATATTGCTCGCCTCTGAGACCTGCCTGATGGCTAATTCTTTATCAACAGATAGGAACGTGGGGTTCTGGGATGCTGTAACTCAGTCCCAGAACTTGACATACTGGCTATATTGGGGTTGTTGTACTGTACAGGGGATTCTGGGAGTTGTAGTCCAAGGAAGGGACACACACACACACACACACACACAAGTTTGAGGTAGAGTGCATACTTTCCATGCAAAAGGGACAATAGGTTCAGTCTCCACAGGGATGGGAAATATCCCTGCAAAGAACTCTGGACAGCCATTTCCACTCACTGTAGACCAGGCTGGGTAGGCACTGAGGGAGGGTCAAGAGGCAGAATGCCACTCAGTTTTCACTTTCCTGGACCTTGACAAGCCACACCTTTCTAGCGTTGCCAGGTTGAATATAGGACAGGCCTCTGTACTGTATCTTTAATGATGAACAGATCCTGGAGAGGGAAGATGTAGCATGAATACACTCTACATGGGGCTGCCCTGCAAGTTTGTGGCTGGAGTGGATTGAATGGCAATGTGCATGCAAAGCCAGCCATTCTTTGCCATGGCTTCTGTCATGTGATCATTCCACTGTAGGGAGGAGGTGGGCCAAGCAGCCTTCAAGCCTTCGTGGACCCCCTGTGAGGACATTACAAACCTCTGGGGTTCCCCAGACCACAGGTTAAAAACCACTGAGTTAGAAGATATCATGTAGTTCCATCTGGCAGAATTTTATACTATGTCTTCCTGCTCCAGGATATGTTAACTGTTAAAGATATAGGAGCTCTGTTCCATATTCAATTAGCTAACACACATTGGAAACTGTTTAATGCAGTGTAGATGTGTAAATAGCTGTTGCTTAAAACAATTTGTAAGCCGCTCTGATAGCCTTGTGGCTGAAGAGCAGGGTATAAATAAATAAATAAATAAATATTCAACCCAACATGCCTCCTAAAACTGGTATTAACTAGATGGTTACCTCCAGTTCTGCTTAAAGTGTATTTGGAGCCTAAAAGAGGCCCAAGGAAGGATCTGAACCAGCCTTTAACTGGCCAGTTGTTGCTCTGTGGAGACTTTTGTGGACACAGCTGGCCAATTTAGTTCCCACTCCAAAATTCAGCTGGGCGGCTCTAGGGGCCAAACTGAGGGCCCTGCCAGGCTATGCACCCTTGGTCCAGACACTTTTCTTCCTAAGTGTCTGGAGGCTGTACTATTTCCTGATGTACTTTTTCAAGGGTTTCTGTTGTCTGGGGGCTTGTCTAAAGGGGAAGAAATAATACTCTCACCTGCTCTTATTCCCAATTCGCAGCAGCATCGTTTTGTTCCCATGGTGTTTTCTACTTTCACATGGTCATGAATCAAGATGGCAGCCATGTCATTTTTTTGTGCAGTGGGAGGGGCAATTGGGGCAATCTGGGGAGACACTCGCAGGAAGGCAAGAACTCAGCAGTGGTTGGACACAGTGTGGAGGGCAGCCACCGTAAAGAAGAGGAGGAGAGACTGACAGCCACCCTTCACCCATCCCAGTGGTGGCCTCCTATTCTGGCTTCAAAGGGATAGAAGGAACTGCCTGGCCAGCCTCTGGGAGAAGGTAGAGGAGGGTGGCTCTTTGACACTCTGGCTTCATCTTGCCTTCCTGGACTGGACTGCTCCTTCTGTCATGCCTATCCTGCTCCAAAGCCTGCTGACATCGAGCTTGGCAGACAGGCATGAGGGAAGGAGCAACCTAGCCCGGGAAGGTGAGATGAAGCCAGAGTGGGAAAGACCTGCTCCCTTCTTCCTTCTGCCCTTTAAACCATAGGACACCTTGGCAAACCATGCTCTCATTTTAAAAACCTTTTTTGTTGGAACACTAGTGCAAATCCAAGAAATTGCTACAGACACTCTTCCCCCAAAAAGAGTGGAACAAGTAGACACTGATGGGATAACAACTGGCAAAAATCTCAAGGAGCAACAGTATATTGTGAGAGCTCACACTACTTTAGACCAATCTGGGAGAGCCTAGTTGAACTACGTACATTAATCAATTGTCTAACTCAGTATATAGCAACTTCCAATGCTCTTATTGCCTATAAATGTAGCTTGGTTCAAGAAATTAATGGGGGAAAGTATGCAGATGCTAAATTATAGGTTTGGAAAAATGGGAATATATGCCAACAGAAAAATTCTTGCAGGTCTATTCTTGTGGTGAAAATCTAGCTACAGGAAGCCATAGTGTGAGAGCCAGTGGGTCTAGTGTTGGGCTAGGACTCTGGAAAGATTGCCATAGGTTAGAAGAAAGCACACAATAACAAGCTATATACAGCTATAAAAGAAAAGGGAAGAGAGTTCCTCTTGTGATGTAAGAGCAATGATGGTGTAGGCGAGATGAGAGAGAGGGCATGTGCTCATAAATGAGCTAGTAAACAGGATGTGAGCTCAAGGAGTTATGTACATTTGTAGTCATGCAAGATCATGTTGTCACAGAGTAGTCAGTGAAAAAGTGTCAAAATTTAGACAGGGTTTGGGGCTAGCTTACTCACGCATTTCTTTCCTCTTGTGTTATCCTGGAAATCTTAATATTCAGAAATCTTAATATTCAATCTAAGCTTGGAAAATTATCATCCTCTTCATTTATATCCTACCGTTTCCCCAAGAGTGGGACACAATGTGGATTACAAATGAAAATGATTACAGTATAATGAAAAATATACAAAAAGTCGACAGTAAAACTGAATTGAACTATTAGCCATATTAAAATAATTTGTAAAATACTCTTTTAAAAAAAATCAGTTAAGACAGGACATTGTAAAACAATACAGCACTCTCTTACACTGCAGAAATAAAGTAGTTTGACACTGCTTTAATGAGCATGGCTCTATCCTATGAAATCCTGGAATTTGTAGCTTGTTGTGGCACCAGAGAACGCTGATGGAGAAGGCTAAATATCTCACAAAATTGTAAATCCAAGAATTCCATACCACTGAACCATGGCAATTAAAGTGGTGTCAAACTGCATTATTTCCGCAATGTGTCAGCAGCCTTAAAAGCTTCAACTATAAAAACCTGTCTGAATAAAAAAGGGAAAGTTCCTTTTGAAACAGAACTCTCCGCATGGCTAGTGTCCAACATTCCCCAGCTAGTAATAAGAAAGCCAGCATGGTGTAGTGGTTTTAAAGTTGGACTAGGACTTTGGGGGACCAAGGTATGAATTCCCAGTCATGAAATACACTGGGTGACCTTGGGCAAGTCACACTCTCTCAGCCTCAGAAGGCAATGACAAGCCCTGTTACCCAAAGAGGTGGGGATGCTTTAGGACCCCACTCATGATGTCAGACCTATATTATTATTTTGGGCAATTATGATTAGTTCAAACGGAAAGTTGTGAGAGGCAGGTAACTTCAGGATCTTTTCACCTATGCATACCAGGACTAACTTCAGAGAACTCCAGGTTAAAGTGAAATAAAGTGGTTTTTAATGGAAAATAACACAGAAAGCAATCACACATGCAACACACGCTCATAAGAACCATAAAAGGCTATTGAAGGGTTAAGGCAGAAAGATTGAAAAGAGGAATACATTTGGGAAATGGGACTATAGTTACCAGTCTCGAGAATAGTGAAGAATTCAGATGGAAGTCTGAGGGTGGCACTGGAAGCTTCGATCCAGGGGTGAACCGACAAGAGTGGATGTGTCTCATCCACAGTGGCACATCTTGCTATTGTTTGGGTCTCATTTTGTGTATACTATATTTTGTGTCCTGAAGGGGTATTTGGGCTAAGAACAAAGCTTTGGTAGGTTTCCCACTGTTTAAACAAAGGAAACCGAAACTCAGCTGATTGCTGTTAATGGCTGAGAGATAGGAATTGATGGGTTTATGACAATCTCACATTGTAAGGCAGGAGAAGGTGCCAAGGGATTTTTCTTGGGAATATGAGTTATGTAGGTCACTTGCTTGTTTAGGATGTGTGACTCACTGAAAAAGTCCCCCCAAGAAGGAATTAGTACATACCTCCTTAAAGCTGTTGTTTACTAGGGGCTCCGCTTAATCCTAGCTTGGGTGTGTTTGCTAAAATATTTCCAAGACACCTTCGCAGGTCCTTGCAACCTCCATCTGACCTCACTTTGGATCACCCCAGTCTACTAGACCCCTTGAAGTGCCCAATATTGCCAATTAGAAGATATTATAGGGAGGGGGTAGTAGGGTGTGGTAAACCCCTTTCTGAATAAATCTTGCCAGGAAAACCCCATGATAGGGTTGCCTTGGGATCACTACAAGTCAGAAATTAATTGAAAGCACACAGCAGCACCACCACCACCACCACATAGCAGTGCTAAGCTGATGGCCATGTTGGCTGGGAGATTATGGGAGTTGCAGCCTGAAAAAGAAATCTTTCCAATCTCCCATCAATAACAGACCTGGGAAGCTGCATTATACAGACTCAGGGTACTGGTCCATCTATCATGTTATCATTGATACTGACCAGCAGAGGCTCCTAAGAATTTAAAGGAGAACTCTTTCCTGTCCTATCAAGAGATACTAGGGACTGGGAACTTCTTCATGCAAAATGCAGTCTAGGACTGAGCTACAACCCTCCTTCCACTTGATGAGGTGGAGCTGGTCATTCTACTCCATCCCAGATAAATATCCTGTCCCTTCCCAGAGTGGTGTGTTGAACTCTCAGTAATTGTATTCACATAGTGTGTGACAAGCGAGGATGTTTCTTAGCTCATTCATGAACTCACCAACCTCAAATTGATGCACATAATTTCCCCTTCTGTTCAAGTGAGTCAGCCTACATACTCCATCTTAATTTCCTCTGGCAACCTTCCCATCTTTCATGTTTCTCTTGTTTTTAATTTGTAGTTCCACATTGGCAAATCTCTCCCTCTCTGTTTTCTCTATTGGCAATATTTACAATGACATGTCTTGAGAATTAAAATATTGGATTATACTCCAGACAATATTGGTGGGAGCTGAACATCCACAATACTGACTACATACTAGTGTTGGTGCTAGGAAGCCAGAGATCCACTTCAGATGAATCCAATACTCCAAATTTGATTTTCCTGTTGTTCAACAGCTTTTTGAGCCTCCCCTCCTCTTACAATGCAGCAGGAGGAACATCTTTTCTGAAGGTACACATCCAAAGCACCTTAGAGCACACAGAGTAGAGATACACAATTCCAGTGGTGTACACCAAACAGATTAGTGATGGTGATGTTTTTAGCTGGGGTTTTCCTGTCTTTAAACTGACCTATATTTTCAACACATTAGTTATTTGCAACAGGGCTATATACCCTTTTCAGCCCAAGGATCCAAAGCTGGGGTAAGCTGGTTGAGGAAGTCTGCATGCACTCAAGTGTAATCTTTACCATCTTTGACACTTTTGTACCAACCACATCAAGAACACCTGTAATCTATGTATGGAAGGGTATAATCTCAGGCAGAGAGAGATATAGTGCTAGAAGCTGAACATGCCAGGTAAGGCAAAGGTGCTTGATATCTGTGCAATGTTTCAGTCCTTCTCCCCTTCTTCAGGACCCAGGTTCAGTCTACCTTCTGCTCTGTTGGTGCTCCTGCTGAACTTTTGTTGATCCACAATTGAACAATTGCCATAAATGGTGTGGTTGTGGATGAAGAGACTGACCTGCTATGTGTTATTGAGACCCAGGTGGATGAACTGGGAGGGAGCGGAACTGTCCCAGATTTATCTACACAGCACCATTTTAGGTTGTAGGGCTGGACTTGGAGCTGCTATCATCCATAAGGACTCTATCTCTCTCAGAAGAAAACCCATGAACCCCACCATCAATTCTGAGGGTTTGTACTTTGTGCTAGGCCAGAGAATAGGCATGCTGCTGGTCTACTGCCCACTCCCCTGTCTAGCAGTCTTTCTGCTTGAACTTGCCAGGGTTAAAAACCCCAGAACTGTGGTTTTGGGGAACATCTGAGCTGTCCTAACTGGGCCTGCTTGGGATTTTATGGCTACCATGACAGCTGTGGGGCCATTTCAGCTCACAAATGTCCCAATTCATGTAGGACATACTTTGGATCTTTTTGTTTTTGGGCGGACAAAGCTCGATTTGGTTTTGCAGGCCCAGTTCAACAACCCCATTGCTCTATAAAATTAGTGGCATGCTTATATTACATCATACTAGTAGGTACAGTTGGTTTCAAATGCTGTTCTATGAGCATATGAATATTTTGAGGAGCTCCACTTCTACATTTGTAAAAGGTGCAATTTATCACTGTATCCTGCGTGTAACTTTGTGTGGTGTGTAATAACACCCACATTCATTCAGCTAAGAATGTTGCACTTCAATAAGCATGCTAGGAATGTAGGAGTTCAGGGGTAGGGGAGCAATTAAGACATAATTGATCTTTTTGTGATTGTGAAAAGATCTCAAATGCTACTTGGCATCTCTATTTACAGAAACCAATCAAGAAAATTCATACCTTTGAAAGAGCTTTGCTCTGTGCTTCAATTTAAATGTCTGGTTGCTCCCTTGGAAACATAATCTAACCTACTTCTTCATCTGATATTTTTGTGCTCAAGCCAAGATTAATATGTTTTTGTATATGTTCCTTCTGTCCTTCTGTATGATTTAACAGAAGGCATTTGCTGGTTGCAGGCATGCAGATAAATCATTTCTGAATGAGTTCTATGGCCCAGACTTGTTTTTCTATGCCCTTCAAGACCACACACCCTCTTAATTTCATTGAGTTCAGCCCAATTGGATTAGGAGCTCAGAGAGATGTGTGGATATAATCCCTGTATGAATGTGGTGAGGCAAATTAGAAGGTAGGTTAAGGTAGGCGCGGGGAGGGTCGTCCTTCCGTATGACCCTCCCCGCGCACTTCGGTCCTCTGGGAGGAATCTGTTACAGCCTATGAAAACAAGGCTGTCGGGAACGTCCCAGAGGGCCTTCTCCGCTGCTGCTCCCAGATTATGGAATGGCCTGCCGGACGAGATCCGTCTTATTAACACCTTAGACAGCTTTAAAAAAGCTGTCAAGACGGATCTTTTCCAGCAGGCCTTTCCTGAATAACTATCCCGGCCCAAGACTCGGCTGTCCTCCCTGAGCTGTAATCAGATTTAAAAAAAAACAAAACTATTGTATGTTTTAATCTTTTTCTAATTTATATATTTTTAATTTACTGTATGTTTTTAATCTTTTATAGTTTAATATTATTTTAAAGGGGGGTGGGCTAGGGTACTGGGACCATGGAGTTTTTATATTGTAAGCCGCCCCGATTGCGTTGCAGAGGGGCGGGATAGAAATAAAATTTTATTATTATTATTATTATTATTATTATTAACACAACTTCACCCACCCTGACTGAAATACCATGGGAGTTAGAGTAACAGACCCATAGGGTCTAGTCCCATTCCTATGACCACACTCCTGGAGAGTTATGCATGGCAGAAACAATTCTCTACCATCTACGTGTTCATACAGTTTGGGAAATGGTTTTCCATGCATGCTGATGTAATGGTATAGAATTTCCTCCATATCTGGAGGGACTCTGGCCATATTGTAGCCTCAGATGGATCAGCTTATCACATGTACACCACTACATGGAGAAAGTCGCTTCCCACACTGGAAATTGCAGACAGTGGGCAAGTGTCTCCTTTGTGGGTGTCAGCAGGGGTGTATGGTTGCTGCAGGGTGCAAGCCCCCCCCCCCGCATTCCTTCATTGCATTTTTTTAGGGGGGAAGTATTGTCTAATTTCTCTCAAATGATTATCTGAAGGTTATCTATTGAACTATCTAGGCCAAAAAAGAAAAAGAAAAGACTCTTCTCCCATCTAGCTGATCCTCTGCCCTGAAGGAACAAATGGCATCAACAATGGTGTGTAAAAATAAGAGTCCATCATGTCTTTTGAGACAATGGGGTGCAGTACAAAGTGACTTCAGCAAGCTGACATTCATACCAGAAACTGAGAGCATCCTACTTATTACTTGACAAGTGTGTGTGTGTTCATATAATATGAGTAATCATAATCTTTTCAATGCATGGGTGACACAAAGTTTTTTACATGGAAGCACCTTCTGTGTCAGGCAGTGTGTCATTTGACTGCAGATGGGTGAGAATTTCCTTGGTTTGTTTTTGATATGGACTCACCAACTTTTGCAAATTTCTTCAGAAACAGGATGGAAAGAACTTCAGGTTTAAAATATTAAAATGTAGAAGAAAGCAAAACTGAGAGATTAATCTGGGCAGAAGACTTTTGGTACTTAGCCCTTAACAAGGGCTTTGAATGGCTGTGTATTTAACCCTCTTTGTGGTGCTGATTTAGGGTTGCCATGGCTTTTTTCCTTAGCAGATCCTTAACAGCTATAAGAAAGGTACTCTTAACATCATCTTCAACAGGATGGGAGTAGTTGTACCTATTTAATATGGCTTACATAGTTGGGAGAGAATCTGGAAATGCCTTCACATGAGATTTTAAAATCTGAATGCAGGAGGAAGGAAAAATGACAAGTTTGTCCATCCTTACATTTGACACATTTTCCAGACAAATGTGAACAGAATTGGATATGTAGATGTTTCTGTAAATTCACAGAGTGGCTTATTCTAATTAGTTTCATCTAAATTCAGACCTGCTCAGCTTACTTTACTCCTCACCATCAGCATGTATTATGTTTTATGGTCCTGGTAATAGTGCCAGAATATAATGCAAATATCTCTAAGCACAAGACACAGGTATGGAGTAGTCTTTGTGCTCTTTCCACAGGTAACTTTTCTTTAGTCTATATGACTTTTATAACAGCTATCTTGATCTAGTGAAAAAGACAGACCCCTATCTTCCTTTTAGGAATTCTGAAAGGGACTGCACATCTTCAGTCCAAGGCTGCATTTACACGGAAGATTTTATTATGATAAATTGCGCTTTAGCGCTTTCCCGCATCAGTGGTGGGTAGTTTACACAGTATATGGAGGAAACAGCTATATTTTGTTGCTCTTTGATTTTTTTCCGCTTTGAGATTCACACAGTCAAATGTGGTGGGGGCGTGGCCAAGCATTGGAGAGGAGACAAAGGAATGCCATAGGAATGTCTGCCCTGGCCCCAACTCCTGCTTAACAGCTTGGAGGTAAAGAATGTCACCCTTTGCCTCCCCCCCCCCAGCTCCCTGCCCACAAATCAGACTCCAAACTGATCGTTTTTTCTTGCTTAACAGCTGATTGACAAAGGGGCCAGGTACAGGACAGAATAAAGTGGGCAAAATTCCGGATTTCCGTCCTTTCGGAACAGGGGTGAATAGTTCTTAAGATTTATGGCTAATTTGGATGAGTTTCGGCAGACAAAGGTGGGGGGGGGGAGATGGCCAGGCAGCTCTATCGTTATCATTAAACCCAGGTAGAAGAGGAGAGGAGGGTACCTTCGTCTGCAAAAAAGGAGGGAGACCATGGAGGAGATTAATAATTAAGTGGGAAGGAAAGCAGCCACACACACACACACACACACACACACACACACAAGCAGCTGGCTAGGATTCCTTTGCTCTGCAGTGCTTTTCCCATGCTAAAAGCAAGCCGGTTGGCGGGATGTTTAAAGCAAGCAAGGATTTTAAGATTTCCTGAGTCTCCCTCCTGGCTCCACATCTAGCCAGCCCACCCCTTCATCATAAGAACTAATCACAGTGCAGCTCTGCTGCAACTGTATCGGGAAGATTGCTGGTAATTCACACGGACTTGCCGTTCACACTAGCAATAATGCGCTAAGTCGAGCTACTTTTCAAATAAACCGGCAAAAGTAGCGACATCCCCTGTCACGCTACATTTGCGTATTTTGACTTCCCCCCTTCTGAATGAGGCGATACTGTGGATCGATCTGTGGGAACAATGAGCAATCTTAGCGGTATATTTAGGGGAATATTTGCCCGTGTAAACGCAGCCCAAGTCTCCACATTTAGGAGATTATGATGGTGATTGTGACACATGTATTAAGACAAAGGGCCTATAAGTAGGTTCTATTAAGAGAGAAGATAGGAGTTTTACACTTGCCCATAAGCCAGGTGTGGGAAGCCATTAAAAAGAACAATAAATATAAACAACACAAAAAATGAAAGGCCCTTTGCCCTGAAAACAGCCCTCCCTCCATCCCAACTGCCATTGCCCTGGCCAAGGAGGGAGAGAAGAGAATGCCAGACTTAATCCCTTCCCCTATTGCCATCCCCTTTCCTTTTGTATCCTGTCTTCATTAGATTGTAAGCTTGAAGGCAGAGAACTGTTTTGTTGTTCTTTTTCTTGTAAAGCCCCATGCACATTGATGGTGCTGTAGAAATAAAAGATGATGATGATGATGATGATGACTACAACAACAACCAGCTGCCTCTGAAAGGACAGCAAAGACACTGGTCTACCCTCTCTGGGAAGGGAGTTCCAGAGCTGGGAGCAGCCACTAAGAAGGCCCTCTCCTGTGTTCCCACCAGATGTAGCTGTGAGGGTGGTGGAACAGAGATAGCCCTCATAATGTCTCAGCAAACAATCAGTCCAGACCTCTGGCAAAAGCAATCTGAAGATGGACGGGGGAAAGGAAGAGCAGAGTGGCAAAGATGGGTCTACCACCTTTTGGTTGGGACCCTGCCACTGCTGTCTTAGATCCCAAATGCTACTGTCCCCAAAAATTATATCTTCCGGAATCCAGCCCTTCAGTGAAAATAGAAGTTCCCCATTTGTGAAGAAAGAAGCTAGGCAAGCCTGATTGGTACCAAACAATCATAGCTCAGAGAATTCTGTGAAGGGGGACCTACAGGGGAAAAAGGATAAAAAACTGAGGCTTGTCTCTGACGGAAGGCAGATGGGGGGGGGGGAAATGGCATAGTGATAGGGAAAGACTGTAATAGAGAGGATAATCAGCCAAGGAGAAGAAGTCAATATGGTTTTGGAGAACTGTGAATGATTAAATAGCCCAGAAGTTAATGTGAGATTTAATTGTGTATTAATAAACTTTGACTTTCTTTTTCTTTTTTTACAACTGTGACTGGCTATTCCTATTAAGTTTTGATAGAGACTCTGGTCATGCTTACCACAGTAAAGCCCACTGAACAATATATGCACTGGCCTAAAGAGGGATCACCTTGAGGCCAAAGTACTTGGTACAGAGGAAGTGGATCTTGAGGGGGAAAGGGGCAAAGTGAGTGAAAGGAGCCTAAGGGTTTGGGACTGTGGGCCAGCCTGGAAAGGGGTTTCGTCACACCACCTTTGCTATAAACTGGGCTGCAGCACTTTGGAGGGTCTAGTGTGGTCCTTAGGACCCCCACTGATCCCTAAAAAGCCCTGGTACCCCCTCACAAAACATTTTCAGATGTGGAAAGGCTATTTTTAATTGCGAAAAAAACCCATTTAAATTATGCAAAACTCCTTTGGGGGGCTGTTATGTTCAGGTGACTCCCCAGCCCAAAACAGCCAAAGAAAATCTCCAGGAGCCCAAAATGTGGTCAGAAGTGGCCTGTTACCACTTCTGTTTGTCTAATATGGGAGTCATAACAATAATCTGCAGTCCTCTGGAGGAGCTGAAAATGGAGTGATGTGGCCCTCCAGCCTTCAAAATAAGCCAATCCATATGCAATAGGATGTTCATAAATATCCCAATAATTACAGCATATCAGGCAATGAATGACTGAAGACAATTGTACAATTGTGCTTTTGAGGCACCTGTTCTGGCAAATTGATGGGTGGGGGGAAGTCTACGGTTATATGGTTTAATCTGATGCCTCACTGATATATCTAGAATTGCTTGGTCCTGAGACAGTGTAGAATCTATACCTTTAAATGCACTGAAACACTAACCAAGTCTGCAACTGATCTGCCCTCAACTCATTAGTTGCACTACAGTACTAGTCCTCTCACCCATTCTCTTCTGTTGCACCCAGCTCATAGTTTCTTTCACCAAAGGAAGGAGAAAGGCACTGAGGACTAGTAGACAAATGGGACAGGAGATATAGTAGCTACAGCTTTCTCAGTGATTTAAATTTAAAGACATTAGTTTCATTTTAGTTCCAGATTATGGCAGTTAATATATAGCCATAATTTGGAAATGGGACATAAATTATTGATCAGGTTAATTAGGATAACTTCTTCAGCACATTTCTGAGAGAGCTTCTTGTTCCTGCAAATGAGCAAGTTGGTTGCCCTCACAAACTCCATTTCTTGCATAGAGAGTAAATCGGAGTACAGTACATTAGATCTTGGGCACAGGCCAAAGTTCTCTGGACATACAAGGGCTTGCTGTTCTCTCTCTTGAAGCGAAACAAAATCTCATGGAGCAATTCTGTACTCACAGAAGAGTGGGGAAGCCCCTATGGATGCAGTGTTGTATATTTGTTGATAACGGCTAGATCACAGGATTATCTTTTCAAACTTTGACTATGGCTATTATGTGACCTAATATATAAACAGTGTACCATATCATGGTTATTTTTAGAGCTTGGAAAAGTTACTTTTTAGATCACAACTCCCAGAATCCAACAGACAGTCCAAAACTAAACTTTCCAAACTTTGTTTTGTACCAACCTGGCTTCTAAGAACATCGCTCAACATTCTGTTTCCAAAAATGATTACCGTAATCAAATGCTTCTGGGAAACCTACAAGCAGGGCACTGGAGTACTAGCCCTCACTTGTTGTTCCATCATAATTGGTGTTCAAAAGGCACACTGCCTCTGAATCTAAAAGTTCCATCTATAACACTGTGACCACTGTTTAACAATAGTCTTTTCTCTGTTACTTTATGTTGAACTTGGAGTGTGCACATAGTAATCATTCATGATAAGTAGCACTGATAACTTTGCCACCATGGATTTATCCAACCCTTCTTTAAAGCCATAACCACATTTAATAGCTGTAATTCCACAGACTATCTGTTGCATGCAGAAGTATTTCCTTTGATGTGTCCTTGAGCCTCTAGGTTTAGTGGCAGTTTTGCTGGATGATTAATTTTTAGTGTGACATACCTTTGCAGACAGTCAGCCTGATGTAGTGGTTTGAGTGATGGGCTAGGACTCTGGGAGACTAGGGTTCAAATCCCCATTCAGCCATGGAAACCCACCTTGGGCAAATTACATTTTCTCAGCCTCAGAGGATGGCAAAGGCAAACAACTTCTGAAAAAATATTGCCAAGAAAACCCTATGATAGGTTTGTCTTGGGGTTGCCATGTCAGAAACCACTCGAGAACACACAACTCCTTTGAACCTTGTTGTGAATCCTGCCTGTTTCCCACCAAAATGTAAAATGGCAATCCTATATTTTGTCAAGGCAGTTACAGAGTTAAGACAAAATTGGGGTTCTAGTTCTGATGTTCCTGTTCCTTGGCTAGAATATGGCATACAATGGCTTTGTAAACATTCCTATAATTGGTTGGCAAATACCATGCTCAGTTTCAATCTGGAAAGTAGGTTTCAGTACTTAGAAGTTATTTGAAAAAAATTTGTAACTTCCAGCACTCCCAGTGCTATCCCAATGAAGCATCAATTTGACCTCCTTTCCTGCCTATCCAGACCTAGCAGCCTCTCCTTAAAAGAATATTTACAGTTGTCCCTCCATATCCACGGATTTGGTATCCACGGATTTAAGTATTCACGGCTTGGAAATATTCTTTAAAAAATAATAATCCAAAAACCAAGCCTTGATTTTGCCATCTTATATACGGGACACAATTTTGCTATGCCATTGCATATAAAGGGATCGTTCAGGAGGGCAAATGAGTTAGGACATGGCAGAATTTGTTGCTATACTTACCACTTTCTTTTGCTCCCAATCCAAATGATGTTTCGTTAATCATGCAATCTTTTTGGCTATTTACCCTCCTTTTCTGAGGTATTTGTTTCCCAAAGGGTCAATTTAAAAAAAGGTATTATTTTCAGATGCACTTCTAATATGGATTGTGATGGTGTAAGTGGGTGTTCCTAATGTTCTCAACTCTCTCTTAGTCTCCCCCATGTATTTCCTTTTCACAATGCCCATTTACAATTTTTATTTATTTTTCAAATAATTTTATAAATAAACTGCTAAAATGCTTTAGAAGTTTGGTGAGATAAGTTCTTCACCCTTGACACAATTATTTGCACTCCCAGGCACACTTCTCTTGAGTGGGAGAAGTAAAAAGAGGTGGATGGCACCTCCTTTTGAAACCAGTGTGTGTGTGTGTACACAATCCCCTCTCCAGCTTACAATGCTTTTTTAAATGTTTACTTATTTTTTTAAAATAACTTTAGAGCTAAAGTACAATATTTATAATTCAAAATGTTTGGAAGAATGCAGAGAGTCCACCTCTTCTGAGACCACCACCCGCATTCACATTTTCTAGATCCAGAGCACCAACATACATAGTAATATCATAAAATGTACTATAGGTTCTTCCCTAAGAGTGAGTTTCATTAGGTTGGAGCAGAATGTTAAAAATAAAAATAAACAGGGTTTTTTTGTAAGTTAAGTGAGGCTAAAATTAGCACTGTTAGATGGTGGAAAAGATTTCTAGAATATCCACAAGAAAACAAAGGTTATCAGGTGTAAGGGTCATGTTGACTACACAAAAATTACCTAATCAGATGTGGACAGCTGGACATCCAACAGAAAATCTGCAGTTTCTACAGATGAGCTGTTTCATTAGAACCAGAGGAAGAATGTAAAAGTAATGATGTTGAATGAAACTTGGACAATTGTGTGTTTGTATATGTATAGTGTGTGTGTATATATGTATGTGGGGTTGTTACACACACACACACACACACACACACTTGTCCCTTCATATTCGCTGGTGTTTGGTTCCAGGACCCCCTGTGGATATCAAAATCTGTGAATACTCAAGTCCCATTATATGCAATGGCATAGCAAAACAGTGTCCCTTATATAACATGCAAAATCAAGCTTTGCTTTTTGGATTATTATTTTTTAAAGAATATTTTCAAGCCGTGAATACTTAAACCCGTGGATACGGAGGGACAACTGTATATATGTAGGTATACACACACAAACATACATAGAATGTGTGTGTTTTATAATGAAAATTCAAACCACAAAGTGAACAACTTTTGGACATTTGTATTGTGCTTTTGTTCTGTCCTGTTTATAATGTTCTATTTTTATATTTATTTTTGAAAAATTGGAAACAATGTTGTGTAGACAATGGCTGTGTAAATGTTTGGTTGTGGTGCAACTATTTTGGCCTAACAAATAAAACTGAATTTATGTTCTGCATATCTTCTGCTGTATCAGACAAACTACTCTGATAAAAATACAGTATTGTTAAAAGAAAAAACATTATAGAAGATGAAGTTTGTCACACACAATTGATCCTACGCCTCAGGAGCCTGAAGTTTAAATCACTGCTATCTCTGGCTTTTCTTCACAAACGAAGATTCAGGAAGGACTCATCCCACGCTTTCTGCAAGCGCGCTGATGACTAAAAAGGCCAATCCGAGATAAACAAGTCCGGTTGCAAAAAGCACAGCAGAAGGTCTCCTTGGGTGATGTTTTTGGGTTGTGATTCTTTCTGCGTTGTCATTTCTCTTCAAGACTTGTTCAGCGTGAGTTCTCAAATAAGGCTGCAGCATTGTGGATAGTGCGTCTCCATGCCTCCCGATGTGAGGCCAGGGCTGACCACTGTTGGTGATCAATTTGGCCGAGCCTGAGATGTTGTTTTAAACATAACCACCAGCATGCTGTGCTTTAAAATCCACCCGCACTCGTGGTATTAATGGCATGGTGCCATTCATTTAGTTGGTTTTATAGCAGTTTTTTAAAAATCTTCTTTAAATCACTGCTATAAAACCAACTAAATGAATGGCACCATGCCATTAATACCACGAGTGTGGGTAGATTTTAAAGCACAGCATGCTGGTGGTTATGTTTATGATAGCTTGACAGATGCTCTAGCTTGTGAATTGAGAACTAGCAAAATGAAACCATCAGAGGAAGCCAGAAGAGAAATTACAAGGCAGTGATAATAAGACAAAAAAAGAGATAAGATTGCAATGCTGTATATGGTACATTGATACTGGACTACAGTTTTGAAATGTAGGCTTTATGAGAAAGAAGGTCCTATATAAATTAAAGCCATATAATCGTAAATTCGTTATTATAAGTAGGAACTGTGACAAAATGTTGCACCATGAAGTGCTTATGCCCAAGCACCGTTCCTGTTTTCCATCCCATCCCCCACCATTTCACACCCAGTTCTCTTTATACTCTTGTGATTTCTTTTTGCTCTCTCAGGTCTTCTACTTCCCACTTCTAAATATTTTTGTACTTCTGCACATTTTGGCTTTCTACCAAGCAAGCTGTTACCTTGCTCTTGTGCTTGGAGAGTGGCATTTTGGTTACATAAGGAAAAACACTTGGGAGAACTGAGCTTGTTAACAATACAGATGATGACATCTGGTTTAGTCAGATATTAAGCTAGAAAGTTAAGTATTAATTTTCTATCTATTAAATAGATTGTCAGCACAATTCAAATGTACAGTTTAACAGTAATACAGAGTACAACTGCATGGGTTCTAAAACAACTTGAAGCAAGGAACACAGTGGTGATAAACATCATGACTACAGTTTATGATGATCATAAAAACAAGATAAATTTGTGCCACTGTATCAAACTGCACATTTGTCAAAGAAACAGCCTTTCAAATAATTCCTTTAAATAGTTCCTGACTCTCTCTCAAAAAAAGCTAGACTTATAGCTGGCATGAAGAGATAGGAATGTCCATGTTTCAAGGATGAACTTAATGACCCTTTTAGGAAAAAAGCCCAAGGGAAGTGGTGAGTGTTCACAAAGGACTCAACTGAGATGTGTAAAGGGAATGGGACACACCTGAGGGAGCATATCTGAATAAGTAATCTCTCTCTCTGGCTTTTCTTCCCAAACGAAGATTCAGGAAGGACTCATCCCGCGCTTTCTGCAAGCATGCTGATGACTAAAAAGGCCAATCTGAGATAAGTCCGGTTGCAGAAAGCACAGCAGAGGGTCTCCTTGGGTGATGTTTCCAGGTTGTGATTCTTTCTGCGTTGTCGTTTCTCTTCAAGACTTGTTCGTCGTGAGTTCTCAAATAAGGCTGCAGCACTGTGGATAGTGCATAACCATGCCTCCCGATGTGAGGCCAGCATAGATATAAAGGAAGCCTTGCTTAGGTTCAGCACTATAAAGCCTAAAAGAATGATTTAGAAGACACTGCTTTCCATGAACATTCCATTAATGCTTTCAACAATTTTGGATGGCCGATTAGCTAAACTCCCGCATCATTTACATTATTGTTGCTGTATGAAGTTGAAGACCTTCCACATTATTTGTTTAATTGTCCTCTGTCAAGGGAAATTAGAAAAAAAATACCTCGTGGAGTAGTTATCTATTAAAAGCCTTTGGTTCATCTGCCAAAAATTAGAATTTTTGCTTTCTAATAAAAAAGATTATAGTATTAATAGAAGAGCTGCAGCTTTTTAAATGGCGTTAGCTAAAGCTCGTGCAAGTTGTTATAACTTGCATTCCCAAAAAGTTTGAAGTTCTGATGCCCCTATGGTTTTCTCTCTCTCTCTCTCTGGCTTTTCTTCACAAATGAAGATTCAGGAAGGACTCATCCCGTGCTTTCTGCAAGCGCGCTGATGTCTGAAAAGGCCAATCTGAGATAAACAAGTCCAGTTGCAGAAAGCACAGCAGAGGGTCTCCTTGGGTGATGTTTCCGAGCTGTGATTCTTTCTGCGTTGTCGTTTCTCTTCAAGACTTGTTCGGCGTGAGTTCTCAAATAAGGATGCAGCATTGTGGATAGTGCGTCTCCATGCCTCCTGATGTGAAGCCAGGGCAGACCATTGTTGGTGATCAATTTGGCCAAGCCTGAGATGTTGTTTCAGGGAATCCTTGTATCACTTTTTTGGAGCGCCCCTCTTATGCTGACTCATGGCAAGTTCACCGTAGAGTACTATTTTTGGGAGGTGATGGTCCTCCATCCTAGAAACGTGCCCTGCCCAGCACAGCTATGTTCTCAATATCATGGCTTCAATGTTGGTGATCCCTGCTTGCTCAAGGACAGCAACACTCATCACATAGTCAGTCCAGTGTATATTTAGGATTGTATGTATACAGCAATGATGAAAATGTTTGAGGAGTCGTAAGTGTTGGCAATAGGTGACCCATGTTTCAGGCCCATAACCCTATGGTTTTATCTTATATATTAATTTATACGAGCAATATTAGTAATATTAGAAATTGTGTTGGAAATTTTGAAATTGTATATCTTATATTTTTATTTTGTCATGTGATATTTGTTTTATATTGTGATGACTTATGGTTTTAAGCAATTAAATTTGGAATTGATCACTTAGAGAAATAATGTCAATATTTTATTCAAGTGTAAAAACCAAGTCTTGATCACAATTATTTCCACAAAACTTTATACTTAAAATGAACTATTAGAGATATGCATTGTGAGTGGTTCATATATGGTATCATATGGTTCTGGTGATGTATGAGTTGAATGTGGTTTGAGGTTGGAGGCATACTCTGCATGTGTGGGTTGTCACTGTGGTTGCAGGCTGTGTGATGTGTGTTTGTGGCTGCTACAGGGCCAATTCGAACACCGGGACCTGAAATAAAATGTAATGCACAGTATTTCTGCTGACTATTCCTAATAGCTGGCCATTCTCCTGACCCAGTTAGTTGGCCATTCTCTCCTCCATGATACAGCTTTCTAGTTCATAGAGTTACCCCCCCCCCCAAAGGCTCTCAGAGCCCCTTACAAATTGTTAATCTGACAGTTCCCTGCCCTCAGGTTTACAATCTAAATAAGACAGGATCCACAAGGAAAAGGGCATGGTAGTGGGAAGGGGTTTAAGTCCCGCAAATACAGCAGGTTCTTCTCTCCCTCGGAGGCCACAGCAGCTGCTTCTGGGTTGAGGCATAATGGAGTTGTGCTTGCCTATTCTTTTCTCCCTCCTAACCCAGGGCAATAGCAGTTGGGATAGAGGGACGGCCTTTTTTCTGCTTCTGGTTATAGGCATGATGGAAGTTTCCTTCCCACAAAGTATTCCATCCCTAAGTCTATCAACCACCATCCTACAGCTAAACATTGAGCATGCTCAGTCTTTATTGGGTTGCTTTTAGGATCTACCTCTTTAGATTTTCTTTTTTCTAATTTCTGAATACACTCCAGTTCACAAAAGCCTGTTAAGACTGCTCTCTAGTGCCTGGGTTTGTTTTGGCTACACAAGCAACACCACTCTCAGTCTCAACTGAGGAAATGGAGGACATATTCAACTGCAAAAACAAGCTGGAATTCAAGCTAAGCAGTGATAAGGCAATATTCAGTGTTTACAACATACTTATTCTTTCTTGGGAAAAAAGTAATTTGTTACTTATTTTTTTTAAAAAAACAACTTGTTGCCCTTATTTGCTATTTGGAGAGTGGAGCCATGATTAATTAGTTGCTTCTAAATTATTTTTGGATTTTTAAAGAACTACACTTTAAAAAAAATCAAAATGACACCAAGAGCTATGTCTGATGATCAGTGAATACATGATTCTTACACTAAAAAATAACGATGTTACCACTTGTTAGTTTCTGAAATACAGGTTGCCCCCACCCCCCATATCCATGGGAGAATAGCAAACTTTATCAAAATAAAGGTCTTCTGGTACAAACATACCATAGAGTTGCATCGGAAGACCTAGCGATTCCTAGAGAGGACACTCCTCTAGGCATTTTGCAGCACCACTCCATGGTATGTGTCCCTATTTTTTCAGCTCTGAATAACTGATACCACGGATATTGGTTCCATGGATACAGGGGTAGGGCAACCTGTAAATAATGTTTAAATGACCTTGGAACTCCTCTGCCTGTTGCATGCCAGTGCTCTTCTGTGTCTTCTATTTTCCTCAGTCTTCAGTTTGAAATACAAAACATGCTTTGTGTTCATCTGTAGCCACAATTAATCTTCTGGTTAGATGTGCTGCTTTAGCAGATATTTTATTTAAGCCCAACTGTATGCCTCTTTAAACAAAAGTAATTCTGACTATAGTTCCTCACAAAGTGAGCAGGAGATACAAGACCACCATTTGGGGCTGATGTTTGAGTACAAGCAAGCATACATTAGATTGTGAATCCAGTTTTACTTTTAGTAAAGAATTAAAAAAAATGTTTTCCAAAATACCTTAAATTTACCCGCAGCACAAACAGCATGCAAATAAATGGGTCCTAGAGTAAATGAAGCCTGAACTCTCCCTAGAATTCAAGATGACTAAACTGAGACTGTTGTACTTTGGACATATCATGAGAAGACGTGACTCACTAAAAAAGACAATAATGCTTGTTAAGACAGAAGGCATTAGGAAAAGAGGAAGACCGCATTATGGGCAGATAAGTCTGGATTCAAGGAAGTCATGGCTTGTGCCCTGAGTTTGCAAGAGCTGAGTAGGGCTGTGATAACAGGGTGGCTTATAGGTCTCTCATTTATAGGGTCACCATAAATCCAAGTTGACTTGACAGCAGTTAACAACAGCCTTCCTGTTTGGTTTGTCCTCTTTCGTTCTTTAGTTCTAACCTTTTAATTTTTTCTTGCCAAATTTTGGATTTTATTAATTTGTATTTTTGATGTATTTGATTTTGATGTTTAACTTTTTTTGGTATTTTGCAAAGTACAATGCCTTAAGCATTTCCATTTTGTGGGTGGAAAACTAGCAACCAAGTCAAATTTGAGAAGGTGAGAAACCCAAACCAAAAAATGATTATCCAAACTAAGATGCCTGAATGCAAACACACAAAGCAGCACACTATGTTAAAGGAAAAGAGGGAGGGAAATGCATTCCTGTTGGCATGGTAGTGAGCTGTGCTATTGCTGTGCACAGGCACTAGCTATGCAGCCTGGCTTTGTTTTGAACTCCCCTGTTCTCTTGACCTTTGCAGGCAAGACAAGCAAGTTTTTTTGCACATAAGTAATTTAATACTTTGTTACTTTTTAAGTGGTTTTTCGTACAGTCCAGCAATTTTTCCCATAGGAGCAAATCACTATATAAGTTTAAAGAGGTGAGTTATGGTTGATGGGGGGGTGGGAAGGAATGGTGTTTCTTTCTCATTGCTATAACTGCTGACCCTTTAATCTGATGTAGATTAAGGTCTCATATACACAAGGGGGGAAAATACAATCTCCTCCGAAGAAGCAGCCATTCGGAGCACTGCGACCTGTTTTAACGGTAAAAAGAGCCTCCCTAAACTTTGCATGTTCCCTAGCCAAGATGGTGGCTGCGAGTAATTTACTTGCACATTTAAATCTGCTGCCAATTAAAAAAAATAAGATTACCATGGTGCGCACATGCGATATTTGTACATTAGGGCCCCCATATTTGCTGGGGATTGGTTCTTGGGGGGGGGTCCTGTGGATGCGGAAAACCATGGATAATAGTGAATGCCACTGAAAATAATGGGACTTCCGGTTTAAAATATCATAGAGTTGCATTGGAGGACCTAGAAAATGGCTAGAGAGGACACATTTTCTAGGAAAACTCTATCGTAGGTGTGCTGTTTTGTGTCCTGTGGATAATTGAATCAGTGGATAATGAATCAGTGGATAGGGGGGTCATACTGTATGTACAAAAAGAAAATAAAGAGAGTAAAACATTGTCATTTTATCTCCTTACCGATCTCTCTCTTAGCTGAAAATCCAACATGGCAGCAGTAGGCGCTTTCCCTGTTTGCTAGCCTCACCCCCATGCTCATCCAGCCAATCAGATTACACTGCCTGGTCGCAGCAACATGAATGCGACTGTTTTAACGATCACACATTTGCATGCCCTATGGAGCTTTTTAAAAACTCAGAGAAAAGCTCTGAAGGCTTCTCTGGAGGAGTTTAAGGTGGTTTTGGCTCCCCTTCTTCTGAATGAGCCATACTGATGCAAATGTCCATTTGGACAGATCGCTTTCCATACAATTGCCCTTTGGATTATTTTCACCATTTGGACAGGCCCTAAATGTCCTTCTCATGCTGGACACATCATGTGTTTTGAACACTTATCACACTTCAGTCTGTTGGTTTTCTTTCCTATTCACAATCTCACAGGGTCATTTATATCTCATGCTTGCATGTAATCCTGCAAAAATTATACAAAACAGATTTGACAATAATCCTGTGCATGTTGACAGCAAAACTGTGGAGTGGCTGGTCCAACACTAAGGCTTCTACCAAACTTCCTGTGCATGAAGTCCCAGCGACAAGATAAGCAGGAGTGCAGTATCAACCTTGTGAAAAGGCCTCTCTTGCCCAAGTTCACAAATGGAGACACCTCACAAAGCAATTTAATAGGAATCCACACATCACAAATAATCCAGTTTGAAACTGGATTATTTGCCATGGCTCCTTCCTATGGAATGCTGGAATTTGTAGTTTTGCAAGGTCTTTAGCCTTCTCTGCCAAAAGAGCACTGGTGCCTCATCAAACTACAAATCCCAGGATCCCATAGGAAGGAGCCATGGCAAATAACCCAGTTTCAAACTGGATTGTTTGTGCAGCGTAGATGCACCCTTATAACAAACTCAACGCTAAAACTCCATTTCATGCATATTACAGTCAACCACTGCAGCCACACCCTTTCAAATAAGAGTTGTAGCTCCTTCCTAAAGGGAAGGTGATCCAATCCTTCCTCAGTCAAGCATATCCAGGCTAGTAAAGGGCTTTTCTACACACTGTTGTTGGAGGCCAGGTTCCTTCACAAAGGGAACCAACCAGAGAGTCAAGAGACCAAGGGCACCCCGTCCTTAGTAATAAACAAAAATAGGAAAACCATCATTGGGGAAAATTTTGGCTGTGGTTTAATGAGACAACCCCAGCAATAACTTAAGGGATATCTTTAAATAAAGATTTTATTATTACTTTTATTAATTTTTTCTTTTCCAAATATGTATAATTGTAATGTATAACTTCTAATTTTAGTATAAAGGTGTAAATATAATGTTAATTGGAAAAAGAGTGGTTAGTGTGTTTAGATTAAGAGGAAAAATGTGAAGTCAAAGGCTTTCTCTGCCAGAATCCATAGATTTTCCTTGGGTTTTTTCCAGGCTGTGAGGCCGTGTTCTGGAATAGTTTCTTTCTGACATTTCTCCTGCATCTGTGGCTGGCATCTTCAGAGAATGGTTGGGTAGGAGTGTGTGTGGAGCTTATATACTGTGAACCCCTCTTGCGGAGTATATGTAAATTTGTGTATTTGAATGGTTAGTTTCTGGGTGTAGATATGCAAGGAGGATTAGTGTCTGCTTGACTAATGGTTGGTTGATGGGCCATTATCTGCTGGAAATCCCCTTGTCCCTGGGTGGAATTTTGCATTATTGTTACAGCCTTTTGAGGGTCGGGTGTATTTTTCAGTAGAATGGTCTTATTTCAATAACAAAATTCCTAATCCCCAACTGTCTACATAGCCAACTCCCTCAAGCTCCAGTTTGCAAGAGATGCTCAAATGTGTCTTTGAGGGAACAACCCACGATGGGGCACCGAGAGCAGTTCGGAGCATCGACCCACTTTTTCTCCCCTCACTCCTGAGAGAGGGGCTAAGAGGGAGTTGGGTTTCAGAAGCCCACTTGGCCCGAGTTTATCCTCCCTCAGCAGCCAAGCCAAGTCAACCCCTGTGGGCGGCCGCCTCTCCCAAGATGGCGCCGGCCCCTCCTCCTGCTGCTGTGGTTTTCTCTTGGGAAATTGAGTGGGGCGGGATGCCATCGAGGCTCGTCCTCCTCCTCCTCCTCCGGGGGCTGGAGGCTGGCCCAGGTTGTTCTCTATGTGTGTATGTGTGAATATGTGCGAGCGGGCGGGGCAGCGGGACTAGCAACGGCGGTGGCGGCGGCAGTCGGAGGAGCAAAAGTAAGCCCGGCGCTGGGAAGAGGAGCCAGGGAGGCGCGCTTCGGTCCCCCCGTAAGCAGCCGTGGAGCTTCGGGCTGAGGCGGGCAGGGAGGACTCGGGCACCCCAAAGGCGGGAAGGTTTCGGTGGCGGCGAAGGAGTAAACTTTCCCTCACGGTCCCTGGTGAATTCGCGGCCATGTTGGGATCCCGTCGTCGGTTGCGGGGGAAGAAAACTCCCCGGCCGTGAAAGAAAGGACGAGAGAAAGCAGAAAGGGAGCCGGAGGGAGGCATATTGATTTGCTTCCCTCTGTACTTAGTGGGCGAGAGGAGGCATGTTTAGGTTGACTAGGCATGAAGGCGGTTCATGTTTCGAGCCCGACGTTTCAGTCTGTTTTTAAAGTCGACAGATACAGTTTAGACGCCAATGGACATTTTTGGCTTTAGTTAGGAGGACGGTGGGGCTCAGGAGATGTATAAAGGGGGCAGGACGTGGCTTTTGAGACCTTCCCTTCACTGACACTTCAGTATAGGATAGTGGTTTTAACCTGGGGTCTGGGGATACACCCTCACCCAAAGGTCCTCGATATCCTCACAGGGGGTCCACGAAGGCTTGAAAAGTTACATGGCCCACTATCTCCCTGCATTGGAGTGGCCAAGTGACAGGATCGAAGGCAAAGGATGGCTGGCTGGCTTGGCCTGCGCATTGCCATTCAATCCACTCCAGCTACAAACTTGCAGGAAGAACCAGAAGTCTTCCCTCCCCCCCCCAGTGCCTCTGAGGGAAGGTTTAATAGATGGTTTAATTGTATTGATGATGATGATGATAACAATAATACATCAGGTATTATTATTGTTGTTGTTATTTTAAGAGGTTGCTAGGGGCTCCCCAAGATATCAAGATTGTATCCGGTTTGTGAGTACCTGGCTTGTGGGGGCAATTAGCTTAATTAATTAATTAATTAATCAATCAATATTGGAAGCTGCTTAATGCAGTGTAGATGTGTAAACTGCTATTGCTTAAAACAATTTGTAAGCTGCTTTGATAGCCTTGTGGCTAAAGAGCAGGGTATAAATAACTAAAATAACTAAAATAAAATAATAATAAGATTGTGAAAAATATTTTTATTTACAGTATTTATTTTAGGTATTTATAACCCGCTCTTCAGCCACAAAGAGCGGCTTACAAATGGTTAGGCGATTGCACATTACATATCTGCAGCACATTAAGTGGTCTCCAGTGTGTAGCTAATTGCCCCTACAAGTCCCCCCAATAAACTTTTTTTTTTTTTATTGAGCTGTAGATCTAATAATTTTTTGGCAGGGGTTCCCTGAGACCTGAACATGGTTTCAAGGGTTCTTCCACCAGGGTAAAAAGGTTGAGAAAGGCTGCTAGTGTCCAGCATCTGTCTGCCCTTCACCTTAGCAGGAGGTGTAGGGTGCCTGCTTCAGGATGTATGTGGGGGGCATGGCTACAGCAAACAGCCTTCCTGCTCAATTTCCCCCTCCTCTGCCCCCCACCAGCTTTTCTTTTTATTTTAGCACTAGGACAGAAATCTTGTTAGCTTGATTGTAGGGTCTTGGGGGAGGAAGTAAAAGTGCCAGTCTTCCCCCCCTTTTCGTTTTCTCCAAAGAAAGTGCGCATGTACTGTATCACCTTTCGCTCTTTGGTGAGCGAGTTTTCATGGTGGTTTGTGAGTGTTTTGCCTCAGAAGGCTAGGAACTTCCTGTGCCTGTCAACAAGGTTAGCTAAGCAAGTGGATTCCGGTTTGAAGGAAGTTAGCTGCTCTCTTCTATGTGTAATTTCTTGGGCCTGGCTGAAATGCTGGTCACACCCTTGCTTTTTCTTTTAAAGATCTTGCCTACATCCTCTTCGTAGTGAGTAGAAAAGTGAGCAGTAAACACTTTTCATAAGAAAGGGTCTTTCTTTTTCGGTCTTGTTGTATACCTTCAAGTTGTTTCTGACTTATGGCAACAGTAAGGTGAATCTATCATAGGGTTTTGTTCACAAGATTTATTCAGCAGGGGCTTGCCTTCGCCTTCCTCTGAGGCTGAGAGACTGTGACTTGCCCAAGATCACACCCAGTGGGTTTCAATTGCTGAGGGGGGATTTGAATCCTGGTCTACAGAGTCATAGTAGTCCAATGCTCAGACCACTACACCATGCTGTCTTTCCTATCTGCAATTGGAATTTTGTTTGCTTATGAATTTAGGAGAGTCGTGCCTGCTAAAACAGCACTTAGAGTAGTTAATTAAGTTAATGTACAAATACATATTATTAATGCAGTCATGCTAGGAGTGTTAAAAGTATGGGTAATTGGGTCAGATTTAATAAGAAGGGGTGTTCCTTTTTAGCTCTTACTATCTATATTTGGAATTTTATTTGCTTATTAATTTAGGAGAGTCATACCTTGCTATCTGCTAAAACAGAGCCTTAAAGTAATTCATGAAAAAAAGTAGTTAGTATTATTAACCAAGTCACACTAGGAGCAAAACCACACTGTTAAAAACTACAGGCAAATGGGTTAGATTTTGTGTCATGTCTAAAATGTAGTAATGGATGTATGTTCACTTTAAGAGATCTCTTCTGAGAAACTTAACTGTTCAGACTTTTTGAGTTTTATGTTTTGTTAGTACACAACAATAATCTGTTTGTTTGCTATTGTAGTTTTTAAAATTGTCATAAATTGGTCAGTCAGTTTCTGCTTCCTGTAATGTGAGCATCTGATTCTTTTAAAATTTTAGCTTGGCCAGTAAATCATTTCTTTTTCTGTATTTACATATGAGCCTTCATTTAAAAAAAAAATTAGAAGTACTTTGCAATGCATTTGTATACACATATGCATACAAACATAAATATATTACTGTACTTTTTGATACCAGTGCTAAAACATCAACTCAGACTTACTCCATTCTAACTCTATTTAAATTATGTTGTGGCATGAGAAATAATGAGTGTTCCTAGTTTGGGTGTTTCCAAATGGGTTCTCTCCACAAAAAGTGTAGCAGATCAAAGAGCAAAACAGGAAGAATTGCCTGAAAGAGAAACCATCTTTAGTTGTTACCTCTGTTGATCCTGCTAGTGTATGTATATTATACTGTAATTATAGGGAGGCTTTGCTATTGGACATAGATATCTTGAAGTTTACAGTATTTGCTTCTCAAAAATAGCTTCTGGTCTTTTCCCACTAGGTGTTGTGAAGATGATTATAAAATAATAGCTTAACGTTATTGTACAATTAGGGTAGGGATAGGTAAAGTATCCTAAAGTCACCAGATCCCATTTGATCTTGGAAACTATGCAGTGTCAGCTCTGGTTAGTACTTGGTTGGGAGACTGCCAGTGAATACCAGGTGCTGTAGACTGTATTTCAGAGGAAAGACCTGGCAAAACCACCTATTCCTTGCCTAAGAAAATCTTATGAAATTCATGGGGCTACCATAAGTCAATAGGCAACTTGAAGGCATGTACACACACACACACACACACGTAAAGTGTGGCCCTTGAAGGTCTCCATAGTCTTCAGACCCTCCCTAAAAACATTCTGGGTGATTTTTCATCCCCCCCCCCATCCTGTGGCTCAAAACTGTTGCAGAATGTCTCCTGTTCCCCAAGTACCATAGTTATCTCCAAAAGTAAAAGAAAAAAAAAGCTGCAAATGGGCCAAAATTAAAACTGGAAGTTATGTGACTTCATTTCTGGTCAC
Source organism: Gambelia wislizenii (assembly GCA_030847615.1). Taxonomy (NCBI): domain Eukaryota; kingdom Metazoa; phylum Chordata; class Lepidosauria; order Squamata; family Crotaphytidae; genus Gambelia; species Gambelia wislizenii. Next base: position 295,819,381 of record JAUMIR010000004.1, read on the forward strand.
TGGGTCCACCAATGTGGCCTAGTTGGTGGCACACGAGCAAAATTTGTCCCCCAGCCCCCCTGCGGTTGTCCAGCCACCGAATTAGAGTCTGCAACAAAATGTTGAAGTGCTCCTGGATAGCACTGTAGTCAGTCAGTCAGTCAGTCATCCCTTCCCCAAGGATATTGCATTTCTCTTACACAGGTTTTCATTTCCCCTCTCAGTAGCCAGTTTTCCATGAGCACATTTTGTCATAGAATCATAGAATTGCAGAGTTGGAAGAGACCACGAGGGCCATCCAGTGTCCTTGTACTGTTTTTTAGAGGAGACGCTCCCCCCTCCCCAATTTTGTACTTCTGCAAACCTCAAGGCTGCCCTGAAAGTGCTGTTAGCAGACCTGTGAGTCTGGCCAGTGCCTTTTTGATAACATACATGTTGGCATTTTTTTACCTGTGCATCAAAAGTAGAGGGACTGATTGTGGCATCTGTATATAGGGTATTTAAGAGCAACATGATTAGAGATGCAGATTCCTGCCCCAAGAACCTTACAGTATATATTTGAATAGGGAAATGACAAATGAGAGGGAAGAAGAGGTAAGGGGACCAAGACATGACCATGTGTGGTAGCAGTTACACACATCTAGGCTTCATTTAAATTTAAAATGACACTGCTGACTTCTGGACCTCTTTGCATACATGTGCTACTTGGCGGTACGGTAGCTTTCTTGTGTATGTCTTCTCTCTCTCTCTCTCTTTCTCTCTCTGGCTTTTCTTCGCAAATGATTCAGGAAGGACTCCTCCCGCACTTTCTGCAAGCGTGCTGATGACTAAAAAGGCCAATCCGAGATAAACAAGTCCAGTTGCAGAAAGCACAGCAGAAGGTCTCCTTGGGTGATGTTTCCACGTTGTGATTCTTTCTGTGTTGTCGTTTCTTTTCAAGACTTGTTCGGCATGAGTTCTCAAATAAGGCTGCAGCATTGTGGATAGTCTCCATGCCTCCCAATGTGAGGCCATGGTGGACCATTGTTGGTGATCAATTTGGCCGAGCCTGAAATGTTGCTTCAGGGAGTCCTTGTATTGCTTTTTTGGAGCACCCCTCTTATGCTGACCCGTGGCGAGTTCACCGTAGAGTACTATTTTTGAATGTTGCTGTCCTTGAGCAAGCAGGGATCACCAGCATTGAGGCCATGATACTGAGAACACAGCTGTGCTGGGCTGGGCATGTTTCTAGGATGGAGGACCATCTTTATATAGTGCAGAGAAGAAAGTAGAGTGAGCATATTTATGACTGTTAACAAGAACTGGGAAAACAATAAATATGTTGCAGCCAGTATTTGTATCCTGCTCTAAAACTACCAATTTTAGTTACATTGGGGAGAAAAGAGTTGGAATTTTCCATATAGTATAAATTACGTTACATTTCTAGTATTGATTAATATATTAAGGCTTAAATTTGATTGTTAGTTTCAGCTAGAGTGATCACATTGAATAATTGGGACTTAAGTGTTGATTTAGCACTCTGCAGTTGAATCAGTGAATCTACTCTAGTTGGGACTAGCAATTGTACAGTATATCAGTCTGAAATAGATTTTAATAAAGTGCATTTTCATTTTAAATACTAGACAAGCTGTGATCAAAAGGTTCACTGTAGGATGGTTTAAGTTTTTAAGTGGGAAGAATTAAGACAGATGTGTTCTAAACACTGTTTCTGGGTGTAAGAAAAGTGGCTATTGTCCAACTACTGATTCAGTTCCTGGCTTATAAATTTGTTCAGCAAGATAAGCTACTGGTTTATACCTAGAACCTTAGATTAAGTGTTTCTTCAGTATTAATTGATTTTCAGAAGTTTCAGTACATTCCAGTAAGTTTATTTGGTTGCTATAAGCATTTAAATATATGTGCCATTTCTCTGTACGCTTTTATTTCATGTTACTGTTAACACTATGGTGAAACAGAGATAAAAATCTAAACCTAAAATATCAAAGCTGCTTCGAGCATACTGTCATGTCCTTTAGAACTAGATACCTCCAAATATATAGAAGCTCTTAACACTACTTGTTAGAAATAATTTTCAAAGGAGGACAAAACTTGGTAGATCTTGCAAAGATTTCTGTTAAATTAGTTATTCAAGTGGCAGGTTAAAAGTACTCTCCAGTGGCAATTTTTTCTTATTAAAATATGATGTGCTTAGTTTCTTAGTTTAAATTCTATTTTAGTGTAAGAGTCCTGCAGAGTACCAAACATCTGTAAATATAGTACAACAGAGTCCACCAGTTATTTCTAGAAAGCCCACAGCAAGTTGTGAATGCCATAGCCCTCCACATCACTTGACATTCAGATGCATTTTGCCTTCTGAAAACTGAAGTTTCATTTGGTTTGTAGCCATGTGACTTGGCATGCTCAATTTCTGTCTTGAGCACAGCAATCATTTTTATTGATACCAGATACCCCAGGGGTTGCTAAATTATTAGTAAGGATAATAAATGTCTCTTATGGAGGGCATCATGTTTGGGTAAGGAGAGAGGCCACTTGTACTGTCAGTTGAATCCTTTTTGCTTGCAGTCGTGACATGGAGAAAAGTAGATCAGTTCTCCTGAAAGGAAAGAAAGAAAGAAAGAAAGAAAGAAAGAAAGAAAGGGAGTTTTGTAGAGAAAGGGAGTTCTCTACACAACTAGGAATGTGATTCCTAGTTGTGTAGAGAAATTTCCAGTTGGTGGATACAGGCACATGAATTTAAAAGGGAAAAAGGCTGGACTTTTTCTTGAATAATGCACTGTGTGCTGGAGTGTAAATTTTATACTACCCATTTATTATAAGCATTTCAATATACTCTGCTGCCACTGGCATTGCTTTCCAAAGGTTTTGTGTCTGAAGCATAGTACATACAGCTTGGGTGGCTGCTTCATATCTCATCTCCTTTCTGTAAACTGTCCAACTTAAATTAATTGAGTATAGTACAGATTTAAAACTCCAGCATAACTCTGAATCATTTAACTTGCATGTCTATTTTTGAGTTGTCTGGAGACTTGTGAAGCTATTGTTCCTTATTTAATCTCCCAAATATGCACATTTCTGCAAGGATTAGGAATGTAAATGTTAGTTAGATTATGTCAGAGTCAGATAGTTGTGTCACTAAGACAAGTAAGGTGCAGCCTTGAAGTGGTCAAGAAACAATGGCAAAGTTCCTTGAGTCAAGCTGTGTAGCACCTACTAATCGTGGCAGAATAAGTGATATCACATCTTCTAGTCTAGTGGGCTGAAATTATTATGAGATGCTCAGTCATTTCATAGGTTTTGTGTATACTGGTCCTTCCAGGAAGGAGGAATTGTGAGAATCTTGCTAATTTATTGAAACAGTGCAGTTATTACTCTAGCTGAGAAACCTCAGACTGAATTTAAAAGTTAAGGCAGGAAAATTTAGTGATTGTCTCTTCAGTTAACTTTATTCCCTTTGAAGGATAGAAAACACAACTTGGTGCTTAATTGATATTTTTGAAATAGTTTCACACATATTTTGAATTCCTTACCTTGCTCTATTCTTTGTGTCCTTCAACCCACCCTCAAGGTTCTTATGCAGGTAGACATGTGTAGAGCTTTATTCATCCCAGCTGGAGTAGACCTATTTAATAAATGAGACCTACACATGTCCCATTTTACAATTTATGCAATAGGTCTACTCCACATGTAACCAGAAAGTGGGTTTAGACATTTGCATGGGCTAGGCTGGTGTGGTGGTTTGAGTGTTGGACCAGGATGCTAAGAGACCTGGGTTTGAATCCCCATTTAGCCATGAAGACCCACTGGTTGACCTTGGGCAGGTGACACTCTCAGCATTAGAGAAAGTTAGTGGCAAATTTCCTGTGAATAAATCTTACAGAAACCTTATGATAGGGTTGCAATAAGTCAGAGTTAGCTTGAAGTCATGTAACAAACAATAATTTATGTGTGTTTAATTCAGAGTGGATCTGTGGACTGTTCAGTGCTTCTCATGCTATCTAATGTGTGGGACTGGAATGTCCCCCCCCCCCATCTGTGCCAGGAACCAACACAATAATTGGGCCCATTGGGTAAGTTGTTTCTTTCTTTCCTGGAAACTTGTTAGGGACCAGTAGCCAATGGCTCAGGGACTGTCACTAGTCTAAGTGACCACCTCTTTGAGTAGTGCTGTACTAGAACATTAATGCTGCACTGCACTAGATAAGGGAAAACCTACAACACCTTCCATCCTTTCCTAAAATAGGCAAGCAAACCTCATTAGTATAAAACAGCCCCTGTTTCTGAGAGGAACTCACGCCCCAAGGTTATTTTACAGGAGCTGCTTTATGTCTTCCTTGGAAGAGTTTACAGATCTATAAAGCTTGACTCACCTGTCACTGAAGCAGGCTCCTTCTGCTCAGGTATCCTCTGGTATTAAACCATCTCTGTGCAGAAAGGACAGGGCCATAGTTTGAGAAAGTAGGTCTTCGTAATTAAAGTTGATGTAATGTATATATTGTAAATACTTTTAAAACTTCCTCATGGACTTTTAGTTCAGTAGATAACCAAACAAAGTTCAAACTCTTTTCCTTGTATCTGTTACAGAGTTTGTTTCTTTTAGGAATATCCAGAGGTTGTGTGCTGTTGCCATCTTCTGAAATACATGCTGACCTGTATTATGAATTTTCCATTGTTAATAATTTTTACACTGAGACAGATAACCACCTTTTTTTTAGTATGTAAACCTATCTGACACATTCAGTTTCTATTAAGGCTGTGACTAGTACTTTAGGAGTATCTAGGGTTCATGCTAAATAAAGTTAATGCCAGTGCATATGTAAATCAACAGAGACTGTAGATGATGTTCAGTCCTCTTCTGGTCTGTTTGCTTTGGTTACTGATTGAGAACCATTATGTTTGCACTAGTCAAAGATGATTAGATTCAGCTTTTGACTGTAAAACATATGATTTAACATTTCTCTCCTTTTCTGGGTAAGTACAGAAATGTTGGGAAAAATAAAATATATACAGTACTTATTTACATATCAGACCTTAGCTTACTTTACTGCTCTAGCAACATAAAATGCTTCCTTGTTTCTTTACCTAGAATATAAAATTTCACTATTTTGTATATTTATAGAAATTAAGATATAGCACTGTTAGATTTGTAGAAGCAAAATTGTGAATATAGTCTATACTAAAGAGAGAGTTGCCAACAGCTGCACTCTGAGCACCTGTATCTTAGTTTTTGTCATCTGACAAGTTAAAAAAAATGAAATCAGAAATTTTCTGATAAACTTAAGTGCATTATTTGGACAGAAACAGTTTCATATGGTCACAGTCTTAAAGACTAAGCTAATAGCATGCTGTTGTTAACTGCTGTCAATTGGACTTTGACCTACAGTGACCCTATGAAAGAGAGACCTCCAATTCACCCTATCATCATCACCCCTGCTCAGTTCTTGCACACTCAGGCCCATGGCTTTTTTGATAGAATCTATACATTTGTAAAAAAAAATATTCAGAGGTAACCGTGTTGGCAGTGCAGCAAAATACAACAAAAAACCCAAAACCCATAAGCAACAATACCTTTTTTGAACCAACCCAAAACATAAAATACATCATACAACCTTTTTCTCTTTTTCTACCGCCTTCTACCTTACCAAGCATTATTGTCTTTTCTAGTGAGAACCAATATGGTATACTGGTCTGATCACTGGATTACGACTCTGGAGACCAGGGGTCAAATCCCAGCTTGGCGATGAAAACCCACTGGGTGAACTTGGGCAAGTCATAGTCCCTCAGAGGAAGGCAAAGACAACCCCCCTCTGAACAAATCCTGCCAAGAAAACTCCACAATAGGTTCTCCTTAGGGTTGCCATAAGTCAGAAACGACTTGAAGGAACACAATAACAATAATTACAACATGCCTTCTCATAGTATGACGAAAATATGATGGTCTCAGTTTAGTCATCTTGGCTTCTTGGAAGAGTTAAGCTTGATTTGCTCTAAGACCCATTTATTTGTTTTTTAGCAGTTTATGGTTTCCACAAAATTCTTCCCCAGAACTTTCAAATGAGTTGATTTTCTTACTATCAGCTTCCTTCACTGTCCAGCTTTCACAACCATACGTAGAAATGGGAAATACGGTAGCATGGACAATCTTAAATATTATTCAGTGTTACATCTTGACACTTAGGATCTTGTCTAGTTCCTTCATAGCTGCCCTTCCAAGTCCTAGTCTTTTGATTTTTTTGACTGCAGTCTCCATTTTGATTAATGACTGAGCCAAGGTATGGAAGATCTTGAACTGTTTCAATGTCTTCATAGTCTGTTTTAAAGTTATGTAAATCATTTGTAGTCATTACTTTTGTTTTCTTTTGTTTCTTACTTTCTTCAGTAATTGTTCCAAGTCTTTCCTATGTTCTGCTAGTAGTATAGTGTCAGATACATATCTTAAATTGTTGATGTTCCTTCTTCCAGTTTTCATGCCTTCTTCTTCCGAGTCTAATCCTGCTTTATGTATGATATATTCAGCATACCAGTTAAACAGATAAGGTGATACAATGCAGCATTGCCTGACCCCCTTGCCAATTGGTGACCATTCTGTTTTTCTGTATTCTATCCTAATGGTAGCCTCTTGTCCTGAGTACAGATTACATATCAGAACAGTCAAATATTGTGCCACACCCATTTCTTTAAGAGCAATCCAAAGTTTTTCATGATCAACATAATCAATGGCTTTGCTGTAATCTATAGAGCATAGGCTAATTTTCTTCTGAAATTCTTTGGCGCGCTCCATTATACAATGTATGTTTGCAATGTGATCTGTAGTACCTCTTCCATACCTGAACCCGGCCTGGACATCTGGCATTTCTCATTCCATATATGGTAAAAGTCTTGTTGTAGAAGTTTGATCATCACTTTGCCTGCATGGAAAATTATTGTAATGGTCCTCTGGTTACTGCAATCCCCTGTGTCCTTTTTTTTGGAGATAGGAATGTATATTGAATGTTTCCAGTCTGTGGGCCATTGCTTTGTTTTCCATATTTGTTGACAGATTTTAGTCAGAACTAGGGTAGATTTTGTCTCTGTAGCCTGAAGTAGCTCTATTGGTATGCCATCTGTTCCTGGTGGTTATTTCTTCCAAGTGCTCTGAGTGCAGTTTCCACTTCACTTTCTAAAATTGGAAGTTCATCTTCAAATGGTTCTTCCTTGAATGAATCCACCATCCTTTATTTCTTTTATATAGTTCTTCGGTGTATTGTTTTCATCATCTTTTTATTTGCCCGTGATCATGTCATGCGTCCCCCTGCTGGTCGTAGAGCCTCCCGACTCTTGGTTTAAATTTCTCTTTGATCTCTTGGATCTTGTGGAAGAGTTCTCTTGTTCTTTCTTTTTTTGTTGTCACCTTCTATTTCTCTGAATTAATTATTGTAACAGTTCTCTTTGTTCTTGCACACAAGTTGCTCAACAGTAGCATTCAGGGTTCTGACCCTGTTTCTGTCACTTTTACTTTTGCTTCTTTTCTGTTCTTAACTACATCTGTCATCCTTTGAGGATTCTTCTTGGCTGCAGATTGTGTCTTTTTGCATTTCTCCCTGACAATGTCCCTGGCTTCAGTCCAGAGTTTTTCTGACTCCCAGTCAATTATGCTTAATAGATCAAATCTATTTTCTACATTATCTTTAAATTCTGCAGGGATGTTCTTCAGGTTTTACTTTGGCATGATGGTTGGTTTAGTGTTTTTGTTTAGCTTTCCTCTAATTTTTTATATTAGCAGTTCATGGTCTGTGCCACGATCTGATCTTGGTCTTGTTTTTTCAGAGAGAATGGAGCTTCTCCATCTTTTGTTTCTGATTATGTAGTCCATTTAATTTCATCAGGTGATGTCCACAAATACAGTTGCCTCTTTGGTTGATTGAAGAATGTATTTGCCATGAACAAACTGTTGGTACCTCACAAAATTCCATCAGTCACTCTCCTGCTTTATTTCTTGATCCTAAGCCAAATTTTTCTACAATCTACGATTCTGTTGTTTCCTACTTTTGCATTCCAATCACCTATGATTAACAAGAAATCCTGGGTGTTGTCTAGATGGTGAAAAAAATCCCCAAGGAATGCGAGAGGAATACTTTTTTGTCTAGATGAGCTCCCGCTGGAATTCGCCATATTTGGAAGGAGGGGGGCTGAAAACTCAAAAGTAGTTTGTGATTACAGCTTTTGCTGTTTCTCGCAATCTTTTTTAAAAAATACACAAAAATGTGCATTGCAGCCCTTTTGAACAACCAATTCGAATTGGGGCACATCCCAGAAGTCAAATTTGATTGGTCAGACGTGCACAGGGATGGGCTTGCTAGCGACAAAGTGGCTGAAGCTGCCATTGTTGTCTTTCATAGAAGTGATTGTGTGCTATCTTTGAGCAGCAAAGCAAAAAAAATACGTTTTTTAAGCATAAGATCACTCTTCCTAATCTCTGATTTAACAAAAAATATGTTTTTTAAGCATAAGATCACTGTTTTGCATCTCTGATTTAACAAAGCAAAAAAAAAAAAAGAAGAAGAAGAAAAAGAAAAGGGGAATGGAGGGAGCTTTTGGGGAATAATAATGCAGATAATTCACTCACAACCACCATCTTTTTTCACGGGCATGCTCCGCGTGAACGTCAAACTTGGACAGCTTCCCATGCCAATGATCTTGTGAATGGATCGTGGGGACAAATGAACACTGCTGCAATAGTGAGTTAATGCACTATTTTCTGCAGTTAATTATCCCGTCTAGCTGAGCCCCTGTTTTGGTATGTGATCACTTTTCTCTTGCATTCCAGAATAGAATCTTTCAATGCCTTCTTCTTTTGCTTGTGTAGTTGGAGCATAAACTTGGATTATGGTTATATTGATGAAATTTCTCTGAAGTCTTATTGATATGATTCTGACAGACTTTGCATCCTTTGACTCCTTTTATTGCATCTTTCCTCACTATTAATGCCACCCCATTTCTTCTTAGGTTTTCGTTTACTGAGTAAAACACTGTGTAATTATCTGACTCAAAACATCCCATTCCTGTCCACTTTTACTCACTCACCCCAAGTATTGCAATGTTTATATGTTCCCTTTCTTCATTTACTTATGTCTAGCTTCCCCTGATACGTTCTTCTCACACTCCATGTTCCTATAATATGTGTTATGCAGCTTTGAACTTTCCTTTCACCTCTGAACATGTCAGCAGCTGAAAATCCTTACATCTTTACATTCCTCAAAGTTTCCAGTCTTTCAAGTGTCCCAGGGGAAAATGGGTGTGTGTGTGTGTGCATGTGTGGTTTTCCCCACTAATGTATTCCCCCCCAGCCAATTTCACATCTGTATTTATGACTGTGGATTTTCTTCAAGCATAATTAAAAGATGCAGTTTTACCTGAGCTAGCTAAGAGGACATAAGTATGGAACAGAATTTCTTAAAACCTATGGAAAATCATTTCTTTGTATTGGGATCACCAAACCAAGTAGTTTACCTTTTGGATAAAATATGAAATAAAATCGCCAGTATATTCACTTGGGTTCTTGTGGCTAAATTCCTGGACTTCTCCATGCCATCAAAAATGAGCTCAGTAAATCCTGTTCATTCATACACAGACAGAGGTTTGGCTTTTGTTTTGATTAATCTGAGCACTTTTTAAAGAGCATGGATAAGGAGTGTATCCCCTTCCAGATCTTGTTGCAGCTCTCATTAGGGTGGTTTGCACTTTGGGAAGAAAGGTAAGCTATAAATTAAACAAACCAGCCCCAGCCAGCAGATCCAATGCTGGGGGATGATGGGAGTTGCAGTCCAGCCTCTGGAGGACTGCACTTTGTCTCTCCCTTAGAGAATAGTTGGATTAGTTTTGTATTTATTTTAGTGAGGAATAGCCCACTATTTAACAACTTAGTAGAGCAGCTTACAAAAGTTAAAACTTAAAACAAATTATAGTGAAAGCATTAGATACCACATTTACGTGATTCCATTTTCAAATCTAGTTTGTGAATGTTTCAGTAATGCCATCATTTGTTTTCATACATCCACTTAAATTTGATGTGATGATTATACTTGGTCATTTAATTATTTTTCTTATATGGAGTCTGATGAAAATGCATTCAGATGGGTGTACTATGCCTACAGTAATTAATATTGGACTGAAATGGAGAATATGCAGCTGTTTATGTGGGTCCCTGTTAAAAGGTTGTTTAATGTTGATGACTTTATATGGGCAGCACTTTTGCCTTATGCTGGTAACAGACATCTTGAAAAGGTTAGTCTTCAGCGGTTACATTGTTGGTGTGGCAGCTTTGCACTTTTGGAGTTGCTGTTCCTGCCATTAGCAGGAGGTTCTGAATGATCCTGTTGTGAAGTATTGGTCCTTCTCATGGACAGATGAAGTATTGGCACTTACAGACTACTTGCTTGCATCTCAGTGACCCTTAAAAGCATGGTTTGAGTTTCTGTAGTGAAATATGAAACCTTATGAAATAGGATCTTCCATGATCCTCCCCTGAGAGTGTTTCAAAGCCATGGAGAAAGCAGTAGTCATGGCTATGTGTGTGTGTATGTGCCTTCAAGTTGTCTGTTAACTTACAGTGACCCCATGGATTTCATAGGGTTTTCTTAGGCAAGGAATACACAGAGGTGGTTTTGCCAGTTCCTTCCTCTAAAATATAGCTTATGGCACCTGGTATTCATTGGCAGTATCCTATCTAAGTACTAATCAGGGTTGACCCTGCTTAGCTTCCAAGATGTACCCATTCTTTGTTCTTGTACATATGAGACTTTAAGGTGGGAGGCATGTTCTGTTCAGATCTGTTTTCATTTCCTAGATTTTTTTTCCCCCTGTGATAAACTTATATTCTTGTTGTCATGTTCCTGTAAAGCTCTGCCTTGCTGTATTCCTTTATAAATAGTTGTCTTGTACAGGCCCACTAGGATAGGATTTATAAACCAGGAAGAGCCATTTTCTTTATGGAGGGGCTGGATGAATTCAATCCTCCTTATGAACTGTCCGGCTGTATCATAAGATATATCACGTGTCACTAAAAGAGCTACAGGCATGGATCAAATGCCTTGAGGATATTACTGAAGGAAATACTTTGTGAACAATTCTCTAGAGGACCAGATGAGCAGTAATCCTTGCCTTTCCAAAATTCACATGGGAGCAGTACAGTCAAACTGATAGGGAATTTTGTTGCTTCACAACTAGAACAGTAAGATGTCTTACCATACCTTTTTTCAAAACTGATGATGTAACTGGGTTCAAGATATAGTTGTGTGGGCTCACTCCTGTTACTGGCCTGCTTGTTGACCATCCCTGCTCTGCACCACAACACATTTTACCATAACACATGATTGGGTAAAAAGGCTTGAAAGAAAAACCACTGTAGACGAAATAGCTAAATCAGCTGAGAATCATGAATTTGTTGTAACACAGGAGTGTTTGTAATGTTGTACAGTCTTCATTGCAAAGCAGTCTTTTTGTATGAATCTTCCCAGGAAATTCCACGTGTCCTATGACAGCAGCTGTGCAGCCAGACAAGGAAAGCTGCTTCCTTGCAAATTCTTAAGAATAGGATACTTTGTGATACTGAGAAGATGGAGAAGCTTGAGAGAATCTGGCCAAAGTATGGTTTGCTAGTACAAAACAATTAATAGAAATTGATTGAAACATGTGAATTGGTATCACTGCAGAGAATACAAATATTTCATTGTACTAGTGGCATGGTTTTCCACTTCCCTGTTGTTTTATTTACACTGGCTTGCCAGTCTTGTGCATCAACAGGCCACAGGTCTTTGACATAGTACAACGCTATGTACATAGGCCCTATACAGGTATTCATCCTGTCTACCTGAGGTATAAAAGTGTGGAGGGGGGGATGACTGCGCACGCAAACCTTGCCCCCACTGCTTCAGTCCTTGACCCACCTGAACTGAGCAATGAGATTTGAAGAGGGAATTCTACTTAAGTTCAAACAAGACAACCAAATTGTGGTCCCAGGTACATGGAATGCTGCTTTGGTAAGTTTATTAGAAAAAAAGAATACTTGGATTGCACCTTCAGACTAACTTTGGAGGATGTATTTATTATAAAGTGGCATAAGGTTTTTTAGGACAGTACTAAGGTAGAGCTGGTGAGGGTAAGGTAAAAAATGAGTTAAAAGCTGGCTAAAAGGAAACATCTTAAAGCTTTTAAAGGGCTATATAATAAGATATGTCACTTGGCACTTGTTGTCTTAACAGAAATAGTAATAGTAAAAATTTTGCAGTATCATTAGAATGTGCAAAAAAAAAAACATTAAGCCTAAAGCTCATATTAAGTCAGAGTTTTTGGTGAACTCCTGTCTTGCATTCTATGCACCTACACACTTTCATCTTTCTTGTGCCCACCTGCCACTTAAATTAGGCTGAAATAATTAGAGCATAAAAGATTACTGTGTGTATTTTTTCTCACATAATTGGGGTGCACATTCACCAGTTGCTTATTACTGGGTGGAAAAGAAATTGAAGGAATCTTAACATTATAACTTGCCATAGATTTCTTTCCATAAGTTTCTTTTCATTAATTTGGATGAAACATTGTGGAATTTCTAGTAAAACAGGAGTTCTGATAGATTTGCATCTAGTTCCATTGTACAACATTTTCATCTAGCTGTGCCTCAAGGTGGTATACAGTATATGGTTATCTCCCTCTGTTTCATCCACATGTTGGTGCAGCGGATTAAGCTGAGCATGACAGATCCAACAAGGTAACCCAGTGAGCTTCAAGGTTAAGCGAATGTTTGAACTTTGTCCAGTTGCTGCCTTGGCATAAATGGTTGTTATTTATGACAGTGGTGTTCTGTTCATGTAATTTTAGTCTTGTACAAACTAACCTGCTATTATTATTTAAATTCTTGCTGCAGTTCACCTGTACACTCATGCATGCCCAACTAATGTTTTTTAGTGTGTACTATGGCAGGGGAAAGAGGCAGGAGCAGTTGTGGAACTTGGTGCGCTCTGCCTGATAGCACAAGTACCTAGATGTTTAGAGCTCTGAATTTTAAGTATAGGCATACCTCAGTTAACAAAGCCTCTGATAAAGAAGCCTCTTTTTACAAAGTTTTTTATGCCTCTAGCCCACCTTCCTCCTTGTTTTCTGTTTAATTCGAAGTTTTTTTAAGCATCAGCAATGAGAGGATGGTGAAGAAGGGCTGGAGAAACATATGGTTTTGATGTCCATCTGCAGCAGTATGTCTGCAGTAAACAAGCATAGATCTGTAAGTTTGGCCAACAAAATGGAAATTGTAAGAAAACTTGAGGCTGGTGAAAGAAAAGACAACCCTGAATGCATTTTGGAAGAAGTCTTCAAGTGGTCTCTACAAGGTTCAGAATGTGTTTGTGCACATGCACAAGGCATACATGACTTGTTTGTTTAATTTTACATGTGTATATTTTTAGTTTTGAATCAGAAGTTTTGCTAAAACGTGTTAAGTTGTTTTTCTTTTTTTGTGGTGTAGGAATTTATTCCTATTATTTCCATGTTATTTCTGCCTCTGGCATCAAATTTTCTATTAAAGAAGTAATGTCTAGGAACAAATCTACTTCATTAACTGAGGTATACCTGTACAGATTTTATGTACTTGGACATAAGTATTCTTAAGAAATGATACTTAGTTTCAGATAGCTGTTTCTTCTCTTTTTGTCTATTTCCTATTCCCCTCAGCAGATAAATGTAAATGTTTAATTTCTGACTAATAAGGCTTGATTTGTTAGGCCTGAAACCTGTGACTCTCTGAACCTTTATCATACTTTCTACTGTGTCTTTTTGAATGTGAATGATAGTGATCTTGCTGCAGCACTGTCTAGTTAGCACCAAGAAGATTGCATCCCACCCCCATAATGCACTTACCATATTAAAGGCCAGTTTATCATTGTTGTGTGCAATAATTAAGCCTTCTTTATAACTGCCATATTTCTTTGTCAAGCTTTGGAAGATAAGTTGGGCATTGAAATAAGTAGACAAGCTAGTTTGCCATACTATGCAAGTGTTCATTAGTTTTGTGAGATATCATTCCATAGTACTAGTGGTAGAGAAACCAGTCTCAGAAGCAGGTGTTGTTAACTGCCATCAAGTCGACTTCAACTTAGGCAACCCTATGAATGAGAGACCTTCAAGTCATCCTATCACCAACAGACCTGCTCAGGTCTTGCAGACTAAGGGATGTGGCTTCCTAGATTGAGTCTGTCCATCTGAAATGTGGTCTTCATCTTTTCCTACTGCCTTCTACCTTACCAAGCATTATTGTCTTTTCTAAGTGAATCATGTCTTCTCATGATATGGCCAAAGTACAACAACAAACTCAGTTTAGTCATCTTGGCTTCTAGGGAGAGTTCAAGATTTATTTGCTATAAAACCCATTATCTTTTTAACAGTCCATGTGTTGCAGAAATCATGGAACAGCAGACCCATGGATTGGAAAGTGAGTTTTATTACACCGGTGGGCCTGACTGAAATATCTTCCAAAGAGTCAGAACCCAGAGCTGTAGTTACAAAATACTTTTATACAGTAATGACAAGTATGCAAAAAGCCATTCCCTCCTCCTTCTCTCTGGTGTCTTTGGTGTCAGCAATTTCTCTTCCTTGAAACAATTGTTGATAGTTCAAGGCAAGATAACTTAGGAACATTTGGGTACAGTTCGACCGTTATTAGAGAAAGAATATGTTTACATCAGCATATCATATGTTTATGGAACATAGGGTTGATTAGTAAAGAATATTGATAGGCCTGAGAGTTAAAGGAAAAAGACTTTGCAGAGTCCCAGAGTCTCATGGGCTATCTAGTCTGACCCCAAATAGTGATTATAAGATTACAACATTCAGCAAATAGACATTAGAGTTTACATGGCCACTACATATGGTATCCATAGAACTCTTCTCCAGCACCACATTTCAAAGGCGTTGATTTTCTTCCTATCAGCTTTTTTCATTGTCCAGCTTTTACAACCATACACAGAAATGGGAAATATGATGGCATGGACAATCCTAACAGTGATATATCTTGACACTTCAGGATCTTGTCTAGTTCTTTCATAGCTGATCTTCCAAGTCCTAGTTTTCTTCTGATTTCTTGACTGTACTCTCCATTCTGATTAATGACTGAGCCAAGGTATGGAAAGTGTAACTATTTCACTGTCTTGTCTGCTTTAAAGTTATATAAGTCATTGGTGGTAATTATATTTTCTTAAATTTCAACTGTAAACCTGCCTTTTCACTTTCTTCCTTGACTTTCCTCAGTAGTTGATCCAAATCTTTGCTGTTGTCTGCTAGTAGTATGGTGTCATCTGTATATCTTAAATTGTTGATGTTCCAGTTTTCACACCTCCTTCCTCCAAGTCTAATTCTGCTTTATGTGTGATATGTTCAGCATATAAATTAAACAAATAGGGTGATAAAACACAGCCCTGCCCTGCCCCCTTGCCAATTGGTAACCATTCTGTTTCTCTGTATTCTGTCCTAACAATAGCCTCTTGACCTGACTACAGGTTATGCATCAGGACAATCAAATGTCATTTCTTTAAGAGTGATCAGAAGCAGGGCTGGTTTGGTTTTTATCTTCCCCCATTCCCCAGGAAAATACTTGTCCTGGGTCTGGCTTTGGTAATAGTGCCAGACCCCCCCCCCGTGCAGCTGTTCACTTAATTTGTAGAGGAAAGGGGGGTTATGTTGGGAGTGGCCAAATGCCACTTGTAGCCTCCCTACTCTTTCCCCAAACTTTATCTCAGTCTTTTATTTTTCATTGCTACTCTCTTGGGATTGAATATGTCAGATATTCTCTAGAAGAACAGAGAATGCATCTGTCAGTTAGTAGTCCATGTAACTTGGTATTAGCCTGACTGTCATAGCCTTATTATTATCATTTGTTTGTGTCACATGAACAATGCGAACATAAGAAAATTATCTCTTTGCATTTATAGAAAACTTGTTTACATTCTTTGCCTTTAGGCAGTTCTTCAGCAGACTGATTCTGTTTTTGATCCTGTGGATTAGTTACAGTGTCCTCATCATGGGATTTCTTTGAAACCTGAAAGCGCAGAATTTTTTTCTCTTCAATTAGTGCTGATTAAAAAAAGAAGAAATATCAGGGCTGCTTACTGCTTTCGATCTCATGAACATGTATTTTATAGACATCAGCTTCAAGAAACTGCGCTTTTGGAAATATGGTCAGCTTATATCAATGTATTTGCCTAGCTCATGTTCATATTCTGTGTACATCCCCCATCTTTGCCTTCTTTATTTCTGCTCTTTTTTCTTTCTTTGTAATCATACTTTCAAAATGCAATTTTAAAAAGTGCAATAATTCTTTCCATATATTGTTAGCTCATACAGTTACTTAGACTTGTCCACTGCATGAACAGTTGTCCCTTTGCTTTCCCCTTGCCGCTGTCCTGCATTATGCTTTTATCTGTAATTGTTTTTTCCTGGAGGGAGCCAGCATGGTGTAGTGGTTTGAGCATTGGACTATGACTCAGCCATGGAAACCCCACTGGATGACTTTGGGCAAATCACACTCTCTCAGCCTCAGAGGAAGGTAAAGGCAAGCCCCCTCTGAACAAGTATTGCCAAGAAAGCACCATGATAGGTTTGCTTTAAGGTCACCATAAGCTGGAAACAACTTGAACGCACATAACAAATTGGGGCTAGGAGAGTTAACATGAATTACACTTGCAGAGGATTCTTCCTTTTTAGTATTTAAGCAGCTGCACTTATAGAGTTTGTCTTTTAACTGTACAGGTCTATTATTTTAGGCTAGAAAAGATGTACATTCACCTATCTCAGCTCTTTCTTTCATAGCATTATACACTAAAATGGGAGAGAGCATTGTGTATGGAGCCAGTCTGGAGCTGAGGTGTTACTTCCTGTGAGATGCTGCTGCTTCATAGTATAAAGCCATTATATGCCTCTTTGGGCCTGAGACATGTTGTAGTACAGACAGATTCAGCACCTTTACTGTTCTTTTACTATTTAAATCCATGCGTATTTTTAGATTTTCCTTGGTTTTTTTCTGGGCTGTGAGGCCGTGTTCTGGAATAGTTTTTTTTCTGAGCCTCACAGCCTGGAAAAAATAAAAACCAAGGAAATTCTATGGATGCCGGCGGTGAAAGCCTTCAACTTCACATTCGTATTTTACTATTTACAGTACTGTTCTTTACTATTTAAATCTGTTAGTATTTTATATTTTGTATTTTATTTTATTCATTTCTATCCCACCTTTCTCCCACCAGTGAAACTCAAGGCAGCTGTACTCTGGTGACTCTGTATGTACTTGAAGATCCCTAATTCTTTCTGTATAGTCATAGAAATAAGTTCAGGTTAGGTTAGTTAAAGACACTAATTTGAATGCCATTTTGAATACTGAGTTTTTGGTTAAGGAATCAGCTTGAGAATAGTGATTTTCAGATTCAGTGTGGTGAAATTAGTCTAGAAAAGTAGAATTCCCAGGGAAGCACTTATTACATTCCATTTAGGGGGAAATGATCCTCAGTCACATCTATTTTGGATATCTGTGTTGTTGCAAAACTAGATATGGCCAGGGCTGTCATCTGTTTATTCTTATATACTGTAATGAGAATTGATCTATAGGAGACTTCACAAATATAATCTGGAAGAAAGGTTATGAAAATTCTGTGAGTTGAGCAAAGATCACTTTTGGTGAATGCTTCTAATTTTTAAACACCAGTTGATTAACGCTTGCAGGAGTTACCTAGATGTGGACATGTGAGGACTTACACATTTGTGAGTTTTGAGGGTTTTTGAACAACACACCCATGGAGTCAAACCTTAGTTTATTGAGTTTTGGTGTATTAGTGAATATATAGAGAAATTTTCAACAATGTAGGTATATGGTAAGTGAATAAATAAATAAGTAGACAGGTATCTTTCTGTCTAGCTGGGAGCACTGATATTACCTGCAAATGAGTAGGCAAATCTGTGGAGACTCTCCATGTGATTCAGAATGCGAATCTGTGTGATCAACCCATTGCAGAAGTTCTCCTCTTTGGACAGGTACTTTCCCTGGAAGGGGAAGAACAGAAGCAGCAATGGTGGGAAGGGCTAGTGAATTCCCCCCCACTGCCCATGTTTATTTTGCTCATTTATAGAACACCTGGCTAAAGTTATGGCTAATTCCACATTTTGGAGTAGAACTATTGAAGTCATGGAGACTTAAGTTGGTCATGACAAACTTCAGTCTGATTTGAGTGGATTTCCTCTAAATATGACCCACCCTCTCTCTGTCAATATGACTAAACCTATATTAGTCTATAGTTTCTAAGTTACAAGGGAAAATAGTTGCACTTTACTTCTACGTTACAAGGAAGAATAGCTTCAATTTCCTGTGCAGTGGAATGCTTTGTCACACTTCAAGAACGATACAAGCTGGGAGTGAGCCACTCTGAAGGTAGTGGAATCCATTTGGTTTCCCCTGCTGGTTGTATGGTTGCTCCTGGCATAGCCAGGAATGAGGTATCACTTCTGCTTCTGGATATTGGCCAAAATGCAGTCAATTTTTTGACAGGTTTTTTTTTGGGTTTGGGATTTTGAGGTGGGGTACTAAGGGCAAGGGGAGCCAAATTGCCACATTTTTGTGGCAGCATGAGTGTTTTCTCATGTTTTTTGGCCCTTAAATTACTGGTAATTTTGTGTTTAGACTTGGGTACCATCTCCAAGATATTTCATTATGTACAGTATATGCAAATATTTCAAAATCCGAAAAAAATCCAAAACCCAAAACACTTTTGGTTGCAAGCATTTTGGATAAGTGATACTCAATGTGCACAGTTGTACAGTTTCTTGGTTTCATCTTCCTCTTTTAATAAACAGGAGTTCTTCATCCTCAAAGCAACCTTTTTAATTTTATTAGACTATATTTTGGCCACAAACCACCACAGAATCAAAACCAATCAAGCATGTACATGGGTTGAATGTGTTTAACTCCATGTTGGATTAATGCCAACATAGTCCTTTTTTGAATTTCTGTTTACATGGTTGTACTAGTAATGAATGCATTTTCTTATAAGTTTAACTTATGTACCTTTCACCTCTTAGTTCAGACAAGATTTAAATTCAGACATGTATAGTGGGTTTTTTTGTGGTGTAGGGATGAATTTATAAAGAATAGTGGGAAAAGGTATAAAATTAACTGTAGAATTACTGTGATAGTAAAAACATATGGAAAACAAACCCATGATGCTTGGATTTCACTTTTTATATTTGCATTATGAAATTAGTATAATCAATTCTCTCAAATATTTTGGGCCCCCAGTTTTATAGAAACATGTTTGCGATTTACTTGTGGATACTTTACTTGAATCTGCAAAGGATGACTTTATACAGTAAATCCTTTCTGTTGCATTAAAAACAGAAGGCAACTCCTGACAAAGAATCTGAAGATCAGGTTGCTTTGTGGAGTCCATGTAATATCCAAATCATGCCATTCTTTTTTTTTTAAAGCAGTTTAATAGTTCCTTAGCTTCAACTTCTTTATGATTCATAGGAAAGCAGAATCAAAGGGGTGGAATAATTTGGCCATGTATTCAGTCATCTTAAGTTATTAATTAATTGAGAAACACTAATCAGAGCTATGTGGTCAGTGATTTGTGTAAATAGTAATAGACATTATGGGAAGATGGTCTCCAATGACATGTAAGAAGTGGCAAAATTTGAGAAGAAACACAGCTTTTATGCACATAGCACCTTGGCTGAAGAGCTGCAATGATCTAAAAGTATTCTTCTGTGTTTTAGGATTCTAGTAAAAGATGGTGGATCGCTTGGCAAACAGTGAAGCAAATACAAGACGAATAAGCATAGTGGAAAACTGTTTTGGAGCTGCTGGACAACCTTTAACTATTCCTGGTCGTGTACTGATTGGTGAAGGAGTACTGACAAAGCTGTGTAGGAAGAAGCCCAAAGCACGGCAGTTCTTCTTATTCAATGATATTCTTGTGTATGGTAACATTGTCATCCAGAAGAAGAAATACAACAAACAGCACATCATTCCACTGGAAAATGTAACTATCGAGTCCATCCAGGATGAGGGGGATCTCCGGAATGGATGGCTTATCAAGACTCCCACTAAATCTTTTGCAGTGTATGCTGCCACAGCCACAGAAAAATCTGAATGGATGAATCACATAAATAAATGCGTCTCTGATTTGCTTTCTAAAAGTGGGAAGACTCCCAGTAATGAACACGCTGCTGTTTGGGTACCTGATTCCGAAGCCACTGTTTGTATGCGCTGCCAGAAAGCAAAGTTTACTCCTGTCAATCGTCGACACCACTGCCGAAAATGTGGGTTTGTTGTATGTGGGCCTTGTTCTGAAAAGAGGTATCTTATTCCCAGTCAGTCTTCCAAACCTGTGCGAATCTGCGACTTCTGCTATGACCTCCTTTCCGCAGGAGAGATGCCTACATGCCAGTCCACAAGATCAGACTCTTACAGTCCATCACCGAAGCCTCCTTTAAACGATATATCAGATGATGATGATGACGATGACAGCAGTGACTAAGCCGTGAAAGAGAATATTTTCATATTACAACTGGTATTTGAACTTGAGTTGCTGTATGAGGAAACCTCTAGCTGCAGGCTCTTCTGAGAGGCCAGCCTAGCCATAAAACTTGCCTGAAAAACCTTCAGCTCAAATGTGCCTCAGTATCAGAATCTCCTAGAGCTATCATTACCTTTTTCTCCAGGGACATACTGTTGCGAATATAGCATTTTCCAGATCTGTATACTTGATTTCTTCTGTAGGGGGTGAGTTAATCATCTTTCCCTTCCCCCTTTTTCCCAGTGGAGGAACTGAAAATCAAGCACAAATTTTGTTTTCTTGTTCTACCAACAAACAATCCCTTGTTGTTTGTCAATGTTATCTTATGGCTTCCTTTTAATGTTGAGGTGTGGAAGTAAGCCTGCTTGAAACAGTGGTATTTTTGTTAGCACATTAAATAGGACAACTTAGCCAGATTTTGAAACTGATGCTGTTCTATGACCCTTTGTAAAATAAGTACATATTGTAATGTCATTAACATTTAAAAACGTTATGCAAGATGTCGTACACCAAACAGTGCCTTGTAACGACTGCACTGTTGCAGGAAGAAACTAACATGTTTTTACCCTCTGGCATGCAGCAGACTAAGAAATAGTTGGTGCTATTGACAATAATTGCTGTTGTATAACTAAAATTTGAGTAATGGGGACTGTGAGTATAGTCCTACAGTGTGCATTCTCTACTAGTCCCTTGCACACACACAAAATAATTAGGATGTTATATGAGAACAGATACAGCACTATTTGTGGAGCCCTTATTACAAGCTCCCCATAAGTGTGGTGCATCCACAACAGGAACAAAACTTCTGGGCTTGGTGACTTCTAAGAAAGTAGATCTCTTTCAAATAGATCTGATATTTTTCTACTTTCAAAATTGTATAAGATTATTAAATGTTTATAGCTATCAGGTATTAGTAATTGAGAACCATATTGTTTTGGATCATGGTATTTGCTGTAATGTTTTTGATTTCATATTTATACAGTTTAATTTGTCAGATATGTCACTAACCTTTTAAATGTGAGGAATGGATTTTTAAAAAATCATTGGAATGTGTTTTTAAAGCACAACAACATGAAACATGTCCCAATCATCAAGCCGAAAGAGACACTTTCAAAACATCCATCCTCTGTACACAGCTGACCTCGAGATAGAAATGAACTGCAGGTGACTTCATTTAAAATATATAAATCCAGGACCAGGACAAATAGTGCAAAAAGTGTTTACTTTTAACAACAAACTTTTCTATGATGATGTCAGTTTTAGAGAAATGTCAAATTTAGCTCTGTGAAGTTTTGTAAAACCCTGATACATATCTATATTTTTATATAACTGTAGTATGTTCAGTCAGTTTATATAGAAGTTCCCTGAGATAACTGTGCAGGAAATCAAGAATTAGCACCCGGAAGTTTATAAAAAGTGTTGAATATTGTTTGTACAAAAAAATTATAGTGTATAGACAGTTTCTGCACTGTTTGCCTCATCTGGCAGTAATTTGGCTCTATTTATTAAATAAACAATTGTGCATCTTGCGTTAGTCTCCCAGTTTGTAATCTGGCTGCTGTAGTACAGATGTCAGTGTTGGAAAAAAGTGAAGTAATTGTATTGGTGATGTGAAACAATTTCCATTTATTCTGGGTATACCTTGGGGAAGGGGTGTGTACAGATTGTGCCCAACAGATTATGCCTGCTCAGAGCGCTAAGGCACAAGTCCAACTGTTATTTGCTAACTGGATTAGAAACTTGGAATCAATTGGTGAATGTTAAGTCAACACTTATTAAAATCTTCTTTAGCTGGGACTAACAACTAGATTTAGATCTGGCTTTCCAGCTGATATCCAAATACTTGCACAGTGATAACATCGAAGGAACTGTACATTAGTTCACACGGCAGTTCAGACAGCAATACATTTACTCACATTTTCTGAGAAATTCCATGAACCCCCACAGTTCTGTCATGTGCTCTTTGAAGTCCCAAGTTCAGATAGAGCTTGTGGATTTGAAAAGACAGTGTTTAAAAGCTCCATCTAGAATATGATAAAATGTTTTGATTCGGTTAGCCATTTTACACTATGTTAGAAGATACACATAATACCTAAACCATGATTGAGCATTACAGCAAACTTTGGCCTTGCACTAGTTTACATGAGTTTAGTGTGCTGTTTTATTCTCCAACTTTGATTAATCTCAACCATGGCTTAGATGAAACAAGCAACCTTCATAATTTCTTGCTTGAAGTCTTCTTTCTTTCAACAAAACAAAGTTAAGATCAGCCACAGTTTGTCAATGTTCAGGTGACACAGCAACCTGTGGTTAATATAAATTCAAATACAAGCTCTTGCAGTTGTGATAGCAGGGAAGATAAAAGTCTGAACCTTACTGAAGCTCATTGTGATGGTAGCTCATGCTTTTGGCAACTTGTTCAAGTAGTGCCTTTGCTATGTTCTGTAACAGGCATAGAAGACTATGTTAAAGCCGTAGACTATGAAAACACTAAAAACCAGTGGAGCAATAATGTGCACATGATGTGTCTGGAAATAGAGAATTTTGAAGAGAACCCAAGGATGCAAAGCTCTTTGTTCTTCTTTGGAAGAAGTCCACTGAAATCATTGGGGCTTCCTGTCCAAGTTAGCATTGGTAGGAGTTGTCTATAAGTGTAATTCGTTTCTTTTGCTAAAGGTAAAATGTGAAGATCTTCCCTTAGCCATGAACTATAAGATATGAACTATGTTGACATAGTTCTGCTTTCTTGTACTTATCTTCTGTTTGTAAAAGACTGCATATTCAGTAATGAATGTCATGCTTGTAGTTGCTCAGTTATCTTCTAATGCTGCTCAAATCCTTTAGCATTTTCTACTTGAATGAAAATTAATCCTTCATTTGGCAATATGCTTTGCCTATCAACCTCTAGCTCCATCATTATCTGTGAATGAAATTCACACTATACTGCAATTGATCTTTAAAGCTGTTACCAAATTGACATCATAGGACAAAATAATCCTAGGAACAGGAGTGTGAAAATAGGTTACCACTTCTGTGGTAATGCTCAGAATTTCATTATGTAAGATAAATGTTTTGTCTTCTGTGTTAGTCAAACTTTTGAAAGGGCTTAATAAATGATTTTGTAACTTGCATTCATCAGACTGAATTGTTTTCCTTTTATAAATCTGAGATTAATTTCAAATAAACAAGCTTTTTCCTCTTACCCATATAATATCTAAAGAGCAAGAGGAGTTTGAAGTGCAGTGTTGAAAGAAAAATACAAGGTTAGCAATGCTTAGGAACAAACCTGTAAATGGAAACCTCTAGTTGGAAAGCTTTGATTCAGAATAGCATAATTTTTCAAAAATGTTTTCAAAAACCACAAAATGTTCACTTTCAAAGTGATGATGGACTTGTAAAATAGCCTACCAGCTTGAGTTGCTATAGAGGTAATGTATATAATTGCAACGAGACTTACCTTATTGTTTAGAGAATCCTAACACAATCTGTTTGGATCAGATCTGACTGAAGTGGACTAGGAAAGAGATCTGATTGTTTTTTGTTTTTTAAAGAAAATAATTTCCGCATCTGTCATATTTTTCACTATACATTCTCCCATCTAGCTGCACCCCTAGAAACATTCCTGCTCTTACTTGTAGCACCCTTCATGGTGACAAATTGTCAAAGGGGGACATGTGATGCAGGAAAGAAGTTGTGTAAAAGCACCCTGCTTTTAGCTCAGCAGTAAATAGCAAAGAATGGCATATAAAAATCCAGCAGACACTACAGTACTGTACATTCAATGCCAGAGGTTTTTCAGGGGCAGGGTTGGAAAAAAATAATGGCTATAAAATAGAAGGAGAAATCTGAGGTGTAAAGTCTAGCATGTCAAAATTAGGTTTTTAAAACAAAATTTTTAAAAGTTAGATCACAGTAAAAAAATGTTCAGTATGCTCATTTCTTTGGGGGGGGGGAGAAACCACAACTGTCTAGAAGGTTGGAGATAACTCAGTCAGAAACTGATCTGTTCCCTAAGAGAAGGGGAAACTGGAACTTGGTGGTACTTTCCTCTGACATTTGGTTTATCTTAAAAGAAGCTCCCTGCTATGTAACATATTTCATTTAGGTGCCTTTGGGAGATTTGCTCTAGGCTTGGAGAGCAAAAAATGTAAAAAAGACAAGGAAGATGTGTTTGATTTAGGTACATAAGTAATCACAACAAGAATCCATATCAGCATAAGGCCTTTACTGGGGCAGCTCAAAATACTATGCAAAATACTACGCTGTTGGCTGAAAATTGCTCTATACAGCCTGAGAAGGGAGTAGGAAACAGCTGGGTCTTTGAAAGATGGTTGATCTTCCATTTTTGTTTCTTCTGCCCTGCACTCCTTAGGAAGATCCCAGATGAAAACTGAAAGCATCTCATTACTTGGTAAAATTTCATTTGAGTGTCTGCATTCCCCTTTCACTTTCCATTTTAAGACTAATCTAATGCAGTCTAATGCAGTCTACAGGACTTTAACACTCAGATACTGTACTTCCTTTGGCCTTCATTCCCCTTTTTTCTTTCTTTACTGTCTTGTCTAATGAAGAGTTCTAAAAAACTTGGACATTTGCACAGTATTTTGTGATTTTTAAGTTGGCCAAATAAAGGCGTTATGGTGATGCAGATTTTAGCATTTTCCTTTGGCTAACATGGCTGCCTTCTCCAGTCAGCTGAAGCAGAGAACAGAAAGGCAGAGGGAAGCTGAATTTAATTGAGATTAGATGTGTCCTCCCTCTGGTGCAGGTAGAGGTCACAACATGTGTCTTACTCTTGCGTTCAGTCTGCTTTGTTGGAAATACTATGTTAACACTGGGGGGGGGGAATTACCTTTTGTAATAAGAACATTCATACAGCCCCTTCTCAGCATAGAGAAAGAGGATTACATTTACTCATAATTTTTTCATGTTCTGCCCTCAGTCTGAACTGATACCATCACTCTTAGAATTGTGTTTTTCCTGGCTCAGAGGTAAAACATAAGGCAGGCTACTGATCATACCAGCTGGGGATAATTCTGTAGGGCACTGGTCTGAGGAAGTCTCGGGTATTATGATGGTGATGTGGCCAGTTCACCCCTGTGAAAGTAACCCTTGTAGCAGGGGAAGATGTTGAAATGTGTTATTTCTGGTTAAAAAAATAAGAAAGTGGGGAAAGAACTATAGTTGTCCCTTCATATTCGCTGGGGTTTGGTTCCAGGACCCTCTGTGGATACCGAAATCCATGAATACTCAAGTCCCATTGTATGCAGTGGCATAGCAAAATGATGTCCCTTATATAAGATTGCAAAATCAAGGTTTGCTTTTTGGATTATTATTTTTTAAAGAGTATTTTCAAGCTATGAATACTTAAATCCATGAATACCAAATCCGTGGATATGGAGGGATAACTGTATATTGGTCCTTCAGTAAGAAAGTGATGTTTAAAAAGAGGTTAAGTTTATCTGAACAATTTATATGCATTTTAAAGCAGAAGTCTTTAAATGACCAGAAGCCCTTTTCATTGCCTAAGAAAGGAATACTTCCCAATTTGTGTTTTCTGTATATGAAATTCATTAATTCCCCCACACATTCACGGACACCTGAACCTTTAATATAAAGGTTCTATGTAGGAACTATCTTGAATCCCATTTGTAAGACATAGGGGAATATAAAACAAAGTAAATAAACAAATAGGAAAACAATTCCTATTCATTAGAATGTGCACTGTACTCTGGACTTTTGTGCATTTTGAGTTATGCATCTTTGGGGAGGAAAGCTTTGGTATTTTTCAGTGAGAAAAGTGAGAACCTAAGAAAGCCCTTGTCTCCTTTATCCTTAAATAAACTGGGCAACCTACAGCCCTAGGGCCAGATGTAACCTTCAACATAATCTCAGCCTAATTTCAACAAGCAATTGCATATGAGCAACTCTGGCCCCTGCAAGAGTGCCATGGTTCTTTTTCAGCAGTTCATTATGTTAGAAGAGAGAGGGAAAGAGGGGAAGGGGAGGGGGAGAGGGCAGTAGAAAGGAAAACGAAAAGGGTGGATCCTCCACCACTGCTGTGTAGTTCACAATAGATGTGACACTTCACAGAAAAATCTGATTGGTATTTTCATTGGGTGGTGTACATACCAAATATCCTCATGCATTTAATCTCAGAAGAGGATATTAATCAGGAGTTAAATGAGGTGAACTAGAGAGAGCAAAACATTCTGGAAACAAGTTGGAGCTCCCATACTGTTGCCTTTTGTCTAGGGAATGATCTCAAGCTGCTGTTTTCTGGCCCATTGAACTCAAGAGTTGTTTTTCTTTCTGGGGTTAAATCATTCTTGAACAGAAGCCACATTCCTGAATGCCACAAAGCTACTGCAGTAAAATTTTCAGTTCTATGGGTCAATGTTTAACCTGCTTTGCAAGCTGGGTTTTTAAATCTTGCCACACGAATGACCATTTCATCATTTCCTAGCTGAAAACTGGGATCGAGCCAGAAGGGCAAGAAAAGTGGGTAGCTTTCTTTTCTGGGTTCAAGCATCATCAAGTACTTTGGGAGTTTTTTGGATTGTTGGCAAGACCAGGATGAAAGGGGATACTCCTTTTTTCAGCTGTATACTGCTCTGATTACAAACATATTAAAAGGAAATCTCAAACAGACAACTGGCAAAAATTAGCACAAGCTGACCTACTATATGTTTCATTTTCCTGTTAAGTTAGCAAACAGGAAGAGAAGTTTTGTTATCTTTCAAAAAGTTTTTTTTTAAAAATAACACTGTTATCAAAGTATGTTCCCCACTCCTTAAGGTAAGAAAAAAATCCACAGAGTCTATGTAAGTAACAATTCTGGATCATCTTGAATGTATTCTGGTACTTGCACCAACCCTGCAGTTTCATCCTGTGCAGCATTGGTACAGTGACTTCAACTTGAAAGCTTCAAATACAAAGATGGAAGTGCTTGACTATGCCTTAGTGATGCAGAACCTTATTTTTCCATTGTGGGGCTGCATTCCCTCAAGAGTAATCTGTCAGGGGCAGCACATGCTGGTGATGGGTGAGGCTGAGCAGGCCAGCTCATGTCTCTTTTCCTTCTAATCTACTTGCCTTCTCTCTCTTTGGAAAAGGTACCTAGGGGATTCTGGGAGTTGTAGTCCAAAAAGTAATTTTCTGAGCTCCTAGGATGTCTTTTCTGACACAATTTCTTCCTCTCCTTCTCCATCCAGAGGACTGCTGGGAGAGGGACAGATTGCTAGTGATGTAGTGAAAGGGGAACTGTCCATATGCTAGACCTCCAGGGGATTGATACATCTTCCTTACACAGGAAAGTGAATGAGGCTTTCACACTTAACTTTTGTTTGTGCATTAGAGAAAGTCATCTAACTATATTCTATGTCAGTAAAGCTGTAAACAAAGTGGGTGTTCTGCTATTTACAGCTGTTGTTTGTAGGATATTTATGTTCAACATTGTTTTGGGACTTCCTCTAGGCTGAAACTATGGGAGCACTCATGAAGGCCTTCTTCTTGGCAAGAGCTATTATTATATTATTATTTTATTTATTTATACCCCGCTCTTCAGCCACAAGGCTATCAGAGCAGCTTACAAATTGTTTTAAGGAATAGCTATTTACACATCTACACTGCATTAAACAGTTTCCAACGTGTGTTAGCTAATTGCCCCCCACAAGCTGGGTACTCAATTTACCGACCTACGGAAGGATGGAAGGCTGAGTGAACCTTGGAGCCCGCTGGAATCGAACTTGCAACGCGGTGGCTTGCAGTACTGGCATTTAACCACTGCGCCACCAGGGCTCCTTGCCAGATGTCTGAACTGATTTCTTGTAGAGGGCCTTTGAAATAGGGAAAGCTACAGGTTTGCCACCCCAACCTTACATTAGATTTTGGACAAGTTATTTTTTCCATTACGGTTCTTCATGGTCTGTGACTCACACAAATAGGTTTACTGCACCTGTGTAATGCATCGCTCGGAACCTTCTAGAGCTGTTATGTAAGCATTTTGACAGTAGTCCCCCCTCCCCTGGTTTATGTGACCTGCCAATTCCTGCTCAAACCCTCACTTCCTTTTTATCTGCTGCTGAAGGAACTGTTCTTGGCTGTGTGTTTTTTCTCTCCTCATGATTGATATTTGGCTTTGGACTGCGTTTTGGCTTTCTCCTGGACTTCAGTTTGGCTTTCATCTTTGGCTTCTGTTCATCGGCTTGACCTGGTCCATTTTTCATATTCTGACTGTATTTCTCTAACAGCTTTTCTGTAACGATATGGCCTCCTCTAGGTCATTCAAGAAACATTTAACTTGTGGGGCAAATCTCTCCTACCATGATGGCAACGTACACTGCCTCCTTTGCCTTGGCGCTTGCCTGCATTGTAAGGCCTTTACTCCTTAAGCGAGAAAAACAGTCATTTCAGCTTAAGGCTCTTATTTATGAGCAGGTCCTCTTGGTCTTCCTCAGTCCTGCTTTGAGCTTATCTATGAAGCTGGCAGTAAAAAGGTCTTTGTATGAGGCCTCAGACCATCCATTCAAATTTAAGGTTCCCCTCTCTGAATCTGGTGGGACTTCCCACTCTTAAGGCGGTTTAAACACCAGCCTCAGTATTGATGGCCTTGCTATTAACTCAAGCACTCAAGTCAGATCCTCCCACCTGTATCCTCTTGATACCAGGTTGTTGCTTGGATTTGGAATCTTCTGTTCCTGTCTTGGAACATATATCAGAAAGGTGGTGTCACAAGAAAAAGAAGAGGTCTAAGGAAGACATACGCCCTCCTACCACCCCTCTACCGGTGCCAGTTTCGGAGTCGTCCCATGTCAACATAGTACCCGAACTGGAACCCTTTGTACCAAGCAAGCCGGAAGTCCATACCTCTTCCCCTCCTCCGCAGTAAGAACAGCAGCAGGAGGTTCAGTCTGTTTTGTCTCTGTTCCTTTTGAAGGAGAGATTCCAGAGCCACCCTCTGCAGGGATTTGTGCTTTGCCCTCCGCTCCATCTATGTTCAGGAGGTACAGTCTCCAAATTGTCAGGAACCCACTCTACGTTCTCAGCAATTATCTAGATGGTGTTATCTCTTCTCTTCTGTTTTGCCTTCTGCTTCCTCCTCTTCCAGAGGGCATCCTCAGTACTGTGCCAGGGCAGCATCACCATGAACCAAGATGCTACAGCCATAGAGATCATGACTCACACATTCCATGTCCTAGGAAGTCCCCTTCCTCTACTTACTCTGATTATGTGTATGATGAGTATGATCAGGTTTGGTACAGGGCTCATGATGGTTATCCACTTTACCATCAATGGAGCCCATGACACAGTCCCATCACTGTGACCCACCATAGCACCAATACTCCAGGCATCATTGTGCCTACCAGCTGCCAGAATCATTGCCCTTAGTACTGAGAAGACCATGATCTTCACATTTAGAGCAGGCTGTTGCTGCATCTTCTCTCCCTGCATCAGATTAACATCTTCCTGTCTCATGTAGTGCCTTGACTGCCAGACATCCTGATCATCTCAGTCTCCATCAGGGAGCCATAGTTCCACCTGTATTGTCCAGGGGCCAACCTGCTCAACAAGGAGTGTCTTCCGAGCAACCTCCTCCTCCCTCCCGGGTGCTGACTGCTCCTTGACTGCTTTTGGTAGTACCCCCCCTTCGGGAGTAATTCATAGCATTCCCCCCTCTGAGGTATTTATCGAGGAGGTCAACACCCTTCTCCTCAAAGGTACCATAGAACCCATCCCATCGACATCGGTCCAGCAGGGTATTTTTTTTCTCCCACTACTTCATCGTGTCCCAGAAGAATGATGGCCTTCACCCTAGACCTTCAAGATGTGAACTACTACATACAGCCCTGGTGGTTTCAAATGGTCACCCTCAGTTCCATCCTTTCCCTGTTGCAAGAAGATTGGTTTATGACATTGGCTCTGAAAGATGCTTACTTTCATATCACAATCCATCCATTACACAGGTGGTTCCTCTGTTTCACCATGGAAGAATGTGCTTATTGGTTTGGAGTTCTCCATTTTGGACTGTCTATGGCCCCTCGAATCTTTACGAAATGATGACTGTCATTGCTGCATGCCTCTGCAAGCATGGTGTAATCGTTTTTCCATACATAGACGAATGGCTCCTTGTTTCTCACTCCCAAAATTATCTCTTTGCAGATATCAACACTATGCTATCTCTTCTGGATGTGTTGGGTCTGATCATCAATTTCAACAAGTCTCAGCTGCAACTTTTCTCAGATGGTCCAATTCATCAGCATGGTCCTGAATTTGAATGCTTCTGCCACATTCCTTCCAGATGAGAGGTTTCAGTCCCTGCACACTGCTGTTCTCCATTGCTGTCAGAACCAAAGTGTATGTGCAAGAGACATTCAAGTCCTTCTGGGTCTCATGGCCTTTACAATGGCAGTTACACCATACATGAGGCTTTGGATGTGGTCACTTCAATCCTGGTTCCTTGCCTGTTTCAATCCGCTTCACCATCGTCCTTGAATTCATCTTACCATACCAAGGAATGTCCATCAGTCCCTTGAGTGGAGGCTCCATCCTGACAATGTGAAGGTGGGTATGCCTTTCCTTTCTCTGCAACCCACACTATTGATAACATTGGATGCTTTGCTGGTGGGTTGGGACCCTCACATGGAAAGTCTCTCTATCAGAGGCCATTGGATAACCAAGGAGAGAGCGCTCTTCATCAGTGCTCTGGAATTATTGATGGTAGAGAAGGTGTTTTGGGCCTTCAAACTTCTTCTCAAAGGCAAGGTTGTTCAGGTAGTCTCTGACAACACAACAGTGGTGTACTGCTGGAACAAACAGGATGCTACACAGTTGAGCCTCTTTCCCCATCTCACGCTCTGCCTGTGGACATGGTGCATCGAAAGAGACATCTCCATCTTGGTGATCCACCTGCCTGAAGAGGGGAATGTGTTAGCCGATGCCCTCAGCAGGTCACCAGTCTGCTGCCACAAGTGGATGCTCATTCCTAAGATGATTCAACAGGTATTTGAAACATGGGGTACTCCAGAGATGGACCTTTTTGCCTTGGTACGCAACAAGCAGTGTTGGACTTATTGCTCCAGGGCTTGCAGGGGGAAGGGCTCTTGTGGAGATGCCTTCCTGTTTCACTGGAGGGGTCCCATCGTCTACACCTTTCCTCTGTTTCCCCTCATCACCAGAGTGATAGCAAAGATTTGAAGAGACAGAGCAAGGTGCATTCTGATAATGCCATGATGGCCCAAATAGCCATGGTTCACTCCACTCTTACACCTGGCTCAGGGCACTTATTTCGTGCTGCCTCTTCATCTGGATCTCCTGACAATGCCTGATGGGTGTGTCTGACATCCGGACCTGCACACACTCCGACTGATGGTACAGAGGATATTCCTCTAGATTTTTTGCCTGAGCAAGTACAGCTTATCTCCGCTGCACATAGATCTGCCATTCAGTGGTGCTATATATATAAGTGGAAGAAGGTCCTCTTCTTCCTATCACCTCAAGGGATCTCTCTGGACAGAGTGCAAGTATATCATGTCTTAGAGTTTCTCCTCTCCCTGTCTAAGAGAGATGTCTGTTCTATCAAATGTTACATAGCTGCTATTTCTTTCAAGCTGCAAAATTTTGGTAAGCCTTTTTGCATCAAAGATCTGTTGGTGAAGAGTTTCTTGATAGGATACCAAAACCATCCTCCTCCAGTGGTGGGTCACACTCCTCAGAGCAGTTTAGAATTGGTGCTGTCACAACTCTCCAAAAAGCTGTTTGAACTTATGGCATCATGTGACATCCACCTTTTGGTGTGGAAAACTGCCTTTCTGGTTGCCATCACATTGGCCAGGAGGGCAGGAGAGTTATGTGCCTTCGTGTGGACCTTCTGGTTCCATGAAGATATGGTTGTGCCAGACATTACTTTCTTGCCTAAAGTGGTTCTGGTATTCCACCTGAACCAGGGCATTCATGCAAAATCTTACTTTTGACCTCAAATGTGCCTTGTGCTGCCTTGATATGTGATGTGGTTTGGCCTTCAATGTTGATAGGACTGCTTCCATCTGCCAGACCCAAAGACTCTTTGTGTGTTACTCTACATACAAGAAAGGATTGCCTGTGTCTCCTCAGCATCTCTCCAAGTGGTTGCTTCTACCATCCATCTCTGCTACCAACTGGTGAAGCAAGGCCCTCCAGTGCATGTTTGTAGCCTTTCCACCAGGGCTGTCACAGCATCTTCAGCCTTCCTGAAGAGCATTCTACTGGAGGACATTTGCAGAGTGGCTATCTGGCCACAACCATTGACCTTAATTTCTCATTACAACATTGGTGCAAGGTCCAGGGTTGATGCTGTATTTGAGAGAGCTATGCTCTTTTCATGTATTGTATGACATTCCTACCACCTGTGGTGAGTAGCTTGCTAGTTTCCCATTTGTATGAGTCACAGACACCTCGAAGAAGAATGGGTTGCTTACCTGTAACTATGGTTCTTTGAATGGTCATCTGTGAATGCACACAACACCCGTCCTTCCTCTCCATGCTTCCCTTGGTTCCTGGCCTGCTGCAACTCTGTCCTTGGAACTGAAGGTTTGAGTGTGAATTGGCTAGTCACATGGACCAGGGGAGGAGGGGCTACCGCCAAAACACATAACAGCTCTAGAGGGTTCTGAACAATGCACTGCACAGACACAGTAAACCCATTTGTGTGAGTTCACAGATTACCACTGAAAGAACCACGGTTACAGGTAAGCAACCTGTTCTTCTCAGAATCCCCAGCCAACATGGCTACTGGCCATGTTGCCTGGAGGATACTGGAGTAACAGTGCCTTGTACTGCCTTGATATGTGATGTGGTTTTGCTTTCAATGTCAATAGGACTGCTTCCATCCACCATTCCCAAAGACTCTTTGTGTGCTACTCTACATACGAGAAAAGGTTGCCTGAGTCTCCTCAGCATCTCTCCACGTGGTTGCTTTTACCATCCATCTCTGCTACCAATTGGCAAAGCAGGACCCTCCAGTAAGTTATCCAACATCTGCATAACATACAAAATGGTCTTCACAGGACAATCCTATGCCCACTTATCTGGGAATAAGGTCCACTCAATTTAATGGTACTTACTTCTGAGTTGATATAAAATGTTGCTGTTATCAATCTTCAAGTCAATATTTTATGGCATTTCCTACATTTTCTGGAGGACACATCATCTCTACTCCTGTTTCAGTTGTCCATGATCCCTCTGTTTCTGTCCCTCTGCACCCTCCCCACATTCATTCTTGTGATGTTCTGTCTGTCTTTCCAGTTCAATTGCCTATACACTTGACATTCCATCCAGTCATCATGTTTCCCAGTTGAAGGATCCTCTGTACAACGGAAGTTTTAGGTTGGCATTTATCCCTTGTACTGAGAATCCTTCAAGTGGAAAGGATGACGACTGGGTGGAATGTCAAGCATATAGGCAAATACATTGCAAAGATGGACAGAACAGCACAAGAATGGATGTTGACATGTCACAGTAGTCAAAACTGGGACTGCATGGTCCGATTCCTGGTAAAGCAAATGAATGGGTTTGACTCAGGATTTCACAAGCAGACTTTGAAATTTCAAGAAGTCAGATTCTGGAATGTTGCTGAATGTTGCAAGGTGTGTGTGAAATTTAACTTCAGCTATACTTTTTTCTTTATTCCTAACTTTCACTAGTTAGCTGTATTCCTTAGTACACAGGAGGGTTTTTTTTTCCTTTTCAGCTGTGCTCTTGGTCTTATTGTTTCTGAATTGGAGTGGGAATTATGTTGCCTGTAGTCTGCATGCAAAGTGGGCAGCGAGGAGGGGGCTAGTCCTGTGCAGTCCTTGGCCACCTGGACCCTCACAGACCTCTGCAGTTCCTGAAATCCCCCCACCCATTTTGTGATCCAAAGAAAAATCTTTTTTCAGCCATATATTACCTCTGTATGGTTGGGCTCTAAATCCTGTTTCAGAGATGCCTGCACTGTGAAACAGCAAATGACTAGAAATAACCAGAACATCATTTCTAGTTTCTAAAAAACTGTGGGAGTGTGGCCCATGTGGGGCTAAATGGTGCTGAAACTGGTACTCTTGACATTTAGCACATGCTCAACCTCCTCCCTTTACCAAGACATAACTCAAAATTCTGTTCTGTTTAGCAACATCTCTCTCTGGCTTCTCTTCACAAACAAAGATTCAGGAAGGACTCATCCCGCACTTTCTGCAAGCGCGCTGATGACTAAAAAGGCCAATCCGAGATAGACAAGTCCGGTTGCAGAAAGCACAGCAGAAGGTCTCCTTGGGTGATGTTTCCGGGTTGTGATTTTTTTCTGCGTTGTCATTTCTCTTCAAGACTTGTTCGGCGTGAGTTCTCAAATAAGGCTGCAGCATTGTGGATAGTGTGTTTCCATGTCTCCCGAAGTGAAGCCAGGTTGGACCGTTGTTGGTAATCAATTTGGCCGAGCTTGAGGTGTTGTTTCAGGGAGTTCTTGTATCGCTTTTTTGGAGCGCCCCTCTTACGCTGACCCGTAGCAAGTTCACCGTAGAATACTATTTTGGGGAGGCGGTGGTCCTCCATCCTAGAAACATGCCCTGCCCAGCGCAGCTGTGTTCTCAATATCATGGCCTCAATGCTGGTGATCCCTGCTTGCTCAAGGACAGCAACATTCGTCACATAGTCAGTCCAGTGTAGATTTAGGATTGTGCGTAAACAGCGCTGATGGAAGCATTCGAGGAGTCGTAAGTGGTGGCGATAGGTGACCCATGTTTCAGATTCATAAAGGAGAATAGACAGTACAATGGCTCTATACACACTGATTTTTGTGTTTCGCCTCAGGTGTTACTCCAGACTCTTTTGTAAAGTCTTCCTAATGCGCTATGTGCCTTTGCTAATCTGTGATCGATCTCTTTGTCAATCTTGGCATCTGAGGAGATTATGCTTTCCAGGTAGGTGAACTGCTGAACAGACTTAAATTTCTTTATTAAAGGAAAGAAGATTGCAGGGAGTGACTGTAGTTCAGTGACTGAGCATCTGCTTTGCATGTAGAAGATTCTAAGTTTGGTTCTTGCCTCTATAAGGTAGGGCTATGGAGGAATCCTTCTGAAACCCAGAAGGGTCATAATTGCCAGTCAAGAGCTGACAATGCTAGACTAGATGGCCCAAGCATCTGACTTGCTATTAAAGGAGCTTCTGATTTAAAGATCACGCAAAGAGGCCAGAACCCGCTGTGTTCTATACCTGCAGAAATTTCCCCTACAGAAGCAGTTGGGCATTTTTATCTGATTCAGGATGACCACAGTGAGTTCAAGGCTTGTGGAAGTGGAACTGTGCATGCAGTGCCACTGCACATGATGCACATCTGCATGCACATGGATCCACATGGAATGTGAACATGTTTGGTTGTGTATGTGTAGTTGGCTGTACATAGTTTGTATTATAAATGCAACTACCCTAATCCAGCAGGTCAGATCTACCTACAAAAGTGATAAGGGATAGGCTTTCATGCACAATACAAAACATGTTTGTTTAGTTTCCACTGAAGGTTGATATGAACATCCCCTCTTCAAAAATGATTATCTGCACTAAATTAGTGGTGTTTCAAGACCAGGATGCTTAATGGGCTTGTGGTGGCCAGATAGCAATCAGACATCTGAAAAATTAATTCCTCCATCTACAAGTTGAGCATCCCTTATCTGGAATTCCAAAAGCTGAATTACTCCAAAATCATCCACGTGGGTTGCTGAGATAGTGACACCTTTGCTTTCTGATGGTTCAATATACACAAATGTTGTTGCATGCACAAATTTATATATGAAGCATAAACAAATTTTGTGTTTAGACTTGGGTCTCATCTCTAGGATATCTCATTATGTATGTATATGCAAATAAAGGTATTAAAAAAGAAATAATCTGAAATCTAAAACACTTGTGGTCCAAAGCATTTTGGATAAGAGATACTCAACTGGGGACATCCACTACACAGGTGACATTTTATAACAAATGCTGAATGCTCAATCTAACAGGAGAAGGATGACCTTTACTTGTTGTAGACTTCCAGACATCTTTGTTATATATGATAGAGAAGAAAGATTGTAGGGGGTTAATGCTTGAAATAATGTTGCATAATTTTGTCCTATGTTTAACCAAAGTACTAACCACATCCACTTCACCTTTGACTGACTCCAGGACTAGATATCATGCATGAGGAAATTCAGCCAACAGTAGGTATATTGCAAGTCTTACTGAAAGTAATAGAAAGCTGTGACTGAGAGACCTCCTTTAGAATCACAGCTGAATTGTATTGGTTTGTCTCCCTCTTAAATATTTTTTTAAAAATTCTAACAGTTTCTTGTTTTTGACATATATAGACAAATGTGAGGTTTGAAGAGAAGTCAAAGTGTGGTTTCACATTATGTTTTTTTGGTACACAAAGTCCCAATCAAAAGTAGCAATTTTGAGCTATTACTATAATAGTACCAGCTCCATTTTGCAAGAAAGAAACCAGCAAATAACAATTTATA
Organism: Gambelia wislizenii; assembly: GCA_030847615.1. Taxonomy (NCBI): domain Eukaryota; kingdom Metazoa; phylum Chordata; class Lepidosauria; order Squamata; family Crotaphytidae; genus Gambelia; species Gambelia wislizenii. The sequence continues at coordinate 295,856,444 of JAUMIR010000004.1, forward strand.
TATACAAGGAATAGGCAAGGAGTTGGAAGAATTAATTTTTTGGGCTATAAGTCTCAGAATCACCTAGCCAGCATTGCCATTGGAAATTCTGGGAGTTGTAGTCCCGAAAAGTAATGTTCCAAGCTTTGGGTTGGAGGAAACAAAATGAGAAACTTTGTGTCTAGAACTTGGCTGAAGACAACCTTTCCAGAGCCAGAGATCTCAGATGTGGATTTGTTTCTTGCTCAGATATGTAAATCATAGGGATCTGACTTGACTGCAGTTACGTGTTCATAAGCTCATTTTGCAATCCTTATATACAGCTTAACTTGGATGTGTTTGGAGTCTAGTGTCCTTTGTATAAATAGGGAAGTCACAAGAACTTGAGGCTACATGCGTTGTCTGAGGCCAAATTCCATTTTATTTCATCAGAGAATACTGACAAAGAAGAACATTTGGAAAAGAAAAGTAAATCTGGAATACTAATGGAAAGACTTCAGTTTGCTTCTCACTTTTAAAAAACATTGCAATGAAATTGTTATCCTGCTGTACAAGGAAGAGTTGCCCCATCCTTTTTTAAGCTAATGGTTCACTTATGGTAAGAAATCCTTGATGTTTCCTCATATTGGCTCAAGAGCCAGTGTGGTATAATGGTTTGAGTGCTGGGCTAGGAAGTCCTGGGATGCATCTGCATTTCAGAAATAATGCAGTTTGACACCATTTTAACTATCATGGCTCCATCCTACTGAATCCTGGGATTTGTAGTTTGTCGTGGCACTAGAGCTCTCTGACAGAGACAGCTAAATAGCTCACAAAACTACAAATCCCAGAATTCGATAGTATTGAGCCATGGCAATTAAAGCGATGTCCAGTTGGATTATTTCTGCAGTGCAGATGCATCCCTGAAGACCTGGATTCAAATCTCCACCTGGCCATTGAAACCTGCTGGATGACCTTGGGCATGTCACACTCTCTCAGCCTTAGAGGAAGACAATGGCAAGCCTCCTCTGAGCAAATCTTGCCAGGAAAACTCAGTGATAGGCTCACCCATAAGTTGGACATGACTTGAAGCCAAATAACAACAACAACAGGGTGTGGTGATCAGAAAATGAACGGGCAATCTATCTGCAAGCCAATGGTTGGGTATCTTTGGTCCTTCAGGTATTTGAAACCAACTTACAGAACTATCATGGTCAGTACTAAGGGATCATGGGAGCTGTAGTAGAGGGCCAAAAGTTCCCACTCCTGCTTTAAAGCAATCTCTGAGAAAACCTCTCTTTGTCTGTCTCTGTATGTGGATGTGTGGATGTGTCAGAGAGTGCTCAGAATTTTTTTTTTTTAACTAAACCTTCCAGCATCTCCTATTCAGCATGTGTAAGTACTGGTAACTGTTATCTGTTTTAGGAATATGCTTGCTAACAATATGTTCTGTTTCTATATCTGTAAGAGTAGATGAGGATATCGGTATGTCTGTCTCTTTGTACCAACCATAACTGGAACATCATGCTAGACACCTCAAAATTTGAGATTGATTTAGGTTGTTATCCAAGTTGCAATGCTGATTTCAAGTTGAAATTCTAATTTTGTGTGTGTATGTGTGTGTATTTTGCTACCAGCAAAATTAAAAAAAGGAAAATAAAAGAGGCAAGCCATTACTCTTCAGGAAGTCATGGTAGATGCCTGCAAATTTAAAAGAATTATTTTGGTTGCTGTGCAGGTTGCAGTATGCACTTTCAAATTTAAAAAAGGTGAAATTTCAAATGGGAGTGGGACTCACTAGAAGTGAAAAAGAAGTGCTTGACATTGGGATAGATGCCTTAAAAATCTGACAAGAGTGTTTTTAGTTGTTATCTGAGTTCCAATGGCCAGCTTCAAATCGAAATTCTAAAAGAGAGGAGTTTCTGAGAGGTTAAAAAAAGGAGCTGCTATGAGCCATCAGAAAATAATGTTTTTATAGGGCTACAAAACAGTGAAGGCCACTCTAAAGCACTGCTAAGATTCTAGAAATCTAGATAGAGGGGGAAAGGTGGGAGAAGAGGAGAGAGCTAAGGCATTTCTGCTAAGATTCCTGAGGTTTAAAAGGGTGGGAATTTGGGAGAGGGCTCTCTGAGCCACTGCTGGTAGAATTCCTGAAGTTTTTTTTAAAAGGTGGGGCATGGGAAAACAGAAGGCAGCATGGAGTCCTTGGGTGGTACTCAGTACATATCCCGGGCAGTTCTGGGTCCACTGCAGTTTCTTAGTAAATAAAAATATATTATAGAGACAGAGATGTACTTCTCATTCAAGGGAAATAAAACCCTGTACTGATGTGTCACTGCTTGGGGAAGTAGCAAATGCACAGAATTTCATTGTAAATGGCAGGATGAAAACAAACGTGAAACTGTTAGGATACCTTGTGACCATTCGTAAATACATACTTCGAACTTTTGCCCGAAGAGTTGCACCAGCTTGCATTCAAAGTCAATAGTGTGATATTCAGCCCACACACAATTAGGGTACTAGGAAAGGAAATATTCTTTGAGATTCTGTATATGGCTCCTTGTCCTGTATGGAGTTCTATCTACAGCTCAATCCAAGTTTGGATAAGTTGGGCCACAACTCCCCAGCCAACATGGCCAATGAATGGAGGGGGACTGGAAGGCATAACTTGCCAATGCACTGATCAGTAATGTGGGCAGATTCTGTTTCTAGAAAATAGGCTGTGATTGGGAAATCTGTGGTACTGCTACCTAGAATCTCTGCACAGAACTTGGAAATTAATAGCTACAAATAATAAGTTCCTTTTAATCAATCCCTTTCCCAATAACAAATTACAGTTGTGACTTTGAAGGGTCATTCTGCCCCCTTGCAGTGTCACAGTTACTGTAGTCTCTGTCTGTTTGTCTGTCTGTCTGTCTGTCTGTCTGTCTCTCTCTCTATATATATATGTATGTATATGTATGTGTATATATGTATGTGTGTGTGTGTGTGTATATATATATATTTCAGAGAAAGGAAAGAAAATTTCTTATTTAGATTCCAACTATCAGAATACTTCAGCCAGAATGGTCAGTGACCATGCTGGCTAGGAAATTCTGGAAGTTGTACCGCTTCCCAAAGTAACTTTTCCAAAGCCTTTTTAAAAATTAGCTATGGGGAGGTAGTTCAATTAAATTTGGAGGAGGAATATCACATGGTCCAGCTGTTGGCTTCATGCTGTGGCTTGTGCTGTGGGTGTTGAGGCAACAACAAATTGGATGGGAAGAATGACCACCTTGCTCATGCTGTCATGAGAAAACAACATTATCCTCAGTAGAGTTTGTTTTGTGATGCTTATTTAATTTTATTAAAATATTTCTATCCTGCCCTACATCAAAAGGTCCCAGGGTGGTGGACAGGTAAAATGAATGCTAACAGGTTAAAACTATTTAAAACAATAAAAATAATGTAAATAAACTAAAAACATATTAACATAAAAATTAAAATACTGTAGTGTACTTTAATAACCCTGTGCATAGGTTTGAAGTAAATCAGTGAGGCCCATAGGCTTTAATAAACAGCCATGTTTTTAACTGGGTGCCTAAATGAAACCAGCATTGGCACCAATCATTCCTCCAAGGGTAAGGCATTCCATAGTTGGAAAGTATGCAGCTGGGGCACCCCAACTGTCCAGATTTAGCAGGGACAGTTCTGATTAATCCTCTGTTGTCCCATTTTTTCAGCTGCTTTTAAAATGTCCCAGTTTCTCTTTCTTTCTCCCACTCTCCTCTTTCATCCTTGATTTACTTCAGTTGCTGTAAACTGAGTTCAAAGTGCAAAAGTAGTTAACTCAAGCAGTGGGGAGAGGAAGCCTCTCCTAGTTTGTGTGTTCTTCCTCATTAACAACCTTTGCTGTACTGGTTACACACTGATGTTGCATAGCCACACGTGTCCTGGTTTTCATCTATGAAATGTTGGAGGGGTATGCAGTGTACTGACCTCATTGGTGGGACACAGAGGAGCCTCCACAGCAGACCTCAGTCCTTGGGCAGGCACATATAGGCACAAGTTTTCTCCATTAAGTTTATGGAGAGCAAGTTATTGGGTTTCTGAAAGAAATGAATTGGCAACATTGCAGCAATGCCAATGCTGACTTGACCTCTTTCACATGTGAGGCTTGGGCAGTTGTCCCCTGTTCCCCCCAAAAGCTAAAGCACTTGGACTGGGAAGTTCCACATGCAGGTGGCTTTCAGTGTGCTCTCTTGCAGGTTGCCACCAACTCTGTCTTTAAAGGTTCGGTACCTGTAAAAAAAGTGCAAAAGTTGAGCTTAAAGGAATACCTGCATCAGTAAAGGAGTTCATATATTACCTTGACATGCTTCCCACAAACTGTTTAGCCTTCCCAGATTGTGATTTAAGGACACATTTCTGCATGATAAAAAAAAGTGGGGGGAGGGAGTACTGAATACATTCACTCAGCATATGAGACCATCGAGAAACAAGCTGACGGTTTAGCCCAGGATATTGCTTCCTTCTCCTGCATGTGTGGTAAGGAGAACTGTATGCCCAGTCCTGATGATATGCTGTATGGTACAATCAATCTAAACAATTTAAAACAAAAATTAACTTGGTGCCAGAATGAAACCAGCATCAATGGAGGAGGATTATTCCACAACCAGGGTGCCATAGCAGAGAAGACCGTCTCCTGCATCTTCACACAATAAATTGTTCCTCCTTTGGTGGGACACAGAGGAGGGCAGCTCCAGAAGACCTCTGCCCTCAGACAGATTTATATAGGGAGAGGCATGGCTTCAAATATAGAGCTCTCAAGCCATTTAGGGCTTTAAATGTCACCACCAATTATTTGAATTGGTTTAATGAAATTTTATTCATGGGACAAGAATTCCGGATGAACTGTCCTCTTTGGCCTGCTTGCAGGCTTCTGACCTCATATTTTAAAACCCCCCAATTGGGTAACAATACCTTTGTTAAGGCTAACAAAGAAGTCACAAAAATGTTCAGGCATTTCATCAGGCTGGGTGGTACAAAAGGGGAAGGGGGAAATGGACTCCCCAAAATTAGGCCAGATGTTGTGGTTGTGAAATATGCAGCTAGACTCAGTTAGAGATGGAGACTGCACATAGAATGAATCATTGGTAGCAGTAACAGGTGATACAATTTGGCTTCAGCTGCCTTTTGTACCTGGTGTACATACCATCTATCATTTAATCTCCTGCTTTGCTTATATTGTCCTGTTTCTCTGTATTTCTACCCTATGCCATTGCAGAAAACTGTTTGTTTTGCACATGTCAAGAGACAGATCTGAGTTTCAGGAAGCTTTTGTGTTTTCAAGAATGAAAACAATCATTGCTCCTGTGTAAACTTTTGGGAAAGTTACTTTGGGGACAGCAACTCTGCTGGCTGGGAGGTTATAGGAGTTCTAGTCCAATAAGGAATGTTTCCAAGCTCTCTCCCTGAACTGGAGATATATTCAGCCTTGAGCATGACTGCAGACCTCATGACTGCAGACCCCAGCCTTGAGCATGACTGCAGCCCTCAGCCTTGAGCATGACCGCAGCATCTGGCCTAGTTTTTGGACTCTTCCATTTCTTCCCCCAACCCTTATCTTTTTGGAATTCCCTAATACCCTAAAGGGATCAGATCCTGTCTGATCTTGGAAGCTAAGCAGAGTTAGCACCTGGTTAGTACTTTGATGGGAGACCACCAACGAATAGCAGGTGCTGTAGGGTATATTTTAGAGCAGTGGTTCTTAGCCTTTTCTTTATTAGTGACCTCCTTTAAATGTCTTTTGTTGCTGTGGTCCCCCAAGACTTAACTCAAGATCTAAAACAACAACAATAGCTGGACACTGAACCTTTAACAATTATACCATCAGTTAAACCTTCCCTCAGAGGCGTGGGAGAGGAAGGGAAGACTTTTCTCCTGCTTCTTCCCGCCAGTTTGTTGCAGCTGCAGCAGATTGAACAGCAATGCAGCAGAAGATGAGCTGAGCAGCATTCATACTTCATGGACCCCCTGTGAGGACATCATGGCCCCCTGGGGGTCCTTGGACCACAAGTTAAGAACCACTGTTTTAGAGGAAGGAACTGACAAAACCACCTCTGAGTATTCCTTGCCTAAGAAAACCCTATGAAATTAATGAGGTCGCCATAAGTCAACAGGTGACTCGAAGGCACATACACATACAGAGTCCAGTCTGGAGAATCTGAACATTTATACCACATTGTGGCATTTTTCCTAATAAAAATATTACCCAATTGTAGATTGGGAGGGGGGGTGCCTCACAGACCAACATAGATATATATGTATTTTAAAGTAGTATTTTCCATTATAGAAAAAAAAGATCATGCCTCAATCTGCATTAAGAAATCTTTGTTTTCAAAATCATTTTCAAACTTTTCAAAGTCAAATAGGTATCATAGCCAAATGGTTTTTTGTTGTTGTTGAAGTTAATTGGATTTGTAGTGAGATTGCTAGTGAAATTCTGTTCTCATTTACACTAATGTAAACTAAACTTAATTCCAGAGGATTATATTGGATTTATTTCAATGTTCAGCATTTTTCTTTCATACATCCACTGCCATAGCAATCCCCTTCCTTTTCAGTGTCGAAGAAGCATTGTTAACTCAGCATGACCCCTTCGTTTTTGAAAAGCCTCTGGTGAAGTTCAAGGGATTTAGCGAGTCCTTTACATACTTCAGTAAATATAATCTGTGCCCTGGCACATAGAACTGTACATAACCATGCTTTGTTTCTTTTAATGGTCAGTTGAAGAGATTATTTAAAACATGCTCTAATACAGGGACTGCATTCTTATCTGATCATGCATGGGGATTTATGTCCATAACTCCCTGCACATCTGGATTATAAGAAACATCATAGTTGTTGGGTTCCCTGGCCTCAGAGATCCTAATGCTTTCTACATATTCTGTTCCTGAAAATACCCTGCACTTAAATCAGAGAAATGGTACATAATTAGTAAAATGGAGCAAAGTTTGGGTGGGTGGAGTTAGAGGGATCCAATTCTGCTCTAAACAGTTCCCATATATATTAAAAAAAAACCACTGAATTATCATAGCACAATCTAGCCAAAAGCTATAATCCCATGTGTTATCAATAGGAATGATTTAAATGTACACTGTTAGCTCTTGACAGGAGCCAACAGCTCTTGAAAAGTATTTATCACAAGGACAGACCACAATCTACAATTTAAACTTTAGGATAACTGAAGTTCCCTTTCTGTATTCTCTCTTCCAGTGCTTTCAGATGAAGATTCTTTCATAGAATCATACAGTTGGAAAGGGCCTTACGGGCCATCAGGTCCAACCCCCTTCCATTGTTGCTGGAATTTTAAATGGGATGCAGACAATGTACTCTTCCATTTGTAAGCAGTGGAATCAGGAATGGCAGGTTCAAAGCACTGGCACTTTTTGAAAAGTAGGGATGATGACATTACTTGCCCCCCTCTCCACCTTCCCTGTTCCCTCTAACTTCAGCTACAGTCCTCAGATACTCTGAAGGAAAATGGATCTTCCCAGCAACAATATTGTATATGGTTGTGGCCTTTCCCCATTGTAATATAAAGAATTTTGGGCTGGCTTAGTATTGAATTGGCCATTCAGATCCATTATCTCTACAAAAGACCTGCTGCTGTCAGAGATAAAAACTGCTAGAACTGGTTTGTAGATGTGGAGCAACACGGCTGCCTGCATGTTTTGGACTCTCCCTTGGGGTGCATGGCTGGGGGGGTTGTCATGATGTGGGCCTACGCTTCAAAATTTACAGCCACATCACTGCTTGTTGGCTTTCCTTTGTCCCCCCCCCCCATTCCTTCTATCTTTTTTATTTCCACAGAGAATCCTATACAGCAGGAAAGACAAGAGTAGCTGCACAATGCCTTCTGATCGGTAGGGCTTGAAGCTATTGTTTGGGAACCATTTGTCTGTCTAATGCATAACTTATTACACAGTCAAGCATGGAATACCTTCAAACCTTAGTGCCTTCTGAGATGAGAAACCCACTGGACAACCTTGGGCTAAACACTTTCTCTCTGCCTGGACAACCTGGCAAGATTGTTGTGAAGATTAAGTGGCCAGCAGGAAAGCCACATGTGCTACCATGAACTCATGGGAGAATAGATACTATAAAAATGTTCTCTGGCTTTTCTTCGCAAACAAAGATTCAGGAAGGACTCATCCCGCGCTTTCTGCAAGCGCGCTGATGACTAAAAAGGCCAATCCGAGATAAACAAGTCTGGTTGCAAAAAGCACAGCAGAAGGTCTCCTTGGGTGATGTTTTTGGGTTGTGATTCTTTCTGCGTTGTCGTTTCTCTTCAAGACTTGTTCGTCGTGAGTTCTCAAATAAGGCTGCAGCATTGTGGATAGTGCGTCTCCATGCCTCCCGATGTGAGGCCAGGGCGGACCACTGTTGGTGATCAATTTGGCCAAGCCTGAGATGTTGTTTCAGGGAGTCTTTGTATCGCTTTTTTGGAGCGCCCCTCTTACGCTGACCCGTGGCGAGTTCACTGTAGAGTAGTATTTTTGGGAGGCGATGGTCCATAAAAACGTAACTAATAAATAAAAATATGGAAGCTGACTTTAAACAGCCAGAGCAGTGCCCTCTCCCGTAATTTGATGGTACTACAGTATTTCTTTACTATATACAAGTCGACCCGCGCATTAATGGATTCGGTATCTATGCTTTCACTTATTCATGTCCCAAAAATATGTTCTTTCTAGGCATTTCTGGGTTCTCCAATGTGATTCTATGGTCATCCTCTGGCATTTGTCGTATTGAAGATAATAGGGTTCCCTACTGTCTATGGTTTCAGGTAACTAATGTGGGTGGGGGCTTGGAATGTATCCCCTGCAGATATGGGGGCTCAACCTGTATATCTCATCCCATGTTTTAATTGTTTGCTATGCTTTATTTACTGTATTCACAAATATAGTGGAACTATAGTCAGTAGAATGTGGTGTAGTGGTTTGAGTGTTGGACTAAGACCCTGGAGATCAGGGTTCGAATCCCCACTTGGCTGTGGAAACCCACAAGGTGATCTTGGGCAAGTCACATTCTCTCAGTCTAAGAGGAAGGCAAAGGCAAACCTCCTCTGAACAATCTTGCCAAGAAAACCCTATGATGGGGTTGCCTTAGGGTTGCCAAATGTCAGAAATGATTTGAAGGCACACAATAACAACATAGATAACTTGTAACTCATATGCTACAATCTTATTCTTTTTTTTTTTTTAAAAACTGAGCCTGTACTCAAAGCCTCAGTACTATTGCAACTGTTAAAATATATATATATATATATATATATATAAATAAATAAATACATGCCTGCTTCTTCAGTAGCCATTTTCTAGTCCTCTAGTATTTTTGGTAGGCTGACAAGCCAACTTGTTTCTACAATTGTGGGCATTCAACATAAAATGGACATAGGAGATTATCAGACGGGGACAAAAATAGCCTCCCTGTCTCGCTACATTGTAATCCACCCCCCTCCCATCCCTGTAATGCTAAAAATAGAAAACTTTTCAGACCTACCTTTAGCACATCTGCCCCCTCCCCTCAGCAGTCCAGGAGTGAATGGAGCTCTCAGGGAGCTGCATTCACTTCCTGGAATGGAAATCCCGTCCGTTCTCATGAGAGGATGATAGCGTGGGCAATTAAAAAAAGAAAAAGAAAAAGAAAAGGAAAAAAGTAAAACCAAGCACAAAAGCACACTTTAAAAAATTCAAGTAACCCAGGGAGCGTAGAAAAATGTGTTACTTACCTCCTTGTTCGGATCGCACCTATAAGTGTTCAGCATGGACCTCCCAGTGACGATGGCATTGCACCAGCACAACGGGGCGCCTTTTCACTCACCCACCATTCTGTTATAGAAACAGAATGATAGATCTATTCACGGCTTAGCCCGTGAATAAAAAGGAGCACCAGGGGAACAGAAGGGGAACGGGAACATGACAACTTAGAATCATAGCATTGTAGAGTTGGAAGAGACCATGAGGGCCACGCAGGAAATCACGATCAAAGCATCCCCGACAGATGGCAATCCAGCCTCTGTTTAAAGACCTCCAAGGAAGGAGAGCCCACCACGCTCCGAGGGAGTGTGTTCCACTGCCGAACAGCTCTGACTGTCAAAAAGTTCCTCCTAATGTTGAGGTGGAATCTCTGTTCCTGGAGCTTGCATCCATTGCTCCGTGTTCCAGTCTCTGGAGCAGCAGAAAACAAGCCTGCTCCATCCTCAGCATGACATCCCTTCAAATACTTAAACAGGGCTATCATATCACCTCTTAACCATCTTTTTTTCAGGCTAAACATACCCAGCTCCCTAAGTCTCTCCTCATAAGGCATGGTGTCCAGGCCTTTCACCATTTTAGTTGCCCTTCTCTGGACATGCTCCAATTTGTCAATATCCTTTTTGAATTGTGGTGCCCAGAACTGGACACAGTATTCTAGGTGAGGTCTGACCAAGGCAGAATAGAGTGGCACTATTACTTCCCTTGATCTAGACACTATACTTCTATTGATACAGCCCAAAATCCCATTGGCCTTTTTAGCTGCCGCATCACACTGTTGACTCATGTTCAACTTGTGGCCTACTAGGACTCCTAGATCCCTTTTGCACGTAGTCTCATTCAGCCAGGTCTCTCCCATCCTATATCTATGCATTTCATTTTTCCGCCCTAAGTGTTAACAACTTGTTAACAATGTCGTCTGAAAGGGAATCCCTTTCCTGGCATCCCTGTGCTGCTATATTTAGGGTGTCTGATAATCGCCATAGAATCATAAAATCAGGGAGTTTGAAGAGGCCTCGTGGGCCATCAGGTCCAACCTCCTGTTCAGTGCTGGATCTCCAGCTAGAGTAAACCCAGTGGGAGCTGCCCAGCACTTTTTGAAGATGTGTAGAGAGGCAAATCCCACCACCTCTCTATACAATTGGTTCCATTGCTGTACTGCTCTCACTGTCAGGAACTTCCTTCTAATGTTCAATCAAGATCTACCCTCCTATAGATTAAAACCATTAGACCCAGTTCTACCCTCTGAGGCAGCAGTGAACAAGCCTGCATCCTCCTCTTCGTGGCAATTCTTGAGATATTTAAAGAATGTGATCATGTCACTCCTCAACTTTCTCTTCACCAAGATGAACATGACCAGCAACTTACTTCAACCTCTCCTCATATGTTTTGTTCTTCATGCCTCTTTATCATCCTTGCTGCTCTTCTCTGAACTCACTCCAACTTGTCTATGGCCTCCTTAAAATGAGGAGCCCAGAACGAACATAGTACTCCAGGGCTGCAATTACACGGCAGGTTTTATAGTGATAAATTGCGCTTTAGCGCTTTTTTGCACCAGTGGTGGGTAGTTTACATGGTGTATGGAGGAAACAGTTGTATTTTGTTGCTCATTTTTCCCCGCATTGTGGTTCAGACAGGCCATTTTTGGGGGGCATGGCCAAGCATTGGAGAGAAGGACAAAGGAATGCAATAGGAATGTCTGCCCTGGCCCCAACTTCGTGGTTAATAGCTGATCGACACTGAGCCATTGCCTCCCCCCTGTAGCTCCTTGGCCCCAAATCAAAATGCAGACACGAGGGTTTTTTTCTCCATGGGTAACAGCTGATCGACACTGAGCTATTGCTTCCCCCCCTGCAGCTCCTTGTACAGACTTTCCTTAGCACCAAAACAAGCAGTAGACATGAAGGATTTTAAGATTTCCTGATTGCTACTGAATCTCCCTCCTGGCTCCACATCTAGCCGGCCCACCCCTTCATCATAAGAACCAATCACAGTGCAGCTCTGCTGCAACTGTATTGGGAAGATTGCTGGCAATTCACACAGCCTTTAGTGAAATGATTGTTTACACAATCAATAATGCGCTAAGTCGCGCTACTTTTCAAATAAGCCAGCAAAAGTAGCGAGATCCCCTGAGACGCTATATTTAGGTTTTTTACCTTCCCCCCTTCTGAATGAAGTGATACTGTGGCGTGATCCGTGGGAACAATGAGCAATCTTAGCGGTATATTTAGGGGAATATTTGCCCATGTAAACGTAACCCAGATGAGGCCTGATCAGCACAGAATATCAGGGGACTATTACTTCTCTTGACTTGGAAGCTGTGCTCCTATTAATGCAGGCAGCATTTAGGAGAGCCAGCATGGTGTAGCGGTTTGAGCATTTGACTATGACTCTGGAGACCAGGGTTCAAATCCCTGCTCGGCCATGGAAATCCATCGGGTGACCTTGGACAAGTCACAATCTCTCAGCCTCAGAGGAAGACAAAAGCAAAATCCCTTCTAAACAAATCATGCCAAGAAAACCACATGATAGGTTTGCCTTGGGGTTGTCATAAGTCAGAAATGACTTGAAGGCATATAACAACAACAAAGATAGCATTTGCCTTCTTTGCTGCAGCATAACACTGTTGGCTCATGTTCAGCTTAAGATCAACAATAACCCCAAAGGCCTTTCTACACGTAGTACTGCTGAGCCAAGTATCCCCCGTGCATTTGGTTTTTGTGGACTAGGGTTCAAATCCCCACTCAAGCCATAGAAATATGATCCAGACATAGTTTGGATTCCTTTTAGTAACAATGTTTCGATTCAACAGGAACTATTTCAGCACATATGTATTTTTATTGTTCTGCTGAAATCAAAGAGATTTTAAAGTGTTTACTTCTAGAAGGAATCAATTATGTTTTTACATTATCTAAATGAAACTTGGACTTCTCAGAAGCCTGGTGAGAGCTCATAGCTTCCCCAGAAGCAGATGAAGCAGTTTGAAGAAAGGGGTAAATTTTTTTAGCAGAAAAATGCCTAAAGGGGGAAGAGTTAAAACAGCCACTCCCATCTTTTCAAACTAGCCTCAGCAGCTGTGTTGCATTAAAGTCCCCAAAGAAAACCATGGATTTATACATAACATGTAGTTGTAGCCCAATACAGTGCTCTGTAATTTCTGTTCTGTGGGACCAGCCTGGTAACATGGCTTTGATCTGCACATTCTGAGTTCCTGGCTACAATACTACTTGAAAGTCTCTCTCTCTCTCTCTGGTTTTTCTTCGCAAACGAAGATTCAGGACTTGTCTGCAACTGGACTTGTCTATCTCAGATTGGCCTTTTTAGTCATCAGCGTGCTTGCAGAAAGCGTGGGTCCTTCCTGAATCTACCTGAAAGTAAGCCTTACTAAAATCAGTGGGGCTTATATTTAAGAAAACAAATAGGACTGTGCTATTAAACAGTGATATTGGTTTCCCTAGGTAATTTTGAATTGGAAATTTTTCCAGTATCCTAAGCTGATTTCGTACATTTAGATGACATGTAGTTTTGATTTTAATTTACCTCCCCAATTATACCTCCCCTTTACAAAAAAAGTGTGTCTTGCAACATAATCAAAATAGCAAGATTCAGTGTAAAAGGGGTAAAATAATAAATAATAGAAAAAATAAAATAAAAGCCAGCATGGTTTAGTTGTTTGAATTTTGGACAAGGATTCTAGGAGACCAGCGTTTGAATCCCCACTCAAGCCACGCAAACGTAGTGGATAACCTTAGGTAAGTGACACTCTCTCAACCTCAGAGGAAGGCAAAGGCAAACTTCCTCTGAACAAATCACGCCAAGAAAACACCATGATATGGTTGCCATAAGTTGGGAGTCTATTTGAAGGCACACAACAACAACAAAAAAATAAAATAACAGATTCAGCATAGATTCTATCTATGTATGTTTTGTTTTTTTAAAAAATCTTTAAAGCTATTTGACTTCCAGCTCTAGGGATAGCATTCTGACAATGTCAGAACAATGAATCCATTTCTGTTCCCCCCCCCCCGCAACTATTATAAATTCACTATTAGAGGTATTTCCAAGGAAAGTGAGCTAAGGTAGACATAGAGGAAACTTTCAGGAAAGGTTTCAGGGCTTTATAAACACAACAATGCATCATTAACACTTGGACCCTAATAACGCAATCCTATTAATGGCTGCTCAGAAATGCTCTCATTTGAAGTGCATAAGATTGCATACTATTTTTTCTTCTGTTTGTGTGTTGCTGGGTCTAGAAACTCTTCATCCTCATTTCACACCACATGATCTCACAGCACTCTCAACTCTATGAAATAGGCACCAGCAGCACACTTTGAAAAGTTTGTACCTTGGACTTAATGACCTTGTATACAGTGAATGATTCTTTAAAAAGTAAAATGTATTACTTCAAAATGTGGTCTGCCAGCCCTGCTATGTTTTGGGGGCTTCTTGCACATGCTGCTGACTGGCTGGAACTGGGGACCCTGGACATCTGCCTTAAAGAATGACCACAACAGGATTGCACCATGGAGGGCTGCAGAAAGAAAGGAGAAGCAGGAAAACCATGATGCAGCAACATGAACTCTGTTCACGGAAGGGAAATAGAGACTGGAGCCTAAATGTACATGTAGATGATTTGATGATGGGGTTAGTGAACTATGTGGTTTCCCTTAATACTTGTATGTTCCAGAAGGAAACTGATCACTTATTCAACATGAAAAAAGAAAAGAAAAAGAAAAGAAACTGAGGTCAAGAAGTGAAATGGAATGGAGAGCTATAGTTTGACAAGCTTCTAATATATGTGGTGCATAAGATAGCTATTTATGTATTGTCAAAAAAGAATGACATGGGGGGACAGATTTGCAGAAAATTTGCATGTGCTAGTTTAAATGCACAGATTCAAATTTAGACATTACTATTGGGATATAAATAGAAATATGGTAGTGCTCACCATAGTGACCACCTGTTTGCCTACTTCCCAGTCTGTTGTCAGGCTGGTAGCTGATGATGGCCAACTGCAAGGTTTCCCTTCTCTCCTTTCTTAGGGCTTTTTTCCTTCTTGTTAAACCAAAATTGGATCTTCAAATGGGGGACCATTCTGTATAAAGTAGGATGCATGCCCATCTCTCCGAGTTCTCGGGAGTGGAGGAGGATTTGCAGCTGCCTACTTCAATGTCAGCCTGCCCTCTACAGTATCTAACAGGAACTTTTATCCTTTTTCAAAAAGCTGTTTTAGCAACTGAAGAAGGGAGCTGTAGTTCAGAAAACGTTATGATGAAATAAATTGTTTAGTCTTTAAGGTATCACAAGACTACTTTTTTGTATCACGTTACTCTGTTTCAGAGTAAAAAGAAGAGAAGGAAGGGTGGAAATAATCTTGTGGCACCTTTAAACTGATAGATTTCTTTTTAAAAATCAAGCCTCAGGTATAAACTGTCTCCAGGAAAGGGATACAGCTGAACTGGAATACGATCACACGTTCCAATCTATTAATGGGAATTTGAACAGATATATTGGTTTTCATTGCCATAATGTGTATACAGCCCTCCCCTAAGTCTTCAAGAAAAGACTATTTTCCTGAAAGCAGAATGTATTGCTTGCATACATCAGAGACCGATAGCAGACTATCACCTTTGTAAACCTCTGTTATATTTTTTTCACAGTCTACCGATCACCAATGGTTTGGATTCTACCCAAGAATCTAAGAATCAGTGATGTATCATCAGAATATGTGGCATGTTCCAAGCAGTGTTGCTTTTTGTAATTTTCCTATTGTGAGCCTATCTATGTTGATTTCATTCTTCTCCTTCTCTTAATTTATAATCTCCCTTTCCACCAAAACTGAGATTTAAGGTGTCTATAGATGCCAAAATGCTTGTTAACATCTTTGAACGGTGACAATTGTCTTTTGGGGTATCCCATTTCACTCTGCCCCATCTCCATAACTAGGAGCTAGTCTATACGAGGGGGGGGGGAATGCAGTACCTCACAGTAATGGCATTTCGCAGCAGCAGCAACTTGTCTTGATGGTGTTTTTGGCCCCAGAAGCCCTCATAAGCCTTGCATGACAGATGGCGGCTGCAAGTGATTTTCAGTTCTCCCTCTGTCTCCATGGGTTTGGTATCCACGGATTTAAGTATTCACGGCTTGAAAATATTCTTTAAAAAATAATAATCCAAAAAGCAAACCTTTATTTTGCCGTCTTATATAAGGGACACCATTTTGCTATGCCATTGCATATAATGGGACTTGAGTATTCATGGATTTTGGTATCCATGGGGGGTCCTGGAACCAAACCCCAGCAAATATGAAGGGACAACTGTACTTGCATTAGTACTTTGCTGCCACCACTTTTTAAAAAAAACATTGTCTAAGGTGTGTTGGAGCGATAGTGATTTTTCAAGCTAAAAGGATAGCAACCCCCCAACACCGTTTTATTGCCTTAGCGCTTGTTTGCTAAGATGAAAATTTAACATGGTAGCAGCGGGCACTTGCCCTGTTAGCAAGCCCCACCCCACACACTTGCCTGGCCAATCAGCTTTCTGCATGCTTTGTATGGGAAAGCAATTCAAAGCAAATTGCTTGTCCTAACAAGCAGGAATGCACACCCCCTTGCTTTTGTTTTTTAAACTACGGAAAAAGCTGCAAAGCCCTTTTTGGCCCTCTCCTTCCAAATACTGTGGATTGAGGCAGGATCCCATTTAGACAGCTCATATCCCCAGCAAATTCCATTTTTATTGTTTAGCCAACCCCTATGTAAACTGCATTTATACCTTTGGCTTTAATGTACTGTACTCCATCAGGATATCTGAGGAAGTGGTTTGTAATCCAAGAAATTTCATGGTAAAACAAATCAGTTCATCATAAAGGTGTCATGAGACTTCTCTCTTCCTATTTTTCTTCCCATGCTTCTTCCCCTTTTAATAAAAAACTTTCAGCACCTTAAAGAGCTCTGATTTCCTCAGTGTAGGTAGTACTTCTACTTAGGCAGTTCGCAATGATTTCATGAATAGTTGCTATGACCAATTTGTCACCTAGTGACCAAACCTTTCTGTTCTTAGCTAGTCTGGTTGTTGAACAGCAGACATGTAGATGGACTGTACACTATGGCATGTCCTGAGCCTATCCTGAATTTGCCTCCATTTCTTTTTGATCTGATTTGACCCTGCAGGCCGTGCAGAGTTGTTTTAGTTTGATGTCGTGCTGGGTTTGTGAGCCACATGGGTTCCTTTCCTGGGTAAATTTGGAGTAAAGGTGTATGTCTATGGTGTGTGCATGGCTCTTTTACTGGTGTAAAATACAGCAATGCCAATGCCACATAGATCAAGATGGGTAGCAATCCTTTAAAGAACAAAACAAACTTTATCTGTGAATGCGCAAGAATGCGTCTGGCTGATAATCATGTGAACACACTTTATTTTTACTTTCTTTTACATATTGCCTGCATATGTGCAGATTTGACCATCCTGTTATTTTAATAAAATATTAATAAAATATTAAAAATATATACCTTTCCCAGATAGAGATTATGTGTCGATGTGTATCTGCACAGGGTCCTAGGCTGAAAAAAAAAAGCAGTTCTTCTGGAAAAACAACAACAAAAATACCTAACCAGGTGACCCTTCTATATGCTCCTTGCCCCTCCCTCCCCATTTAGGATCAAAGTCGAGCCTAAAGCAAGGCATGGCTCACATGTTAAAAGGGCAAGAAGATACAGTAGTTTGCCTTCAGAAATGGCAAAGCCAAACTGTCATACTAATTATGTAGATCAATCATTTTCCCAACTATACTCAGAACCAAATTATTAACTGTGCCCAAATGTATTTAGCCACTACATGTTAGTTTTCAAGAGAGCTGAGCTGGAGCATTACTGCTTAAAACATTTCACTGTTTTAAATACACCTGTAGTTTTAAACTATTTAAATTGATTTTATTGCATGTAACCCTGAGATAAGTATTTTAACAACAGAAGCAGAACCACAGAACTACAATATATTGCATAAATACTTTGCATTTATGTATCACATTTTAAATGTTCAGCATGCTTTAGATACATTTCTCTTAGGATTTTCACAGTAATCCTGAGTAGGCCAGTATTCTGTTCCACATGCTGTATGTAAGGTGTGTGTGTATTCATTTTTTCATTCATTCTCCAGTCAGCTGTATCTCGCCAGCATCAGTCACTTCCAAAGAACAAAAGCAATCAGCTTTTATATCCCCTTCAACCCATAATGCAAGGCTGGAGAATGTGCATACCTTGATGCTGTTGAATTCCAGCTTCTCTCACTAGTGGCTATGTTTGTAGGGGCCAAATGTGCTCCAACAGCATTTGGAAGCTCAACTTCCCTTATCTCTGGTTTAATTTAATAATCAGTATTTATACAGCAGTTTTTCTAAGAGTTTAATGAGTTTCAGTTATAATCTCAATAATACCGTACTATGTAGATATACAATGTGAGGAATGAATTAGTTATTAAGCCATAATTGGGACCAATAAACAAATGACGGAATAGGCAATTAAATGTGATATACAACCAACTTACCCAGAAATGCCAAGAATATAGCTTTTAAAGATTGTAGGAGTACAGAGAAAATTAGAAGGAATTATTTTTATGTCATTTACTTTAAGTTTTCAAATTTTTATTTTAAAAAAAGAATATCAAAGCTATTTGTATTCCAGGTCTAACCAGATTACATGGTATGAAAAGAAGCTAAAATAAATGAAACTTACAAGTAATAGGTTTGAGACTGAACTTAGAAAAGTTACTTTTTAGACTACAGTATGCAGAATCTCCCAGCCAGCTTGGCATGCTGGCAGCAGAAATTCTGGGCATTGAAGTCCACAGTATCTCCAAGTTCTGGTTTGAGGTCACTGTAAAGTACAATAATTGCTTTTTCTTATGAGCTTTCTCATAAGTCCCATTCAAGCTGCTTATTTCTGGTCTGTTCCAATTGTTTAAGATAGAGAGCACTTTTCAACTTCACATGCTACAGAAAAAAGTACTGGGGTATTGTTCAGTATTGCAGGTTGGAAAAAACAACAACCACACAAACAAGAATTATATTCAGAAACAACTAAAACAACTGTCATAATATGGTCTTTTTCTTCACAAGGTAATTAGGGGACATAAGAGGTCAGATTACCTTGGTTATATTTGATATTTTGATATAAGGATTTATACAGATAAGTGTGAATACGTGACTGCTTTGAATTAACTTAAAAGCTTCAGCATGCTTGCTAAGGATGGAGTAACTTTCCACCAAATATCATGCATACAATTGTTCCCTATAAAATGTACCATTGATTCAAGACATTGTTTCAGAAAATTATTTAGCTCCTTCACAATACAGCTGGGGAAAGTGTAAGCTGTGGGCCATGTGCAGTCCTTGAACCCCATTTTGTACCTCTATCCCTCCTCCAATTTGATTTTTTTTTTCTGGGATGATTTTCAGAAGATTTTCACCTGAAAACAGACCAAAATGCAGTAAAACTACTTACAAATGCAGTGATATTGCTTTCTTAACCTGCATACACCCTACTGCCCCTTTCATCTCTATCTGACTGTTAAAATCTTCAGTGGATTATAACAATGCTCAACTATTTTATGCTTCAGATTCTACAACAGATTTTTACAGTGCATTAACTTGGTTATGTTTTACTTCTTGTATGGATCTGAGATGCATTCTATGACATTGCCTTCATTTCCTTTCAGCTTTATCCTCTGGTATTTAGTGGAGGAAGCTGTCAAATCCAAAGACATTTATGAATACTGCCACCCCTAGTGCTTAGGCTAAGATGTTCTTGCCAACCTGGTTCTCCACGCAGTAGAACCTCAAGTCTTCTGTTTGCCATTCTTCCCAGTTAGGTTAGTTCACAAAGGAACTGCAGACGAGGCAAAATACTCTATTTATATTCGGAATAGCAACAAGATCTAATTAGACAAAGAACACACTCAATATATCACACAACAATGCTGAGAAGGAACAGATGGTCTTCAGAGAGAAGTAGGTGTTTGATTGTGGAAGACGACATCATTCACTATGTTTGCTACAGACCCAGCGGAGTTGTCTGTCTGTAGAGAGTTCTGTTAATCCATCTACAGATCTCCAAGCGCACTGACAAGCATAGGCCCGTGATCCCTTCTTCATTAACATCTTTGTTCTCAACTTGCTGAATTCAGGCATATTATTCCTAAGAATCAAGAGCATTCCACTTTAACTTTTTTTTTTTTAGCATTTCTAAAATATCATAGATATCTAGAAATACCCTAACACTAAACAGGGTGCACTTCCCCTCAGGCAAACTGTATGTGTCTCTGATTTCTGCCCAGATGAAGCCCCCCACTCCCACTGCATGCCACATGATGTGCCATTCTAGGCAGATTCTCATCCAAACCTCATGCGCAACATTTTGGATATGAGCATATGTGTATATGTACAAGCATCTGCAGTGGAAAGGGCGAGAGAAAAGCTCTCTTGTGCAAGCAGAAGCTGATTTATTATTCCTTGGGAACAAGCTCTTGAATCAATATTTCAATACTGGATATTCATACAGCAGAATGGGTTGAACTGACTTTATTTGATGTTCTGTAGGAAAGCAAGTAAAGGATAAATCCATTGCATGTTACAGACAGTTTGACATATTTTTTAGATATTTGAAATACTTATTGTTCGTGTTGTTATCATTGTCAGTCACTTTGGGATTTTTGGAATGAAAAGCAGTATACAAATGTCTTAATTTAAACAAAATATGAACACACATTTGCTTTGAAATAACAAAGGAGTCCTCCAGATATTACATTAATAGCTTCTCCTCCTTCACTGCCATAGTCTATTTATCTGCAGTCAGAAATAAACTGCTCTCAGCTTGACATAATGTACTCCCTAGTGTATTTAGAACAGTTTTGTAGGGAATGAACAGCTAGACACAGTGTGGTCAGATTGACCAATGTCTTTGCCTACAAGTAGCCAGGAGGGTTCCATTAATCATCCTTTCCCATTATTTTTCTGTTAGAATTAATAACTGGAAGTGGGGCATGAAATCAGCAACAGATGGAAACAAAGGTAAATATATTCTACCTGTGCCATTGCTGACTAAGCCTTTGAGTCTGTCTGCTACATTTCCCTATCCTAACATATTACAAGATCCCACTATTCTGTATGACAGTCTTCCTCGACCTAGTACTTACTAAATGTGTTGGATTACGTTCCATCACCTCCACCCAACATGTCCAATGGTCTAAAATGCTGAGAACTGTACTCTAAATGACACTAGATAAGGTACATATACACTATGAAGGATTAAACTGAGACATAAAACAAACCGTGGAGACATTCAGTGTCTGCAGTACCATATTGTTTCATTTAACCTATTAATAAAGTGCCAGTGGAAACACAATGAATATTCCTAACAATGGCGGTCACAAAAACACACCTGAAAAAGAGGTAATCACATGATTTATCCCACTGATAGTCGTTATAATGTGAAACACGGAAGTCACACGCAGTACAACGTAACTGATCACAAGTTCTGTTGAAAGGAAGAAGAGATAAATATCATTGATTTATTTAAAGAAATTTAACACAACATACATGTTCTAAAATTCACAGGACATTAGGAGTTAGGAGTCTTGTGATATTTTAAAAAGTGTTAAAATTTTCAAGCAATTTCAATTTTTCCTTAGGAAACAGGGCACTGAATTTCACAATGAAAGTATTTGGATATAAGGGCAAACCATGGTTTGCAACTGCTAGAATAAGTCTCTGTTCTCCTCCCTTCTTCTGGCGGTTTGCTTCTCTCATGCAGCTGCAAGGACAAGATTGGAAGCTTCTAACCACATCTTGCTATCTGAACACTAAACTGGTTAATCTTACATATGGCATGTTGAATCAAGCCAAGTTGATAAATTATGGTTAAAATTTGTTTTATTCTTGCTAATCATAATTAAAATTAGCAATAGGTTGTCTGGACTCATCTGACACAGCAAAATGAGCTTAATAATAATAATAATAATAATAATAATAATAATAATAGCAGCAGTGGCCACTTCAGATACATGGTGGGGTGGGGAGAGCCTACAAAAGATGAGTGGGGAGGAGGAGGCTAGTTCTCATTAATGTTAAATGATGGCTTAGCATTATGTCCAAACTAGAGCAGTCCACTGTCTTTATGGCAAGTGTAACATTTACTGAGTACTCACTTAAATGAATCAGCAAAAAACATGCCCCCATTAATTGAGCATATTTTTAAAATGTTCTGAATTATAATGGCTGGAATCCTCTATCACGTTTCGTAACTTTCTGTATGCTTAGCTACGTAGCAGAGGCACTAAGAAACCCAGTTAGTGAATTGTGAAGATGCCTAACACAACACTGGCAAGAGCATCTTGATGGGCATTGGGCTCTACTGATGTGGATCAACAGTGTCCTGATGCACAATGGGACTGATGCACCTCAATAATTTTGCTGGCTCCCCTACACGCTAACGTAACAGCAGCCCCTTACTGATTATGAATATTATGGAATGACCCAATTCTAATCCTGCAGATGCAAGTCCACTTACAAGAAGGTAAGTCCCAAACAGGATTCTGGCTATAACTTTTAAAAATCATCGGTGACATGTCCAAGCAATATCTAAACACAAAGAAAACACACCTCTTTCTTTAGAGCTAGTGCTTTTCTCCATATAACTATAAGTGCATTTAATATACCAACCAATCAAAACTCATAGTACGAAATAACTAAGATTTTTTTTGTTAGTATCAGCCCTGATCATTCCAGTCCTCATTAAACAACTGCTGATGACAGAATAGGCTAGTAGAGTGAGACTGTTAGGTCATTCAACTGAAAAATAAAAATAAAAAATATGTACAGTAGGACCCTCGTATCCACGGATTCATTATCCACTGATTCAATTATCCACGGGACATAAAACAGCACATCTACCATAGAGTTCCTAGAAAATGTGTCCTTTCTGGCCATTTTCTAGGTCGTCCAAGGCAACTCTGTGGTATTTTAAACCATAAGTCCAACATTTTCAGTGGTGTACGCTATTATCCACTGTTTTCAGTATCTAACCCCCCCCCAAATCAATTTCCAGAAGATATGGGGGTCCTACTGTATTATAAGCAATTTCCACTCTACCTGTTTGATTACACTTGATCTTTACATCTGAATGTGGCCCTCTGGTGGCCTCCTCTTTAAAAAAAATGTCCAGTGCTCTAAATTAATACGTAATCATGTCTTAGTTGCATTAGAAGGAAACAAATGTATGGATAGATAATTAGGTCCATGCCAGTTTCCCATGTGCTTATTTGCAAAACCGTTCCATCCCATTTCTATGTTCATCTCTATTACTTTTTAAAATAAAGTGCCACACAAGAAAATTGAACACATTTTAATATAAATTGTAGTTTAATGATTACATGGTAAAACACATATTATTATATGCATTTTGACATGTGTTTTAAGTCAGAAACTGCACAATAAAATTCAAAGAAGTGCAGCTGTGCTGGCTACTGACGGAGCTAGTTGTAGTCCCAAATCTCTGGAGAGGATAAACACAGGATGGCTGATAGAAAGAATACAGAACTAGATGGACTGGTGGCTCATTTGCCACGGACAGTTTTCCATTTCATTCTAGTTTAATAGAAAGTTACTTTGGAGGGTGGATTCTGTGAGTTGTAGTCCAAAAAATATATTTTCCAACTGAAAGATTTAATTAGCATTTTTTTAAAAATGACCTACCTCTGTGAAATACTTGTTCCAATACCATATGGTGCAGTGCTCCCACCAAGGTACACTGGGCAACACCTTCAAGAATTAGAATTGAAAGTTTTAGTTTTGAAAGAAACAGCAAAACAGTAAAAACATTTTTATTTCTTGTGATTTCAGTAACGTAGTGAACATATCTACTTTTTCAATAAACCAAGTTCTTCTAGAACAATTGGGAGGCATGCCAATTCAGAAAAAAAACTACTCACAAACACCCCTGTACTGTTACAATAAGAAAATATTCCAAAATGCATATTTCTTAAAAGACATGCTGTACAGGCCAAAAAATGAAGATGGTGATACTGATGATGACATGCCTTCAAGTTACCTGTCAACTTATGGTGACTCTAGGAATTTCAAAGGATTTTCTTAGGCAAAGAATGCTCAGAGGTGGTTTGCCATTCCCTTCCTCTGAAATATAGCTTATAGCACCAGGTATCAATGATAATAAAGAACCTTACATTTTGAAAAATGATTAATATTTTCATAATTTCATGGAACATTGTGCATAGCTCAATTAAGAACTAGTGCTACCACTTCTTCACAGAATTATAAAAAACATATGCTTGGATCTAGATTAACTCGATCGAACTTAGGTCTAACTGAAATTAACATGAGAAGTGTGCTCTGTCTCCAAATACAGTAGAATCCAAAAATAAAGGTTTAAACCAGTTCTAGCAGGGTTTACCTCCCCTAGGAATGAGCCTAATAGATATGAATTGCCCATTCAAGGTCCCTAGTTTCTTTCCCTAAGCCAAAAAATGTTTTGAATTACAATTTACAAAAATATCCTGTTTCTAGAAGATAGTAAAGAGGAAAAGAATCAACCCATTTGAAATGTGGTGCTGGAAGAGAGCTGTATGAATACCACGGGACTGCCAAAAGACATATAAATGGGCCCCAAATCAAATCAAGCCTGAACTCTCATTAGAAGCCAAAATGATTAAACTGAGGCTATCATACTTTGGACATATCACAAGATGACTTGAGTCAATGGAAACAATGATAATGCTTGGTAAAGTGGAAGACACTAGGAAAAGAGGAAGACCACATTACAAGTGGATAAACTTGTAAGGAAGGCACACCCTGAGTATAATTGAGGTCTCTCATTCATAGGGTTGTTATAAACTGAAGCCAACCTGACAACAACTAAGAACAACAAAAGAAACCCCCTCTCCTGCTAGATACTGTGAGCTTTACAGCTCAGCTCAGAAGGAATAGGAAAGTCTCAGATAATATCATCACTGCTAATAAAAAAGCCATGCAGCCCCTAATTCTACTGCATCACTTAGCTTTTGGCATCTCACTTTTGTTCTACTAAAACCCCAAGGTTCATCAATAGCAAGGATGAAAAGGGGGAAAATTCAGAGTTAAAGCCCCAAAATTTCTTTTAGTGCCAGAACTGAAATGAGCCTCACAGTACAGTTGTCCCTTCACATTCGCGGGGGTTAGGTTCTTGAGACCTCCGCGAATGTGGAAAAACCACGAATAACAGATGCTGCTCCTGCGGCCCACCCCCCCAGAGGGAGGGAGGCAGCGGGAGGGTGTCTGGCCAGCCTGGCTGGCCTCTCCGTGGCCTTTCTGAGGGGACTCCAGGTCTTAGAAGCCCCGGAGCCCGCTTCGGAAGGCTGGGGAAGGCAGCGTGTGGGTAGGGAGGAGGCTTCGCTGCCTCTCTCCGGCCTTTCTCAACCCCCCACCCTTCCCAAAGTGGCTGCGGGGGCTTCAGAAGCCCCTGCCGCCACTCTCCCACACACCCCCGCCCTCCCCAAAGTGGCTGCGGGGCGTCTGAAGCCCCCGCCCCCACTCTCCCTCACCCCCCGCCCTTCCCAAAGTGGCGGTGGGGGCTTCTGAAGCCCCTGCTGCCACTCTCCCTCACCCCCCAGCCCTTCTCAGAGTGGCGTAGGGGGCTTCTGAAGCCCCCGCCGCCACTCTCCCTCACCCCCCCGCCCTTCCCAGAGTGGCGTAGGGGGTCCCTCGCTGCCTTGGGAAGGGACTGGGGTGGAATGAGGGAGGCTCTCCACCCACCCCCCTTTCCCAAGGCAGCGAAGGGATTCCTGAGAACCCCTTCGCTGCCTTGGGAAGGGATGGAGTGGAGGGGGGGGGCAGGCGGCTTTCCGCAAATAATCAAAACTGCGAATGTGAAAGTTGCGAATGTGGAGGGGCAACTGTACTGGCTACTGCCTGACTTCACCCCACTATAATTAGTTTGGTGAGTCATTTTATTATTGTTGTCGTTAAAAAACTGGCAGCCATTTCCACTCATTTCTTACTTCTTACTTATTTCTTAGCAGATATGTATAGGACGTGTATCATTTCTTTCTTTACTGGTGGTCCATACAGTTGGTGAAATTAGCCATTTACATGGGCATTTATTTCTTCATGTCCCCTTTACTTACCTTTTACCATGGGCTTGAATAGTGGTAATATTGTTTTCAGATGGAGGGCTGGACAATTTAGATGTTTGTTTCTAACAGAAAGAGGAAGATGGGAACCTGTTAATATGAACCAGTAGTCTATTAAAAGATATAAGGAACAGAAGCCCATCCTGAGGAGTGGCAGGTGAGAGAATTCAAATGACATTATTAATGTTATTAATCTAGCATCATTATTAGCATCCTTTTTAGCTATTATAGTGGTTCTTAACTTGTGGTCTGGGGAGCCCCAGGGGTCTGTGATGTTCTCACAGGGCATCTGAGAAGGCTTGAAGGCTGCTTGGCCCACCTCCTGCCTGCTATGGAGTGGCCACACGACAGGAGCCAAGGCAAAGACTGGCTGGCTTGGCCTGCACATTGCCATTCAATCCACTCTAGCTACAAACTTGAGGAAGAAGCAGGAGAAAAGTCTACTCTCCCCCTTCAGTGCCTCTGAGGGAAGGTTTAATGGATGGTGTAATATTGTTGTTGTTATTATTATTATTATTATTATTACTACTAGGGTTTTAAATCTTGAATTAGTCTTGGGGGTCACAGCAACAAAAGATACTTAAAGGGGGTCCCTGGTAAAAAAAAGGTTAAGAGCCACTGAGCTATTACATTTCTCAGATGACTTTTTTCTAAAAAAAAGATTCAACGAGTTTGCCAACTCAGATCCGCAAAAGTTAAGAACAAAGACAATAAAAATATAAAGTAATACTCCTCCACAAGAATGAATTATAGGGACAATCCCATTCCTTCCCCTAGAGCCTAAGGGCAACATTTAAAAATAAGCCAGTCACATCCCATCAAAGACCTAAGTAGAAAAACAATGTGGTAGCAAAAAGATGCTGCTACTGGCTCTAGACAAACCTCGGTGATTAGAGTATTCCTAGGTGGTTGGCCACAACCATAAAAGGCTCCCTCTGTTATTACCACCTGTTGAGTGAGATAGTAGAATAGACAGCAATGGGATGTACGGAACAGATAATAATGGGCTAGATGGACCAGAATCTGGAAAAGTTACTGTTTTGGAATACAGTTCCCCCCGTTAGAATCTATACTTGCTGTGGAATTCTGGGAGTTGTAGTTCAAAACAGTAATGTTTCCAACCTCTGTCTTGATGGATCAATGGTCTGACTATTTAGAAGAAGTTTAATATGTTTTTAAGATAAAGCTGACAGAAGCTTGTTTGACTTTAATAATATATTCATTTGAAAAATGGATATCATTTTCATGTGTCAAGACAGGTAAAGGTCAAGTATCTACTTGTTCACTTTAGTCACATATTTCACAACTCACCTAGAGCTCCAATAGCTATAGCAATTTCTTCTGTACAGTTGCTTAGTCCAAATTCAAATGTAATTTAGATCAAATTAACTGTAATTTAAAGACTGCTATTTTCTTTGAAAAAACAAAAGGACTCATAGATCTGAATACTGTACCATTATTTATCCCACTAGAATATGCCTACTGAAACAATGGAATTTATCTTAACAAGTCCCATTCATTCCATTGGTCTAATCTAGTTGGGATGAACATTTGGATATAAATCTTAGGATATTATCACACCAGCCTTATGTTTTGCAGCAATCATGTTATTAAAGGAAACTGGAACATACTGCACCAGTTATAAAACGTTTATCATCACACTTCCCTTGATTCATGCAACTGTGCTCCTTTGGCAACACCCTGGTGCGATAGGTCCCTTCACCAGTTCTGGGATGACTGCAGTCACGTGGCTTGAGGGGGACTGATTCTCCTCCTCTCCCCCTTGCTATTCCAAACCAGGCTAACTCCATGCTGCTTTGGAATAGCACAGGGAAAGGAGGAAAGGCGAATCAGGCCCCTTCATGCCACGTAACTACAGTCATCCTGGAACTGAAGCAAAGGGACCTATTGCATCAGGAGCAGCAGTGGAGCAATAGTTATATTGGCAGGTACAGTATTGATGTTGTTTTCCCATCAACTGAAAGGCGTGCAACAGTAACAATTAGAATGTGAAGCAGAAACAGGATAGCCATATTGTCATCTGATAAGTACCGGCCAAATTCATTACTATCCTGCTGAAATTCTGCTTTAGCAGCCTTGTGTGATAAAAGTCCTCAGTGTATAATTTCCATGGAATGATATGGCTCATTTCTCACAGATTCCAGTTCCTGTGAAATCAAAAGCCTTTTCTTTCTTCTTATTTCAACATGATTGCTTCCCCATTTTGATCAGATTCCCACATTATCAAATCTGTCAGAGCTTTAGAGTCCCAAAAGGAGGATGGTAAGAGTCTACAGTTTAGACCAAAGGGGGGAAACCTCTTACACTCCAAGTGCCAAATTCAATTTCAGATAAGTTCTGAGAGACCATATTTCAGTATGGGTGAGGTCAAAGCAAAAGGGTGAGACCAAAAAGCAGCAGCATAGTTAAGCCTACACCTCTGATTGTCAGTAATTAAGTCTTAAAAGAGACATTCCAATGTTTCTGAATGGGGAAGAATTCATAGAAAAACTGGGAAACCACCAGCATTGTTGTCCTGGGGAAGAGGCTATAACTGTCTTGGGAGGAGACCCCAGAAGGGCTCCTAGAGGCTGAAGTCCTCTATCTTGGCTTAGATACTCCCCATCCTTATTAAGTCACTTTTCTCCAAAAAGTATGACCACTGTCCCTTTTCTCAGAAGTTTTGTTTTGTTTTGTTTTTGACCTACCACAAGATTTTGGGCAGAGCTCTTTTCATCAATTATATCTTTAATTATGTCTTCTAAGTCTTCTTCTTCACTAGCACCTTTGGAAAATCTAAAACAAAATAGGAGAAAAACATCACTTTGCAACATTTCTTGGAAGTCTCTGACAAATAAAAAAAGAGAGGTAGAAGGTTGGTAGGGGGATGCTCAATGCCTATGTCAAAAGGGCAAGGACTACTGCAGGCAGACAGGCCTTCTGAACATCTGGATCTGTTGCACAGGGATAAAAGCAGATCAGAGTTATACTTAAGGAAATACTGCCTTCTATTGTTTTCTGTAAAACCTGTGACTCTGATTGAACCTCTAAAATATTGGGCTAACAACACTGGACCGTATCAGAGGGTTGACAGACATTCTTCTCTCTCAGTATCACCACCCTTTTCTAATCAGTTGCTGAGGCAGGGACTTGACACCAACTTGGTCCTGTATTTTCTTTAGCAATAAGTTTTTAATTTGTGCTTTTTATTTTTAATATTTTAAAATGTTTTTATTTAATATTTGTAAATAATATTTAAAAATATTATGTTTTAATATAAATATTTTAATATTTAACCTTTTTTGTGCTTTAATTGCACTTTTAATTAAAGGTGAGATATAAATCCAATAAATAAATATTTTTCCAAAACCCACCATCTGGAGGTAATAAGACTGTAGTCTACAAATTTACTCAGACTTTCAGCATCATCTCTAACCTCCAGCACTGCCTGAAATATAGATATAATAAACCTGAACCTGTACACGGTTGCTGCTCTCTCATTTCCAGTCCTCTTCTTACCTCACCTGCACTATGGAGACAGTAAAACTAGAAAAACTACAGGCTTGCTACTAACCACTTTCTTTTCTCTCTCCTGCCTAACAATCTATGAGCAGGAGCTGAGTGAGTGAGAGTGATCAAGAAATATTAACAGCATATTTGATGTGGTCTCTCTAGGCATTTTCTAGGTCCTCCAGTGCAACTCTGTGGTCTGCTTCTGCTGGAAGCTGACCAGAGTCGTGCTGGAGGACCTAGAAGATAGCTAGAGGTGTTCTCTCTAGGCATCTTCTAGGTCCTCCAATGTGACTCTATAGCATACTTAGGCTGGAAGTCATTCATTTTAATAGGTTCATTATTATGGATGATTTCCAGTATCCACGGTAAGTCCGCCAACATATTCCCTACAGATACGGAGGGATTTGCTGCCCTTTTATTTCCAATAAATACAGCAAGAACCTTGAGGCATCTTAAAGATTAACAGGTTTTATTTGGCATAAGCTTTTGTGAGCTGCTGTCTATGAAAGTTATGTCAATTAAATCTTTGATTAAGATGCTCCAAGACCCTCTACTGTAGCGTCTTTGTTTAAGATGCCACAGGATCCTCTGTTGTTAGTCTTTAAGATGCTACAACACCCTCTACTACCCTTTCATGATGTCCCAAATCTGCTGAGGCAGCTGCCTCACTCTACCTCATGGTAGGTCCCCCTGACAATTGGCCTTCAACATTAGGCTTGCATTCTCCACAATTCTGGTTTATCACTTTGTGTGACTAAAAATGGGGCAGGCAGCACTGATGGAAGGACTAGAATCTGAATAAACTTCAATAATTAAATGCCAGTTCACATGTTATGAAGGAAATGACTTTGCAGCTTGTTTACCATGCATTTCCCAAAGGGTGTGTGTAACATTTGAAGGGGACTTGTGGCAGGAAATGCTCAATGAATATACACGGGATCTGCATCTCACTGAGTATTTTCAGCATGTACTGGCCACATAGCTCTCTGCATTTACAGACACCCATCTCCTGTTCAAACACGATCGTGTTCATTGAGGGGCATATCAACTCTGGGAAAAGTAAGGCATCAAGCAACAATGGTGTATATTCACTCCAAGGACTGTGGAAGGGGAGCAGGAGAGGGGTAGACAAAACTGGGATGGTCCAGGAAAGGTGAAATGGGTCTAGGACTGGATGTGCTTCCCAATGCTGATTTTGAGGTGCCCCAGTCCCCTCTAACTGTTCAAATCATCTTGATCTCTGCAGAGATTATAGGAGGTGAAGAACACCAAGCTATACAGTGAGATGTTCTGGATTGCTTGGCAAGTCAGGGCCATCCTTAAACAGAAGGAACTCCTGGTTAAGAAATACAGAAAGAATATTCAGTACCCTCTCCGTTAATATTGTCCTAGGCTGTGACTCCACCTGTAGACTTTTTGCTCCCTGTATGTGTGGTGCATGCAGCAGCCAAACACAGCTTCCAACACCTTTATATGAGGGCTGATTAGACCTGTGGGGTTGGCAGGGTGTTTACTCATGCGCAGCATACTTAAATCACATTGCATTCCGCAGCTGCCACTTGCAATGCTTTTTTCCTAGGTTTCAATCCAGGTGGAACAGTAGAAAGCCAGCAGGGGAGTAATTTCGGAAGCGGCCAGATGGATTGGGGGAGTGTTAAAGAGAAGGAGACATGACATGCCAGAAGTAGGTGAAGAAAGTGGAGATGGCAGCGCAGAAAGATCTCATGCACTGGTAGGCTACTCAATACGGATGGATAAGAATGGCAATTGACAGAAAAGGTGTGTGTGTGTGTATACGCATGTGTAGAGAAGTGAAAGCCTTGAAAAAAGTGGAAACATTAGGAAACCACCTCCTGGTTCCCACCCACCCCCAGAAGCTTTACTTTTCTGGAGTTTTTTTAATTCTGGGGAAAAAAACCACCTATTACCATATTTTCTTTTAGAATGATGAATGGAATGTGTAACACAAAGTGTTCATGTATTTACTGTCCCAAATCTTACTTTAAAAACTACGTAACACCATGTAGCATTACAGTTTCTAATCTTGGTTTCCTTTTCTCCTTCCTTTTCTCAGTTCTTTTTATGGGAATGAGTGAGTTATGTCTACTTGACACCATGGGGAACTAGTAGACAAAACAATGTTCTCTGTTTTAGTAATGTTTATGGTTTATTCTGTTTTTATTGGTTTTGTTTTTGTTTGCTCCTCAAACTGGCAAATCCAGAGGTTCTTAATTGTTCAAATGTTCCTTGCAGTTCAGGACCTTGTATGTCCATTTATAACAAACAAAGAAACAAACATAAATTCACTCCGTAATTATATTCTGAAGAAATTGCACTTTTAATACATCTAAATGATATTTTTATGCCAAACCAGGTTACATATAAAATGCATTTTATGTTCCTAAAGTAACCAACTGACTTTCATGCTGTAAAGGGTGCCAATATTGTATTTTTCATTTTTTCTGAAAATATTTACTTTCCTCCAAAAAATATATATCTCCCATTGCTTTGAAATTTCAAGAAATTGTACATCTCTATGCTATGCTGAGTAGGGCTAATGGGAGTTGCAGTTCAACAGCGTCTTGGAGGCCACCTTTGATGCTCACATTTACACAGAACGCATACTTGCGCAGGTTGCCCAGTGACTGAGAAAAGAAATACTGTGTGTTGGGGAATCCATACAACATAGAATAATTGGGGTTGAAACTGGATTATTTGCATGGCTCCTTCCTATTGAATCCTGGGATTTGTAGTTTTACAAGGCCTTTAGCCTTCTCTGCCAGTGCTGGTACCCCACCAAACTACAAATCCCAGGATTCCATAGGAAGGAGCTATGCAAATACAGTTGTCCCTCCATATCCAAGGATTTAAGTATTCACGGCTTGAAAATATTCTTAAAAAAAAAATAAATCCAAAAAGCAAACCTTTTTGGACACCATTTTGCTATGCTATTGCATATAATGGGACTTGAGTATTCACGGATTTTGATATCCACGGGGATGTCCTGGAGCCAATCCACGGGGATGTCCTGG
The DNA here is from genome assembly GCA_030847615.1 of Gambelia wislizenii. Taxonomy (NCBI): domain Eukaryota; kingdom Metazoa; phylum Chordata; class Lepidosauria; order Squamata; family Crotaphytidae; genus Gambelia; species Gambelia wislizenii. The sequence goes on from JAUMIR010000004.1 coordinate 295,888,922, forward strand.
AGCCAAACCTCAGTGAATATGATGGGATAACTGTAATCCAGTTTCAACCTGGATTATTTCTCTAGTGTAGATGCCCCCCCCCATATATTATTAGTGTCATTTGATGCATGCTTTCTTGGAAGTAAATCTCCAGAGAACTTACTCCCCAAGTAAGTGCCTTCAGGATTGCAGCTTAAAAAAAAAGAAATAAATTAAAATCTTCGGAGGCCAACGGGATTGCTGGGCAAACTCCATGGGAATCGAGACGGTCCTTTTCCATTGCACTACTAATCCCCTTTTAGGATCAGGTCAGATGGGGAAAGGGAAGGGAGGCAGGAGCATGCGCAGTGCCTCACCTGGCCCTCTCCCCAGCCGCGGCCGCCTCAGCCTCTTCTTCCTCCTCCCGGAAGCGCTCCCTTTTCCGCCCTTGGGCTCGGCTCCGCTCCGTGCAGTCTCGCCGGGAGAGGCGGCAGAACTTGTTCTCCACCTCGTCCAGCAGCGCGTCGAGGTCGTCCGCCATCTTAGCCTCTTGGCTCCCTCTCCCTCCTCCCCTCCCCCTCCCTCCCGTTGCCACGGTAACGGACTGGCAGGGGAGGCGGTTGAAGGGGGTGACAGGCCTTGGCCACGCCCCTTCGGCTCTGGTACCTGAGGAAACTAGTTAATCAATAACTTTTACAAAATCCCCGGAATAGGAGGTCAATCAATACATGAGGGGAAATAAAAACATATTCTCAAAAATACAGGCCACCTGCTAAACTTAAAATAAGAATTAAAAAAAAACACATGACGTAGTCGGCAGGATTCGAACCTGCGCGGGGAGACCCCAATGGATTTCTAGTCCATCGCCTTAACCACTCGGCCACGACTACGCGATGTATATAATAGCTTTTTCTATAACAACTGAGCTCACTCAAAAGCTGCGGCTCCTCAGTTTATATAGTTCCCTTACACAATCTCTTCTCCTACTCCGCCACGCAAAAGTATTTGAAGGGATAATGCTACTACAGTACTGTACAATCAAACATTATTGTAAACATCTCGGCTGCCACCTACCGAGCGAATGGACTGTGATTTCCAGCAGAGGCAACTCCTGTACAGTATTAATTTTAGACCTAATCCACACAATACAAATAAATATAATCTAGTTTGAAACTGGATTATTTGCCAAGGCTCCTTCCTATGGAATCCTGGGATTTGTAGTTTGACAAGGTCTTCAGCCTTCTCTGCCAAAGGTGCCTCAACAGACTACAAATCCCAGGATTCCATAGGAAGGAACCATGGCAAATAATCCAGTTTCAAACTAATTATTTGTGTAGTGTAGATGCACCCATATTAGCAGGTATTCTCCCCTACCCCCCTTCCTCTTCCCGTACCTGTGTGTATAAAACAACAAAACGTTTTGTACCGTTTTTGTTTTAACTGATGGCAAAACACACCACACACACACCCTCCTCCTCTCTCTTTGAAAAAAAATTGTGGACTGCAACTTCCAGAATCCTCAGCCAGGATGGCCCATCGGCCAGGTGTGTGTGTGTGTCTGGGAGTTGTCAGTTTTAAACAGAGGGTTTTCCAAACTCTCAATTTAGGAACAGTACCACCTTCTTGCCAACATAACGAAGAACGTGGGCATTCCTGTGTTTATTTTATCATTAAAAAGTTTTGAACGAGAAAGTAGTTTGATTGAAGAAATTACAGTCGAGTAAATACAGGGGTTTTAATCGAGGAACCTGTGTATGGATAAACACAGTATTTATGAAACAAGAAGTATGCTTTGTGTTTAGGTGATGTGTGTATATGTTGTCACAGGGATCATTTCTCTTTTCTTCCCCCTTTCCACTGATTTATTTAAATCTTTTTTTATCTACTGAGTTACTTTTGTGCCTTCAATAGTCATGATTGATGGTGCAGAATAGAGAACGAAGGTGAAATGGAAATGTACAGCATATATTTTATTCACATTCAGGACAAAAAAAACTTTTTTTTAACCAGAAATTCTGTCCTCTGGGAGAAGAAAGGAGAAACACATTTTAAAAAACCCAGCTTATCATGTGATATTTGTTTAAATAATTGTATTTAGATTTTAAGAGGGTAGCTTATTTTCTTAATTCAAATTATCAGTTTGAAATTTAAAATGATAATTTGAGATAATTAGCAGTATTTTAAAAGGTTTTATTTTCTATCAGTTAACCAAATAATCACTTAAACACTATGGATCTGATTTGCCTTTTGTCATTTTGGATCAGCAGATTCTCTAAGGGTTTATAAATATAACAAAGGAAGAATAATTATATTAAAATAGCAAACAATAATAATAACAAGAGGACTGCTTCAAGACTCACAACTGTATTGTAGCAGAAACTTTCATGGAAAAGAATCCAATTCATCAGACACATTTACCGTACAAAAATATATGCCGTAAGGATTTTTAAGTTGTCACAAGGCTTATTTCTGCTGTGATAAACTAAAATGATAAGACTTGAATGCAGTAAAACAAAAAATGCACTAAAGTACCAGCACAGTAAGCGATGTTACATTCCCTGAGACCCCCCCTCCAATAACTCATTAATTGGCAATAATTCATAATTTGCCTTATATGGACACTTCATATGGTTAGGCAGTAGACCAAGGCAGCCCAAATATAGGGACTAGTGGAGGTTTACTCAAAACCTACAAAGAGGTCTTGGAAATTCCTCCAAATGCAGACACGCCTGGGCAGTAGTTATGCAAATCCCTCGTAGATAAATTGTTAAGGAGGGATGTGCTAATTCTCCTGGATGCACTTGGTACTGAGTAATACTTTAAAAACAAATGAGTGACCAGGACATTACTCTGCAAATGGTTTTCTTTCACACCTCTCTCACATACAAAGTGGAGGTTGCCTGAAACCCATCAGTTTTAGTGTTCCAACCATTAACAGCAATTAACGAAGCTGGAGCTTCCATTGTTTCACTCTGGGAAACTCACTCAAGTATTGTTTTCCACTCAAAACACATCAAATCACATGCTATCCTATTTAGACCTTCCTTCCTTCCTTTTTAAAGGTACATTTAAACTGGCCACTTTTATTCTGAAGCAAACGCAGTGGAATGGGATGTCAGTCTAGAGTGGGACCCCAACTTGGTTAAATCACCCCTTCACTGCTCTGTGCCCCTGCATGTGCAGTTTGCAGGAATCTGCATCTTTGGGGAGGGGAAGTTGCAGGAGCAAAGTGTTCCAATCCAGATTGGGAACATGTTCCTGAGCAGAGCTTGTTTGACTAGATTTCCTTCAAAATGAAAGTGGTCAGCTTAAGTCTGCTTCATAAAAACCAACAAACCAACCAATAGATGGATGATGATGATGTCAGCTGTAAGTTTGAACCTAATTCTCACTGATTTAATGGGAGACAATTGAACACTCATTCATCTCTGCCACAGCAGTATATTACATCTGTTACATGAAACACACAATGTCATAATCTGTACTAAGTGTAATTCATAAAACCTACCAAAAATGCAGAAAAATATGTGTTCTCTTTCCAAATCATATTTTTATAAAAAACAGTTTGGGAAGAGGAAGGGAAGGAGACAGAGAAAAAAGCCAGCAACTGATGATGTAGGACAAGTTGTGGTGACTGCACGAGTACCTTGAGGTGGAATAAGGGAGGCATTCAAATCAGACTCCAGCAGATGATGCTGAATCTCCAAGTTTAAGAAGAAAATGGTTGCAGTCATTTTGCACTTCCTGAGACTCATTGTGAAATGAAGCACACTGTGCCTCTGAAATCTGCCCAGCTGCAAGACTTGTAGTGCATTTTAAAGAATTCACATAACTATGTTTAGATTTTTAAAAACTGTGAATTGATAAAATGCATTTCACTGAGTGCACAAATAAGCTATGCTTTTGCCAAGGAGAAAATTAATAAAGAAATGCATACAAAAGGTACAGGTATTAGGAAAAAAGATGTAGAAGGATGTGTAGAAACATCTACGGAACAAGGGGAAAAAAACCTCTTGAAATCTGATACAAACAAAGGACAAGAGAAGAATTCAGGTGGGATTCAGAGAAACATAGCAAAAGCAAGACTGAGAGAGTTTCACATCCTTATTACCTCTCTTGAATGTTGTCGGGAACTACCATCAGATAACCTGTTTTTTGAGGGGGCACACAGGTACCACCGCTAGCCATTCTCTCTCTGTGTGTATGTGTGTGTACCTGTCTCTCTCTCTTTCTAGATGTCTCTCAAGGTGCATGGTCTTCAAAGTCCAATGACTTTCCTTGGCACATGGCCACTATTGTCTGTTTTTAAACATTCATAAATGTGACAGGAATAATGTTTGTTATTTTGTGTTTGATTGGTAACCCAAGGAAACAATCAGAAGAACCCCTGTGAAATGCTCAAAAGAATCACTGTCTCTTCGAAGAAGAATGACAGAAGGCCTAGTGCTGGCTTTCTCCTGCCAAGATCACTCAACATTTGTCAGCCTCTAAAAAACAAAAAAAGTGAAGCCTACAGTCCTTAACAGCTACAGGCAAAAGTCTTTCAGTTACAAGGTGTTTTACAATCCCCTTGGTACTGCAAGTAATGAATTGCAAGCCCTCTTTGGATTCTTTTGGACTTGAAGCTTTTCATGCTGTCTCTGCGTTCCCCTTCCTCCATATCTCCAGACTCCCATAATATCACTGCCCTATAATGACAGATGTGCTGGACTGGGCAGTTGTGAGCCCCTCAGTGGCTGAGCCTATGGAAGAAACTGAATTGCACTCCTGCAGCTCCAAATCTCTCCTCCCTCCCCATGCACCAAGCACTCCCTTGGTTTAGGTCGTGGTGTCATGTAGGTAAATTGACTCCAGAAGTTGTGGATCCTCCAGTGGAATTTTTACATTCATCCCTCACAGCTGCGGAGAGTTTAGACTAATCGCAATTCTCCCTGGTATCCCATCATCTCTGTAATTTGAAAAAGGATCAGGAGGAGCCCGAAGGCTTGGAAAAAAATTCTGAAGAAACCTTTTGTCTCAAAATACCTCATCACATGTGGAAAGGGAGTACTTGTTACTTCAGTGCCGGGGGCTTAAACAATGCCGAAGTCAAAGACGTCTCTGGCAGTCTTTCCAGTGTCCCTTAACTATTCCGCACCCTTCTGAATTACAAAACAGCAACTCTCTCCCTCCAGCCTAGTTCCTGGCTGGCTCAAGCAAGGTGTCTCACAGTGACAGATATACCCAACAGCAGGATCAGAATGTGGAAGGTCACAAAGATTTCACACGGGTATTCCCTCTGGCTGAGAAGCCTCTCTGGCAGATGCAGATATCAAGCAGCCCTTGGCAGAAAAGAGAACAAGGGGTGGTGGTGGAGGGTGCACTGGAAAGAGATGAAGAAAAAGAAGAAGGCAGACCCACCTATTTGGGGTCTTGGTCCCAGGTGCTACTGACCTCAGCTCTCAATACTGCCAACAACTGGCCCAGTTGTTAGGTGGAGTGAGGCAGCCACCTCAGGTGGCAGGACACTAATACCAGCAAATTGCACTACTTCCCCCCTCCTCACACCAGTAGATCTCTGCCTTGACTTTCTCCCTTCCCTCCTAACCTCCCACCACACCCTGCTGCTGTGTCTGCATCATACCGCCCCCTGTTGCATGTTAGCAGAGTGGCTGCTCCACTTCCTTGGGCCCTGCTGCCTGCCAACCCTCTGTTCAAAGAACCAATAGTGGCTGGTGTGTGTTTACACAAAGGCATCAGGACTAGTTCTTTGCTAGTTTTTAAAAGAACAGGGAGGTGGTGGGTAGGTGGCAATGCAGCTAGGCTGCTGTGAAGATGGGGCCAATGGCAGCACTTGTCTAGCCTTAGGTGATGAGAGAGCTTAGGATACCAGTGCTACACCTGGCACAGAGCCACTGACATTATCCCCAAGGGCATGTGTATACCCTCCAAGTGTCCTGTTTAGTCTCTCTCGCTCTCTGGCTTTTCTTCGCAAATGAAGATTCAGGAAGGACTCATCCCACGCTTTCTGCAAGTGCGCTGATGACTAAAGAGGCCAATCGGAGATAAACAAGTCCGGTTGCAGAAAGCACAGCAGAAGGTCTCCTTGGGTGATGTTTTTGGGTTGTGATTCTTTCTGCGTTGTCGTTTCTCTTCAAGACTTGTTAGGCGTGAGTTATCAAATAAGGCTGCAGCATTGTGGATAGTGCCTCTCCATGCCTCCCAATGTGAGGCCAGGGTGGACCACTGTCGGTGATCAATTTGGCCGAGCCTGAGATGTTGTTTCAGGGAGTCTTTGTATCGCTTTTTTGGAGCGCCCCTCTTACGCTGACCTGTGGCGAGTTCACCGTAGAGTAGTGTTTTGGGGAGACGATGGTCCTCCATCCTAGAAACGTGCCCTGCCCAGCGCAGCTGCATTCTCAATATCATGGCCTCAATACTGGTGATCCCTGCTTGCTCAAGGACAGCAACATTCGTCACATAGTCAGTCCAGTGTATATTTAGGATTGTGCATAGACAGTGCTGATGAAAGCGCTCGAGGAGTCGTAGGTGGTGGCGATAGGTGACCCATGTTTCAGATCCATAAAGGAGGACAGACAGTACAATGGCTCTATACACACTGATTTTTGTGCTTTGCCTCAGGTGTTTATTGCTCCAGACTATTTTGTGAAGTCTTCCAAATGCAGTACGGTATATGCCTTTGCTTCGTAGGGACAGTTCAAATCTATCCTCTGTCATTCCACATTTTCAGCTGCTTTTAAAATGTCCTTGTTTCTCTCTTCTCTTCCCACTTTTCCCCTTTAGCTTGCTTCAGTTGCTGCAAACTGAGTTCAGAGTGCAAAAGTTGTTTCTACTCAGGTAGCTCAGCAGGGAGGAGAAGAAACAGTCACATCTTGTCCTTCTCTGTAGCCTCAGGTAAAAGAAACAAACTGCTGCAGCATCTCCTAGCTTGCATTGTCTTCCTCATTCATAACTTTTGCCATTTTGACCACACTCTGATGTTGTTTGGCCACATGTATCTTGGTTTTCATCTATGAAATGTTGAAGGGTATGGAAACCCAGGGGAATGGTTTACAACTGTGCAGGTGGTCACACAGTAGACTGTGAAGTCAAAGGCTTTCACGGCCAGCATCCATAGATTTCCCTTGTTTTTTTTTCCGGGCTGCGAGGCCGTGTTCTGGAAGAGTTTACTTCTGACGCTTCGCCTGCATCTGTGGCTGGTCTGAAGATGCCAGCTACAGATGCAGGTGAAACATCAGAAGTAAACTCTTCCAGCCTGGCCTCACAGCCCGGAAAAAAAACCAAGGAAAATCTACACCATAGACTGCCTGCTTTGTAGATCTAGATATTTGTGGGCTTTGCAGCAAAACATGACAAAATGTCCTGTTGTAGTGCATAAGGCTTAAAAGTAACACTGTAATCTGTAATGTTCTATTTTTAGGTGTGGATGGAAGTAAAGAGGGCATACTGACTTTGTGTGTGTGTGTGTGTGTGTATGAAATAACAACTTGTAACAAATATTGATTTTTTGGGGGGGGGGTAATTTTAGAATAATTTTTGCCCATCCTTGGCCATTTTTCTGTTTAAGATTAAAAAAATAATAATTAAAAAGCAACATATTGGTAATATCAGCTCTTTTTTGTTATTAATACTACCTGTTAAATCAAGTTACTGATACGCTTCCTGATTTTTTCATATAAGAGATAAGTAAAAAGCAGTTAAAAAGCATGTCATTGAGGTTCCAATTTAGCGGATTGACAGCTAAAACAAACTTGTCTAAATACTCTAAAAGTGCTCATAGTTGAACAATAACTGTCCTAGTTATGAATTCAACACACTGTCTATTGGTCTGAAATAGAAGCCTTTCCTTACCTGATCTCTTCAAGAGGTACTGGACTGTAAATTCCATGATGGCTTTTCTGGCTGGTGGGATGATGGGATTTGTATTCCAGCCATCTGGGGGAAGATAGGGCTAAACATTTTCAAATTTTAGTCCACTATATATTGCCTGGCTGAGCAAACCTGTACAGCGTATGTGGAGTGCACTGTATTTGAACTGACAACACAAGAGGTTAAAAATATTGCCACCCGTTGCCAGTCTCTTAAGCCGTCCAATATGCCTGTTTATTAAAAGATTTGGAATATCTCCCCTATGAATTCAGCTCACCCAGGAATAACATATTTTAAGTGGTTACAGCCACACAGGAAAAATTATTTTTGGATAAGTAGGTCAGCTCTGTAACAGCACAGGTGTTTCTGCATGTAGAAGACACAGCAGGAAAATATTTTTAAATAAATAAATGTTGCAATGCAAATTAAATAAAGGGGGGAGAGGTGGGGAAAAACCACCTCTCAGCCCCAAAGCAACCCCTACCCATGAGCCAGTATCCTTTTTAATGAATCTGGCACAGTTTCAACATTTCTGCTCATAACCATGACTGTTTGATCTCTATGAGGTATAGCAAACAATTGTAAAAGGGTTTCTGGCAGGGAAAAAAAACACACCATTGGTTTATGCTGCTGTATATCAAAAAGCTCCCACTTTTAAATCAGCAACAATTATGAGCACCATCAAAAAAATAAATACTCCACACCTGCTTTCCCTGGCTCACTGTTTTAGACCCTGTAGGCTGGGGGTGGGAAGGGTGAGGGAGAGAGAATGAGAGAGAGAAAGAGAGAGATTTGTCAGGACTGTATATAAACTGGAGAAAACCAAACCTGTTGATTTGAGGGCCCTGGAAAGAGGTAGTCAGGAGATATATCTGGTATTTTGTGGCTCTGCTTAGTGTCATAGAATATTGTCTACACTATACAATCTCAGCAGTTTGATATTACATTTAATTGTTGTAGATCTATCCTAATTAAGCCTAGAATTTATAATTTGGTGAGGTACAGTACTTTGAATTCTCTGCTAGTGAGCTCTAATGCAGTAGTTTAGGAATTCTCTAGCTCAGTGGTTCTTAATTTGGGGCTTGTGGACCCCTAGGGGTCCACGATGTCCTCACAGGGAGTCTGTGAAGCCTTGAAAGTTGATTGGCCCACCTCCACCCTGCAGTGGAGTAGCCAAGTGACAGGAGCCAAGTCAAAGGCTGGCTGGCTGGCTGAGCCTGCACATTGCCATTCAATCTGCTCCAGACACAAACTTGCAGGAAGAAGCAGGAGAAAAGTCTCCTCTTCTGTCTAGGTGGAAGGTTTTTGTTAGCAGCATTTGCACTGGAAGGATGGTGAAGGAGATTTGGAGAAATATCAACTCCAGGTGTTAGACTGCACCAATGTGTCCGCAGTAAACAATGCCTCTTTTACTAAACTTTGGAAATCATGTTAGAGTCATACTAGATTTTCAGACAACATTGTTATAGTGTTACTATTCCACCTTGTTTGCTATGGCTGCCTCCTGTTGAATCCTGGGTTTTGCAGTTTAGGGAGGGGCATTTGCAACTCTCAGCCAGAGAGATCTTAGGCCTCACTAAACTACAACCCCCAGAATTCCACAGCAGGAAGCCAGGGCAGTTAAAGTGGAATAGTAACACTGTAACAGTGTAGTCTGAAAATCTCCATAGAGTCATAGCATTGGAAGGGGCCTCATGGGCCATCTAGTTCAACCTCCTGTTCAATTCAGGATCTCCAGGTAAAGCAGCCCCAGCAGGTAGCTGTCCAGCCTCTTTTTGAAGATGTCCACCTCTCTAGGTAATTGATGCCATTGCTGAACTACTCTTACTGTCAAGAAGTTCCTTCTAATGGTCAATCAAAATCTACTCAACCCTAACTCCAAACCATTAAACCTGGTCCTACCCTCTGGGGCTTCTCCCTCTTGTTTCTGGTACACAGATTCCACAAAGATCAACTGAGGGACAGAGGAATGTTAACATGAAAACAAGATGATCTTAATGCTTAACTCATGTAGTATTGCTAAAGCACTTTATCACTTTGACAATAACTCCTGAATGATAATTTTAAAAGGCTCATGGATAAAAATCAGTTTTTGAAATGTTGCATGGCACTAGATGTGACATGTGATCAGTGGGAGGGGAAGAGGGAGGGAGGGAAATTTGGGATACTTCAAGAAAGAGACTGGGTGCAACTCATAAATAAGGAAGTATAAGCAAAACAATATTTTTTAATGTATTAGTTATTTATACCCCACTCTTCAGCCACTATCTATCAGAGCAGCTTACAACTGTTTTAAGCAATAGCAATTTACTACACTGCATTAAGCAGTTTCCAATGTGTGTTAGCTAAGAAGTGGAAACTTTTGATGCTTCCAGAAACTTTTTTCCCATCTGGAGGTGCCCATAGAAGTCTTGATCAAGCTATGTAAGCTTGCAGCAGTTCTAAGCACATTTACCTGGAAGCAAGTCTTCTTGGAATGAAAAGAGCTACTTTTCTGGGCATCTGATCTTGATGAAGTTGCAAAGGGTAAAAGCAACAGTGAAGTTTGCTACAATGTTTCTGAAACACTTACCCAACAAATCTCTGTCCTGAAGTGTAGTTGGCCAGAAACTATTTTTGAACAAACATGATTTATTTTTTTTAAATAAGGGCATAATCTACCAAACTATTGGGAAAGGAATAAATGATCAAATTAAAATCAGTTATAAAATATTTTGTTTTGGTGGTGGTTAGGAAGGGAGGGTGGGGTTGCCAAAAAGTGCAATCAGGTCAATTGATTTTGTTCAAAGAATAGTGTATTTTCACCACCAGGGGGCACTGCAGGGTGGCATTTAAGAAAACAAAGCGCAATCTTATTGAAACTACATTTGAAGCAATTATTTTAATATAAACAGGCTGAACGTTTAGTTTATGAATGTCACTGGAAAATAGCCAAATTATCACCTGCAAGTTGAAAAGCAGGAATTAGTCTTAGTGACGTGACTAGCTGGATAAAAAAAGGTGGACCAAGGACTGTTATTGTAGAATGAAGAGGCAATATCATAACATACATAAGCATTTTGTCTGTTCATCTCACAGATGACACACAACTTCTGACCTCAGTGTGCAGGCATAATTTTAAGATCAGGGCAGTGTTGCAGTAATTGGAAAACACGGAAAAGGTCACCATACAAAACACAGGGAAATTTAGTGGTCAACAAAACAAGCATAAATTATTTTGATTCTTTGAACTTTTGCTCATTGCTGGGAAGCCCTGAAATAAAGAGTAAATGGGAGCTATGCTTTTTTTAAAAAAATCCAGAAAACAGTGCACCTAAAATGTCCAATAGCAGTTACAGTGCATTTCACTACTCTTATACCTAAAAAATGAGAAACAGCATGGTGTAGTGGTTTGAGGGACTGATTTCCCAGGACTCTGGGAAATCAGAGTCTGAATCTACATTCAGACATGGAAACGCACTGGTTGACTTTGGGCAAGTTGTACCCCCTGAACCTTAGAGGAAGGCAATGGCAAACCTCCTCTGAATAAATTTGCCAAGAAAATCTCCTGATAGGTCTGTGTTAAGGTTGCTGACTTGAAGGTACACAGTGGCAACAATACCTGAAAAAAATATTATTGTGTTAGGTGACAATCCAATGTTTCCTAGCAAGAGGCAGATAACACGTGCTTGTCAGATTATGTTAGGCTGCGGCTCTCATCAGTTACTATCTAGGATGACGGTTGATAGGAGCTGCAGTTCAACAACATCTGAAAGCTCCAACAGTTGCAACTTATGGACCATTACAGGCAGTGATGTACCTCACCTTGAAATAGTTGTTGTGGGTGTTGGAGAGAGTGTGTGTGTGCAGTGACTAATTAAGGAGAATTAACCAATGGCTAAAGGCATTATTGAGGCTTTATCAAGAGAACACTATTAAATATAGGAAAGCTCTGTAAGTATGCTAAGCTAACATAGAGCTAAGCTAGTTCCATTTTGGTAGAACTGAGAGAGTAAGGGGGTGGGAAGAAAAATGTGGAAGGATCCCTAAGGCTATCAGTTACAGAGAAGTTAGGAAAGGTGATAAGCAATGAGGAGACTTTGGAGACTATCAGACAGGAATGTAAAAAGCGTTCCTGTCCCACAGTCTCTAGACTCGTCCCTGTCCTGGCACAATAACCCTCCCCATCAGACTTAACTTCTCTTGTGTCCAAAGGCAGCCCAGGAATGAATGGAACTCTAATGGAGCTCTGTTCACTTCCTGGACTGAAATCGCACCCGTTCTCACAAGAAGACATGAGCACAGGAAATTCAAAAAGAAAAAGAAAAATAACAAGAACAAAAGTTTACACAAACTCAGAAACACACTAAAAAAATAACAAGTAACTCAGGGAGGTTCATAAAAAGAGAGTAGCCTACTTTGTTTTCATGATCGCACCTGGAAGTGTTCTGGCAGGACTGCCCATTGATGCTGTATTCATGGCAGGACAATGGCACAAGTTTTCAAATGCCAGCAGTGCCAGCACAGAAACAGAAGGTCGATCTATTGATGGCTTGGCCCGTCAATTAAATAGAACACCATAGTAATGCCAGTGGAATGCAAAAGGATGTTGTGATCTGATATTGATGTCCTTTTGCATTCCATTGGCATGGTTATGGTGCCGCATTAGCTGCGTCTGATAATCTCCTTTGAACAGAGTACATGCTTTTCATGAAGAAGGCCCCAGGTTCATTACACAACATCTCCAGGTAGGTCTGGGAAAGAGATTTGACTGAAATCCTAGGGACACTAATCATCCTTGCATTTCTATACTCAGAAACTAACCATTCAATTACACAAATTTACATATACTGTACTCCCCAACAGGGGTTCACAATATATAAACTTCACACATGGTTATTCTCTGAAGATGCCAGCCACAGATGCAGGCGAAACGTCAGAAAGAAACTATTTCAGAACACGGCCTCCCAGCCTGGAAAAAACCAAGGAAAATCTATCCTAGGGACTGTCTATATGAGCCCAAAAAACCCAGTGTGCCCCATAGTAATGGCATTTTGCAGCAGCTGTGACCTGTCTTAATAGTGTTTTGGCCCCCAAAAGCTTCACATGGGGGTCACGAGTAAATCACTTGTGTTTTCACCTACCATAATCTACTACTGTGAAACTTAAAAAAAAAAACCCAACTACAGTATTTCAACTGTGTGATGGAGTGATATTTACAAAGTTTAAAATGATAAACATCCATTAAAAAGCCTGCTTAACTAAAAACATCTTTGACTGCTGGCAAAAGGAAAGACGGGAGGGGGCAGCCTAAGATCCCATGAAAGGACATTCCAGAGGGATGTTGATGAGCTGGAGCATGTCCAGAGGAGCCAAATAGTGGGAGTTTTGACCAAAATGGTGGGAAGTCTGGAAGCCATACTCTATGAGGAGCAACTTAGGGATCTGGGTGTGCTTAGCCTGGAGAAGAGAAGGTTAAGAGGTGACATGATAGCCATGTTTAAATACTTGAAGGGATGTCATATTGAGGATGGAGCAAGCTTGTTTTCTGCTGCTTCAGAGACTAGGACATGGAACAATGGGTTCAAACTACAGGAAAAGAGATTCCACCCAAACATTAGGAAGAACTTTCTGATGGTAAGAGCTTTTTGGCAGTGGGACATGCTGCCTTGGAGTGTGATGGAGTCTCCTTCTTTGGAGGTTTTTAAACAGAGGCTGGATGGCCATCTGTCATGTGTGCTTTGATTGTGTATTCCTGCATGGCAGGGGTTGGACTGGATGGCCCTTGTGGTTCTCTATGAGTCTAAGGCTCTCTCTTGTGTCCTCACCAAGTGAGCCTGTGATGGTGTCGGGACCAAGAGAAAGCCTTCCCCTGTGGATCTCAGAACTCTGGAAGGTTCATATAGGGGGCATGCAAATGACAATGTGTTTATTTAGAACTGCTTTGCCTTTATTGAATATATCAATAACAATGTACGTTACCTGACACCTCCTGTGCATCAAATGGGCTTTGGGAAAGACACACTACATCTTAACACTTTTCATTTCAAGATTAAGGAACCAGTAACTTTCTCAGATCTTGCTTCCATCAATAACACTCAAACTCAACATTGACTTCTTTTCTCCATGGTACAATCTAGAACAAATATCTTGACAGTTGTTATCCTACAGTGAATTTCCTCTTTTGGGGGGCTTTGTTTTGTCTGTTTGTTTGTTATTGTAATTGTTAATAAACTTAATAAAGCTTTAAAAATTATAGTATTGCACTTCTTTATGAGAAAAAATGGTGACGAAAGAAACTGTGAACTTTTCAACATGCAAAAAGAGGCCTGGAGTGATGGAGAAGAAGTGTTTGGCTTGTTTGATGAAGTTCTGAGTTTAATCAAATAGGCATTCTATTTGGCAGGGTGAATTAGGGGGAAAAAGCCATAAACGTCTCTCATTTTAATGGCACATTTACTCATAAATCTAATGTAAGGAACAGTCTCAGAATTCCCATGATAAACACTTAGCAGTCCTTTGAAACTTATGATATAGTAATAAATATTGTTTGTAACCATAAAATTAAAGTTATGGGAGCTGGTTACATTTTATGTTACATTAGCTCTATGAGCCTCTAGCAAAGAGAATAAAGTTCATTTTCTAATATTTGAAACTTGGCTGATGAAATTGCAGCCCACAACAATGGTAGGTGAAAAAGCAAATGACTGTCATCATCCTTAAGCACTCCTTAACTTGGTAAAACATAATGAGTGAGATTCTACATTGGGTTTGTGTACAAACAAGAGATAAGGGGCATTTTCACTACACAATTATAGTGTCATGGTTCCATTCTAACAGACATGACTGCATCCTATGGAATCCTGGGGTTCATAGTTTGGTGAGGTATTAGAGCTCTCTCTCTCTCTCCCTGAGAATTCGAAAGGGCCCTCCCTAAACTACGAATCCTACGATTCCATAGGATACAGTCATGGCAGTTAATGGGGAATCCTACTAGTGTTATAAATGTGTAGTGTGAAAGGCACTTAAGTTAGGTATTCAACAAGAGAAAACAATAAGAAGGAAAGACTCAGTGGATGTATCCTGTGGGAGAGGGTTGTAAAAGCGAGTCTTTTTTCTAATAGAAAAAAAATCCATTAGAAAAAAGACCCACTTTTACAACTGTCTCCCACAGGACCAGAACTGAAGAACTACTGAAGAAATACAACCTCATGCAATAAGGCAGAATGGGAGGTGCTATTATCCGGCTGCACTTCCGCTTCCTTTCCTTTGTGTGATAAGCCTTCCAGACTCAGAAAACCCCATAATAAGTTCATTTTAGGGTCACCATAACATGAAGGCACACAAAAATGAACAACAACAAGATGCACTAGAGCTTTCTGGCTGAGAATTCTAAATACACCTCCCTAAACTTCAGATTGCAGGATTCCATAGGATGTTGCCATGGCAATTAAAGTGGAATAAAAGTGCTATAATTCTGTAGTGTGAAAGGGCCCCCACCTTTCTCTGAACAACCCCCCTTTCTTCTGCTACTTCTTTCTTTCTCTCTTTGGAACCCATTCTCTCCTCACCCTCTCTGCCACCTCTTTTCTCTCTCTTTCTGTCAGCACTTTCTCTCTCTTTCTGATACCCCTCCCTCTTTCTCTCTCTCCCTTCCTTCCCACCCAGAAGGTTCCAAGGGAAGGGAAAGATTGCTCTTGCCTTTGGTTTGATGATAACTTTTTGAAATTACATTGAACTTACAGGCTGTCCGCCTCTGCCTTAGGCTAATGCCTTTATAATAAAACATCTAACAATGGATTTTGGCCCTGCAGGTGGTTACCATATTTCTTTACATGCTTATTATCTTAGGGACCACTTCTTCATCATGTATGAGAGATTTCTGGAGGCCAATCATAAGTTTAAAAATAAGTTGTCTGTACATTTATAGGTCCCATTGTGCTTTACACATTTCTAGATGGCTTTTTGGAACACAATGATGCGATTTTATTAAGTGTTAGCTAAACCCTCCAGTTGTGAGAGTTCATAACTTTTTCAGGCCTCTAAATGCTACTGAGCAATAACAGCATGCAAAATAAAAAAAATCTCCAGGGTTTATTTGTTTTTTTAAGTGTGTCTTTTTGGAGTGTTGGTCAGGAGGAATCCTAAAGAGCTTTTCATCATAAGCTGTGATGTGGAAATGATGATTCTTTGCTTTGGAAGAAGTCATGCAAGTGTCAAGTGGCTACCTACATACTGCTGCAGATGGGAGAGCCAGTCTTTCTCAGTTGTTATACTTTGTATGTGTTGACTGTGTTCATGTGCCACTTGTCACAAAAGGAATGTCAAAGTGGCCTACATAAAAAGCTTAAAATAGCAACCTCTGTTAAAGAATTATTGGTTGTATCCAGACTTAGGACTTTATCACAGCCCCCCCCCCCAACCAATCCCCAGTGGATATGGGGGTCCTACACCTACTTCTTAACCAGCTACATCAATTGTGGGAATAATGTGCCTCTCCGGGATACAACTTCCAGAAATCCTAGCCAATATAGCCAATGACGAGGAATGTCAGAATATGCAATCCAACAAATATCTGGAGGAGAGCCACATGATTGCCATCCTGAGCTACACTCTTGATACTGCTGGTGACTTAGTTTGCCTGAAACTCATGAATATCTGGATAAAGTTACTTTTTTGGAGGAACATTTCAAACACTGATTGCGGATATGAAGAATGAACCTTGAACGTGCACTTATGCTAAAAATGGATAGTTGTAAACAAACTAATATATTATAATATGCCATAACGCTCCCATGATACTTTTTGAAATGAAACCAAAGGGTTGTCTTTATGATGAAAATACTCCTTATAGAATTCAAGGAGAATACAATTTGTCTTAATGAGATCAAGCATCAATCCACTGTATTTGGAAGCGGGGGGGGGGAGGGGAATGCCAAATACTGCACAGGAAAAGCCTTTGTGGCTTTTCCTTAAAAAAAAAAAAACTTGTTGGACAACCAATTTGCTTTGCTGTGCATTCCTGATAAGAGTGGGAGTAGAAAGCTGATTGGTTGGACGTGTGCAGGTGTCATGCCCTGTGGATCTGATGAGGATATGGAATCAGAGGAGGAGGAGGACATGGCAGGCAATGGCCCTATGGACCCTGGCACAGGTTTATCTACACCTGTGCCAGCAGCAAACCCTGCCAACCTGGAGGCTCAAGCAGAAGAAGATCCTGGTCCTAGCACCAGTCCCGGCAGAGAGACCTGCCAATTCAGATGAGGAAGAGGAAGAGGAGATGGACTTAACTCCACCATCATTCAGCCAGCAGAGATCCCAAAAGGAAGCTCGAAGAAGGTCGCTGAGGCTTTATCAGAAACACCGGCTCGTCAAGGAGCACCTGACAAAGCCTTGCTTGCTATATATACGCTTTGGGGAGCCATGGAGGCTTTGTCAGAGATCAACTGATCTTCCTGGTGAAAACTTCCTGTTGGTTGTCTTTGACTCCATGTTCCTGTTGCCATAGTTTGTGTTTAGACTTTGGACTGTTCCTGACTAAGCTGTTGCCTGATCCTGTTGATCCATGGACTTGTTTTGACCCACGCTGACTGCCGTAAGCTCCTGACTTTTTGGACTGTGTTGCTGGACTAAATCTTTGCAGGACTGTGTTTCCATTCCTTTGTGCTAATTAACAGTTGGATACCTTCCCAGATTTTGCTGTTTGTTTCTACTTTGCCAGCATCTAGCTGCTTTTTCAGACAGCAGGGGGTGGAGCTTACTGGCAAGGCAAGTGCCTTGAACTGCCATGTTGGATTTTTGCTGTAGCAATTGTGTGCTGAGGCAGTGAAACAGACTTGTTTCTTTTTTTCTATTTATTTTAGTGGAATATTACACCTTGGATAAGCTTTTTAAAAAAACATCTATTGTTCAGCGGTGGCAACCGGTGGGAATAAAAATGTGAGTAATTCACTCGTGTCCGTCATCTTCATTCATAGTCATGCCCGCTTGAACAACGAATGCAGATAGCTTCGCATGACTGCGATCTTGCCAAAAAATCATTGAGATAAATGAAGGCAGCTGCAAATTGGCATTAGTGCACATCAACCCACATTTTATAACCTCGTATAGACAAGCCCCAAATGTGGGTAGCTAAACCCCTGCTTGGGAAACTGCTTGGGAAACTGGGGTGAAGTAATTATGAAAATGTGGACCCCACACTCCATGAGCAACCATCCCTCTGTCATACTTTCACCAACTCTCTTATCTCTAGCACAGGGAAGAGAAATCTACAGCTCTCCAGAAGTTGTTCAACTAAACCTCCCATCATGCCTCACCCCTGGCCAGGCTGATTGGGGCTGATGGGAACTGGAGTCCAACAAAATTTGAATGGCCACACGTTCCACAGTCCTGCTGTAGCCTACGCAGGCTAGATTTGATTCACTGCCTTTACAGTGCATTTTACAAATGTTTTAGTTGAATTGTAGGGAATGTTTAAGTTATAAAAACAACAGGTTAACTGGGAATGACAAAGGTCAAAATGGAGTCTTATATCATATAGTTTATAATAATCATTATGACTGTGCTTATTTTCCAGAGTAAGGAGAGCAGGATCTATGCAGCTGCACCTGCAGCGAGACTATATTTTCTTTATGGCTCTGACAGAAAACGTGAATCATGGATTCTTGCAGATTTTTCCTGCATACATCATTGGCTCCCTCTGATTTATCACTATTCCTATGGGAACGAACTCTGACCTTGAGTAATAAGTATATTGTGATGCTTAGGGATATGAGGATGTTGTGCTTATAATGTATAAGAAAAGAAGTTTAATGCTTTAGATGACTCAGTTCTACAGCCACTGAAAATAAGTGAGGGGGAATGCTTCCATCTTGACCATAAAAATTATCAAGCCAAATCCCCTGCATTTGTTTAAATTGTTACTGGTTTGACACTAAGGTGAGGCTCTAAGCAAGCCTGCAACTAGCAAGGAAGTGAGAGACAAAGGAATTTAAGGACTCCAGCTCTTGGACCATGAAAATAGCTAATGGAGAAGCCCATCCCTCTCACAGGCCATTGGGCAAATACCATTCAGGAAGTCAAGAGCTGAGGATGTACCAGAGCTTAGAAAAGCTACTTTTTGGACAACATCTCCCAGAATTCCCCAGCCAATGGCTATGTTGACTGGGGAACTCTGGAAGCTGTAGTCATAAAATAACTTTTCCAAGCTCTGGAAAATATTCCAGTGGCACAGCCCCAAAAGTACAGGAGAGGTCGTGTCATTTTGAGTTCCAATTCTGGGGAAAAGGCAGGATATAAATAAAGAAGAAAAAGAAGAAGAAGAAGAAGAAGAAGATAATAATGATAGACTCAGGAGATTATCAGACAGGAACAAAAAAAGTGTCCCCAAACAATCTCCTCTCCCACCCCTCTCCCGTCCCTGTCACACCACTGTAACAAAAAGTTTAAAACCTATCTTGTTCACACTTCCACAACAGCCCAGGAGTGAATGGAGCTTGAATGAAGCTCTCTTCACTTCCTAGTTTGAAATCCCAGTTGTTCTCACGAAAAGATGAGAGCACGGGAAATTAAAAAACAAAAATAAAAATAAAAAGTAAAAAGTGACAGCAAGCATAAAAACACACTTAAAACTACAAGTAACCCCGGGGAGGGTACAAAAAAGTGTGTCACTTATCTGGATGTCCCAATCTCACCAGGAAGTGTTCTTGCATGGACCTCCCATAGATGCTGGGATTGCGTCAGTGAAACGAGCACCTTTTCACTTGCTGTCAATTCTTTCACAGAAACGGAATGGGGGATCCATTCACAGCTTCTCTCTCTCTCTCTCTGGCTTTTCTTTGCAAACGAAGATTCAGGAAGGACTCATCCCATGCTTTCTGCAAGCGCGCTGATGACTAAAAAGGCCAATCCGAGATAAACAAGTCCGGTTGCAAAAAGCACAGCAGAAGGTCTCCTTGGGTGATGTTTCCGGGTTGTGATTCTTTCTGCGTTGTCGTTTCTCTTCAAGACTTGTTCGGTGTGAGTTCTCAAATAAGGCTGCAGCATTGTGGATAGTGCGTCTCCATGCCTCCCGATGTGAGGCCAGGGTGGACCAATGTTGGTGATCAATTTGGCCAAGCCTGAGATGTTGTTTCAGGGAGTCCTTGTATCGCTTTTTTGGAGCACCCCTCTTACGCTGACCCGTGGCGAGTTCACTGTAGAGTACTATTTTGGGGAGGCGATGGTCCTCCATCCTAGAAACGTGCCCTGCCCAGCGCAGCTGTGTTCTCAATATCATGGCCTCAATGCTGGTGATCCCTGCTTGCTCAAGGACAGCAACATTTCATCCACAGCTTAGTCCTTGAATAAAAAGCAGTGCCGGTGTAACGGAATGATGTCATGTGAAAGGGAAGCCCTTTAGCGATCTCCTGGCATCATGATAACACCATATTTAGAGCATCTGATAGTCTCCTCAGTCTGCTCAAGACATTTTGCTTCCTGAAGTTGAACAAAGAATAGCAGTTCAACTCATCTAAGTCAAGGCACATAATATCCAAAGCTCATGCTGGGAGAAAGGCAACATATTAATTAGTTAAGTAAAGCCACTCAAGTAATTATTACACATAGGACAGAAAGTCCCTTAAGTTCCCCTCTGGTAGCAAAGAATACAATAACAAATAATGAGCAATTTGCTTCCCTTTCATCATACCCAAAATCTGTTGCCTGAAGTGGCTGCCTTCCTTTGTCTTCTGGCCCTTCTTTTGGTGTTGGGAGCAGCCATTTAGTTTTCCACAACGATACTGATGTAGCATTGCCCTTGAGCATTGTTGGATATTAAAATGCTGTCCACTCTACAAGCTGTAGAGGTCTGTAAGGTGCCTCCCTTTGTCCCTAATGTAGAATGGTGCCAGGGCAATATAGAAAATAAAATGTTAATTCACATGCTCAGTGATATTTATGATTAGCTGTATGTCATTTTTATGGCCACAGCTGGTGTTACATAGCAGTAGGTGTGTTGCATGCAGTCTAAAAAAGTCTAACGTTCAAATAAGACTAGCAAAAGTTAGCCTGTGAAATTCTGAAGTTAAAGATGTTGAAATAATGGTCTAAATCCAAAGTTGTGCTAGTGTCTGACCCAGAATTTGAACATTTTTTTAAAAAAATATTCATTCTCATGTTTGTGTATGTAATTCATCATTGTTATTTTTATGATGCTTGAAAAGTAACTAATTGCATTACTCATTGCACCATTCCTTTTGCTATTTAAAAAAAAAAAATCAGAGATGGGGAACATGTCCACCTGTCAAAGGACTGCAGTTCTCATATAGGATGGGGTAAATATTTCATTTCCATTTGTTTTTCTTAAAAATTTACCAAAATTTGCAAGTTTCTTCATAACTGGGAGGGAAATAGCTTTAGTATTTTAAAAAGCAATTGTAGCGGAAACCTCCCCTGGGGAACCCCCTACCCGACCAAATGAATAGATTCATCTAGCCAAGCCCGGAGCTCTATGTGCATATTTTTTCAAAGTTTGGATTCGACTCTCTTCTTGGTGCTGAATGAAAGCTGCCACCTCATTTTTCTCAGAGGCTTTTCATCTTTAATACCTACATGGAAGAGAGGAAAGCCTGGTAAGAATAGCTGGACCTGTTGAATTTAGCCTGTGCATATGATTAAGAAGAGTTTAGTTTTGAAAAAGTTACAAAAAATCACAAATGTCTTCATGTATGGGATGGAAAGAAGTTGTGGTCTGAAAAATACTAATACAGAAAGAGAAGCAGTGTGGTGTAGTGGTTTGCTTGTTGGATTAGGGACTTTATCACAGGAGGCTGAACTTGCAGAATTATGCTGGGATAGTAGTTGTAATGGCTTACCTTTATCACACAATGTCGGTATTATACTGTGGTTGGTGTGCACTTTAACAGTTACTTTCATGCACCTTTCCATTCATCAGTAAAAGCCATGAATAGCTGTCAATATTGCTCCCCCCCCCCGGTATTGACGAGTGTGTGATAATGTAGTCCCACTGTAGTGCCCATATTATGGTGTGAGTGGGTGTTCCTCCTTCTTTCCCCCCTCCGCATTCCCAACAAGAACACATAATTCAACCTGGTGGAGAGTGTGAAGAGGATGGTCTTTTAATGAACCATTGTCTTTTCTCAATATGTTTTTTTTAATTTCTGTAATTCTTAATTTGTTAATTTCTTTGTTTTGTTTTGTTTAATTAATTGAAGTGGCATCTTCTTGCGATAACAGATGAAACCGTGTTCTTGGGAAATCGCAGAAGTAGGCGATTTTTTTTTTAAAGGCGCATGCGCAGGTCATCTCCAAGCAGCAATGCAGCACTGTTCCAACATAATGTGAAAACAAGTGTTACAATAGCACAACTTCAATCCCATTCTTAAAATGCTAGTAGGTGGTCTTGCCATTAGTGGTAGCATTTTGCAATTGTGGCAAAGGGCAAAAATTAATGTAATCATGCCACTTATGCTTTCTGAAATTGCGGAATTACAATGTTTATAGATGCTCATGTGATAAAATCCTAGGCCATGGAAAGCCACTTGTGGACCTTGTGCAAGTCACACTCTCTCCTTCTCAGGCGATGGCAATGGCAAACCCCTTCTGAACAAATCTTGCCGAAAAAACCCCTCTGATAGGTTCACCTTAGTGTTGCCATGTGTAGAAATTTACTTTGATGCAGACAACAAATCTGAATGGTTGAGGAAAAACAAGGGAAGCTGATCGACTTCTACACTTCCATGGTCCTTCACCATTGCTTACGCTGGCTAGTACTGATGGGAGCTGCAGTCTAAAAACATCTGGAGAGCCACATGTTCCCCATCCCTGGTCTACATTATTCTTGGTAATACTGGGCTATCTTATAGGACTTCTGGAAAGAATTAAAAAAAAAAACCAATTGGTATGAATATGGAGGCAGTGACATGAAGAGTTGAGGAAGGCAGTCCCTAGATGTTGTTTTGGCTTGCCTGCTAGTAAGGAGACAGAGAAAGATGTCTTTGAGAATCTACTTTGAGGATGAATAGGAAAGTTCTGCAGTGTGTTTCCTGGATGACTTTCTGTTAATTTATTGGTAGGAGAAGGATAACCAACTAAGAAAAAGAAGGCTTTTAAAGGGTAATTTTAAAAATACATTGCAGCATTTTATATCATTTTTAGAATAAAAATGTTGTAAAGAGCTCATAATATACATATTTTTCAATAAATATATGTGAAATTGGAGCCAGCATGATGTAATGGTTTGAGTATTGGACTAGAACTCGGGAGGCCATTACCCGAATCTCTGTTCAACCATGGAAACCCACTGGGTGGCTTGAATATGTCATACTCTCTCAGCCTTAGTGGAAGGTATGAATCAATCTTGCAAACCCCTCCCCAGACAAACCCAACAACTGTACAAGGGTCACCATCACACTAACTTCCAATCATTCTGATTTGGCCTGATTAATCCTCTGGTATCCTACTTTTTCAGCTGATTTTAAAATGTCATAGTTTCTCTCTTCTCCTCCCACTTTTCCCCTTTGTCCTCAGCTTATTTCAGTGCTGAAAACTAAATCCAAAGTACAAAAGCAGTTTGCACTCAATTATCTCAGCAGTGGGAAGAGTAGTGGAGAGGAAGGAATCTGGCCCTTCCCAGTAGGCCCAGGCAAAAGCAAACTGCTGCAGCATCTCCTAGCCTGTATGTTCTTTCTCATTAATAACTTTCGCCATCTTGACCACACTCTGATGTTGCTTGGCCACGTGTCCCAGTTTTCATCTGTGAAATCTACATCTGCATAACAACAACAACAACAACATGTGAGCTTATGAGAATGTGGTTAAGGCATAAGCATGTTAGGAGCAAAGCCAATGGGTACGATCCACTGTAATATGTGCAGACTCCTGTTGTCCTTTCCATCTGACTATAGGTCTGATGCTAGAAATGACAGTTTTGTTTTATTGCCTGTACTATTTCACATTACAGGTTTAAGTTAGCCAACATGTGAAGCTGTTCAACTTGTGTCACATCATGGTCTCATCTATACCAGGAGAAGTGGTTGTTTATGTCCTCATGCATATGTTTTTGAAATCCCTGCTGACTGGCCTGTACTTTTCTTTTGTGGCCAAAAAGGCTGGTTGAGGGATTCTGGGAGTTGCAGTCCAAAAAAACTAACATTTCCACACATAACCAGAGAAACTTTTAAAGAGATACTAGGACTGAACCCATGATTATTTGTATGAAAAGTGTTTTGTTTTTAACCACTGAGCTAAGACCTTGCCCATGTCACCTGGTGTGGATCAGCCTCTTTGCACCCCCCCCCCAAGTGCCTCCACGGGGCAGAAGTGAACAGCTTTATCCTAATGGCCTGCTGCTTTGATCTGATTGCAAATATTTTGTGACTTAGTCATTTATGAAATTGTTTCTCCAGGGGGGTGAAATAATTGCAAATAAACGGTCATTCTTCTAACTGTAAGGCTATTTGTTAGCCCTTAGCCTTGATTTATCATGAGTTTTTGCCAAATAATGTGCTAATGGATCAGAATTTGACTCTCTTATTCCTCAATTGGAATCTAAAATGGCCAATCCAATTTTATTTAGTCAGTTTGACTCAAGGGAGCAAGATAACTTGAACTTACATACTAACTTAGATTGGAAATCAATGTACTGTTACACTGTAACACAGGCTCTGGGTACTTGCTATTAAACAGAAAAATAAAAAGCAGTCAGTTAATGTGTAATTATTAGTTTGGCATTTCCCCTGGGCTTAACCAGGACCCTTTCTGTTTCTGTTTTGTATTACTGAACTCCCTTGCCAAATATTTCCAAATCGTATAGATTTAGATAGGACATGTTCCAGAACTTGTAGCATTTTTTATTTTGACTTTTATAGTATTGTTGGTGTAATGAAAATAATACTTTGACAACTTCCCAATTAACTTGTAATATTCACCTGTAAATAGTTAAATAAAATGTCCAATCAATTCACTTCCTTCTTTAGACATATTAAATAGAGGTGGGATTTGCAGCTATTTGGATGCAGATTAGTTTTTACACTTCATTGTTATTCAGCCTCTTAAATCAGCTGACAGCATGCTAAACTAGTTTATCATTAGATTCATGAGCCATAGTGATCCTCAGTTCCACATGGCTGGTCGCTCTCCTTCTCTTTCTCTCGCTCTTTTTGCACATTAAGGGAGGAGATCAGATGGTTCCATTTCCTGTTTTAAACTAACTACAGTTCCCCGATAGAGATGGACTTGGTGTATTCTGGTTGGTTAAACTCTAGTTAGCTCAAAGAAGCCAGGATCCAACAGTAGATTATAATCCTGGTTTGTTCACCAATCATTGTTTAAATAAGGAGTGGGCAAATTTGATTGTCCATATGTATTTGTTTTACAACTCCCACTAGCTCTAGTCAGATCACAAACGGTGAAGGACTGCAGGAGTTGTAATTCAACAGCATCTGGAGGGTCACATGTTTCCCAACCCTGGTTTAAATCATGAATGGGCAACTTGTGAGGGGGCCCCAGAGGCCAATTTCTTATCCCATTACCTACCACGGGCTGTCCCCCAATGAAATCTGAAGAGGCTGAAAGCTCATTTAGCCATTTGGATTGGGGGCAAAGTTTGTCATTTTAAAGAATGTAAGTGCCTGGAGCATTTCAAGAATAGCGTTTCTCCTTTATTAGCCATTTTCTTTCTAGCAAGGGAAGCCCTCAGTGGAGTCCACAAAATGGAGATGGGAGAGCATGTAGAATGTGGACCATTTGTTACCTACTCTGGTTTAAACTAACGGTCTCTAAATTTGAATGTAATGACAAACTCTGTTTAGGTTAACACTGTTCACTGGCTCTTTATGATTTCCTTCTGTTGTGTTTGATGAGCACTCAGGGCTGTCTGTGGGGGCTTAAAGATCACTGTGGCTCATATATGTAATGCTCAACCATAGTTTAATGTTGATTTTCCTTGGGTTTTTTTCCAGGCTGTGAGGCCGTGTTCTGGAATAGTTTCTTTCTGTTGTTTTGCCTGCAGAAAGAAAGAAACTATTCCAGAACACGGCCCCACAGCCCGTGAGTAAACTTCCATGAGAAAAATATGGTGTGGCTGCCTTCAATCATACATGGAAGTGACACGGACAATGCCAAGAGAGGGACGGCATCATCCGAAATGGACCCCCTGCCACGTGACAGTGCCGTAACTCTCCTGGAAGCTTCTTGCGCGGTAAGCCTTGTCTGAAAAAGTCCATAGTTTAACATTGTGTCCAAACTAGTCCAAGGATCTATGTAGGGAGACTCACACAGAAGTGTACAACCTGTCCTCATGTAGTATTTAAACCTCATGTATGAACTTTACTTTCTTGCCCTATAGTACTGTGTTTAGTCATCCAAGTGTAACTTTCTTTTTTATAGACTGAAATCTGATAGGGAGCACAATCTGAACTCAGAGATGCATTGGGTGTAGTGGGCAGGCCAGGTCTAAGGGCTCCCTGTCATTGTGGGGGCCCCCATTGTAACCCTCCTCCTGCAAAAACATTATTAGTAAGAAGGCCTCTTACCCTCGCCACAAATTATTGGTGACAAATTATGTAATAATCTGAATATCCTGTACTGTGAATAGGTTAGGTTACATTGACCTGATATAAACACATGCCCCTCCCCAAATAAAGCATTGCAGCCCCCCCCCCCAATCTCTTAAACAGGCCCTGGCAGAGGGTAGGATTAGACATAAGCCTCTTCTGCCAGCATTAATGTCCTTCTACTGGCAGAGCTCCCCTCTGCCAGCTGATTTCAGAGATGTGTTGATAGAACATTATGCCAATAGAAGAGGTGAGAAAAATGTGTGGCCATGAAGGAGCCAGGTTACAGCAGATTAAAATCTCCTCTAGCCCAGGGATATAGCCACAATGCTGGTACAAGTTTAGGCCAGGGTGAGGATAGTTCTAAGTAATTTCAATATACCTAGGCTGGGAGTGGTTTGGATTCACCACAGCTTCAGCTGGTCTAATGTTAGTTCAGTTGAGCCTTGGCCATTTTTGTCCATTAGGACAAGAATGCCTTCTTAGTTATGCTTTTGCTAGACCAATTGAAATCCAGTTGACTAGATTCCACTGGTTTCAATGGATTTCTACCAAGCATAGCTATGTCTAGATTCAATCCTTGGTCAATGAAAAACAAAGAGATGAACAATCTGATACCAGAGACACCATCCATATGCAGATAGCTGAGCCTTGGACTACTTGGTTGGCACTAAAGAGACTTTGAAAATGTTCAGCCCATCGATTCAGGATGGAGGCTTTATCAGTAATTAATGTTTGACCATCCATACTGTATAAGGAGCTTTGGACTTGATAAGTAGGTCCAAACACTGCTTTAAGAGCTTCATAAAATCCTCTATGATCACCCAGATCTGCACAGCGTTGTGTCTTTTCTGCTAAATTGATCCACCACTTGTTCTGCATGTCTCGGAGTTTTTGTTGAAGTTTACTACATGTGAGGCAGAAAGCAGCTTTTCTTACATGGCAAGTTGGCTGTGCGAGGTATGCCTGGTGAGCAGTTCTCTTCTTTGCCAACAGCTCCTGGATCTCTTGGTTGTTTTCATCAAACCAGTCTTGATTTTTTTTGTGGGAGACCCTGAGGGATTCTTCTGCAGACTGGAGGATACTGTTTTTGATATGTTGCCAAAGCACTGTGGGAGAAGGATCTGTAGGATGGTCTTCAAGATTTGTTTGCAGATTTGCCTGGAAGTTGTCTCTCATGCTAGCTTGTTGAAGATCGTTGACTTGGAGTCTCTTCTTTAAGATGCCACCCCTCTTAGGTTTGAACTTAAGATGAAGATTTAGTTTACGTCTGACGAGGTGATGATCTGTTTGGCATTCTGCACTGGGCATCACTCGGGTATGACGGACATCGCAAATGTTTCTCTGGTGGACTAGAACATAGTCAATGAGGTGCCAATGTTTGGATGGGGGATGCATCCAGGTTGTCTTCAAGCTATCTTTCTGCTGAAAGATTGTGTTTGTAATAGTCAGCTGTTGTTCTGCACAGAACTCTAGCAGGAGGCGTCCGTTATCATTGCAATTTCCAACACCATGCTTGCCTAAGACACCTTTCCAGGCTTTGGAGTTCTTTCCAACTCTGGCATTGAAGTTACCAAGGATAATAATTTTATCTTCTACAGAGACTTTTTGTATGAGGTGGCATAGGTCTGTGTAGAATTTGTCTTTCTTTACAGGGTCGGCTTGCATAGTTGGGGCATATACACTAAAGAGAACAACATGTGGGAGGCGTAAGGAAATAATGCGATCAGAGTGCCCTGTTGGCAAGGTTTTGAGTTTGGAGGCAACAGAGTTTTTAATCATAAAGCCTACTCCTGAAAGATGTTTTTCAGTTTTGGGTTTTCTAGACCAGTAAAGTTTGTAGCCGGCGCCGTGTTCTTTAAGGCTGCCTTCCTCATGGAGACGAACTTCACTAAGAGCAGCGATGTCGATATTAAGTCGTGATAGTTCATGGGCTATTAGGGCAGAACGACACTCAGGCTGTCCACTATCTTCAGAGTCTCACATGGTTCTGATGTTCCAGCATGCAAGCGTAAGTTTATTTACACCTTTGGAGGCCGGTGTGTGCCTTTGTTTCTTTGCCTTGGTTTGACTGCATCAGAAGATGGCCGTTGGCCGCAGCTAGCCAACCAGGTAGATGGGGATGAGCTTTCATTAGGCCACCTTTTCTAGGCCCCTCTCCTTATGGAGCAAGCAGTGCTCTCCTTAAAAAAGGCTGCTTGGTCATTCAGGATGCTGCCGAACAAGACTGTCATCTCCGGGGTCAGCCTCGAGCGACCAAAGTCCTGAACCGCCTGCATGCAGGGTTGGGTCTGCGGCTTCCAGTGCATCTTTACACCTGCCATTTCGTCCCTCGTCTATCGCTACGGGGCTTTTTTGGAATTGGATTTGTCCTTCGAGCCTGTGCAATGGATTTTTCTGGTGGAGCGCAGTGTGCACAGAACTGGCCTCATCCTTTAAACCAAAGGTTCATCTGCTGGTCTTGCAAGCATGGATGGTAGCAGCGAGGTCCTCGCGTCGTAGGTTTGATTAGAGTTTCCCTCTCTTAGATGGTTGACCTTACAGGGTTGGACAAGCACCATCTGCCTGGGTTTGGGATTAGAGTTTTCCTTCTCCTAGGATGGTTGCCACAAGGCTAGAGAGCCCATTCTGCCCTTTGACGCTCTTTGTCAGACCCTTCAGTTTTGACCTGTCTGGCATGGGAGACCCTACCGGTGGCTATTATGCCACCACCAGCATAGCTCAAAACATCATTAGGGTATGCAAGCCTCTCTCCCATGACAAGGGGGTGTCAGTTGAGAGGACTGGTCAGATTATGCTGCTAATAATGCCAGCTGTATGAGTCTTGAGCCTCGCACTAGATGGACAGAGCTGTGGGTATCAAATGCCTTGGGAAAGGGCCATAAGTCAAGCATATGTCTTGTACATAGAACGTTTCCAGTTCAGTTCCTTGAGTGGGTGGCAGATGATGGGAAGGTCTTCGTCTGAGATTCTGAAGAGCCATAGCCGACAGTGATGTTGACAAATTAGTGTAACCTGGCATTGCTGGTGAGTATTTATTATATATAAGAAACGTTTCTATAGTTTTCATTTATAAAACTCCTGACATGGTTTCCAACACCACTATAAAATAAGAAAGCTCAATGAAAACTAAAACATACAATGTGTGAGAGAATTCCAAACAGCTTATGGCTGAGGAAAAAGCTGAGGTAAAAAAATATGCCAGCACTGAAGCCTGACATATTGCAGAATGAAGATGATCCTATAAGGGTGTACTATAACAGAGAAGGCTTATCTCTGTGTTCCTACCAAGTGGATATATGAAGCCCATGGCACAGACAAGAGTACCTCTCCTGAAAAAGTAAATAATAAAAACAAAATAGACAAAGACATCTCCACTGCTTCTTCAGCTGCCCACCTTCCAGCTTCCCTGAATATTGACATCAACTGCATTTCAACTAACTCCTTACACATCCTTATTGTCCAATCTTATCCAACTGTAATGAAATCCTGTCCTTAACACAGCCAAAATAGTTTAGTGGTCTTCCTTAACAGTAACCAACATCCCTTTGTATTTTGCTAAGAACCACCTTGGATCCCATTTTGGAAGAAAGGCGGTATATAAATAAAATAAAATAAAATAAAATAAAATAAAATAAAATAAAAGAAATAAGTAAATCTGTAATCTGTAACGTTGGAATAAAACCAAATAATCCTGTTCCACCACAGATATGTGAAGCACAAACTTTTTATGGATTCTAGTGATTTTATTTTGAATTTGTGGCATTTAGTGTTGCTGAATGTGGCTGCTGAATTTCTTCAGACAAATTTGTTTGAACTCCAGTACTTCTGAGCTGGTACTTCTTGGGTTCAGTATCTATATCTACTCTTGTTGCATAGGGGACCTGGACTTTTACAGAAGTTGGAAAGTTGCTTTAAAAAGTAATTCACTTCTGTTATGTGTTAAAGTGCTCAAAAATAATTAATTTTTAATATTTAGTCACAATGTAAAAAAATAAAGCTACTTCTTGCATTATTCATCATTTTTGCATTACTTTTCATCTTGTGTGTATCTGCCTTCAAGGTGCCCATTAACTTGTGGCAACCCCATGAATTTCATAGGATTTTCTTAGGCAAAGAATACTCAGAGGTGGTTTTGACAGTTCTTTCCTTTGAAACATTAGGACCTGATAAATGCATGGCATAAACCTTGAAAAACCTCCTGTCCAAATGCCTCTAGACATGCCTAAAATGCTATAGAAAGGTAACATTTAAAAGGAATTAGAAATGTTACATCAGTAATGTAACATTGTTCGCACTCACTGCATTACGTTAGAAGTATAACTTGGCCCTTCCCTTATCTTTTAAAAAACTCATTACAGGTTGCTACGTATATTCTATAAAATGTGTTACTTCCAAGCTCATATCATGCTTGCACTAGAAGAGAGAGGGACAGAAGGTTGACAATGTAGTTTACAGTTATTCTATCTATTGAAGGAATGCAACTTTTATGAAGTAGCTGGGGACCTCCATTGTTAACATTGCTAGCATTCTTTCTTGAACTGGAAAACCATTAAAGTTACACTAGTTCTAATCTGGTAGACTTTGGTAGTGCAGAGATATTCTGTTGGTTCATGGCAGATGAAAATTTAACTACCTATTTTTAGGATGTATATATCTGACAAACAGAACCACCTGGAGAAAGTTTCACCAAAGGGTCTTTCAATGGAAAGGATGGACATCTGTAGCAGGGACCAGAAATTGCAACTGCAAGTCACTTCTTGTTGTGCCTTCTGGATTCATCAGGTTGACTTTGGGTATTCTGGTGGGTTGGCTACCACTCCTGCTAAACTGAGCTTTTTTTGGGGGGGGGTGTTCAGGGGCTTTGTGGGGGGTTGCAGAAAAGGAACTGGGACTGCATGTAGCCTGTGAGCTGTATCTCCTTTCTATAGTCTCTTTTATAATCAATTAAGTTGTTTGCAAAAGTAAAAGAGGATAAATATTCTACCAACAGGGCTTTTCTGTTTGGATTTGTTTTCCATATGTTCTGGAGTACAATAAGACAAATACATCTCACTTTTAATTAAACTTAAAAGGCCTGTTTTGTTCGTTGCTTACGCACTTTTCAAAGAAACAAGTCAGAACATGAACATAGGATTAAAGCCTGGTGGAGTCCAAGATGTCTTCTGCCACAAGACATGGGATGTAAGTACAGTACTGCCATGGGTGTTCCACTAAATGAAACAAGACTATTCTGGGTCACACTGTCTATCTGGATACTTTCCTTATCTTTGGAGCGAAAGAACAAAGAGAGTGTGCCAATGATATCCCTAGCCCCACCATTATCTTTGTTGAGAATCATGGCTTTTCACCAATGCTTGTGGCATATAACCTTTCCTAGAGTTTCTAAACATTACCTTCTTGAACAACAACTCTGGGATTCACTCACCAAGGCTGGCCAGTGAGACTCTGGGAGTTGTAGTTCAACAAAGTAACTTCTCCAAACACTACCTTTTCCATCTGCTCAGTTTTTGGCATACATCAGTTGTCTGCTGATGGATCATACTCTTGCTGGGCATGTTCACTTGGCATTCTGGAAAAGGGAGTCAAAGCTGGAATGAGAGTTGTCAGATTAAAAACTGGAGAGGGCTCCTGTGTGTTTAATTGTGGTGAAGAAGATGACATTTTAGTAGGTGTTGCTTGATACCTGTTTATGTGGCAGGGAACACATACTGAAATTCCCTCTTCTACAGAACCATTATAAAGGTACGGGAGCCATCTCCAGTTTTCAATCTGACAACCCTAGTTGGAATCCTGCTGGTGCATTATGCTAGCGGTTGCACTTTTCCCAGGTTGTGCAGTACTGGCCAGGGAAGGCAGACAAAATCTGTTGCCTCTGAGCAGCCTGTTT
This sequence comes from Gambelia wislizenii, assembly GCA_030847615.1. Lineage (NCBI taxonomy): Eukaryota > Metazoa > Chordata > Lepidosauria > Squamata > Crotaphytidae > Gambelia > Gambelia wislizenii. Next base: position 295,921,172 of record JAUMIR010000004.1, read on the forward strand.
TTCCACTGCCTTACAATGCCTTGCAGAAAGCGCAGGATGAGTCCTTCCTGAATCTTCATTTGTGAAGAAAAGCCAGAGAGAGAGACAATGCCTTCTTTCATGGCTAGAGCACTTGTGGACTTTTTCATCCTGTTGCAATCACCTACACTGGTGCTGTTACACCACCAGTATGAAAACGTAGTGCCAGTGGGTGGGGATAAGGTAATAACAGCTACCTTCCTCCCCCTCCATCATTATGTAGTCCTCCAAAAGCTCTATGCGGAGCAGCATGCTGGAGGGTGACTGATTTGATGGCCTCCCTGATAGAGGCCCGAAGGTTGGGTGGTGTGATTGAGGGGCATGGCCAGAGCTAATATAAAGCTTGTCAGCCCCTCATCTCACCCTGCTTTTGCCTTCTGACAGACCACCCCCCCTCAGTGCATTAAGGACTTTTTCGGACAAAGGAAAAATAACGCTAGCAGCCTCGTTGATCGTGAGTAAAAATCTTCCAAATATGATGGTCAACTGACGGTCAAATCTCCCAGCGGTACTGCAACAGTACCGCTGGGAAGAGGCGTCATGCGAAACTGACGCCCTCTAGCGCTGCAGCCTCACAACCTGGCGAGGCTGTTAGCGTTATTTTTCCTTTGTCCGAAAAAGTCCTAAGAGTCTCACTGGTTGTGTCATGGGCTGGTTAGGATTTTTTTCCTTCTTGTTGGGGATGTTTTTTTTTTGCTTACCCCATACTGTACCCCAAGGGACTTGGGCAATTGGCTGAGGTGGTGCCTTAAATAGGCTTCACCTGGCAGGTAGTGGGGGGAGAAATTAAGAGATCGGTGTTCACCTTGGCATCCTTTGGTGAAGGGCATGGCTCTGGAGCTGCCTCTTCAGGTCATGTGGCCTGGGAGGCTTGAGAAAGAGCCTGCCCTTGGGGATGACCTGGGGGTTTACTCTCTCTTGTAAAGTACTGGGACTTGGGGGAGAGCCTCCTAGGTTTGCCTTCCAGCCAATGACTGTCTGAGTGGCAACCAATGATTGTTGAATTGTGCTTGGGGTCTGGTGTTTTGCCCAAGGGAAGCCTGGGAGGACTGGTCACAAGTCGATGCCTGGTTCCTCAGCTGGACACACATCAGGTTGCTCCCCCCACATTTGATTCATCCCCAGACCGAAATTTGATTAAATATGTTTTACACCAATAAAGTGGCACTTTTAACCCATTTTCTGTGTTTAGCCTCATTATTTCAGGGTTGGTAATCAATTGACCTTATTGATACCCCACCTTTCCCTCAAAACTGAGACTCATTGTAGTGCATCAGTAGGACTGCAGCCTAAAAAGCTAACTTTTCAAAACTCTCTTTTTGCCATCCACTCACATTCTGAAATATTTGTGTTGATCTAATGGACTGTACTCTCTCTAATTAGCGTGTGAATTCAAATGGTGTTCTGATCTGATATTTTATGGTAAATGAAATTACAGTAGATTGTTTTTCACAACCTTAAATACAGGTGAGAAATCAAGTCAAGACCTCATAGGGACATTTAAAAAAAAAAAACACAACACATTTCAGAATCCTTTCTGAGAAGTGCTGGTGATAAAATCAAAGGGCTTACTCCAAAATCCAGAATCAAGTCTTGAAAATGTCACTTATTTTAGGTCTCATTTCTCAAGACTTTTTAATGAACATCTGGGAGTTGGTAAGAAAATGTGTAGAAGTCAAGATAGACCATGTCTACTTATCATGTACTCTAGTCTCTAAGTTATAATGTTATCATTTGAAAAAGAAAGCATAATCTGTCTGGCATAATTTGTTTGTAAGACATATGTTTGTAAGGTGAATTTATCACCAGGCAAACATTTTAGCAGCTTAATGCATCTTGACTGGGGTAGGCAAGTATTCAGGGCAGGATAATAAATGTGTACTTCAAGGAGTGCGTGCATAATCTGAAAGAATTCAGATAAGCAGCACCTGACATTATTCACCCCAATCATGTAGCTGTTAGACTGAGCAGAATGGCTGCATTTCATCAATTCTAGTCTTGCAGCTTGGATCCAGATGGAGGCACAACTGGCTGTTTCCTGGCTTTAGCTATTGTGGCACATGTAGTCATATATATTTGCTAAGAAACAATCTTCTACTGCTGTGGCAGTTTGCAGCCCTTCTACGTGATTGCTAAATCTGAATGTAAGCCATTTTACATTTTCATACACAGGGGCCTCCATCTGTGGAAGATAAAAACAAATCATTATTTTCAGTAACCCCACCATGTGGCCAGAGTGGGTTAGAAGAAAGACCTATCACCTCATCTAGTAGTTGTTTCTCATCTGTTATGTAGGATCTCACCACACTTCTTTCTTTGGGACACTGGATTTTACCAGCACTCAATCAATGACATAAGAGATTATTATACATGTTAAATATGGCGTGATAATGATGCCAGGAGATTGCTAAAGGGCTTCCCTTTCAGACAATGTCATTCCTGTGTCATCATGCTCCCATTCTGCTGCCGTTCTGCCAGCACTGCTTTTTATTGATGGGCTAAGCTGTCAATCTATACCCCATTCTGTTTCTGTAACGGAATGTCCTGCAAGTGAAAAGGTGCCCTGTTATGCTGATGTGATGCCAGTGTCAATGGGAGGTCCGTGCCAGAACACTTCTGGGTGAGATCGGGACATCAAAGTAAATGACACACTTTTTTGTACCCTCCCTGGGTTACTTGTAAAGTTTTAAGTGTGTGTAGGTGCTTAGTGTAATTTTTGATGTGTATTTTCCTTTTACAGTTTGAATTTCCCGTGCTGTTGGCTTCTTGCAAGAGCAGCCGGGAGTTCAATCCAGGAAGTGAAAGGAACTCTGTTTGAGCTCCTTTCACTCCTGGGCTGCCCTGCCGAGGCAAGGAGCCATGATTAAGGTACCGTAGATTTGAAAACTTTTTATTATCTGGTGTTACAGGGATGGGAGAGGGGCGGGAGAGGAGTTTGCGAGATGGGAATGCTTTTTTTTTTTGTTCCTGTTTGAAAATCTCCATAGTCTTGGGGAAGTGTAATTCTTCCCCCCAGCTAACAGGACCACTGTGATTTCTAATGCTGCTTGGTGGAATTTGATGACACATCACCAGTACCTGTTGTATAGTGCCTGTGATGACAGTTTTGGTGAATGGCAGCTTCTCTGTATGAGGTTGTGATAATAGCACCAACATTTAGACCTTGTCTAGATGGGCTGTTTTACCCCATCTTGGAGCTCCGCAGTCCAGACAATGCAAGGCTTTTGCTCAGTTTTGCCCTTGGGCAGTCCTCACAACACCCGGGGCAAAGACAGGGTAAAGACAGTGTAAAGCCTGATAAAACGTTTCAGCAAAATACCCAGGAAAAACTGTCTCTTTCCAGAAGAAAAATGGATCAGGCCCTGAGGGTTCATAGGCAGCCATACTGCCATGCCAGTCTGTCTCTGTAGCTCCCATCTGCGTCACACTCTCCAAAGCTAGGAAGGCGGCCCACAAGGCTAGACACATGCAGAGGGCCTTGATCACATGCCAAAGGCCCCCTTCCTGGTTTCAGAGACTGTGATGTGGACAGAAGCAGCAGTGGCTGCAGAGACAGGCTCACATGTCTGTGTGGACTCTTGCCCGTTTTGTGCCGGTAATGGGGGGAGCAACAGGCCTGATCCAGGGCCAGAATATGCTGGTGGGAAGCTGGCATATTCTAGCCAGTGTAGACAAGGCCTTAGTCTGCAGGTGAGCTGCAGCTGCTTAATACAAGCATGGAGAAGGCACTTGTCAGTTCACCTCCTCATCATACTGTGGCATTTTTACTCAATGTATTTAAGAAATAATGCAACAGCAAGTTTGCACATTCTTAAGGCCACTGTTATTTGTGTGTTAAACTATAAGCAGATCTCAGGGAAGGCACAGACAATGAAATCATTTGAAAAGAGCAGAAAACAATTTAAACAATAATTTAAACCTATTTAATAAAAAGTAACACCTCAAAGAAAATTAAAACCCACAGATCGATAGACCAAAAACCAAGCCATGATCTCACTTGTCTCCAAATGCTGAGGTGAACAGCTAGGCTTTAACTTGGTGCTGAGATAAGAGCAATGCCAGTGCCATTTAGACCTCCGTGTGTGTGTGTGTGTGTGTATGTGTGTATTCCACTTCTCTTGCCATATCCAAGAAAGCCTTACTTGAGGTCTCTACCTGATGTTCTGATCCCAAGGGTGGGATAAAGAGGAGCTCCTTCTCTGGCAGATCTGAATGATCAGGCAGCTATATATAGGGAGATGTGTTCTATCAATATCTATGGTACATTTCTCCTTGGTATGTAAACCTCCTTGGTGTTTTAGCTTTGTCCTACAAAGAGTGGCACCTGAATTCAAGAAAGATGCATCTCTCCATCACTTTGCTCTTTGACAGATTTTAGCACCTCACCAAGGGATGCTGCTATAGCCTATTGGTTGTTGGTGCTGAACTTCAAATGACATAATTCATTTAACCTCTCCCCTCTTGCTGTGTTAGTACAAAAGTAACTGTAAATCTTGTTGACTATTACTTGAATGTGCATTGGCAACAAGTCAAATTTCAGCTCTCACAACATGGGAACAATGTGTGCAGCACAGCTAAAACCCATTAGCTGTCTCTTTCATTTCTCATGGTGCTCATAGAACACGCTTAGGTCCCAGATGACCAGCTTTTACAAATATTAATACAGGATTAACTGGCACTAGCTCACAGTAATGTATTTAATTACATTCACTCTTCAGCAATATTTCACGATATTCTATAACTCAGGAAGGTAATTAATTTTGCCAGTTGAAGAAGTAGTGAGACGTGATGGGACAAGTTTCCCTACTCCAAATAAATTTTTGGCAAACTATTTAGAGGTGGCAGATAAAATCTCCCCCTCCCCTTTTTGTGTCAAATGACATGGAATGATTCTTCAGACATATCTCCATTTCTAGCCAACACACTGATTCTACATGCTGAGTACTGCTTTAAACAATTAAAAGGATCCAGAGCTTGGGAAAAAAATATTTTTTAACTACAACTCCCAGAATTGTTGAGGAATTCTGGTAACTGCAAGCAAACTGCAACTTTTAACGAGCTCTAGAGGAATGAGTTAGGAGCAAAGACCAAAGGCATAAATGCAATCAGTTTGGCCAAATCCCAAATACTGACATGAATCAATCTGGTCCATATGAGCTTCAGATCGGAAAGGATTGACTCCATCCAATTCTGTAGTAGAATGGCATAGTCTGAAGTTCTTTGCACTGATCTGAAGACCTAGAAATTAAAAATAGGTGATTAAAAAGCCAGACCACATCGACACCAACATAATCATACAGTATTAGGAAAACAAGGTGGTGAGCCTCAAGGGCAGGGAGAGTTTGATATTGCTCATTGAAACTCCATTGTACTATTTGGAGCAAGGATCTGACTAGGGCTGCTGCCACACTACAGAAATAATGCAGTTTGACAGTGCTTTAACTGCCATGGTGCAATGTTATGGAATTCTGGGATTTGTAGTTTTGTGAGATATTTAGCCTTCTCTGTCAGAGAGCTCTGGTTCCACAACAAACTAGAAATCCCAGGATTCCATAGGATGGAACCATGATAATTAAAGCAGTGCTAAACTGCATTAGTTCAGCAGTGTGGCAGCAGTTTAGCACTCTTCAATCGCATTGTTTATGGGGAGGGATTATATGAGGTCACTGAAGTTATAGAATCAGTTATTTTCTCTTGGTGCCTCTTTGTTCTATGTTACTGGCAGATTGTGAAGAAGCTGTGATAAAGGGTCGGTGTTGTTTATTGTCATCTGAGTTGATCTCATTGAATCTTTTAATTTGATTTTATATTGTTGAATGGCCTAGCTTAATCTGTTTACCTTTCTGGTTAATTTCTCTGTCTCTCTCTCTGTTTTAGGCAGTGAAACATATTCTTCTCTACAGTACAGTTGCCCCTAGTATTTGTTGTTGTTAAAAGGCAGGTAGTCTGAGTCACTACTTAGTGGACTTTTTCAAATGGGTGAAAAAAACTACAAGGAGGTTGGGAGAAGAATGGGGCTGTTGCGCTTACACAGCCCCGTTTCAGATGACGCAGTCCTCCTCCACCCTCCTCCCAACCTTCCCCTGTGCTGCTTGTGCTGCTTTTTATTGACGGAAAACCTCTGCCAGTAAAAAGTGGTGCGAGTAGAACAGGGGAAGGTCAGGAGAAGGTTGTGAGAAGGCTGGAGGAGGACTGCGTCGTCTGAAACAGGGCTGTGTCAGCGCGACAGCCCCGTTCTTTCCCCAACCTCCTCATGGGTTTTTTCCCCAACCATTTGAAAAAGTCCAGTGTCAGAAAAGGCAAAGCATTGTCTGGGACCACCTTCAGGTTGGAGAAGATCCCAGGATTGCTATCTGCCTTTGCTGTAGACAGCAAATGAGCAGGTGAATAAAAACCACCTTAAAGTATAAACACTCTGCTTGCAACAACTTAAGAGGCAGCACCAAGAGATCTTGCTCATGCAGGGCCGGTTTAAGGAATTTTGGGGCCCCCTGCAATGCTTTACTTTGGGGCCCCCGTATTACTTGAAGGCACTTGGGCAAGAAAGAAAGAAAGAAAGAAAGAAGCCCTTTCTGAGGGAGACAACCTTAAAATTCCCTGTCTCTCTCTCTCTCACACACACACTCACCCTCTCTGATGTGCCTCTCCCTCCAGCTTCTGCCATGGAGGGCTGCTGTTTCTTTCTCTTTCTCTTTCTCTTTCGTTTTGGAGAGGCTGTTTTGTTTGTTTTTTTAAAAAAAGCCAGCAGGAGGTTTTTGGAGGAGGAGGGTAAGAGGGGGCTCCTCCCGGCTGTCTCCTGGCTGTTCCTTCGTCAGATTAAGGAGGCCAACACAGGGCCCTCTCTTGACCTCGGGGCCCCCTGCCAATGCTGATTTGGCAGACAGGTTAAACCGGCCCTGTGCTCATGACAGAGGCAAAAGAAAAGTCTGAGAAGCCAGGGAACAGGGGCAAGACCTGCAAAGCAGAGATAAAAAAAGAGCAATGACAGTAGCAGTCCTGGGTGCCCCCTCCCCACTCTCAGAGGCTTATGCAGGAGTAGAAGTATGTGGCCATGGGCTCATCTACACAAGCCAGGATAAGCAGGCTCCCTGCTGGTGTATCTTGGCCATAGATCAGGCCTGTTCTTCCCCCATTACCTGAACTAAAGAGGAAGTCCATCTTCCTGGCTCTCCCGGAAGCTAGGAAGCCAGCCTGCAACATGTGACCAAGCCCCCCGCTACATATGACCAGCCTTGGTCACATGTTGCAGGACTCCTTCCTGCTTCAGAGAGAGTGATGGCAACCAGCAGTTGCACCAACAGGCTGGCCTGTTGGGATGGGCTCCTGTGGGCACATGGGGCCTGATCCATTCCTTCCCAGTGGGAAAGGATTAAACCAGGTATTTTTTAAAAAAGTGTTAAAGGGCTCTATCGCATCTGAGCCCTATATCTGCCTTGGGGATGGTGAGGACTGCCCGGAGACAGAACGGGGCAAAAGTCCTGCATCGTCAGGAATGCAGGGCTCTAAGATGGGGTTGTATGTCTAGACAAAGAGATATAATGCTGATTGCTGCACATTAACGCAAATTGGCAGCAACATTTGTCTCCATGGTCCTTTGGCAAAATTGCAGGTATGTGAACCTATCCATGTTTGAAGTTCACATGCAGCCATGCCTGCTAATCAACATGGTGGCTGAAAGTGAATTACTCGTGTTATTATTTCCCACAAGTTGTTGCTGCTGCACAGTATTTTTTTAACTGCAAATCAAAGGTGCACAAGTGCAACCTTCTGCTTAAAAAAGCTGTTTGGTTACCTCAGCACAGTGAAGAAGTACATGCTTAGCAATGCAAAACTCCAAAATGGTGCTTCCGGTCACTTCATTGCTGGCAAGCTTGCCCCCCCCATCAGACAAATCAGCTTTCCACTTCTGCCCTCAAATGTGCTGCAATGCAAATCGGTTGTCCAAACAAGTGATAATGTGCATTTCCATGCATTATTAAAAAAACAACAGCAACCAGGAAAAGCCACAAAGGCTTTCCCCTGCAGTGTTTGGAGTTTTTGGCCTCCCTCCTTTGGAATAAAGTGAATCACCATGGGATCTCGTTGCTGTTTGATTGACTTACTGGACCCTCACTTAGCAAAACATCCAACATGGCGGCAGCAAGTGCTTTCCTTCTTTGCTAGCCACACCCCCATTCTAATCCAGCCAATCAGATTGTACTGCCTGTTTGTATCTGCGTAAATGTGATCGTTCAAACATTTGCACATTCACATGTACAGAGCTTTTTAAAAAAATCTGGATGAAGCCCCGGATGCTACGCACATGGACTTTGTGGAGGATTTCGCTGCCTCCCTTCCTAATGACACGGATTTGTGTGAATGTCTGTATGAACGGATCGCCTTCTGTTGTATGCTGTTTGTATTACTTTCCCTGTATAGACAAGACCATTGTGTGTGTATGTGCCTTCAAGTTGCCTGTTGACTTGAATGCCCCAGCTCAAATAAATGTATATGAAGACTGGTCTTTATGTCCATGCACTGACCAGTGGATTTTCCAGATCTTAGAGCCTGGACCTTTTCCCCTGGTCCTAAGGGTGAGGGACAACAATTCCATCCCATGGTGACAGCACTATTTTAAAAAGTGTTTATATGTATTTCCCTCATTTGTTAAATTTGGATTAAAAAAAAAACAATTCAGTGACATACTATGTACAGCTGTGATTGAAGCTTAATGTAATGAGCATATGAACTTATTTGGGGCCTTACTGCACTCTGAAGAAAAGTGGCAAGGGAGCAGGAATGTTCTGTTTTTTGTGCTGCCTTACCACATGATGGCATTGTCTTTCCGATGTTCTTTCATTCCGATCCTGTGAGGGACCAAGGCAAACTACAACTTTTACTAACAGGTTTTTCTGGCTAGCAAAAAGATTTGATTTTATTTCGGTCCCCCATGGGATTGGAATGAAAAAATGACAACATCATGCAGTACGGCAGTCTGGAAGATGGAACATTCCTGCTCCCTTGCCACTTTTCTTTGGAGTGCAGTAAGGCTCTCAGGCAGTTTTCCATTCCACTAGGAGTAGGCATAGGGATATTTGCTGTAACCTTTGTAGTCCTGCTATCCCTGTCCTTGGCTATAGACATTGCAGGATTTCCTCTCTAACACATTTGGCCATCTAGCTTTAAGATTATCCCAAAGCTATTATGACCCATCCACACTGCATGGATGCTGCTGGTTTGTGCCACTGAGAAGAGGCATTCTGGGTAAATGAACATGGCAGGCAGCTACAGCCTTACTTGATATTCACTTTAGATTGCTGTTATCCTGCCACTCTAGGCTTTTTTTAATGGAAAAAGAAGAAAGGATGCTGGCAACAGACCTTTCACACTAGATCTTAACATTTAATTTTACATGTTTTTTCAAGTTCCATATGTAGGTGTTGTCCCCACTTGAATTTCATAGAGTTTTCTTAGGCAAGGAACACTCAGAGGTGGTTTTGCCAGTTCCTCCCTCTGAAATATAGCCCACAGCATCTGGTATTCATTGGCAGTCTCCCATTCAAGTACTAACCAGAACTGACCCTGCTTACCTTCAAAGATCAGATGGGATCTGGTGCCTTTGGGGTATTTAGGCCCCAAACTTAACATTATGTACCTAAACATATTGGTTCTCTTAAAATACACTGTCATATCATTATCATCATATATCTGAGTTAAGCTTTACCAGATTTAGCGGACCAATGCTTTAGAGAACAGTGCCAGGACAACAGTATTGTGAAACGAATTGGCAAGATTGAGCAGCCAACAGCATTTTTTAAAAAAACAACCCCCCCCCCAAACCCAGCAAACTTCACAGTTCCCAACAGAAAACTCCTGATGTTAACAGTCTGAAATTGGGCTGGGTGGTCCCTCTCTAGAGTCTACTGTGTCTTCAAATTTTAGCCTTTGTGGTTTACAAATGCAAATGAATGGGGCAGACTGTCAATCCAGATTGCCAAATATTGATTCAACTTCAGTCTACAGATCAGACTGGATTGAGTCTGGATTAATGCAATCCCAGTTGGGCCCCAAGTCTGAATCACTAAATTGGGGACTCCATGCACAAAATTATGAATTAATACTTAAAGCATCTGCCACTGTCAATAGCTACTGAATTTTAATTGCTGCTTTGGGAGATAATGTTTGGTGAGGAACATGGAAATATAACATTATGCACATGCAGGCACATCAATGGAGTCTCCTTCATGATGCAAACAGTAGTTTTGGGGACAGATTATATTCAGTGGTCAGACTCTGTCTGTGGCCATCACCATCTTGTATCAGATTGATTATCCTTGTGGCAGCATTAAAATGACACACAGTGATTATATGAAATGCATGGATTTGATACAACCTGTAGTTTGAACCTCTCTTTGATTGCCTCTGCTATTGCTGAAAAAACAACAACAGGACAGAAGACCCCTTTCCCATGACCTAAGTGGAAACAAGCCTCAAAGGGCCAGTACAAATATGTTTAATATATTTCGTAACCTAAACCCAATTGCAACAAAAGTAAACACATTGAATTAACTGCTGGATAGAGAATTCCGGATCAGCAATGGCGAGGTGGAGAGGTTCTCCCAAATAGCTCTGAGAAGCTTGGGGGAAAGAACTCGTGTTTTGTGGGGGAGAAGTCCACAAAACCGGACTAAAATTCCCACCACGGAGCGAAGGGGAAAGGGACTCACACAAGTCAGTGCCAGGTTCTGTGTCTGAAGAAATAAGGTTTTAATGTTCAGAGTCTGATCGGAGCCTGAGGAGCCTGAAGAGTTACCGCCCCCCGTATAATGCAGCCATTATATGGCAGAATCCCTGCTGCTGATTTTTAAGAAAATTGAGAATCATCATTGAAAGACCCCTTCTTGAAGTCATGGTGATATTGATTTAAACAGTGGAGGTAAAGTGGTAAAGGGGAATAATATAGAACATAAATAATGAGATACAAAACTTGGGACATGAAAGAAAAGGAAACGACAGTTTGAAGCAACGTAATTCATAAAGCTGCCCTGTTTATCCAGTGTTGTTAAGTAATCAGACTGAGTCGGCAGAGCCAAGAACATGGTCACGGACAAAACTAAAGACCAAAATACATAAAGGAAAAGATTAAATAATAATAACAATCAACAATCCCTGGAGTGCAGAGACTTGGGACTTACGGAGTGTTGAGGTGCGGGGTTACTTTAAGAAAACCATCTCGATCTCAGAGTAAGAGGTGAGTGTAAAATTGGGTGAAACAGAAGAAACGGAAGAGGAAACAGTAAGCTGAAGTCATTCCAGGAAGGGAATGAAGTAAGGGCAGAAGAGCTACGGAACTGTGGAGATAGGAGGACTGGAAGCGAAGCAAGTTGAACTCAGAAAATGGGATCTTAGAGAGGAGAAAAGTTGCTCTGAACTCTGGTGAAGGGAGAAACACGAAGTAAGACCAAGAGACCAAGATTAAAAAGATAAAAAGAACACAAGAAGATTCAAGCCAAGGACCGATGAATATTGCTGAATAGTGATTAAGGTAGAGTGAAAGGCTTATAAATTCTGTAAAAATAAATTTGGTACAATGTATTAAAATCTATTTCATATTGTGTATTGTGGACAGGCTAGTGAGATAGGAGAAACACTTGAGGTTTTGTGAGACCAGTGGTTAAAGTTTACTGTTGGAAGAATTTGGGTTTGACATGCTGAATAGAAATAATGAATTGAACGAATGAGATGTACAATTAATGTATAATTAATTGATTAATTAATTGAAGAGATATATGAAGGAGTATGGCACTTTACTGGTTAAGAATTAATTAAGTAGGTAATTAAATGAGTTGTTAGAGAGTAATTAATTAATTAAATAGTCAGCAAGAGTGGTTAGATTGGTTTGGCAAATATATTGGTGGATAAATTAATTCAATATACTGTTGTACCCCATCCTCAGGAACAATCATTTTAACCAGCAAATAACAATCAAGGTGGGGGGAATGTAGAGAACTACTAGACAAAAAATAGAACAGGCAAAATTACAGTTTGTTAGGAGACCCTCACTAGAGATGCCTCCTAAGACCTCGGATCAATCCATTTTATTGGAAGAGATTAGAAGGCTAGGCCAAGATATGCGGGATGAAGTAAAGAACCTTAGAAAGGAGATGAGGGATTTAAAAACAGAAATAAATCAAGAAATTAGAACAGAAGTTAGAGAACTGAGAAAGAATATAGAGGAAGTCTCAAACAGGGTGAAGAAAAAATGAAATTAAATGAGATGGAGGGAAAGAGAAAAACTGGAAGAAAACATAGAGAAACTTAGTGAGAAGATGAATTAACAAGATGATGAAAAACTATTGTTGGAAATGAAACTAAGAGAAAACTGCATTAAGATAAGAGGAGTGTCAGAAAAACAAGATGAGGACTTGACAGAAAGAATATTAGTACCATTAGCAGAGTATTTACAAGAGAATGTGGAAAATTTTGATAGAGAAGTGGATAGAATATATAGAGTTAAAAATAGAATTTTAGCTCAGAGGAAATCACCTGGAGATATTATTATCTATTTCACTAGGAAGAAAATCAGAGATCAAATTTTAAAAAGGAACTATGAAAGTTAGTTTCAGATTGAAGGTGAGAATGTCTTTTTGTTAAAAGATATACTGGGGGAAATACTAAGAAGAAGGAAAGAATATAGACTGTTAACATCACATTTAAGGAAAAAAATAGATATAGATGGATCAAAATAGATAGCTTATCATTTAAACAAAAATGAATGTACTATTGAAGAATCTTGATGAAGTTCATGAATTTTGGGAAAAATACAAAAAAGATTTTAGTGAGAGGAAAGACGAAAGAAAAGGTAATGAGAGTGGTGGATAAAAGACTAATGGAGAGTGCCAAGATTTGACGATTCAACAACAAAAAAATAGGAGACAGAGGAAAAAAAGAGGAATCAGAGCAACCAGAAGAAGAATGAGTAGATGTTAGGAGTGTTATGGTAAGAATGGTGGAGAAGATTTTAGTTTTTGTTAAAAATGAAAATAAGGATTTGATGAATGCACTGTATTGTTAGATGTGAATAAAATGCGAAGATATATGGATGAAGAAATGTAAGAATGCAATGAAAACATATGATTGTATGATTGTATATGGTACTTAAATGTGGAAGAAATTAAGAATAAAAATTATGTTCGGAAGAATTAACTGCTGGATAGTAAGTCAGTGTTTCTGGAAATCCCATTGATTCAGTGGATCTATTTTAAACCCACCAAGTAGCACTCTCCAATCTGTCTAGATGGGAGAAGCAATTGGATTTAGGCCAACATATTTTGAGCAGCAATAGAAATGATGGGGGAAATTATAATACATTTGCCAAAGAAGACTCCCCTGAAGAAGCAGTCTACATCCCAAAATGCATTGTGTTGATAAAACAAATGTCTAAAGGCACTTCAGGGGCTTGTCTGTATGAAGCAATAAAATGTGGATTGATGTGCACTAATGCCAATTCGCAGCAGCTTTCATTTGTCTCCACGGGTTTTTAAAAGATCGTAGGCATGCAAAGCCATATGTATTTGTTGTTCAAACAGGCATGCCTGCGAATCAAGTTGGTGGGCGCGAGTGAATTACTCATATTTTTATTGTCATCAGTTGCTGCTGTTGAACAGTATATTTTAAAAAATAAATCCAAGGTGTGGAAGTGCAATCTTACATTTAAATAAACAGAAAAAAAGGCTGTTTTGTCACCTCAGCACACAATCGCTATGGTGAAAATCCAACATGGTGGTTCTGGACACTTGCCATCCTAGCAAGCTCTGCCCCCTGCATACATCTGACCAATCAGCTTTCCACTTCTGCTCTTACCAGGAATGCAAGCAAAGAGAACTGGTTGTCCCAACAAGCAGAAATGCACATTTCCTTTGGAGTTTTTTTTTTAAGTCAGAAAAAGCCGCACATGCTTTTCCCACAGAGTATTTGGAGTTTTTTGCCCCCCTCCTTCTGAATATGGTGGATTGATGTGGGATCCTATTTAGACAAATCGTATTCTTCTTGAATTCTATGAGGAGTATTTTTACCATTTAGACAAGCCCCAAGATTCAGCCTGCCATAGGCTAAAGTCCTCTCCAGCTGGGTATTAACTTTGGAAATATTGACTGCAAAACAGATGCTGTAGACTAAACTGTTTGCATTATGTTCCTGCTTTTGAATCTTGTCTTATTGTACCAGTTTTTTAAATACACATGAAGGCTTTTCAGGGGGAAGTATTAGAGAGGGATCCCTCAAAGCTATGCTAGGATATTTATTTATTCATTTATTTCATTTCATTTCTGTACCGTTCAGTTAATTAGCCAGGTTCCAACAGGTTCACAGAGCTTTAGAATTAATGAAGTACCACATGCTGTTGAAGAGATGAAAAAAAAATCAAACCAACAACCCATGTAATATATGAACCAACACAGTTATCAGTTTAAAAACAATAAAGAGTGGCATGAAATCAATATAAGAATATCATTAAAACCAACTGGAGGAAAGAACAATTAGTCACAAGACCCCAAATGCAGTGGACTTTATCAGACAAGGCAAAAATTGCATCATTATGATGCAATAATAACATAATGGGCTGAAATTATCAGATGATGTTGTCGCCCTCTGATGACCACTGTGTGCGCCAGCTGTGAATAAGGAATCATTTTTTATTAATGACTTAACCAGTCAATTGATCTTCAATATCGCTGTTTTAGTGGTATTGAAGGTGTGTGAAAACACATACTGCTGTACTCATGAGAATACAGAGTGAATGGGTGGTCCTCTTTCCCCCATCCCCATTGCCAGGGAGAAAACATCCAGGGGGTAACGTGAAGACGATAGACAGGACACTTTTTTTAGGTACTTTCCTGTTTTGCTGGCAAGTTTTTAGGTTTGTTTCTGTGCTTGGTTGTTGATTTACTTTGTTATTTAAAGTGTTTTTGGAGTTTTAACTGTGCTTGTGTCTTCTTGGGAGAACCACCGAGATCACGTGCCCTGGCTAACGCAGAAATAATAATAATAATAATAATAATAATAATAATAATTTATTTCTATCCCGCCCCTCTGCAACACAATCGGGGCGGCTTACAATATAAAACTCCATAGACACAGTACCCTAGCCCATCCACCCCTTAAAATAATATTAAATTATAAAAGATTAAAAACATACAGTAATTAAAATATATAAATTAGAAGGAAAAAAATTAAAACATACAATAGTAAAAAAATCTAATTGCAGCTCAGAAGGACAGCCGAGTCTTGGGCCGGGATAGTTATTCAGGAAAGGTCTGCCGGAAAAGATCCGTCTTGACAGCTTTTTTAAAGCTGTCTAAGGTGGTAATAAGTAAACTCCCATTCTTAAAGTCCTACTGCTCAACATGTGATAATTCTGTGGCAATTCCTTCACATGATTACAGCTACATGTGAAAGTAAGTGGTACTCTATGGTGAACTCGCCACGGGTCAGCGTAAGAGGGGTGCTCCAAAAAAAAACCCAAAACCCGATACAAGGACTCCCTGAAACAACATCTCAGGCTCGGCCAAATTAATCACCAACAATGGTCCGCCCTGGCCTCACATCGGGAGGCATGGAGATGCACTATCCACAATGCTGCAGCCTTATTTGAAAACGCACGCCGAACAAGTCTTGAAGAGAAACGTCAACGCAGAAAGAATCACAACCCAGAAACATCACCCAAGGAGACCTTCTGCTGTGCTTTCTGCAACCGGACCTTCCTGAACCTTCGTTTGTGAAGAAAAACCAGAGAGAGAGAGAGAGAGAGAGAGAGAGAGAGAGAGAGAGAGAAAGAGAGTTATAATGCCACTATGTTTCTGCTTTCCTCACTCGTGGGATTACAGCATTTTTACACGCTAGTCTGATAAAGTCCAGTGACACACAATTTAAAAGGCCTGGGAAAATAGAAAGAATAGGATGGTGACTTTGGGGAACTCCTTGTCATCCTCTGGAGGTTCTGGAGGATGATGTCATTGTTGTCCATTCAGTTATAGGGAAATAGCTGACACTGATTGCACCCCCTCCACAGGCCAGTAAATGGCTGTGTTTGGGGCCTGAAGCAGATTAAAATATTGGTTGAGATGGATGCCCTTGATCCTGTACAAAGAGAAAGGTAGGATATAAATGAGATAATTTTTTTAAAACAGTGGGTGGATAGAAAATTTCAACCTCCACAATGAGAAAAAAAGGTGAGTTGCACAGGTGTAAGTTGGATTTATGTCTTCATAAGTCACAAGTAGGTTGCCAGCCATTGTTTAACCTAAGTGCTATCCTGGTTCTAGGCTTCTCAGTGGCAGTGCCTTGGGGTCCATCTATATGAGCCCCCCCCCCAATGGAGTGCCCCGCAGTAATGGCATTTCGCAGCAGCTGAGACTTGTCTTAATGGGTTTTTTTGGCCCCCAAAAGCTTTGCATACCTGCCAGTCATGGTGGAAGCTGTGAGTGAATTACTTGCATTTTTACCTACCCTAATCTGCTACCACCAAACTTTTTTTTTTTTTTAACAAAAAACTATTTCAACTGTGAGCTGGAGTGATATTTTGCCTTTCCAAAATAAAGGAAAAAAACACACACCCATTTTCTCACCTTAGCACTTGCTTGCTAAGGCCAAAAATGAACATGAGGACACTGGGCACTTGCCCTGTTAGCAAGCCTCACCCCCACACTTGTCTAGCCAATCAGCTTTGTACTTTCTCTTCTATGGGAAAGCGATTCATATCGAATTGCTTATCCCAGTGAGGGAGAATGCACATTCCCACTTGCAGTTTTTAAAAAACTTTGGGAAAAGCCATGAAGGCTTGTCCCACATAGTTTTTTACATTTTGGTCCCCCCTTCAGAACCAAAATGTGAAATGGAACCAAAATGGTGAAACAACATGGCCTGCCATTTAGACTGGTAGGGTTCTTCTTGCATTCCACGGGGAATTTTTTCACTGTTAAGACAACCCCTTAGTCAAAAAAGCCCCCTGTCATTTGAAATTTTCCAATTTGGGGGGCCATTGTGAAAATGAAGGCTGTAGTTGGCTCCTTAGTTTTAGCTTGTGCTATTGGGTAAAGATTTAGTTGGGAAGGTTGGTAGGTGAGTGGGGATGGCTTTTTGTAGGTGGTGGCCCAATTGGAGAACATTTTGCCAAGGCATCCCTCTAATCTGGAGCTGATTTTGCATCCATAACATGGGACAAATTAATCTAGCCTCCAAACAGAAACCATAATGCAGAAAGTTATTAAAATCAACAAGGAACTAGGAGTGAATATCCATTTGTGTTTATATCTGAATTTTATTATATTAAAAATTCAGGACATGTCAGTTCTAAGACTAACATGAGCTGCTAGTTTTTTGAATCTATGAGATTAAATCAGATAGAAATAGACAAGGAGGAGAATTGATTTGTTATTTTTGTAAACTAGGAAATATCTTCAGGTAGAAATTGAATTGTCCAGTTTCGTCATGACAATAAATTCTATTGCCTGTTTTGACTGAAAGACAAATCATACACTTTCTAATAGTCTTCTAGGTCACTTAGATTTTTTTAAAAGGAAAAAATATCTTGAAGGGTAAGAAGGGCAATAGATATCAGTTATGGAAATAATAATAATTAAGGTAATAATAATAATAATATTTTAATAATAATAATAATAATAAAGCTATATTGTATTTTTAAACAAAGTTTTTTTTTTAAAAAAAGCCTTTGATAGAATAGAATGGATTCCTACCTAAGATATCAACATGGGCCTGGTTTTAAGGAAACGTCAGTCATTTATTTATTATAATTATGTATAGATAACCTTTTATCATAAAAGATAACATGGAGGTTTGAAAAATGAAAACAATACAATAAAAGCAAAAATAAAACTGGCAACAAGGGATCTAACATTCAGTAAATCTTGTATTAAAGATCAGTGCCTAGGAATGTCCTATTATTAGGTGTGCTTTTATGAACTAGCAGAATACCTGTACCAAAGGGGCTCTCATCATATCTTTAAAGGTTGATCTTCTTTATTAACAGATATCATAGTATATATCATTCACTTGGATACAATCTGATTAGGACATGGCACAAGTACACTCTCTTTTCCCAGCTCTTATTAAAATATGCTGACTGACTTTCTTGCTATAATTGTCAGGCAGCATGAAATAATCACTGGTCCTAAAGTTACTCATATTAAATAATTGAAAAAGATCATTTTGGTAAGTTAAGAAAATAATATATGTACTGAAGCAGAATTCTTTGTGGAACAGCAGTGCGCAATCATAAACACTTGCTAGACAGTAAGGCTATTTGAACCTTGTGGGGTTTAGTTCTGAGTAAGCATGCACAGGATAACACTGTGCATAGTGACCACTGGGATGAACAAATCACAATCCTAAGTAAGTTTACTTGAAAGTCAGTTCCCCTATGTTTCAGAGAGCTTTTTCTAAGGTAAATGTATAGAGAAAAGGGAAAAGAAAGAAAATTAAATTCTTTGGAATTTTACAAGCTCAGAGAAAACAGATAAGAAAGATACATGACTGAAGCAAAACAATTATGACTGAAGGAAATGATGTTTGGTTTAAGCAAGAGAAGGGATTTGAAATTACCATGATGAGTAGTTAAAGGGAATAATATTCCTAAGATATTCATTACTAGTGCATTGTATTGAGTTGTACAGTCATGGCAGAGAAATATCTACAGTATTCCCAACAGAGCTTTCAGTTTAAGATATGACACTGAAGAAACAGCAGAGGGAGGAAAAGGAAGAAGCTGGTTTGGCTAGCATAATTTGTTTATGACAAATTAGTAATTGCACTGTTTTAGGCTAAATTGGCAATATTTTTGGCAGCCAGGTACACCTTGACTGGAGTAGGGAGGTCACTTCTAGTTATTTTTTAAAAGAAGGTCATTTCACCCCCACCCTTCCAAGTCCACCCACCCCTCAAAATAGCTTTGGAGAATTTTGTCCCTTGGCTGAGGGTGTGGTTCCCCACTTTGAACCTGATTTTTTTTCCAGCAGTAGGAGGGCTTGAGAGGCATATGCTGACCCATAATTCTCACCACCCAGCCTAGAGTGATTTAAGTATAATGTTATTGTTCATGCATTATTAGAAATCACAGGGTAAATGCCAAACATATCAAGCTGTCCTCTATCAAGAAAGTAAAAGTGCTTTGACGTGATGGAGGGAAAGGGGTGTTCAAAGCCTGTGAACACTTTGAGGACAGATGGACTGACACCAGTTTGAGAACTGGCTGCTACACTTAGCCCCTTTAAACCTGTCTAGAGCTGTAACCTGAGAAGCCCAGCAAATGCTGCTAGGATCAGTTATTAGTAAATGCACAAGCTGTTGCTGAGTGTGAAGCAGGCGCTTGGAGCTCAGCCAGTAATATAGTGTTGGACTTGTTCCTCCAAGTGTGCCATAGAATTATTTCCCTCAAGACAGTCCACGTGCTCTGCTGGATTTGACATAAACTGTAATATAAAATGACCAGCAGAACGTAAGCTATCCAATATCTCCCCAGGCTTCCCTGAGGATTGTTTGCTTGCAACTGTTGCTCTGCCAAAGGCAACAGAGCTGTGATTTCTGACTGTTTTCTGTCAGGGATGCCTCAAGCAAGCAGTGCTTGAGTTAACTTGGGAAAGTCTCTGGTGTCTTTGAAGTCATTAAGGATTGTGTTGATTAGAACAGACCTTGAAGTGGATATTCAAGCATATCCAGTATGCTCACAAAATCCTTTTTACATGAATGTGAGCATCATGGGAGCCATTTTCCTGTGGGTTTGTCCCATGCTAATACTATATGGTTTACAGGCCTGCGTGCATGGGCACAGCCAATTGAAACAAAAATAATCACCCAAATCTCAGGTGGACAATGATTTTGTATTAAGGAAGACCCACATGTTTCCCATTCCACATGGTGGTGGACAGACATGGGGAAATCTTTCAGATGGAACTCAGATTTCCATTTGAATTTTTTAAACCTCAAATTCTTTATTTCTTCAATAGATGTTTGCAAGTGATGTCAACTTCTTCAGAAAGAACTGATGTGAAAATTCACCCACTCCTTATTTGTACCAACCAGATTTGGTAAGTACAACCATTCCCAGCATGGAAAGGATAATGTTGTATTAGTTTGCCATATAACTATTAAAGAGCCCTTCAGGAAATATGTGATAGGATCCTTAATTCAGAGCTATAACATGGTTGGATACATAGGAATTCAAAGCCAGACTTTTACACAAAGCCCCGAGCTGGATGGACAAATCTGTCAGTTCAGTTTTCTTTCACATGCCAGGTTTGTGAATCTCAAATTCTTTCCATTCCAAATATGAATAAATTTGAACATTTTGTTAATTTCTTATTAAAAATGGACCAAAAATCCTCACCCATCTCTAGAACTTGCAGAGGCCCTTAAATCTTATAGAAACACTGTGGGAAGAATCTAAAGGAAGTGGCACCAAAATCAGGGTGATTTTGTCTAGAAGGAGTCCTTGGCAAACTCCTTTCTGGGTCTGCCCCCTTCCATCTTCTGGCAGACTCACTTGGCAGCACGAATGGTTCACACACCTCCAACATTTCACTGATGAAAAGCAGGACACGTGTGGGTAAGCAACATCAGAGTGTGGTCAAGATACAAAAGTAATGAATGAGGATGAAGACACAAGCTAGGAGAAGCTGTAACAGTTTGCTTTTGCCTGATTCTACTGGGACTGACAAGACTCCACCTGCTTCCTCTGCTCTCCCCACGGCTGAGTTATTTGAGTCCAAACTTTTTACACGCTGAACTCAGTTTGCACCAATGGAAATAAGCTGAGGACAAAGGGGGTGGGGTGGGAAGAGGAAAGAGAAACTGGGGATATTATCAGAAGCAACCCCTCCCCTGGGGAGGTCAGGAGGAGGACCCCACTGCACTGCTACAAGCTAGTGATACTGCACGATGCCATCCTCCTCTTGTCCTTCATTCATTCTCCCTCCATGTTGGAGGGACGAAAAAGGCTCTGCTTTTTATTGACGGAAACTTCCATCAATGAAAAGTGGTGCCTTTTTTGTCCCTCTAGCACGGAGGAAGCAAAGAGGAAGGATGGGAGGAGGACAGGGCATGCGGTATCAACCATTGGAAGTGGTCAATCCCAGTTTTTTTTTTTTTTAAGAGCATCTGATAAAGACATTTTAGAATCAGTTGAAAAAGTGGGATGACAGAGAATTAATTGGGACCCTGACAAATTGGGTCAATTGGAGGGTCTGTGATTAGTATGCACATCAGTGCCAGGTGATTGGTTCTGTGAGCCTCCATTTTAATATTCCACAACCACCCAGAGTAGAACTGCTTGGGTAAATCTCTGGCTTTTCTTTGCAAACGAAGATTCAGGATTGGATTTGTCTTTTGAGCCTGTGTAATGGATTTTTCTGGTGGAGCGCAGCATGCACAGAACTCGCTTCACCCTTTAAACCCAAGGTTCATCTGCTGTGGCCTTGCAAGCATGGACGGTAGCAGCGAGGTCCTTGGGTCATAGGTTTGGTTAGAGTTTCCTTCTCTTGACCTTACAGGGTTGGACGAGCACCATCTGCCCGGGTTTGGGATTAGAGTTTTCCTTCTCCTAGGGTGGTTGCCATAAGGCTAAAGAGCCCATCCTGCCCTTTGACGCTCTTTGTCAGACCCTTCGGTTTTGACCTGTCTGGCATGGGAGACCCTACCAGTGGCTATTATGCCACCGCCAGCATAGCTCAAAACATCATTAGGGTACGCAAGCCTCTCTCCCACGACAAGGGGGCATCAATGGAGAGGTACTTGGGTAAATACTGGGAAATTAAAATGGCAAAACCCACTCAGTGATAATTGGAGTACTGACTTTCCTTACTTTTTAATGGGATCCTGGTGCAGATGTCAGTGAGTAAACCTGGCAGCTGCTCAAGGAACTACCTGATAACCAGAAGTTGGAAAAGTTACTTTTTTCTAACTGTTCCTAGATAGTACTACAAATGGCCATGCTAGTTCAGGGATTTTGTCATTTTAAAAGTAACTATTCCAAGATGTGGTTAGCAGAGGACAGCATAACCGATCTTGATTCTGTTATTTGGACCTCTTTGTAGCAGCTTGCTGTTGGACTACAAGCATCCAAATTCTGCACCCAGAAAATCCAGATTCTGTGACAGGGGGCTTGTCTAAACGAGAAGATATAATGCTGATTGTTGCACATTAATGCAAATATGCAGCAGTGTTCATTTGCCTCCACTTTTGTAAAAACAAAACCGCTGGTACACAAAGCTATCTGTGTTTGATGTTCACATGGAATCATATCTGTGAAGCAAGATGGTGGCTGGGAATGAATTGCTCTTTATATTATTCTCAACAAATTTCTGTCATGGTACAGTATTATTATTACTGTAAATCTAAGGTGTGAAAGTGTGACTTTCCATTTAAAAAGCTGTTTGGTCACCTCAGTGTGGCAAAAGAGTGCACGATCACTATCACGAAACTCCTAATGGTGCTTCTGGCTGCTTTGTTGCTTGCAAGTCTGCCCCTGTGCTAGTCCAACCAATCAGGTTTCCACTTCCGCTCTTATCCGGGAATGCATTCCAATATGATTTGGTCGTCCTAATGAGCAGGAATGTGCATTTCCCCTGCATTAAAAAAAACAACAAACCCCTTTGGGAGAAGTTTAGTTTTTGGCCCCCCTCTTTCCAAATACGGTGAATCACTGTGGGTTCTCATTGGTAAAAAGTACAGTATTCTCCTCGAATTCTATGAGGAGTTTTTTCACCGTCTAGTCAACCCCAAGGATAAATAGCTGAAGATAGGCAGACTTTGTATCCTTTTCACACATTTCCCCCAATTTATTCTAGTTCAGAAATATGTCTCTTTAGGAATTCTTAACCTTTTAAAAAGCCAAGATGATTATCAATACATGTTGACGAAAATAGTTTAAGCTCTGTTTAAAATTTATTACAAACTTTTGCACGCTTTTTAATTTGACTGCATTAAAAACAAAACAACAACCTTGCACCCATTTGAAAGAAACGCTGCTTGATGGTTTTCAGAACATTCCCAGCTGTTTTACTGAGATGTTACAGTAATTGCAAAATTTGAGATGTGTACACAAGAGGAGACCATAGCTATGGATCGCTGAGCACAGCAAGGGGCCAATGGACTCTGCAAGTGAAGGAAAGGTTAAAAACATGCACCTGCAAGCACTACAGGAGGCGAGGTTGGAGCGACATTCTCCATGCAGGCAGGTGGCTGGAATTTTCTAAAAGCTGTGGCTGTGTTTTCAAGTGCTAGGTGAGAGGGTGGGGGTGAAGAAAGAGACTACCCAGAATGGATATTTGAAAAATGGATATTTCACAAATAAATATTTCATAAACTGGTAGTTCTTCAACTGATATTTTTAGATGGATTATAACAAAGAGAAAGTGCAATGTTTCTGGTTTTTAAATATTTAAAAGGGTGTCAGAAAGAATGAGGAAGGTGCAAGAAGCAATAGGCTTAAAGGATTAGAAGCCTATTTTCCAGGTGTCCATCTTTTGTTTGAACGGCTGACCAGTCAAAGTTCACTTTAAAGATGAAAAACCAGAAAAATGTAGACTATGGGTCCTGAAGTTGCCCACCTGCAGTTAGGAGCACATGGACAGCAGACTGAGCAGGTGCACAAGTCACCTGAGGTGTATCCACACTGCACAGTTACAGCAGTTAAAAACCACTTTAACTGTCATGGCTCCATCCAATTGAATTGTGGGATTTATAGGTTGGTGACATCCTTAGATTTCTCTAGTGTATCCCTCAGCTTCTCTATTAGAGCTTTCTGAACAGAAAAATCTAAGAACCTCACAGGATTACAGATCCTAGGATTCCATAGGATGAAGCCATAACATTTGAAGCATATAGTTTTGTAGCATGGATACACACCAGATCACTTTGCCACTAAAACATTCTGTAAAGAGTATATTAATTATTCCTAAAGAAATTATCACAGGCAGATGTTGGAGATTATCAGATGCTTGAAAAAAGCCCCATAGGAGCTTGTGAGAACAACATCACTGTACTGGGAACGGGTCCCGTTTCCACACGTGTTGTCATCCTGGCATGCTTGCTCCATCCTCCCTCAGTACTGATGTGACGAAAAGGGTATCGCCTTTCATTAGTGGTAGTTTCCACTGATGAAAAGTTGCACATTTTTCATCACATCAGCATGGAGGGAGGACAGAGGAAGCATGTGAGGGCGACAACGTCGTGCGATACTGGGACCTGTTTGTGGCACAGTGATGTCATTCTTACAAGCCCCTTTGGGGCTTTTCAAGCATCTAATAATCTTCATAATGCAAATCTCATTTTTTGTCTTTTTTGTTCACTTTCGTCTTATTTTTAAATGTGTAAGTGGTTACCTTAGAAAGGAAAGGGAGACATAGCTGAACAAAATATTAAGAAATGTCATTATGGCATTTTGTCCATGCAAGAGTTCAGTGAGGAATCTTGAAGACAAAGGCCTACAATACTGCGGCACACTCAGGATGGACTCACAAGTCTGAGGGGGCCTTTAGTAAAGGATCCTCCTAAACAGCCTCTCCCTCATACTTTGTGTTTTTCTGGTGGCACTGGTGGTAGCACTATTTTAATTTCCCAAAATTCCCCAGAGCAATGTTACATAGAAGACACTGTGTGAAATTAAAATGGCAGCTCCCATATCACATCATATGATGCTCAGAATGAGCAGGGTAGCCAGTGACAGTGGACTTTATCACACACACTAAATATGGCATCATAAGTACACCACATAAATGTGAAAGGGTGGGCAGATCAGACAATGTTGCCCTTTTGCATTTTTGTATAGTGAAAAATCTCATATCTTTTAACCGACAGCTTAAGCCATCAATAGATTCCCCCTACTGCTTTTTTGAAAGCTTTGCTGGCGTGCGAAGCCTCGGGCCATTTAACTCTCATCAATGCAGAGTCAATGGCTTGACCGGGCGGAACACTTCTGGGTGAGATCTCAACATCTAGATAAGTGATGAACTTTTTTTTTACTCTCCCTGGGTTACTTGGGTTTTTTTTTTAGTGTGTGTATGTGCTTGGTGTGACTTTTTATATCTTATTTTTAGTTTTATTTTTGAATTTCCCATGCGATTTCAAAAGAGGAAGTGAATGGGGCTCTGTTCACTTCATCTTTATTGCCAAAGCTGCCTTTGCCAGGAGAGGAGGTAAGTGCAGGGCGGAGGGGAATGTTCTTTTGCCAGCATATATATTTTTTTATGCTGGCAAAAGAACATTACAAACGGAATGTCTGATAAAGTCTAGTGAGTTCAGGCTACTGTGCTAAGGCTCCCATTGCTGCCAAATGATAGCACTTACTGATGTGCTCTCTCCATCCTGTGTCCAGAATCCATCTATATAGATAAAAAACTCTTGGGTATGTTGCCTTTCCCAGTGTGCTGATTGGCTGCTCAGGAAACACACCCAACCAATCACCACCTACATGCAAATTCCTTCTCTACCTCACAATCCACTCTTGCTACTCAATCTGTGGCCCAGATTGGGACCCAGACAGTCAACTGGCGGCAGTGGTGGGCTGCCTGTGATGGGGCCCAGAGAGTCAATTGGTAGTGGTGGCAGCAGTGGGCTGCCACTGCTGCTGTTGCAACAGAACCCAGACAGTCAACTGGTGGTGATGGCAGGGCAACAGAGCAAGTCACCCTCAGCAATTCCAGGAAAAGTGTGGAATGCTGAGTAGGGAGAGGAGGAATTTAAAAGTCCACCAGCCTACCTTACAGGGTTGTTATGAGGTCTACTGGGTGTTTTATGGGTAGTTTTTTAATGGCATATGTTACTCTGGGTACAGCTAGTTTAATATAATAGTCATTATCACCAAGAGGAATGCAATATGAAAAGCAGTAAGACTTGAAAATCAGATGCAAGAACAGAACACAATGCTGAAAAGGGGACTGAGATGAGGTATAACATTCTAGACATTCTATGGTTCCTGCCAGTGAATCTTTTTCTAGTAAGGTTACATGCATTTTCTATTCCTGTGAAACATTTGCATAAATATGGGTACATTTCTCATTTTGTGAGAGGGCTGAGATTTCTGGAAAGCAGTGGTGGCACTAGGGGGGTATGGAGAAGCCGAATTGCACCAGGTGATACCTTCAGGTGTGTGTGTGACACCAGCCTTAGTGACACCACAGCTAGGAAGAGGGTGATTCAACTGGTAATCTGTTTGTACTGGGTCTTATTCCTGAGTAAATCGTTAAGGGCAGGCCCACAGATTTAGTCCAAACTCTAATTTTGTTCTTGGGGGAAAAAGGCCTATTGCCATTCAGACCAATGTGGAGCTAGGTTGGCTTTGACTCAGATCCCAAATGAGAGCTGAGGTTCAGAAATGCAAAGATTCATGCATTCTGTTGACCACTATGGGAAATACATTTTAAAATGGTTAAAACATTTGTTCTGTTTTTCATAGTTGGATGAAGCTTAGGCAGACATATAGGTGGCTTGTGTGCTATGTCCATTTAGACTCTTAAAAAAGGAAATGTCAGTAGTTTAAAAAAAAATATTATTTGGCAGAACCAGAAGAAAATTTCAGGTAGTAGTCCCATAGGAAGGGATTGTGTGTGTATATGCCTTTAAGTCTCCTGTTGACTTATGGTAAACCCATCAGTTTCATAGTTTCCTTAGGCAATTGTTTTGTGTAGTGGGGGGTAAGGAAGGTGAAGGGAACCCGGCAGTGCCTGGAGGCAATGAGGAGGGCAGCCACCATGAGGAAGGGGAGGAGAGCTGCCCACCCTTCACCCACTCCGATGGCGGCCTCCAATTCCAGCTGCAAAGAGCTGGGAGGAGCTGCCTGGCCAGTTGCTGGTTGCAGAGAAGGAAGAAGAGGGTGCCTCTTCGCTGCTCTGGCGTCATCTCACTTTCCTGGGCTGGGCTGCTCCTTCTCTCATGCCTGTCCCGCACCTTCCAAAGCCTGCTGACATCGAGTTCAGTGGACAGACATGAGGGAAGGAGCAGCCCAGCCTAGGAAGGCGAGATGATTCTCCTGGACTGGAGAAGTAGTGCTGTGCCTTCAAGTTGTTTCAGACTGACGGCTGACCTTAAGGCAAACCTATCAGAGTGTTTTCTTGGGAAGATTTGTTCAGAGGAGGCTTGCCCTTGCTTTCCTCTGAGGCTGAGAGAGTGTGACTTGCCTAAACTCACCCAATGGGTTTCCATGACCCAGCAAGAATTTGAACCCTGGTCTTCAGAATTGTAGTCCAATGCTCAAACCACTATACTACACTGGCTCTCCTATATGGCCTCAAATATAAATGTCCTTAATAATGTCGCTTTATTATCATGATTAACTCAGTACACTAGAGCAGGTGTGGGACCTGTATAGCCTGTGATCTGCAAGTGGTCTGGGTGGTGGTGATGGTTGTGGGCAGCTCAAACCTAAAAATATATATTTAAAAAAATGATTTTGGGCAGGGTGGGGAATTATATTTGGGGAACATGGTTTTGGGCTTAAAGGCCAGCTGCCCCCAAACATCTCCAAAACAAAAAATATGGGGAAAAAACAGTGTGAAAGGAAACAGAAGTGACTTTCAGATGCATAGAACATCACTTCTATTCATTGCTGGGACGCTGGAGCTCACCAAGGGCTTGTCTATATGAAGGGGAAAAAAACCTGGACTGCTCCACAGTAACAGCAAGTCGCAGCAGCTGTGATCTAAACTTTGCATGCCTATAGCCAAGAAGGCGGCCACAAGTGAATTACTTGCATTTTTAAATCAGAGAGAGAGAGAGAGAGAGAGAGAGAGAGAGAGAGCACAAAATACCCATTTCATCACCTTAGTGATCACTCACTAAGGCAAAAATTCAACATGGTGGCAGTGGGTGCTTGCCCTGTAATCAAGGCCTGCCTCCTGTGCTCATCCAGCCAATCAGGTTTGCACTTTGTCTTGTATAGGGAAATGATTCATGTCGAATCGCTTGTCTTAATGAGCAAAAATGCTTATATCACAGGAGCTTTTAAAAAAAGCTGGGAAAAGCCACGGACAGGGCCGGTTTAACCTGTCTGCCAAATCAGCATTGGCAGGGGGCCCCGAGGTCAAGAGGGGGCCCCGAGGTCAAGAGAGGGCCCCGTGTTGGCCTCCTTAATATGAAAATAATGGGATTTCTGGTTTAAAATACCATAGAGTTGCCTTGGAAGGCCTAGAAAAGGGCTAGGGAAGACACATTTTCTAGGAAGACTATGGTAGGTGTGCTGTTTTGTGTCCCATGGATAATGAATCCAGGGATACGGGGGTCCTACTATAATCTGAACATCCTGTACGGTGAATAGGTTAGGTTACATTGATCTGAGATAAACATATGGGGGCCCCAAAGTAAAGCATTGCAGGGGGCCCCAAAATTCCTTAAACCGGTCCTGGCCACGGATGCTTTTCTCACGGAGTTTTTCTTCTTTTTGCCCCGCTTCACAATATGACAAGACAATGTGGGATCCCATTAAGACAGCTCATATTCCAGGTGAATTCTGTGAGGGCTATTTTCACCGTATAAACCCCCAAGAATCTAGCAGAGCTGAAGTTGGACCACCAACCCTTGGCATGTGCCCATACGTGCTCTAGGGTTTATTGATGATCATGCAATGATGTAGCTGCCTGTTATCAATACCACTGACACAATGCTATCTTTTAAAAGAGGTATTAATCTTACTTGGCGAGCTGAAACATTTTACACTGGCACTTTCGGGCACCCGTTCTGGTCTCTGCCACTTTTCTATTCTGTTTAGCTCTATTTCTTCCACCTACACACAGAATATGTATTTTTCAACAGTGAGCGTTGAAGTAGTGTTAGAAGTATAGCAACTTCTAATGAGGTTCTTTTTGCAAAATTATGTAACCTGTGGCAACTGTATTTTTTTCCCCCTGTGTAACATGTAACATTTACTTGTCTCTCTCCCTCCATTGCTACTGTTCTTGCTTTTTCAGATGGATTTTAAAAAAACCCACTAAGTACTGAAAAAGCAATGACAAAGAAGAAATACTTAAGCCCTACACAAAAATATTTCTGGTTCTTCTTTCTTCAGATGTTCTGATATTCATCAAAGGTTATTATAGTCAATATACCTGTTATGGATTAGAGTCCTATAAATTTAAGCAATTCTTTAAACTCTTCCCTTTCTGAAATTCAGCAGGAAACAGACAATAAATGAGTGTCAAACTAAAGATTAGGGAAAGTTAGCTTCAAATTTCCACTCAGCCTGGAAGCTTCATGGGGTGACCTTAGGCCAGGCATGATGCATAACCTAGTCTACCTCACAAGGTTGCTATGAAGAGAAAACCATGTATTGCACTTTTAGCTATTTGAAGGAAAGGAGCGATATGAATGTTAACAACAGTTTTTTTTATATCTACTGCCCTAGCATTTTTTGCATGATCCCCTGTGCATAAAATGGGAATTTATTCTCTAAAGAGAATTTCAATGGAAAAGAGAAATTTGCATATCTAAAATCTCATTGACAACACTGCACTCTGAAGAAAAGCAGCAAGGAAGCAGGAATGTTTCATCTTCCCTGCTGCCTTACCATATGACATCACCGTTCTTCCAGCGTTCTTTCATTCCAGTCCCTTAGGAGACTGAGCTGAAACCACATCGTTTTGCTAACAGGCTTTTCTTGTTAGCAAAAAGACACGATTTTACCTTCGTCCTTCACGGGACTGGAATGAAAAAATGATGACACCATGCGGTAAGGCAGCATGGAAGACAGAATGCTCCTGCTGCCTTGCTGCTTTTCAGTGGAGTGTGGTAAGCAGCCCCTACATAAACATGGGTAATCTTACAACTGCATAAGCTTGTACTACATTATAGGAGCGAATGCCTCATTTTCCCAACTGTTACCCCTGCCATCCCCGCAGTCTTAGGAGGTGATGAGGAAGTATTACACAGTGGAGATTGATTCAGATTTTCCATTGCCTTATTATGTGTGTCTGATGCAAAACCTTCTAAATAATGGCATTTGGATGTAAGCATTCAGATTAGTAAGGTTCAGTGTGATCATGTATTAGGAGTGACTGAGTCAGTTGGTAATGTCTTGTCTCCATTGGCAAAGTCGGATAGGAGGTCTATCACCAGTGCTATAATGGCACAGTGCATATGCTTGTACTGGTGGAAATCTCAGAAGCATTGGAAAGGTAGGAATACTCAGCAAAGGATGTCCTACAGCTGTGCCACAGAGCATCTGAAGCTACAGGTCTAACTATAAGTATGCATGTTAAAACAACAGGTATAAGTAGGAGCTGTTCATCTGGAAGCACTCTTCATTGGTTAAAATTAGTGGCGAGAACTGTATCGCCTGCTGGTTAGTACTGGACTCCCAGCAGCCCTTGTCAGCAAAGCTAAAGGAGCAGAGTGCTGTGAGTTGCTGTTCAAAAACTGCTGGAGGGCTGCACAATGGCTGTACCAGATTTAAATAGAAATATCTTGATACTGATGTATTTTCAACTATTGGTATCTTAAGACTTGTTAACTTAGTGTGGATATTTTTGTGATCTTGTTTACAAATGGAATTTCTTTCCATACATTTAGGGACATTTTAACTGCAATGTTAGCTTGCTAATATGGATTTCAGTACTGAGGAAGATTTGATACATTGATGAGTTTTTTTTTTCTTGTGGTACACATACACATACACACTGAATTGATTACTTTTATGGTGAGTCATTTTAAGCACAGTTTGGAAAAACAACATACAAATCATAGTGGGTAACTTTTGGGAGGTTGGTGGGCTGCATGGACAACACTGAAACCCCAGGGGATATATTCCTCCCTGCTCACCACCGTTGGGTTCCCTGCCTCTTCTGCAGTGATTGGGGGGGGGGGGAGCTATATTCCCTCAATGAGTCCGATTTTCAAGTAGAATGGTACTTCTGGGAGGCTTCCAGAAGATTTTAATGTGATGGTGGTAGAAATGGAAGCACAACAAAGGCTAGGGTGCTGTGTGTTGTCCGCTACTGCTATACAACAGCTTGTTGGTGATGGTGATATAATTTCAAAGAAAAAAAAAGAGATTTTCTTTTGATTAAGAGGTACCTTTTTTTTTTTTTTAAAGAGAAAGCCTTACATCGGGTTTTAAAGTAAGATTTAACCAGAAGTGTGTCTTTGCTCTTGACATTGAATGAAACATAATGTTCGTTGTATGTCAGAGTGTTGAACAGACTCTCAGGGCAAGTGGTGGAACCCCATTGCTTGCAACTCTTAAAAGTGGATTAGACAGCGGACTCCAAATTACCCTGTAGGGAGCAATCTTGCATTGACAGTGTGATGGAATAGATGACCTCATAGTACAGCTGTGAGGGGGAAAAAAGTCCAACATATGAGTTTTTCTTCTCTCATGAAGCTATGCTGTGATAAACCACCAAAGGAAAAAACTTAGACATACAGTGTGGGCTTTAGATGGTAAGGTTTTCTGTGTAAACTTTCAGTGCAGAGCTATTCTCTATACAGTCATGTGTACAGTACTTACATCTACATTTATGGCATTGTATATATGTGTAATAAATGGAGATAACCTGTTCTTCATAGGCTAAAGAAAAAGAAAGCAAAGTTTCTCCATGCTTTTGGTTACAAAATCCAGATTTTAGAAGTTTAAGGGATAAGATTTCTTCTTTGATCTTTGTAGTCCTGAGGGTAATCATACCATAAATCAGTGTTTCCCAGACTTTTGATACATGGAGCGCTATGCTTTTTTATGGATTATAACTTTTGCTTCCTTT
Source organism: Gambelia wislizenii (assembly GCA_030847615.1). Lineage (NCBI taxonomy): Eukaryota > Metazoa > Chordata > Lepidosauria > Squamata > Crotaphytidae > Gambelia > Gambelia wislizenii. The sequence continues at coordinate 295,952,923 of JAUMIR010000004.1, forward strand.
TTAAGCTTAACCTGAACTGGTCATCTGATTTTTGTTTAGGCTCTGTTTTGTATAGGGCTCAAAAGGAGATGTTCAAATAGTTGATCACCTCTTGTTTCTGTACAGGAGAATAAGAAAAGTCCTGTCCCCATTTTACTTGATTAGATTTACTTGATTATGAGAATCATGTCTCCCTCCAGATATTGTTGGACTGCAGCTCCCAGCATTCCTCAGCATTGACTGTGTTGGGTAGGGCTGCTAGAAGCTGATGTTCAGCAACACCTGGAGGGCCACATAGAATCATCTATATATATATAAAACTCTTGGGTATGTTGCCTTTCCCAGTTTGCTGATTGGCTGCTCAGGAAACATACCCAACCAATCACTGTCCACATGCAAATTCCCTCTCCACCTCACAATCCACTCTTGCCACTCAATTTGTATCTACACTCCCAGGCTTGCAAGGGCCCCTCCCTCCTCTCACTCCCCTCAGCCACTCACCAGTCATGGGCTGCGATGGGACCCAGACAGTCAACTGGTGGCAGCGGTGGGACACCTGTGATGGGACCCAGGCAGTCAACTGGCGGTGGTGGCGGGATGCCTATGACAGGACTCAGGCAGTCAACTGGTGGTGGCAGGGCAACATTGCTAGTCACCCTCAGCAATTCTGGGAAAAGTGTGGAATGCTGAGAGTGGGGGAGGAGGAATTTAAAAATTCACTGGTCTACCTTACAGGGTTGTTGTGAGGTCTATTGAGCATTTTGGGGGGAGTTTTTAATGGCATATGCTATGCTGGGTACAGCTAGTAGAATCATAGAGTTAGAAGAGACCACAAGCGGCATCCAGTCCAACCCCCTGCCATGCATGATTCCCCTGGTTTAGATTTTCAAGGTGAATTCCATCCCAGATGGGGACTTTGTGTGGTGGTTAGAGTGTCAGACTAGGCCACCAAGATCCTCATTCGAATCTCCATTCAGCCATAAAACTTTTCTTTTCAGGAGGGACCTTAGCTTAGCTACCCTCCAAGGTAGTCTATTCTGCTCTTGCAGTCAAGAAGTTCTTCCTGTTATTTAGCTGGAATTTCCTTTCTTGTAATTTGAGTGTATTGATTTGTGTTTTGGTCTCTGGAGAAGCAGAAAACAATTCCTTAAACATGACATCCCTTTAGGGATCTACACACTGTATGGCTATCATATTACCTCTCAATGTTCTCTTCTCTAAGCTAAACATCTTCAACATCTTAATCAATGACTTAGATGAAAAGTGGTGGGGGTGGGTGGGTGAAGAATCTTTAGTTATTTAAGTTATTTAGGATAGATGGCTCGCACTTCAGAGGACAGGAATAACATTTAAAACAATATTGGTGGAATGGAAAATAGATAAAAAAACTAATGAAATCAGTTCAGAGACAATTGAGTTATGAGTTCTCCATTGGTGGGGGGGGATCAAATGCAGATGTTTGGGATGACTGATAGCTGGATTGGCAATATGTTGCAATATATGTTCAAAAGAGTTTGGAACTGTAGTTGGTCAAGCTCAAATAAATCAATAATATGGCAGAGTTTCAAAAAATGCCAATAGCTAATATAGTTTTAGATCCTGTTAACAGAAAGAAGTTATCAACTCACGAGAAGTTATTTTTATACATTATTCTAGTTCAGCCTCATCTGGAGTGCTGCGTCTTCTCCTTGATGCCATACTTTAAGAAGGCTATAGATAAATTAGAACAGATTCAAAAGAAGATAATGAAGATGGCCAGGGGTGTGGCAAGCATGTCCTATGAGAAAAGCTTGAAGGAAATGGGTTTTCTTTGACTGAAGAAGTGAAGACTAAGGAGAGACACACAACAGTAATTTTGAAATATTGAGGTCAGGGGGTGATGGTTAACCAATAGTATTAAAGCCCACCAGATTTCATAGATTGTAATATGCTTTTATTATACTGTCTGTTTTCTAAGTTTCAACTCTGAGAAACAACCTTGTATGATATGCTTTCTGGATTACTGTGCAATTACAGTTTTCTGTTTAACTCTGAAACTGCTGGTCAGTGCATCTGGGAATGCAAGTACATGACATTAGAGCAGGATAAGTGACTCCAGGTTTTGGAGGGCTGCTAGATACACCCACTGGACTTTGGGGAGCTGCACTTACCCTTACACTCAACAACAACAACAACAACAACAACAACAACACCTTGTGCATCTTAGGTGATGTGGGGTGCCATTTAAACTGGGATTTTGGCCTTTTTCTGACATGATTAATGGCCAGGAGGGATGTTTCTTCATAGTCAGAAGTGACCAAAGTCAGTGGGCTTGCAAAGAAGTCCCCCACCAATACCTAAACAGATCTGGGGCAGAGAAACCCTGGTAAAACTGCCCCCAGGTTCCCAAGAAGTTGTGAAGATTCTTTTTAAGTTAACAACTGTATTTAAAAAAAAACCCACATTTGTGGTGGGGGACATACACTGAACTTTTGCATCACTTTGATGGTGTGTTCTCCTGCACTAAAGGTCTTCAAAGAGAAGTTGGCTAGGACTTACTGGCAGGCAGTTGGACTAGGCGGTCTACAAAAACCCACCCATAATTCCCCTGGAGAGATGCTCCCAATCAAAGGAGGAAGAACTTGGTTAGATGAACAGTGAGGCCAGAATCCTATTGCTAGTCCAAATGAGCGTTGATCCTTTGAATCAATGGATACTTGGTAAATTGACACTTATGTGAATTCCACTGATTCAGTGGGTTTACTCTATTTGGATTTACAATAACATTTAGATCATAGCCTGATCTAGTACAAGGCCAGTATCCATGATGGCTGCAGGGTTTGGGGAGCTGTAGTCAAAAAGTAAGTTCATCAAGCTGTATGCAGTGCCAAAGACACAGTTCTTGACCAACTGGCCATGCTAGTTGGAGATTTCTGGGAATTATAGTGCTAACAAGTAACTTTCCTCTGCTCAACTGCCAGTTCTGAGTCAAAAAGGGGTATGAAGAGAGTTACGTATGGGGTATGAGGACTAGAAATGAGGCTGCTTTGAGAAGCAAGGGTAGCAATATCCACGCTTGCTTGCTCAGGAGGCAGTCTAAGGTGTTGCCTAGACAATGGAAAAACTCCTCATAGAATGCGAAGAGAATACCTTTCGTCCCCATGAGATTCCCCCAGCAATTCACCAGTTTTGGAAGGAGGGGCCCCCAAAAGATAAAAGCCTTTGTGGCTTTTCCTGATGTTTTTTAAAAATACACAGAAATATGCATTACCACCCATTTGGACAACCAATTTGCAGCACTGTGCATTCTGGAAGTCAAAAGCTGATTGGTCAGACGTGTATGTGGGGTGGATGGACTTACCAGCAACAAAGTTGCTGGAACCGCTATTTTTGAGTTTCACAGTAGCAATTGTGTGCATTTTTGCAGCGGCAAGGTGAATAAAAACATGAGTAATTCACTCATGGCTGCCATCTTAATTCGTAGGCATACCTCTGTGTGAACTTCAAACATGGATAACTTTGCAAACCAGCGATCTTGCAAAAAACAACAACCATGGAGACAATTGGATGCTACTGTGATTTTGTGTTAATGTGCAGCAATCCACATTATATTGCCTTGTTTAGACAACCCCTAAATAAAAGGACTGGCTTACCAGGGATGCCTAATCTGAATTTTCTTATCAGATAAGACCAATTGCTTTGTGGTGTCTACAATATGTGCAGAGAAGCCCGGTCATGCAAAGTCCGAAATATCACTGGATTCCCCTCTTCCTAGTCTTTGGTATGTTCTTCCTTTTAGTTGAAAAATTCAAAAAATGCCCTTGCATGCTTGCTTGTAGAGGTGATTTTTCTAATACACTAATGACAGAAGACAGCTTCTCACCCAACATATAAAGTCATCTGTTATTTTTCCAGCTCGGGAAATTGTAAGTTTTTTAATGTTGCTTTTTCAGCTGGAACAATTTAGTGAGCCAGGATCAATGTGAAATGCAGTACATCAATCATCTCCTATGGATCACAAACCAAAGCCGAAGGAGGAGGAGGAGAAGGAGGAAGAAGAGGAGGAGGGAGGATTTGCTCATCAGCACTAAATCAGACACCCCTCCAACGGTTGCTCAACCTTTTCTTTTAGACACAAAAGAAACAAAATATTTACGCAAATTGTTTTGCATCACTTGAGTTACATCATCAAAAATAGCTCACATTTAAAAAGTAGTATTTCCACTGCATGACATGTGTAAGCTGTTTCTCTATTGCCTTGGAGCTCTTCTGGCTGTATTGACCATTGTGTGCTATTAGTATTGGGCATTTTTTTTTTACATTATAGATACTTCTTCAAGATAGTGTCTTTTTCTTTCTGCAGGTATTATGTTCTTTCTGTGTGCAATAAATTTTTGCTACACAAGGACTTGAGGTAGGAATCAGGTAGCCCACCAGGTACTGTTGGACTGTAACTCACAGCATTCTTCACCATTGGCAAAGCTGGCTAGGATTGGTGGAACTTGCAATCCAACAACTTCTAGAAGGCAACGTGATTCCCACCCCTGTTTCAGGAGATTATCAGACAGGAACACAAAAAGCGTTCATGTCCCACAATCTCCACTCCCGCCCCTGTCCCACCACAGTCACCCTCTCCACCGCACTTACCTTCTCTTCTGATGACAGGGCAGCCCAGGAGTGAAATTGCATGGATTCTTGAGAGAAGACATGACCGCAGGAAATTAAAAAATAAAAACCAAAATATACACACACAGACATTACGAAAAGCACATACACACACTTTAAAACTTCCAAATAAACCAGGAAAGTTTTTAAAAAGTGTGTCACTTACCTGGATGTCCCGATCTCACCCAGAAGTGTTCTGGCAGGGACTGCCCATTGACGCTGGGATCTTGCCAGTGAAACGGAGCACCTTATTGCACACACAGAAATCCGGGACAGAAACGGAATGACAGATCTATTGACGGCTTCTCCCATCAATAAAAAGCAGTGCCAGTGTAATGGCAGCAGAATGGGTGCATAACGATGGGGGAACAACATTGTATGTTAAGGGAGCCCTTTTGTGATCTCCTGGTGTTACTGTAAAACCGCTTTTGATGCATTTGATAATCTCCTTAGACTAATAAAATCTTTGCACTGTGATAGGCCTGTGTAACATCTGATTCACTAAGCCAAATGTACTCTACCATACCTAGATGGTAACCCACTAGGACATTGACAAACCTTATACTCTTTCCACTTGCCTCTTGTGACAGCACTTGGCAATCCACAATACATAGCTGAGAGGCTAAGTTTACCTTGATGGTTTAAAGTTGTCCAGGCCTCCACTGTAATATAGCTAACATTTCTAGGAGTGTATGTATGTGCCTTCATCTTGCTTGTCGATTCATGGTGACCATATGGATTTCATAGTTTTCTTAGGCAAGGAATACTCAGAGGTGGTTTTGCCAGTTTCTTCTTCTGAAATGTAACCTAAAGCACCTGCTATTCATTGGCAGTCTCCCACCACACTGATATAATATATAAATGGAACCTGCAAAGTACAGATATACCTCAGTTAACAAAGTAGATGTGTTCCTAGGTGTTACATCTTTAATAGAAAATTTGGTACCAGAGGTAGAAATAACATGGAAAGATTAGAGATAGGTTTCTACAACACAAAAAGAATAGCAATTCAACATGTTTCAGCAAATGTTATAATCGAAAACTAACAATATGCACGTGTGAAATAAACCAACCAAGTCAGGTAAGCCTTGGATAAATACTGTAAACAGAAACATTTCTAACCTTTTAGAGACCTCTTGAAGGTTTCTTCCAAAATGTATCAAGGGGTGATATTTTTTTCCCATCAGCCTCTGTTTCTTTCTCTCTTCTTCTTTTTATGATTTCCATTTTGATCAATAGATCTAAGATAAAAAAAACATACTGAGGGTAGCTGGTGAGACAGGCTAATATGCTTTCCCTCTTTCTGTTTTGCTGCTCACAAATGCTTAGTAAGGAATTCTGGAGGCAGCTGCTGTTTACCATGTGCAAACTTACATGTGCATACGTCACTTATAAGATGGCAGCCCACATGTGCATTTTGTCTATGTGTGCACTTGCGCATATGTGCATGCTTTGTTCCTTAGCACCACATTGCTTGACACTTTGAAGCCTACACAGTGTAACAGAAAATCCTGGGAATTTGACAGCCCTAATGCAGGAGTGTTACATTCAAGTTTCACAGAGGCATCATAAATGTCACAAAAAACAACAACAACCAAACTTTATTTGGAGTGAGAGACCAAAAGATGTTGAGGAAAAACAGATGGAAAAATACAGCACAGCAGACTTAACAACATACTGGGTATTTTCTGACATCACTCCCCTTATCATAACATTGACAACTTCACTTGACTTGTCATAAACAGGGATCCCCATGTCCTAGAATGAGTTCTTTCATCTTGAAAAATGCTGATGAACGCACTAGTCAGAGTTGTCATGGGGTCTACAGGTATTGTGTTTGGTAGGGGAAGGAGAAAAGACTATGGTTGACCAGGGTTGAAGATTCTAGGGGCCTGGACTGTTCATTTTACTTTTCACATTATTATCAGTCACTTTTTACATCAACTAAAATAAAACACCTTTTGGGGGCATTATTTAAATTTTGAACTATTTAATATACTTATAATCTATATAAATTATTTCTGACTGTTTTATAAGTGGTTAAACTGATTATATTGTATGCCACTGTGAGATTGTATGCTATAGGATGGATATAAATGTTTTAATACATCAATAAATATGCTAATGTAGGTTTGGAATTGCATGTGGGGGAAAGGCCTCATGATTCTGTCCAATAATAGGTCTACTGTTTCTGATTCCTGTGACAGAGAATCATAGAGTTGGAAGAGACCATGAGGGTCATTTGGTCCAACTCCCTGCCATGTAGGAATACACAATCAAAGTACTCCCAACAGATAGTCATCCAGCCTCTGTTTAAAAACCTCCAAAGATGGAGACTCCACCACACTCTGAGGCAGTGCATTCTACTGACAAACAGCTCTTACTGTCAGGAAGTTCTTCCTCATGTTTAGGTGAAATCTCTTTCCCTATATCTAAAGGATGTTAAAAATGCATACATGTGTTCTGTGTAGTGTTGGTATGATGATGAGAATTATCAAGAAGTGAAAAGATTCGGCTAATTGTTGAAGCCTGCTGTTCTTAAGGCTAGTAACTTTGTGACTGAGGTCTGCTATTACCAGCCTGTCAGCTACCAATAAAGGCGTTATTGTAGTTATCAAAAAAGCCATTCTGATCTTAATGGTTCATCATTAGACATATCAATTTGCATATTAGATAGGAGGATTCAAAGGATCAAATTTTGATTTGTCATAAACATGCAGTGTAGTGCTCTGAGTCTTTAACTAGGACACCCTGCTCAGCCATGGAAACCCACCGGATGATCTTTGGCAGGTGACATTCTCTCAGAGGGTGCATCTACACTGTAGAAATAATGCAGGTTGACACCACTTTAAATGCTGTAGTTCCATCCTATGGAATCCTGGGATTTGTAGTTTTATGAGCGCTTTCATCAGTGCTGTCTACGCACAATCCTAAATATACACTGGGCTGACTATGTGACGAATGTTGCTGTCCTTGAGCAAGCAGGGATCACCAGTATTGAGGCCATGATATTGAGAACACAGCTGCGCTGGGCAGGGCACATTTCTAGGATGGAGGACCATCACCTCCCAAAAATACTACTCTACGGTGAACTTGCCACGGGTCAGCGTAAGAGGGGTGCTCCAAAAAAGCAATTCAAAGACTCCCTGAAACAACATCTCAGGCTCGGCCAAATTGATCACCAAGAGTGGTCCACCCTGGCCTCACATCGGGAGGCATGGAGACGCACTATCCACAATGCTGCAGCCTTATTTGAGAACTCACGCCGAACAAGTCTTGAAGAGAAACGACAACGCAGAAAGAATCACAACCCAAAAACATCACCCAAGGAGACCTTCTGCTGTGCTTTTTGCAACCGGACTTGTTTATCTCGGATTGGCCTTTTTAGTCATCAGCGCGCTTGCAGAAAGTGCGGGATGAGTCCTTCTGAATCTTCGTTTGCGAAGAAAAGCCAGAGAGAGCCTTCTCTGCCAAAGAGTGCTGGTGCCTCACAAAACTACAAATCCCAGGATTCTGTAGGATGGAGCCATGGCAGTTATAGTGGTGTCAAACTGCATTACTTCTAAAGCAGTAGTTCTCAACCTGTGGGTCCCCAGATGTTGTTGGACTACAGTTCCCAGGAGCCCTCTGAGGTCTCACCTTGACAGCCAGGCGGTCTTCCCAGTCATTAGTGAGGCTGTAGGATTGAACTCACAGCCTCACTAATGACTGGGAGGACCACCTGGCTGTCAAGGTGAGACCCCAGAGGGCTCCTGGGAACTGTAGTCCAACAACATCTGGGGACCCACAGGTTGAGAACCACTGTTCTAAAGTGTAGATGCACCATCAGCCTGAAAGAAAGGCAATGGTAACCCTCCCCACCCAAACAAATCTTGCCAAGAAAAAGCTGTGATAGATTCACCTTAGGGTTGCCCTATGTCAGAAAAGACTTGAAGGCACACAATAACAATTACATTCTATAATTTGTCTTTGGCTTAAGATATAGGGGAATTGTAGGTGATTGCTCAGAGACACCTAGCTGAATCTTTTTAAAGATCACAGGACTCACTGGAAAAGATAGTAATGCTCAGTAAAGGGGGAGGTAGTAGGAAAAGCTAGTCTGGTGATTATGTGCTGATTTTAAGTATTGATGTATCTTTATTTTACAAATAAACTGAAGCAGATTTGTTTGATATTTCGTAGAATCATGGAGCTATAGAGTTGGAAGGGCCCAAGGGTCATCTCCTCTGACTTTCCACCCATGAAGGCATCCACAGCTAAAACATTCTTAACAGATGGGTATCCAATCCCTGTTTGAAAACCTCCAATGAAGCAGAGTCCACCACCTTCTGAGGTACTCCATTCCACTGTCAAACAGCTATTACTATGAGGAATTTCTTTCTAATGTTTAAGCTGGAATCTCCTCTCTTGCAATTTGAATCCACTGTTGAGCTCCTACTCTCTGGAGCTGCAGAAAAGAAGCTTGCTTCAGCTTATGTGACAGCCCCTTCAGATATTTGAAGAGGGGTATCAAAAGACTTCTCCTATTTTTGAGGCTAGATATACCTCATTATCTCAGTTGTTCCTCATAGGGCTTGGTTTCCAGATTCCTTGCCATCTTTTTTTCACCATCACCTGGACATGTTCCAGCTTCTTGATATTCTCTCATAAAATGGACCCAGTATTTCAAATAAGGTCAGAGTGGTACCATTATTTCCCCTGATCTATCATTCTGTTGATCCTCGATCAGTATAGTTCTGTTGATGCACCTTAGAATTGCATTAACTTTCCTTCCCATCATTCATCCTGTTGATGAATACTGTATTTGTAACATTTAAATCTCATCTTTTACCCAAGTAGCTCACTATGGTATATATGAGCTCCTCCTCTAATTTGATCCTCACAGCAAATCTGCAAAGGAGGTTAGGCTGAGAGATAGTGATTGGTCCAAGGTCACCCAGTGAGTTCCCTGTCCCTAGTGGGGATTTGAACCCAGACCAACCAGTCCTGGTTCAATATTCTAACCCCATAGGACACATATGAACAGGCTTGGTCAGACCTTGCCAACCAACCATGAGAACAAGCATAACTTACTTAACGAAGCATCTGACAAAGAAACTCTTTGTATAAAGTCTTTTTACACTTGCCCAGTTCCCTTTCCCCCTCCTTGTCTTTGATCAAGTTGGAAGGTTTTTTTTTTTATTATTTTATTCAGCAGAATTGGCAATGGGAGGATAGTGAAGGACAACAGGAGAAGCAATGCAATAAAGCTTGAGCTAGGAAAGAATGGGATTCTACTCCAGCCGATCCTACTCTAGCTGTGTGTACAGAGCATGAAAGTGGAGTCACATGTGGACAAAGTTGATTGTCATTGATTGAAGTTTTTTCCTCTCTCCTAGAATTTTGGAGTATCCAAAGATGCTAAATGTAGGAGACTGAAGACATACAAAAGGTAATAACCCTTCAGATAGTACATAGTTAAACCATGACACCCAGTTACACAAGAATTTGGGTGGACTTGATTTTGTACCACACAGAAGAACATCTCAGGGCTCTTGTAGATTGGTCTAAAGAAATGTGACTTCTCATTATTGTTACCCAAAGAGGTGGGGATGTTTTAGAGCCCCACTCATGATCTAGTATCAGCTGAGGGAATTATTCACTTAAATGGAATGTTGAGAGGGGTGGATAACTTCGAAACCTTTTCACTTATGTATACCAGTAATAATTGCATAGAAATCTATGTTAAAATTCTTTTAAAAAGTGAAATAAAATGTTTTTATTAGAGAGTAACACAAAAAACATTCAGATATGCAACACACACTCACAAGAACCACACAAGGCTAATGAAAAGTTTAAGGCAGAAAGGTTGGATAGAGGAATAGATTTGGGAGATAGGGCAATAGTTACCAGTCTTGAAGAGGAGCAAAGTACTAAAACAGAAGTCTAAGGGTGGCACTGGAAGTCCGATCCAGGGGCATGCCAATAGAGAGAGTGGCTGGGTGTCGTCCACAGTGGCACACTTTGCTATTGTTTAGGCTGGGATAGTTATAACCCATTTTGTGTTCTGAAGGTGCATTTTGACTAAATGACTCTCCCAGGAGGAACAAAGGAGAACGAAACTCCACTGATTTTCTTAGATGGCTGGGAGGGGACATACTGTTCCTGAATGTCTCCAAACCCACTTTTTATTTAATTGGGTTGGGAAAAGAATGTTACAGCTGGTTGCTGGGAGTTGGGACTACAGAAATGTTATCTTGGTATTTTTTAAAAAAACAACTCAAGAATTACAGCAACAAATACCATAGTCTCCTGACATATTTGCCCCATCTGAAGGAATCCTCAGTAGGTTGTTCCATTCTTGTAATAAAGAAAAACTGAGCACATTGTTAATACCAGAGCTTGGATACAGAGTTTGTTTGTTTATTTTTTTTAAAAAAATGGTTAGTTTCAGTTTCAAGATGCTAAAAGGCAGTTAGTCACTTTGTGGTCACATTTTTTTAAAAAAAAATATTGCTATATAAAAGTAACTAAAATAGGCCTAATCCAATTACTAGCCCTATATAGAGTAGACCTATTGACTCAATGGGATTTATATAAGTGTTGACTCATCATTCAGCAATTAATTTTTCAGGCCCACTCTAGTTGGGACTAATGTGGATTTAGTTTTTATTGCATTTACATTTTAAAAAGAATGTTACATATTGCTGGCCTCTGTATAAAATGCACCTAGAGAGTGAAACCACACATAACCTGTAGCTGTAAAAGTAAGAAAACCAGTTGCAGGCATTGCAAAAGGAGTTAAGCTTACCTTCATGACAGAATTGCAATGTAGCTTGAGGCTTGTCTAAATGGTGAAAATACTCCTCATAGAATCTGAGAATACCTATTGTCTAAACAGGATCCCATGGTGCTTCTCTGTTTTCAGAAGGAGGGAGGCCAAACCTGCTATATACTGTGCGGGAAAAGCTTTTGTGACTTTTCCCAAAGTTTTAAAAATAACGTGAGGGAAATGCACGCCCCTGCTCATTGGGACAACCGATTTGGATCACAGTGCATTCCCAATAAGACTGGAAGTGGAAAGATGATTGGTTGGACCTACGTAGGGGGCACAGCTTGCCAGCAATGGCTGGACTGCCATGTTGGATTTTTGCAGTAGCTGAGGCAATCATGTGCTGAGGCAATGAAACAGCTTTTTTTTTTTTAAAAAAAGCCTATTTAGGCAGAAGGTCACACTTCCGCACCTTAGATTTGCTGTAAAAAAACAACAACAAAACTATTTGGTGGTGGCAACTTGTGGAGAATAAAAATGTGAGTAATTCACTTGCAGCCACCATCTTGATTCTCAGGCATGCCCCTGTGAACATCGCTTCGCATACCAGTGAACTTGTCAAAAAACCTGTGGAGACAAGTGAACGCTGCTGTGAACGCCCCTGTGAACATCAAAGACGGATAGCTTTGCATACCAGTGAACTTGTCAAAAAACCTGTGGAGACAAGCGCTGCTGTGAATTGGCATTACTGCACACCAATCCACATTATATTGCCACATCTAGACAAGCCCTTAGTTATACCTTGGTTTGTAGGTTTGTACAAGAAAAAAATTAATTGCAAGTAATGTGTACTTTGTAACTAGTTTCTTCTGAACTCAGTTAATACACCAGTCAGGTGAAAGGAAGAAGACAGCCTATATTCCCATCTGCAGAAGCAAGGGACCTGAGTAATAAAGTGCCTTTTGGAGGCATGAATAGCTTGCATCCTTTCTCTCTCTTTCTCTCTCTCTCTCTGCAGATCATGATTTTTCTCTATGTATATTTTATGCACATTTGTGATTTATTGCATTGTTTTTAACACCCAGCTCTGCTGAAACCTTAAACTTATAAGGACAAATTTGGGATGTAAATCAGCAGTGAGCTGCCCTTTTAAACTCTTATTATAACAGAATGTTGTACTGTTAATGAATAACGAACGAAGCAGCAACAGCAGCTCAAGAAAAGCACGTAAACAGCAGGGAGCATGTTACTGCATCCTCACAGAGGCATCTGATGCTTTCACAAACTTAGTTATCCCTCTGCTCAACCGAAATGATGCATGCTGCTTACCATTCTGGCCCTTCCATCTTGTGTGCGTGAGTGTGTGAGTGTAGCTTCAGATATGTGGGACATTTTCTTAAAACACCAAACACATACCCAGACATTGATGTCACAAGGAATCCTATTCATTTCATGGTGTGTTGATGTGAAAATAGTACTTCAGCCCAGAACCTAGACATCTATTTCTCTCCCCCAACCCAATATTATTGCTGCTCTGTCTTCAAGTATCATTAACAACAATTTATTTCTTTTGCTCATCTCCTTTGGGAGGACATGGCTGAATCAATACAGGACTGTTACATTTGAACAAGACACCTCTCTTCTGTTCTCAGGACATAATTTGATTACATTCACAACAGCAATGAAGAAAATGGTGTGAGGGAGCCTATGGCTGTGTAAATATATATCTCAGGCAACACAAGACTGCTAACTCCAGTCTACAGGTTAATCTATTATATGTGATGTTACTATTCTTTCTTCCCTCAAATCTCACCTCAAAATACACCATTTGCTCTGTGTAATCTTTGGTACAATCTCATAAGTTCTCATGATGTACTGGAAATCAGCCTGTACCTCGGCAATAGAAACAAATCTTGGAAGATGATTACTTATGCTTGAAAGAAGTAACAAAAACCAATAGGGGCCAACAGACAGAACACTAGCCATGTACACTTAAATATCTCTGTGGAGATTATCACACCAGGCTTTACCAGTGGTACTAAAGCAGAATAATAGCATATGCCGCCATTCCTTAAAGCATAACGTCATGTCTGTGCTGTTGCCAATCTGCATTCAAACTATTTCTGGAGGGCACCTTTTCATTGACAGGAGAAAACTGTCAAAAGGCCATCAATAGCTCTACATTTCCATTATTCCCTCTGTGTGATAAGTCATCTTCCACTTCTCTTCTGGTAGTGGCAGTGATGTGGGGTGTGTAGGCATGTTTTTCCTCTTCTCTCCCTCTCTCTCCCCCTTGCTTCCCTGCCCTCCAGCTTACCTGATCTGACTATTTCTCTCCCCCTCGCCTGCCCAATCTATTCCCCCTTCTGTCCCATTTGTCTCTTTTCTCCTTCCCTTTCCACTCCCCAATCTGACTATGTCCCCCCTCACCTGCCTGATCTATTCCCCCTCCCACCCCATTTGTCGCTTTTTCTTTTCCCCATTCTTCTGCCGGTTGCACAGCAATTACGTTAGTGTAGCAAATAGAAACATACCGGTATTGAAATGGAGGTGTGATAAGGATTGCTTCAATACCGGTATATTTCTGTTTGCTTCACTAGCGTGATTGACAGAAGCCTGGTGTGATAACTGCCTTCCTGTCTTTCTTGTAAATTCTTGTTGATATATAGGTTTATCTTCTTAAGCTCCACCTCCTTCTTGTTTCTTCTGCATGAGGTACTTGTTCTTTCTGTGTCCTAGGAAAAGGCATCCACATGTTTTCATAATGGTTGCAAGCAGACCCACACTCATGAAAATTAGTTCCAGGGACATTTATAAACAAAAGTTAGGATTTCTCTTCTGACCTATCTCTGAATAGATTTCCAGAAATAAAAAAATGTAAGCTTTTCTTTCATTTTTATTAAAGCTTCTAGAATAGTAATTTACTTATAGTATACACAGGCTCATTACCAAATGGCTGTACTCTGCCACTGTAAATACCCAATATTTTCCTGTAACAACATACTACTTTACTGTTTACATCTCTACCCACTCTCTTGTTTTGCCTGTCTCCAAGTTTAGACTGTAAGCTGTTTAGGGCAGGAAACTATCCCCTCTCTGTTCAGTGATGGCATTATATAAATATACCTGCATATCTATTCTTTTTCCTACCCCAAGCCTTAGTCTAACTGATACTCCCAAAAGAGCAGATGACCCATTGAATTCATGGGTCTCGCATACTTTGTGACTTACCATTCAGCAATTGATTCAATGTGTCAGTTGTAATTGAAACTAGCAATTGGATTTAGATGATAACTTTCCATACACAGACACACAGCTTGTGTGACATTATGAAGGCTTCAAAAACTGACTTTGCACCACAAGAGATGCTGAGACACAGGACTTTATCAGATGATACCCTTAAAATGTTCTTTTGCCAGCATAAAAAAATCCATTTTTATGCCAGCAAAAGAACACCCCCCTTCTCTCCCAGCAGAAGGCCCAGCAATGAAGAGGAAGTGAACAGAGCACTGTTCAATTCCTCATTTCAAATCCCACAAGACTTCATTGTGTGGGAAATTCAAACATAAAACAAACAAACAAAAAAACATTAAAAGTCTCAAAAAGCACACACACACACTTTAAAACTTCCAAGTAAATCAGGGAAAGTTTTAAAAAGTGTGTCACTTACCTGGATGTTGTGATCTCACCTGGAAGTGTTTGCACCAGATTGACCATTGACGCTGCATTCACGTGAGTTAAATGGTGTGAGGTTTCACACGCTGGCGATGCCAGCATCAAAGCAGGATGGGCGATCTATTCATGGCTCATCCCGTCAATAGAAAAAAAAAAACACCACAAGAACGACAGTGGAATGCAAAAGGATGACATCATGTGATAGTGGCATCCTTTTGCATTCTGATGTCATTATTCCGGCACCACATTAGCTGCGTCTGATAATCTCCACATTGTTCTGGAAAAGAAGTACCACATGGCAGTAATACAAGCCAGTATTGCCTGCCCCAGAAATAGAGTAAAGCTGCTCTCTATTTCTGGTCCAGCATCTGGACTCCTCCAATGTCCTGATGCTGCTCAAGCTTTCTTCAGATATTGGGCCTGTCTATACAACCCTCCCAAACCCAGAGTGCCCCTCAGTAAGGGCATTTCGCAGCATCTGCGACTTGTCTTAATTTTTTTTTGCCCCCCCCCCAAAGCTTCACATGCCCACCAGTCACGATGGCAACCACAAGTGAATTACTCATACTTTTACCTAATGTAATCTGATGCTGCCAAACTTTTTTTAAAAAAAACAAAAAAACTATTTCAAGTGTGCGCTGGGGCGATATTTTGCTTTTCAAAAAAAGAGAGGAAAAAAACCAACACACCATTTTATTCCTTTGTGCTCGCTCACTAAGTGAAAAATCAACATGGAGGCTCTGGGCGCTTGTCTTGTTAGCAAGCCCCACCCCTGTGTTCATCTGGCCAATCAGCTTTGCGCTTCCACTCGTATGGGAAAGTGATTCAAAGCAAATTGTTTGTCCCAATGAGCAGGAATACACATCCCCCTTGCTGTTTTTAAAACTCCAGGAAAAGTTGCAAAGGCTTTTCCTTCAGAGTTTTTGGCATTTTTTGTCCACCTCCATCCGAATACAATGAAACAATGCGGGATCCCATTAAGACAGGTAGGATTCTTCTCACATTCTGTGCGGAGTATTTTCAACATTTAGACAACCCCATTGCCTTCAGACAGTTACCGAATATATATTGGTGTACATGCACAGACAGAGAACTTGAAGGAGCATACACATGCATAGAGCCAGATTGTACCCACTGATCTCCACATGTTCAGTAAAAGGTTTGAAATAGGTCTTTTTGCACCAATGCTTTGAAAAGTTTTTTAAAGCTTACAACACCCAGAATTCCTCAGCATGCATGATCACATAGTAAGCTAGCCTGCTGTTTTCAAATAACGGGGTGGATACTATCCCATCACTGGGGTTGAAGTCAGATTCAACTGCTAGTCTTCTGTAAGTAGAATAGAAGAGTACCATCTTCCCTTACATTTCAGCTGGCAAAATGTCTTGGGTTAGCCTTTCCTGATTATTTCACTATGGGAGCACCAGTAACCAGAGAACATGCTGTGGCAGCGCCAAAATGCAGAGCTGCGTTGTATGGCATTCCCAGTATCTTCAATGTTGCTGGACTGAATGTAGGTGAGAGTGCTAGGTTTCATTTCAGCCAAGTCTGCTTCAAGGCAAAGTACAGGTACATTAAATACATAGCATACAGCTCAGGCTTATTTTTCCCCTTATAAGCAAGCATGCAAGGGCCTGAACCATACCAGAACCACCATATGGAACTGAGTGGGTTTAAAACTTCCTCCTAGCCATTTTGTGTGTAGTTCTCAGGTCCTTCTGCTACATAGGCACTGAAAACCCCCTCAACCTTTTGTTGGTGCCAATGGAGTTCCCCCCATTCCACTTTAATGATCATTATTGTTTGAAATATTTCTGTTTGTTAAGTTATTGCAAGCTGCTGCAAGTAGCAAAGGTTCACTGTAAAAAGCAGTGTGTGTGTGTGTGTGTGTGTGTGTGTACATTTATTTATTTTACAGTGTATCAACGCTACATAGTTATAGCAGTTTGTTACCACTTTCACTGCCCTGACTCCATCCTATGGAATCCTGAGGCTTGTAGTTTGGAGAGGTATTTCAAATTCTCTGCTGTAGAGTTTTAGTTCAGTGGTTCTCAATCTTTGGTCCACCAAAAGTTTTGGATTTCAGCTTGGAGAATTCCCTGACTATTGACCATGCTTCTGGGAGCTGAAGTCTCCCAAAGATTGAGAACCAGTGCTCTAATGCACTCCCCCTGAACTACAGTACTAGAGGTCTCTGAAAGAGAATTCTAAATACTCCATCAAACTACAGATTCCAGGATTCTATGGAATGTAGCCATAACTATATAATTGTTCTGTAGAAATGCCTTATTTTATTTATATCTATTGATCTATATTTATCCAGTGTTATGCAAGCAGAGATCTCCTCACACAATGTTTTTCTCTTTTTTATCCTGACACACTTCACCTCTATCCCAAGCCTCCAAAATTTCTAGAACAGATTTGGGGAGAAGGTGCATGGGAGAATGGTATGTTGTTTTACCCACAGTGGGTCTTCAGTGCCATAGTATTTTCAATTTCTATGTGTGGATGTGAAAACTGGACAGTAAGGAAATATGACAAGGGTAAAAAACATAAACTCATTTGAAATGTGGTGCTGGAGGGGACCATGGTCTATCCAAAAAGACAACTAAATGTGTCTGAGAGCAATTCAGCCTGAATTCTCCCTGGAAACCAAAATGATTAAACTGAGGCTAATGTACTTTGGACATATTATGAAATGACACAACTCCTTGTCAGGTGCTGGCACATCCAGCTTGTCTGCCATGATATTGCATGGAGTAGTAATGACAGGATGTGTCGTAGTATAGTTTGTGAAGGGGAACATATATCCAGTCTGCTTGTTATTGCATTCCTATTTGATTATCTAGCTGTGGAGAGAGAAACAGCACCAGAATGCTCAAGGTCAGTTTGGTGTAAGAACAGGGTATGGAAACGAAAGTGAGATTATCAGATGTGGGGGAATGCACCAAAAAATCACGTTCCCAACTGTGTCAGAAGATCACTGTGAAAACAGAAAGGACGACCTTACCAGATGCCTGTGTACTTCAGTCATTCCAGGGGTGTAGCTCTGCTATGGATGAGGCTTCACTTTTCTCTTGATGGGGACAAGCCACTAATAAAAAGGGGCACTTTACTCATGGCCACATTATGTCCCTGGAATGCTGGTGGATTATCTAATCTGTTAAGGTTGCCCCTTTGTGTTCTTTTAGCGATCTTTATGCCACATCTGATAATCTCCTAAATTAGCCTGGGAAAATAGCATGTTTTGCTAAAGTGACAAATGAGGTTTCTGCTAGTCAAAAGTTTGAATTTGCTATGCTTTAATTGTACTGTACTAATAAGGACTGGTTGGTCCTGACAATGAAAGTCAGTGGATGATGTTTGCTGCAGTTTCTGTAATAAAGCTTTGCTGAATCAACTCTGAGAGCCTGGATTTCTGAACTGCTGGAACTCTACACTTGACACTTCTCAGAAAAGATGATAATGTTCAGCAAAGTTGAAACCACTAGGAAAAGAAGAAGACTGTGCTCTATCAAGGAAGTCACAGTCCCGAGTTTGCAAGACCTGGACAGGGCTGTTAATAACAGGGTTTTTTGGAGGTCTCTCATTCATTGGGTCACCATAAGTCAAAACCAACTTGACAGCACATTGCTGTTATTGTGTGCCTTCATGTTGTTTCCAACTAATGGCGACCCTAAGGCAACCTATCATGGGGGTTTCTTGGCAAGATTTGTTCAGAGAGGTTTTGCCTTTCCTTTCCTATGAGGCTGAGGGAGCGTGATTTGCCCAAGGTCACCCAATGTGTTTCCCTGGCCGAGTGGTGATTCGAGCCCTGGTCTTGAGCATGGCTCCCCACATCCTAAAGTGGGCTTCCAGGCCATCTTTGGCAGGCCCCCTACCTACTGCTAAGGTTAAGGGTAGCGAGATGCTCTACAGGATTTAGGATAAAAATTAAATTAAGTCAGTTTAAATGATGACACCAAAGTAATATTTATACAGGTATTTATTTTAAAAAACACAACTAAGTGGGTTTACATAATAAAAACTTACAATAATATCACACTGGGCCCCCTTCCTAATCCAAGGTGCCTGGGCCCCCAGGCTAGAGCCCTGTCACTCCTCCCTTGTGGTCTTGAGAGTCCTAGTCCAGTGCTTAAGCCACAACACCACACTGGCTGTCTGATAGCACATAGCAACAACAAATTAAACTAGGGCTGCAAAGCTGGAACTGGGAGGGTTTCTCCTCATGTTCATCCACTACAACCTTTTTCTTTCTTTTTGGCTTTTCATTTTCTTGTTTCTTGTTTTCTTCCTGTCAGTTAGATCTTGGAGTCCTGTTCTCATGTCCTGTCACCAAAATGCATGCAAGAGATTTCCTCCTCACCTGGCTCTTTGCTTAGCCACTCATGTTTATGTTCTCTGAAGGGCAGTTTGAAGTTAAGCAGGAGCCATGTTTCTCATAAATCTTAAGTAGAGACCCTTTATGTGAATTAAAGTATAACTCACTCTTTGGAGGTTTAAAAATGTTCCAAAAATAGCTCTCAAACCTTTGCCAATGTTGACATTGCCAGAATTTCCATGGAAAGCATTATCGCTATGGAAGGGTTGATGCCAGTCAGCATACAAATAATGGCCATTCAAGCCCTTCTCTTCTTCCTGCTTCAGCTGATTTGTGGCAGAGTTTTCCTTTTGGGGGGACAGGGTGGAGTGTGGGAGAAATTATTAGGTTAGTGAAATGAAATCATGTTCCCAAGTTCAGGAGAATCATCAAGTCTTTATTTTTTTTTAAAAAAAGTTTTTGACAAATATGTCTCACCAGAGACTCTTAAGGAAACCAAGCAGTCATGGACCAAGACATGAAGTGCTGTGATGAGTTCACAACTGGCTAGGGAATAGAAAGAAACAACCAAGGGCAAAAATATCAGCTGAAGAGAATGGAAGAAAGTGAGGGAGGTGAATATACCCATTACCCAAAATGGAAGAAATGATATTACTAAAAAAGAGGGTGGCAGTAGATTTGCACAGAATTTATACATGGTAATTTGCAGGTATAGAGGGAGGTTTAGGAATAATTTGTACAATTTAGATACAAAATATTTTTATCTATAATTTGTATCTCATTGTAGTGGCAGACTATAAACTGATGACCACCTCTGTATTTGCTGTGTTTCTTGATCTTTCACACTATACCACTATGATTCCACTTTAACTATCATGGTGGCATCTTATGGAATCCTAGGGTTTGTAGTTTGGTGAAACTCTAGCAGTCTCTTGTTGAGAAGCCTAAGTACCCCTCTTGAAACAGCAAATCCATAGGACGGAATCATGGCAGTTAAAGTGCAAACTGTCGAGAAGCCAACTGAATAGCTGATAAGGAACCCGGCTCGGCAACAACCCAGTTGAAAAGCACAGTACCTGGTGTTGTCAGTAGCAGTCCTACAGGGTCAGAAGTACACACAGAGAGAGAGTGCAGAACGAAGAGGCAGTCCAAGGTCAAAAGGGTTCCGGCAGGTGGGTCAACGAAGGCAGTCCAAGGTCAAGATATCCAAAGTCTCAAAATAGCAAGGTTCCAGAAGAGTCACAGGCAGAGGTAACCCCAGGTAACACAGACTGCTTGAAACAAGGAACTCAGCCTCCCCCAGCTGCTTATGTTGGCCCAGCTTCCACTCCCAGCTGCGGGGTGATTGATGAGCTTCTGTCTCTTAATCTCTGGGAATGATGCAGCCACGCCTTCTCTGCTCTTCTTTGGCTAAAGGTAGGTACCTGCTCTTCTACCTCTTGCTCTTGTTCCATTATGTCTCCCAGGCTTGGACCCTGAGCTGGGGGAGGGCTAGGCTGCTGAGCCCTGGGTTCTTCAGGGCTAGACTCAGACTCAGCCAGCTCTTCTGCTACTGGCTCAGCCTCCTCGCCTTCTGAGTCCTCAGAGTCCTGACTGACCATGACACAAACATTGTGCTATAATTATGTAGTGTGAAAAGGCCTCAGATTCTGTTGATGGAGAATTCCAAGGTTTTCTTTTCTTATGGCTCTCTGACCTTATTGGACTCGAACTGAAGAGTTCTTCAAACAGAAGATGCCTTCAAGCAGAGGACTCTGGCAATCCTTCAAACAGAGAACTGTCTATAATGAAAGATACATAGTCATCCAAGGACAGAAAACATGGAGCAGTAATGGCTGGTAGCTTCCACTTCAGTAGAGGCTGTGATTCTGCTTCTGTCGAAACTCTAAATTTTAAAGGAGCTTTCCAAGGTGCTGAACCTTAGCCCCAAACTAGGTCCAACACTTTGGATTAAAACCCAAGAGTGGTTTCACCATCCCTCTGACATAGGAACTACCAGTGCCACTCGGATGGAGGACTCAGGACATGTTTTATCCAGAAAGTACAGGAAAGTACAGGTTTAAAGATAACATTTGTCTTTTGCCCTTTTTTGCTCCCATCAGCTTCAACTTCAGCTTATGAGTCATTTTAGACTTACTCCATACATCGCAAGAACCAGAAATTATCACCAAGGACATCCTTGACAGGGAGCCAGGCTATGGTCAATCCTATGTCTATGACAAAGGTACCTGCATGACTCACAAATTCATGGAACACATGTATGTTTCACTTAACATTTTTATGTATAAGCATAGATGTAATGTTAGAGCGTTGGGAATGACTTGGAATACTATCATTACCTTCCAAACAAATGCACGTATCTTTGTCATTGAATGACCAATAACCAAAGTCTGATAGTTGGAATGGACTTTTCCACACATACTGGTAAATGTGCACAGAGGTCCTTCATTTGAGGAGAAACTTGGGTCATGATGAAAAGAAGCTCTGCGGTGGTAGATCAGTATGTATAGAGCTCCCTTTTCCCTTTTTGTCTGAATACAAAAATGGTGGGGAAGCATTTTTGCCACAGTTGGTGGTGGGTGGGATGAGAAGGGCTAGACTGTGTAGCAGCATGACCCCCTTCCATGGTCTTTCATGTGAACCTCCCAATGTAGTTACATGTATTATTGTTTAGACCTTTTTTTTTTCAGTGAAAAGCAGCCTTGGGATTTGTCAGGCTTGAGCAGAGAAAAGGTTGGGAAAGGCTACTGAAACCTCTCCCTTCCATGTATTTTCCTCCTTGAAATCATGCTCTCAAGCCACTTTTTTTCCTGACTTGTAAAAAAAGCAGGGAAAGGGATTTTTTTTGGTGTTTTTTTTCCCAGGTTGTGAGGCCTTGTTCTAGAAGAGTTTATTCCTGATGTTTTGTCTGATGTTTTGCCTGCATCTGTGGCTAGCATCTCCAGAGAATGGTGGTGTGTGGGATTTATATACTGTGAGTCCCTGTTGAAGAGGATTAGTATGTAAATTTGTGTATTCAATTGTTGGATGCTTTTAGGGTGAGAGGATACGCGAGGGGGATTAGTGTCTATTGAAGTAATGGCTCATTGTCTGCTGGGAAGTCCCCTGTCCCTGGGTGAAGTTCATTTGCATGTGTTGAGTTTTTATTTTGGTGTTTTTCAGGACTGGTAGCCAAACTTTGTTTACTTTTAGTGTTTTCTCTTTCCTGTTGAAATTGTCCAGGTGTTTGTGGATTTCAATAGCTCCCCTATGCATTCTGACCTGATAGTTGTTAGCCTGGTCCAGAATTTCAGTTTTCAAATAGCATTTTGTGTCCAGGTTGGTTTATAACATGTTCTGCTACTGCTGATTTTTCTGGCTAGCCTAGTCTGCAGTGTCTCTCATGTTCCTTGATTTGTGTTTGCACACTGTGTTTGGTGGTCCCTATGTAGACTTGTCCACAGCTGCATGGTATGAGGTGATGTTGTGAAAGTGGTGTTGTTTTTGAAGAAAGCAGGCAGAGGGGAAACGGTTAAGCATCTCCACCTGCTCCTCCTCCTCCTCCCATTTCTCAGTTTAAACTCACAGCCTATACAAGGTATTTTTGTTAGTAATGAGAATATTGGGGAGGAAGGGAAAGGGCGATACACATGGACTACAGCATATGAGAAACGGACTGTGCATCTAAAAATGATTCCCTTGGGGAAGAAACCAGCTTCCATCCTGACCAGTTACTTCTTACATACAGAGTTAGGCCCATGTTGGCTTTTTAGATGAGGGATGGACAAAGTGTAGCCCACGGGGGTTGTATGCAAGCTCCTCCAGAGTCATTTTTGTGGCTCCCAGGGCCACTCAGAAGTCAAAAAATTATGTGTTTTTTTTAAAAAATAAAAATAAAATATTGGTTTTTGCTCCAAAGTGCCTCAAAATGAACTTTATTTGGAACTTCCCTGGATCTCACTGGGTCAAAATAAACTTTTGTGAAAATTTTCAAAAATTATTTTTGCTCCAGAATGTCCCCAAATGTCCTCTAGGGTCTCAGGAAGGCCCCAAAACATACCCCTATGTCCAATAGATGCTATTTGGGGACTTTATTTTTCAGAAGCAGATGTGGCCCTCCAAGGTCTTTTTGAGGGGCAATGCAGCCAGCTACTTTCTCACAGTTGCCCATCCCTACTGTAGATTAACATCTACTATCTGACGCCATTCGGCATTTGTGGATTTCCACTAAGTACAGCAGATGTAAATGGAAGGAAAGAGCTTGTTTCTGTTGGTAAGGCATATTTTAAAACTGTGTTTTTCAGAGAATGGCTCCATCAGGCACATATTGTCCTTTGGTCATGAGTGGGAATGAAATGCAGGCCACATAAGGGAAAATCCTTTACCTCAGTCCAACCCTTTTGGACTATGGGGGAAGCACTGATGAAGTGAAAAATTATGATGGACTGCATTCTCCAAATGTGTTTTTGAAGCTGAGAGGGCCTTGGAGGGAAACCAGGATGTTCAGGAACTGCACTTTTTAAAAAGCTGGTGAATAAACCTTTCTCTTTATTCCTGTTATAAAGCAAAGAATTTGGGACGAATTGACCTTGAATAGGCAATCAACAGACCTCTCCTTGTGGCAGTGAAAACAGCTAGAACTGGTTTGTTGCTATGGATCACCACAGCTACCTATGCTTTTGGACTTTCCTTTTGGGTCATTCAGGTACCATAGGAAGCAGGGCTGGTGCATTTAAACTCCTACAATTTTTGGGTCTAATTGGTTAAACACTAGGATAGCAGCCAGAGGGCCCAAGCTCAATTTACAGTTAAGTCATCTCTGTTTATTTTCTTTAAAAAATTGTATTTTTAAAAAAGATCTGAAATTAGAACATCATGAGGAGAATGCACTAAAGTAAATGAATATCTTGAAAGGAGGAAATGATGCTGGCTCACTTAATTTGTTATTTTTTTTTTAACAGATCTCTCCAGTTTATGTTAAAAGCCAGATATGGAACTGTGTGTATAGTTCAAGATGAGAGGAGTGCCATATCTCTGCAAGTGTCAGCTGCAAGCAAGGAATGCTAACTTTTCAGCTGTACTGTCATTGGGAATTGGGAGATTGTTGCAAAGGAGGAAAAGGCTCAATGTATTGAAAGGCTGTGTTTTGAGAAGCAGAAGAAGGAATGCTGTTAGGGGAAGAGCTTGTCAATGGGAAAGGTTAAGGATTGTTGATCTGCTGAAATTCTCTCTCATAACTACATAAGAGTACAGTGCAGGATCAGCCAAAAGCAGGTTTTCCAGTGAAAAACAGGACAGGGCTTCTGTACCTGAATGATTGTGCAGAAGTGGGAATTTCAGCAGGTGGAGCTTGTGTGACCAGCAACATTTGTAGAAATCCCCTCTTCTACACAATTATTAAAGGTAGAGGAACCCTGTCACATTTTTCACCTGGCAACCTAAGCCCAAAGTTCCATCTAATCCAGAATTCTGTTTCCACAGTAGCCAGCTAGATGCTTATAGGAAGCTCACAGGCAGAACACGAGTGTGCGCCAGAACCTTTCTGCTTGTGTTCCTTAGTTACCGGTTTTGAGGGAGACTGAATTACTGGAAGAGCTGGCCCAATATTTCTTGCTATCTGATATAAAGGCTCCTTGGCCCAGTTCCACCCAGTGAAGGTACAAGGGGGTTACAGAGAGGCCAAACCGCACCAGGTGACACCGCCGGAGGAAGGGGTGACACCAGCCTTAGTAAAGCCACAGATTCCACCTACAGAAGCAAACAGGGATGGCCATTTAATGTAATGAGCAGAACTTGGAAAGCAATTAAAAATATATATATACTGTAATGCATTATTGAACATTTAGCAAACTCCTCCCAAGGAACTTCATGCTATTACATTGCGGGGAAGGAAGTAGCTTGTTCATTGTGTTACTTTTTCTTTTTCCATTACTTTTTGGTTCCATTTTAAAAAAAAAATCTATCTACAAAGGTAAGAAAATGACATCACACCACCACCACCACTATTACACACACATATAAATTCCCCATAGTAAATAGGCTAGATGGTCACACTATAGTCTCTTCATGAACATATAATCATACTATTTTGGGCAGAAATGAATGAATACTTAACTGTTCTATAGCAAGTGCAGTTGCAGATTCATCTCTGAAAACAGTTCAGAGTACCGTTATCATCTTTAAGTCCCAAACTGTGTCAGGCCTAGGATACCTAAGGATCAGTCTCTTTGCATACCAGTCTACAATGTAAACTCCATCAGCTGGTTAGTTTAAGCTTCTAGAGGTGGATCCATCACTTAGAGTACAGCTAGAAAAAACAATCATGGCAAACTAGACAATACATTTAACTTTTTTTAGAAGTGCTCTCTCAAGTGGTGAGAGGTATTTCTATCTACTTTCAAATTTTCCTCACCTACTGTCTTACCTTTACTGTGATTTGTTTTGTGATGGGTTATAGAATCATAGAATTGCAGAGTTGGAGGAGACCACGAGGGCCATCCAGTCCAATCCCCTGCAACGCAGGAAATCATGATCAAAGCATCCCTGACAGATGACCATCCAGCCTCTGTTTAAAGACCTCCAAGGAAGGAGACCCCACCACACTCTGAGGGAGTGTGTTCCACTGCCGAACAGCTCTTACTGTCAAAAAGTTCCTCCTAATGTTGAGGTGGAATCTCTGTTCCTGGAGCTTGCATCCATTGCTCCATGTTCCAGTCTCTGGAGCAGCAGAAAACAAGCATGCTCCACCCTCAACGTGCCACCCCTTCAAATACTTAAATAGGGCTATCATATCGCCTCTTAACTGTCTTTTTTCCAGGCTAAACATATCCAGCTCCCTAAGTCTCTCCTCATAAGGCATCGTTTCCAGACCTTTCACCATTTTAGTTGCCCTCCTTTGGACACGCTCCAATTTGTCCATATCCTTTTTGAATTGTGGTGCCCAGAACTGGACACAGTATTCTAGATGAGGTCTGACCAAGGTAGAATAGAGCGGCACTATTACTTCCCTTGATCTGGACACTATACTTCTATTGATGCAGCCCAGAATCGCATTGGCCTTTTAGCTGCCACATCACACTGTTGACTCATGTTCATGAGCATAAGTGCAATGGGTCATTTGAAGATAACCATGTGCTTCATTTGTAAGTCTCATTGTCAAAGCACATATTGGAGGAAATCTCACTGTGGGAAAGAAAACAGTTTAATCCTTACCAGTACACTTTCTCCTTCAGTTTATTCTGGGAAAATAAACTCTGGAGAGTGGAATAATCATTGCATCATTTTGTACAAGACAAATTGAACTGACATATATCTGCAAGGGGATGGGGAACTGATTGCATCTCTGATATTTTGCTATGTTTGCACTGTTGTCCCAGGACAAAAACCTTCAAGTTCCAATTTACAAGTTGCCACTTGCTGTTCTCCTGCTTTCTGGAATTAAACATGGAATAGCTGGGTGTAAACAAGAGGAACATTTGGTCTGGCTAATGAAAATGTTTGTGAAAAAAGATGATAAGCAAGGCATGTGCAATGGTTATGAGTCCCACTTTTGTAGAAAAGGCCAGATACAAATCAAGTGATTGATTTATTGATATTTACATGGATTTCCAGAGAATGTAAATAGCTAGGAGTTTCAGATAATTGTCATTTGGAGGAAACTGTGTGTAAATAAGATCAATCAGAGAAGCATCCCTTTTTATTGCCGGTGCTATGCCTTGGGAACAGCTGAGGACGTGGGCATCTGATAATGCTGCCCTTCCTGTTCTTCTGATGTGGTTTGAGACACTTTTTTGCCACGTCCCACCGCATATGATCATCTCCTAAATCATGCAGCTTGGCTAACTTGCATGATTTACTTGGAGCCCTTTTCCCTATTGGCATTTATTTTGTGATGTGCTGTTTTGTGTCATGTCGTCATCCAGAGTACATGAGCCCTTAGGACTGGCCAAAGACATTTTGCTACCCTGATCTGGAACAGAAAGTGATGCCTCTCAAGGCAATGTGCATAGTACCCAAGAGTAGCTTTTCAGATACCAGGGGTTGAACTAGATACAAAGGGTCAAGCCACTTGCTGTTTAGGGTTGTCAGAGTGAAAAGGAGAGAGCCTGCATCTTTAATAGTTGTGCAGAAAAGGGACTTTCAGCAAGTCTTGCTCATCATGCAACCATGTAAAAAGCAACACCTGCTGTAATTCCCTCTTCTTCACAACCATTGACAGCAAAGGTATAGGCTAGTTTTGTCCCCCCTCCATGTTGGTAGACTGCAGTTTCCAGCATCCTGAGCCAGCATAGCTCAAAGCATGGACATGCAGTCCACCATCCGGAGGATTACAGAATTCCCAGCTCTCCTTTCAAGTGAGTGTATATGCCTGGTCTGAACTAGGAGGAGCATGTGTAGGTGGAGAAGATTTAAAGTTTCCCCACATTTGGTTTTTATTTTAAAATCTCCACTCCTGGGTGAGAGGTTTTTTTGTTTGTTTTTAAGCAGAAAAACCTCACCCCCTCCTTTTTAGTGCCTTCATGCAGGGAATGGGAAAGGTTAGATTATACAACTGGCTGGAGAACAGTTTAACTCTCCCCTACCCATGTTCAATGGGTCTCATGCATGTCTGCCCCCTTGTATCTTTGCCTATAAGTAAAAAAATACCCCTTTTAGCCAGACACTGGGCATGTTTAGGAAGAGTTCAGGTTTGAGTTCCTCTAGGACCCATTTATTTAGCTTTTTGGCAGTCCAGGGTTCCTGCAGAACTCTCCTCCAGTGCCACATTTCAAATGAAAGGATTCTCTACTTTTCAGCTTTCTTCACTATACAGCTTTCACAACCATACATAGAAATTTGAAATACAGTAGTATGGACAATCCTAACTTTAATATTCAGTGATATATCTTTACACTTGAGGATCTTGTTTAGTTCCTTCACAGCTGCCCTTCCAAGACCTTCTTCTGCTTTCTTGACTGCAGCCACCATTCTGATTGATGGCTGAGCCAAGTATAGGAAACCGTTGACTACCTCATTGTCTACTTTAAAGTTATGTAAATCATATCTGGTCAAGGCAGCTTACAGAATGTTAAAACCAGAACAGCTTCAAAACATACAAAAATAAATATTATTTTGAAAAGTAATTACACAATCTATAGAATTAATATTATTTTGAAAAGCAATTATACAATCTATAGAATTAATATTATTTTGAAAAGCAGTTTCACAATATATAGAAGTAAAACCACTGAGTGCCATGATTCCATCCTATGGAATCTTGGGATTTGCAGTTTGTTGTTGTTGTAGTGGTGTGCCTTCGAATTGCTTCTGACTTATGGTGACCCTAAGGCAAAGCTATCATGGGATTTTCTTGGCAAGATTTGTTCAGAGCAGGTTTGCCTTTGTCTTCCTCTGAGGCTGTGAGAGTTTGACTTGCCCACAGTCACCTAGTGGGTTTTCATGCCTGAGTGGGAATTTGAACCTTGGTCTTCAGAGTCATTGCCCAATGCTCAAACCATTGCACCATGCTGGCAATTTAGGCAAGACTATTTAGAAGTGTCAGTCAGAGAGCTCTGGTGCCTCATCAAATTACAAGGCCTAGCATTAAGGTAGAGTAAGAGCGCTATAATGAAAGGGCCTCTGGTGTCCATCTTTATGTATGTTAAAATATGCTTTGGTAAGAACTATTTTTGAAGTAATTAAACATTTCTGCCATTATTAAAGTAGTCTCTCTGCCATCTCAAATAAATCAGTATGCTTTATTTCAGCATAACTGGTAAAAATGTATTTAAATTCATCTGATTTATTTTGGTTCAGGAAAGAATGTTGAGTATTCCAAAAGTTCAGCCTGTTGCAACAAACAAACAAACAAACAAACAAACACTCTTATGGCACCTTAAAGACTAACAAATGTATTGTGGCACACACTCAGGGCCAGTTTAAGGGCCTTGCAGCACCTGCAGCTGCAGAGGGGGGCATCATTGTAGGGAGCTCCGTAGTAACCCTCCTCCTGCAAAAATATTATTAGTAATGATCTGAATATCCTGTACTGTGAATAGGTTAGGTTAGGTTACATTGACTTGAGATAAACATATGGCCCCCCCAAAATAAAGTGTTGTAGCCCCCCTCCAATTCCTTAAAATGGTCCTCCACACACTTTTATAGATTGTAAACCCATTTCATCCGATGCATGGACGTGGGACAATATTTAGAAGTTAGGTTTTGCCAGTGACAGCTGATGCCAGAATAGTCCTGTTGATATGAGCAAGTTAAGTATAGTGTTTAAAGTGCAATCCCTCCAGATATTGTTGAACTCCAGCTCCCATCAGCATTTGCTACCACAGCCAATGGTTAGTAATGATGGGAGCTGTGGTTAAGTAACACTTGGAAGGTTACACCCTTCTTACCCAGTTATAAAAAATAATAAAACAAGACTGCCACAACATGGAGATCTCTCATTGTATTTTATATGGATTTTTTTTGAAGCGGAGGAGCAACTATAATCTGGGAAATCATACCTATCATATTGTCAGAGAGACACCAGCACCTACTGTGCTCTGTGGTTTTGACTTTAATGAAGAGTTGACTTTTAAAAGCATGGTTTGACAAAGGCTCTTTCTGAATAATACTATGCTACCTGTGGAACAATGTTTGGTTTTTAAAGTGTGTGTGTGTGTGTGTGTGTGTGTTGGGGGCGGGGGATTCCAGCTTCCTGGAAGTGATGCCCTTTGACCCAAAGTTTCAAGGAATGATTATAGAAGCTCTATCTTTAAGGGAAGCAGGTTGTATGTGAGATTTAGAGGAACGGTCCACTATCTGCTCTGGCTTAAATGGAACAAAACAATTGGTTAATGTCTTATCCCTGAAATAGAAACCAGTGTCCTGTACAGAGATAATCCCTTATTTGAAACTGTTCTTCCTTCTGAACTAGCAGGATAGAAGATGGTAATAATGAACCTCTGTGGACCAAAATGAGTTTCATAGGAGAGTGCTGTGAGTCAATGTCCTGATGTAATCCTCTTGGTCAAAATCAGAGGTGGAAGATCTGTGGCCTCCTCAGATGCTGCTGGATGACATTCCTGGGCACTGGTTATGCTAGCTCTGGATTTCCTACACTGAAGTCTGCAAGACCTGAGCAAGGCAGCTGATGACTGGGGAGCTTGGAGGTCTCTCATTCATAAGCTGACGTCAACTTGATACAAGTAACAACAATAACAAACAGGGTGTATGTGTGGACTAAATACCCTACCAAAACAATTCTTTGAAATGTTCCGAGGCCTAAATACCCCTAAAGGCATCTGATCCTGTCTGATCTTGAAAGCTAAGCAGGATCAGCACTGGTTAGTAGTTGGATGGAAGACCACTGATGAATACCAGGGTATACTTCAGAGAAAAGAAGTGACAAAAACATCTCTGAATATTCCTTGCCTAAGGAAACCCTATGAAATTCACTGGGTCACCATAAGTTGACAGGCATCTTGGAGGCACAAATGCAATAGGATAAACTGTAGCGGCTGCACAATTCACACTCCTGTTCTTTTGGTTCTCTAGCCTTCTCTCCCACACCTGCTATGCCCAGACATTTTGGCCCACAGCTCAGGGTGTGGGAGGTTGCCCAAAAAATCATTAGAGAAATAGGACAGCTGCTTCCTGTCTCAGCATAACCATCTCTGGGCAACAATGAGCTCTCTTTTGCTACAACTCACCTTCTGCCTGTCACTCAGCTGTTCAAATGGCAGCAGCAGCCAAGAAGGAAAGTTGGTGATACCTAATCATCACCTCCCTTTCTTATTTTTTGTTTAAAGGATGTGAGAGAAAGAGGAAACTAATACCCTAAATAGTCCTGGCTTGGCATTTACAAAACCAAGCCTCAGAAGAATGAGGGCTCGAAAAACCAAAACCACACCTGATTTTTCCATCAAGACTCTAACTGTTCTTATTTTGGCATTAAAAGCCACTAAGAGCTTGCAGGATGGAAGCAATAATTCATCATCCATCTCCAATACAAAGCAAGGCTTCTTTATGATGGCCAATTTCCTTTCAATACTGGGATTAGTGGTTTTGTTGGCTTTGGGCAATAATCAAGATTTAAAGCTACAAAAAAAGGGGAAAAAGATGCTCTTGGGTGTTCCCACGAGTAAAAAGAAATACAAACACTTTCCCTCCCCAAATATTTAATAATAGCTTTTCAGGGATTAAAAAAAATGTGGTTGCAACCTTAAATTTTATGAGAACAACTGATTTCAATTCTATAAAAACCTGGATATAGTTGTGGCAAACCCAGGCTGCTTATGCATTTTTGGAGAAAAGATAGTCTTTCAGAAGCCTATTGACTTGCCAGTTTAAAAGGGTCATATTTTTCCTGGTGGATTTTCCACTCTCTTGCTTCAGTCTTAGCTCATATTAAACAGCTTTGGTCACAAAACAACATGCAAACTGAGCTGTCAGACTGGTTTTCCTGTAAATGTATATATGAGGCAGTTTGATGCAATTCCTGTTGAAACAACCCATTACAGACCTGCCATTTGGCTCAGGACCTGGCCAGGTTGAAAGCACTACAATCTGCCTCTCTTATTTTTGTGCTGTCTTGGCTACACATCAAATAACTATCGAGATGGCAGGCTTGGCTCTAGGTGCTTGGACCTCTCCATGGGTTAGAGCCCAAACAACTGTCAGCATGACTGCCCCAACACATTTTCCAAACTGGAGGGAAAGAGAAGATGTTGCCCTTTACCCTGTACAGAAGAAATGCTCGCCCTATCATTAGGCAAAGTGAGAGGAGTGCTTTGTGTGGTAGATGCTGGTGATAGCAGTATTAGTCCCCTGGCTATAACTCATGGACTCCATAGCTTTCCTCCTTTGTTGTAGCATAGAGTTGTGTGTGCCCTGCAGCTTTCCTGGTCGCCCCAAATTAGCTTGCTGTCTCAGATGTTTCTATCCCATGGCTAGTGTTGAAATGAGTTGAAATTTATACCATTCTCTTACCAACTCTGTTTCCTTTTCACCAAAAAGAAAAAAAAAAAAAGGAAAAAGAACTAAAGTCATGGAATGAACAAGATAGCAAGTTACACTAAACAGATTGGTTTTCAAACACTCTCATGAGTAACAATAATTAATTATCTAAAAACAATTCACAAACATTTTCATGAAGCAAATGAGCCAAGTGGAGTGGATGAGTGATTTTGTGTTGAGCAAATCCAAGATGCATATAGGCGGAAGCAGAGCTTGGGAAAGCTATTTCTTTGGACTACAACTCTCAGAAGTCCCCAGTTAGCATGGTCAATAGCCATGTTGGCTGTGTGTTTTGAGGAGTTGTAGCCCCCCAAAGTAATGTTTCTGAGATCTGATGGATGGGGAAAATGAAAAATAAAAATTATATGGAAAAAATATTAAAGGAGCAAGGATTTACATGGTTTAAACTGATACAGTTAGAAAGATGGACAAAAAAATGTTTAAAGGAGGGTAGTTGTAGAAAAAGTACAAAATTTGAGGAATTAATTACAAAAGCTATTCAAGAGAAAAAGACTATAAAGGGTATTACAAGCAAAATATATAAAATGTTAATGGATAATGAAGAAATACAAGATTATTTAAAAGATGTTTGGGAAACAGATGTAGCAACTGTAACAGACAAATCCAAGTGGGAAAAAATATGGAATATGCAACATTTGAAAACATTATCAGTAAGAATAAAAGAAAATTACTATAAGATTATATGGAGGTGGTATTTAACTCCAGTACGATTGAATCAAATAGATAAAAAGTATTCAACACAGTGCTGGAGGGGTTGCCAAGAATTAGGAACGTATATGCATATGTGGAATTGCAAATATGTACAGAAATTTTGGAATATAGTTATGAAGGAAATAAGTGAAATACTGGAGATAAATATACCTTTAAGCCCTGAAATAGCATTATTATCATATTGTGAAAAAATACAAGAATCTCAAATTGTTAAGGATTTGTTAACAAACTTGTTGACAGCAGCAAGGTTAATAATAGCAAAGAAATGGAAAATACAAGGTGAATATAAAATAGAAGAATGGTATGAGGAAGTATGGAATATAGCTATAAATGAGAAATTAACAAATATGGTTAAAGAAAAAAAAGGAGGGTTAAATAAGAATGTTTTTGGTGAAAAATGGAGTAAATTTTTAGAATTTGTATTAATAAAGGGGAGAGGAAGCAAACCTGAGTTGGAAACAATGATTTTCTGGAAAGAGGGATGAAAGTAAAGGGAAGTCCCTCGGTGGAGGGAATCACTGTTATATATGTTTGTTAAGTCTTATGTAGTAATTGTATGTTTTTTTAATTATTATTTTAAAAATTAATAAAATTATTAATTAAAAAAAAGAGATCTGATGGAGACCTGATCTAGACAGCGGAAGGTGAAGTGATCGAAATGAGGAATGGCATCTATTTGTACATCTGGGTTGTGTGTTTCAAATGTATATGAGAGTCAAAGAGAGCCTGGCTTTTAAAAAGTGACAGCAACCTTTTCTTATTTTACATATTTATTTCTATATGTATGGAGTCACCTGCAGTGCTTGGCTTGAGTTTCAGTTGCTAGAAACAAACCAATATTTCTCTCCCCCACCCCCTCTCTGTCAAATATTGGCTCTGTTGTTGGTCTTTCTGGCAGGCCCATATGCACCAGTAAATTTGGCTAAGAGGAGAGCATGTCTCCAATTAGATGAAGCTACCTTTCTTTTTTGTGACTGTTAAGAATGGGAAAGTAATTTGATATAAAATATAATATTTAAGACCCAAAAGGGAACAGGGGTTTACACTCCTCTTTTTAAAACAGTGCCAAAGAAAAATCTCAAAGAACTATAAATATTAGACAAGCTTCTTCAAATCTACATTGCCTGATTCCTTTAGCAATAGAGTTGGCTGGGTCTCTTACTTTGTGTAGGTGGTAGAGCAGAATAGTCAGTTTCCCTCTTACTACTACAGTGTAACAAAAAAAAGGTCACGGAGCGTAGGTTTGGGCCTCTGTGAAAAAAAAAATTGGGCCCCCCAGCTAAGATTGGCATATTTTTCAAATAGCAATAGGGAACAGTCCTCTCTGTTGCCAGGCCAGCTCAAGACTGGCAGGCCTATATAAAACCCACCTCAAGTCTCATGTGAGGAGAGTGTCTCATAAGAGATCTATGAGATTAGAGGCCTCATGGGAACCAGGAAACTCTCATGAGAGAGGCTAGGGTTGCCAGGTTTTCAAAACAGCAATAAGGGATGTTGACATTCATGATCTGTGGGGATAACAGTCAACCCCCCTTCCCCATACTTGCTCTGTATTCATGGCACAGTTGACACATGATGGTTTCTACTATGCACATTTTCACTGGGACAGACCTGGAGTTTTGGTCATGTGGTGGCCAAGGATTGGGTTCAGAGCAAAGCCGGGGCAGGACTTCCACTTGGTTGTGGTGCTTTCTAATTTTTTTTTTTTTTGTGCATATCTAGATAAGCATATCTCCACTTATTCAGTAATACAGTACTCTGAGACCACGTATAGTCCCTTATTTGCATGCATGGGCGAACAGGCCCCCTCCCCATGGAGAACCCCAGCCATGTGGTCAGAAATAGTATGACATATAGGACACATGTAGGACTGCCCTTTTGCTCTGATGCAGATTACAGTGTGGTGGGATATTCTGATCTACAACCAGACAAGCCCAGTCTGTGTGGTGTTCATAGGGCTACTGTGGATCAAAGAAATCTGCTGTGGCTATGAGGTAGGTGTGGGGTTTCCCACCAGTATAGACAAAAATAAAAAGAAAAATAACAAGAAAAAAGTTACTTTTTTTTTTGGTTGTGTAACGCGGAGAGGTTCATAAAAAGAGGATAGCCCACCTTGTTTTCATAATTCCACCCGGAAGTGTTCTGATAAGACTGCCCATTGATGGTGTATTCACAGCAGGACAATGGCACGAGGTTTCAAAAGCTGGCAATGCCGGCACAGAAACAGAATGGGTAATCTATTGATGGCTCAGCCTGTCAATTAAATAGAACACCATAGTAACACCAGCAGAATGCAAAAGGATGATGTCATCTGATATTGGTGTCCATTTGCATTCTGCTGGCATCGTTATGGCACCACATTAGCTGCTTCTGATAATCTCCATACTCTAAAACAAATGGTGACCAGAACCGCCCGTTATCCACAAAACACCTTCCCTTGCACCTTTTCCTCTCCACAATACGGGGGCTGCTATAAACCCATCAACCTTAATATCTCAACCATTAGCAGCAATCAACAAAACTGGAGTTGAGTTTCCTTTGTTTAACTATGGGAAATCCATCTAAGCATTGTTTTTCACTCAAAACACCCCTTAAGGGTACCATTTTGGGTATAAACAATACCCTCAAATAATAGCCATATGTGCTACAGTTGGACACTGTCACTCTGGCGGACTGGTGTACCACCCTTAGCTCCAAGTCTGAGTATCCCTTTGCTGCATGGACCTCTGCTCTTTAGGACTGGTAAATATTGCCCATGCTTCCCCAAATCTATTTCTCTATGCCAATATTTCTGCCTTGACTCTTCATTAGCCTTGTGTGGTTGTCTTATGAGCTTGAGTGCATGTGTGAATGTGTCTGTGATTATTTTCCAATAAAAACCATTCTATTTCATTTTGGCTTGGAATCTCATCAGTGACTACTAGTATATAGAGGTGTAAAGGTCCTGCAAGTTACCCAACCTCTTGCAGCCATACCTTTGAGCTAATCCCCTAATTTAAGATCATAATTTTAGTGGCACAAGTGGGTCTCCACGGACCTCTGCAATTTGGGTAACACTGATGGAAAGAACAAGAGGGCCCCTTTGTCCAGCTTCCTTAGCCTCTTCAGTTGGTTGGCCTCGGGGCACAAGAAATTTCCCCATTTTCCTACTCTTTAGACCTGGTGGAGACAAAATCTTCAGTGGATGTGTCATCTCTGTTACTGGGGTTCCAAACTGCATTTGCAATCATGTCTGTCTTACCTTTCAAGTTACTAGAAATTATACAAATTAGATAGCAGATGATGGGGAAAATTTCAGCCTGAGACTCTGGAGAGCCACTCTGTTTAATGAAACCTCCATCGTTTGAAAACAAGGTGAAAAACAGCCTTGGAAGGTTGCAGTTGTGAGTAGAGGAATAGAAGGCCACAGAGGGGTTGGGTGATCCTTCCTACAGTGGGAAAGGTTTTCTGTCCCAATGTTTATGAGAACCGTACAGGGTGGGGAAAGGGAAATATTCACACAACAAGAAAAAACACTGGAAAAAAGTGCAGTGGTTAAAGGACACAGTATGGATTAAGCATCCCTTCTCAATACTCCTCTCAAAATCACCACTTTTCAAGATTGCTTTTAGTTTGAAAAAGGTCAAGAGTTCATTACGTGTGTGTGTGTGTGTGTGTGTGTGTGAATTGTAGAGTTTGCCCCTAAAAGTGAAATGGTTTCTGTGGCAAACAAAGGGAAAAGGCAAATGGGAAACTGCTTGCTGGGCATTCAAAGACAAGCATTTGGACAAATGTACAGCCATAGCCACAAAATATTTTGGCTGCCCTTTTGGCAACATTTGTTGAGGAAGTTCATTTGAGTTCATTGGGGGATATGGTAATGGACAACAGAACAAGACTGGAACTTGAAAGCAAGGAAGAATTCACAGTTCAGCCATTAATCTGCAATATTTTGTCAGCAAGCTTGCCATTTATTTTTTACATAAAGGTCATTATTTTACTCAGTGTTTCATACAATGGTTAATGGCAACTTCTGCATGTGCAAATAAACCTTTAAAGTTAAGAAAAAATAATGTTCTAATTTGTGTTGGGGAAAGAGGGAATCAAATCAATGTAATTTGATGCAAGAAAATGCATTTTAAAAAAAAGATTAGGCATGATCCTTCTTCATGGAAAAGCATGGTTTCCTCTTTCCCATTGATACACACCCTCCTCCAGGGGTGTAAAAATTGTCAATTTTGGATTTCGAATGTTCTTGTTGACAGTCTTTCTGCAGCCCCAACTCAAGGACTATCCATTTATCTCTCCTCCTCCCTGCCACACCTATATTATATATGTGTATATGTGCACACATAGAAACAGACACTTTGTGTTAGAGTTGATAATACATAATAAAGGGGGTATTTGTACTGCACAATTATAACACAATGACTCCACTTCAACTGCCATAGCTCCATCCTATAAAATGTTGGGAATTGTAGTTTGGTGAGGTCCTTAGACCTATCTAGTGCTACAGCACTAGAGCCTTCTGGCAGAGAATTCTAAATGCTTCATAACAACCCCAGGATTTCATAGAATGGGGCTATGGAAGTTAAAATGATACCAAGCTGCTAAACTTATGTGGGGTGAGTACACCCAATATTTTATTGTTGGAGGGCAATTCCCAGTTAATGTGGGATTTGAGCTAAGCTGAAGTGAACAGAGATGCCTAAGGGAGTAGTGGAACATTAGACAGTGTCTCTGTTAGTTAAAAAGTCCCAGTGCATCAGCCCTATCAGTCTTGGCTCCACTACAACAATGCCCTCCTATGTACCCATTTGTGTCACTCTCTCTTGGCCCTTTCAGAGTACATAATTATAGTACTTTGATGCTACTTTAAATGCCATGGCTGCATCCTATGTAATCTTGGAATTTGTAGCTTGAAGAGAGACTAAAGCTCTCTGAGAATTCTAAATACCTCATGAAAGTACAAATCCCAGGATTCCATAGGGTGGAACCATGGCAGTTAAAGTGGAATCAAAATACCACAGTGGTGTAGTGTAGAAGAGCCCTCTGAGCACTACAAATGAAGAACTAGGCTCTTGAGTATATTTTAGTAGAAAAGGTGATGGATGAGACGTTAGGAGTTTGTGCATTGGACAGCACTGTGAACCATATATTTAGACCTCCTATAATCCATTAAAATCCTTATGTGTATATACAGGGTGCTAGACGATTGTGTTAAGCTGAATCAGTATCCCTCCATGTGCTGGGGTGGGGGGTGGGGATTCACCCTTGCAGGGCGAAGGATGATGCTCATAATGGATTTTTCCAGATTGGTCAAAAGAAGTGTGAATTCTCATAATATAGCTCCTTGAGTTTTGCCAGGTTTTTCTGGTTCTTGTCTTCTCTGTGTTCAGTCATTCCATTTTCTTTGGTGGCTGTTAGTAGCAAATTCTTGCATCTTCAGTGTGGCACTTCCAACCCCCCCCCTCAAACCAGAGGTGTGGTTTGCTGAGGTGATTCTATGGTTTGAAGGGTACATTCTCCCCCCTTTTAAAAAAAATCCTTACTTTTATTGTTATAGTGCAAAAGTGCCATTTCACTGATGCACTATGGACATTATCACACGAGCATATATAAATGCTGTGATTCCACAATTGAAGAAACTGGAAACATAGTGGCATGATTACATTCATTTTTGTTACAATTGTGCAACACTACCGCTAACGGAATATCGCACAATTGTCTACTAGTGGCTTAAGAATGGGATTGAAGCTTGTGCTATTGTAACACTTGTTTTTGCATTGTGTTAGAATAGCGCTGCATTGCCGCTTTGAGATAGCCTGCTCATGTGCCTTTAATTTTTTTCTCTCTTCCTTCCGTGATTTTGCAAGAATGTGGTTTTGGCCATTATCGTGAGAAGACACCACTTCAATTAAACAAACAACCCCCCCCCCCACAAATTAACAATTAAACAAACAAAAGTACTAAGAAAAGGCAACAATTCATTAAAAGGGTGTCATGGAGGTCCTTTTCACGCTCTCCACCGGAAGTTGAGGTATGTGTTCTCATTGGAAATGGGGAGAGGAAAAAAGGGAGGAATGCCCACTCACACCATAATGTCAGAACTACAGTGGAAATGAATTATCGCACACTCGTCAATACTGGGAAATAGTGATATTGACAGCTATTCATGGGGTTTACCCATGAATGCAAAGGTGTGCCACAGTAACAGTTGGAGCGCTTACCACCCATGGTATAAAGATGATGTTATGAGAAAATGGGAAGGCATTACTGCTACTATCCTAGTTCAGGATGAGAGAAATGTGATTTCAATATTTTAAAAATAATTCTGAAAACTATAGCAATAACCACTATAATCTCTTGACATATTTGTCCCATCTGGATGAGCCCAGTATCTTTGCCCATAAGCAGCATGTCTCTTTCAATGCTTGGCTGACAAACCAGAGCCAGTCCTTCAACATCTCTAAATGATTGTAGTCTGGAAAGAACTGAAACCAAAGGACTTGGAATTCCAAACTCTAGGATAAAATTCAGGCAAGGAGAAACATCAGTGATACTTGTCAACTGTGATGACTTAAAAAGAAACTGAGCTAATACTGGCTACTAGTCATATTGATCATATATCTATTCCAGTATCAGAGGCAGTATGAAGGGGAGCATACATAGAAGAGTGTTATTGTATTCAGGTCCTGTCTGTAACTTCTCATAGGATTCTGGTTGGCCATCATGGGAACAAAACACTGGAGTCATCAAGCACAACATGGCTTTTCTTGTGTTCTTATCAGAAGCATTTTGGCCCTGGGAAGTGCTATGTGTCATATCACTCTTTCTGCCCACATCCCCATGTGCATGCACCACTCTTTATAATGGTGGACAGCTTGCTGCTAGTAAATATTAGAGGTATGAAAATAACCTCCTATTTATTGCAGGGAACTTTACAGTACACAGTTATAGCACTATGATTCCACTTTAACCACCATGGCAACATCTGATGGAATCTTGGGATCTCTAGTCTAGTGAGGAACTAGAGTTCTTTGACAGAGAAATTGGAATGCCTCTCCCTAAAATGCAAATCCCAGGATTCCATAGATGCAATCATGATAATTAAAGTGGAATCATTGTGCTACAATTGTGTAATGTGAAAGGGTCCTCAGAAACCATTTGAATTTCTCAAGCATTTCTAGTAAATGCTTGAAAACCTCAAGGGGCTCTGTGAATTTTCACTAGGAATGTTCACAAAACACCAGATGGTTTTCATAGGCTCCCTCCCTCCTTCTAATCCACCTTTCTCAAAGTTAAGGCATATTTTTTTTCATTGTTCTTATTAGGAAGGGATGAGAAAAGGAGTGGGGAAGAACCCTTTTTGTACCCCATCCCTACTGAGTTGATTCTGGGTGACTTTCTGAACCCCCATTTTCAGTATTTACTTTATTGACCTAGATGATGATGATGGTGATTATGATGATACATAAAGTATATAAACATGTGACAAATTGGCATTCTTTTGTATTACATGTAGTGTATTAGACAAAAAAAGAGCAGTCAAAAAAGGAAGAGATGAATAATTCCTCCATATTTTCGCCCATTTAAATCCAAAACATGCATAATTTCTTTTTGGCTTCCCTTCATTTTGACAGCAGAAAAATGAACCCCATGAAAAATCTCCCAAGAGGGGAAAAAATGTTTTTATGATCTCAATGATTTCTTCATTATCCTGCATTCCTAGTCATTTTAAACCTAAAAATTAATAAAAACAACCTTTTCAGAAGAACTTTTCACCCCCTCCATGCCTGACTTTTCATTTTGTCTTCAAAGCTGTCCCTATTTATTTTGTTGGCTTCCAAGTATTGTTTGGGGATTAAAAGCAGTAAATTCTCAAAAATAATTGTTCCCAGTTTGTTGTGTTGCATTTTACTTATATTCCCTGGAATATGTAGTCTGGAATCGCCAGGTACAATTTATCAGGGACGTCTCTTTTACAGTGCTTGGTGAAATGAAGAGGACCTGAATAAGAGCACGGCAGAGATATCTGTAACTCCAATTCACTTTCTCATACCTCCATAGGACATGATTCAAGTGTGGTGGCGCAGTGGTTAAAAGCCAGTACTGCAAGTCACCACGTTGCAAGCTCAATTCCAGCGGGCTCCAAGGTTCACTCAGCCTTCCATCCTTTCGTAGGTCAGTAAAATGAGTACCCAGTTTGTGGGGGCAATTAGCTAACACACATTGGAAACTGTTTAATGCAGTGTAGATGTGTAAATAGCTATTGCTTAAAACAATTTGTAAGCCGCTCTGATAGCCTTGTGGCTGAAGAGCGGGGTATAAATAAATAAATAAATAAATAAAATATATTGTGCCCCTGTATGTACTTTGCAGGCTTTCTGTCTTGTAAACGATAACCTTTGTGAGCACTGTGCTTATTGCATGCCACCGCTATTCCACAGTTGTACTGATAGTCCTGTCTTTGCCTTAACACATACTGTTGTTGGGTTGTTTGGAAACTGATTCTTTCCCCTCTTGAAACAATCTGTTAATGGCCTCCTATCCCACTATGGTCTAGTAACCACTTTGGGTGTAACTGCCTTGTTCTGCTTCATTGTGATATTGGGAGCATAGTGGGCATGGTGTGGGTGTGGTTTCATTCCTCCTCCCTTGGGGGTTCCCCAGAGAAGCAGAGAAACCTCAAACTACTTCTGGTAGCTGGGCTGGGAGGACAATGGGATTCCCAAGATTTCCCCAGAGTATTGCGGTACATTCATTCTGCATTTTCCAGGATATTTTTTCTTTACTTACTTTCTTTAAATAAAGGGACTTTTGCAATAGTGCAGTTCTGATGTAATCCTATCAATAACTGCACAATTATGGCTTCCTGGATTTTTCACCCCCACCAATCATGAAGCAGGATGTGGAGTAAACAGGGTAGTGTAAGATGGTATTTCTGTATTTCAAGTGTGAGAAAGCAAACACGAGAACTAACACATTGAAGCACAAATACAGTGATGGTGCCAAAGAGTGCACTGCTATTCTACTACCTTTCTGAGTACGGGCGAAGCTGTTTGCAAATGGAATGACCTGAAATAACTGACTAATGTGATAAGCTCTTATATACACAGACCACAATACAATACAATACAGAGATGTCTGTGTGCATGTGCTTTCAGTTTGCCTGTCGATGTATGGCGACCCCATGAACTTCATAGGGCTTTCTTAGGCAAGGAATACTCAGAGGTGGTTTTGCCATTTCCTTCCCCTGAAGTATAGCCTACAGAGCTTGTTATTCCTTGGAGTCTCCCATCCAAGTACTAACCAGAGTACAGAAGTGGGCATAGTTATATCAAATGAAT
Organism: Gambelia wislizenii; assembly: GCA_030847615.1. NCBI lineage: Eukaryota > Metazoa > Chordata > Lepidosauria > Squamata > Crotaphytidae > Gambelia > Gambelia wislizenii. The sequence continues at coordinate 295,995,323 of JAUMIR010000004.1, forward strand.
GGGCACAATTATTTTTCCTTTCATGTATTTCTGATTTTCATGCATGAGTGCCATTGCTTATGTAATGCAAACAGTAACCCAAGCAATTTGGGTGAGCTTTCTAGAAGCATGAATAAATCTTTTAAACAAAATCCTAAAAGAAGAAGCCACCACAAAACCATCAGAAACAGTTCAGGGGAGACAGAACATGACTCATGGACATGGAATGCGACCTGACAGGTGGCTGGGGAAGGTGGACATGGCAACCCATGTGGCAGAGAGGAGAGAAGGGAGGATGGTGTAGGAGGACATAGTTGACTGACATTGCTGTGAGAAGTGCCCCTGTTCACTACCCCAGTCATTATCCCAGATGATGTTCATTCTTGAGCTGACCGGGTTTCTGTAGAATTTGTTGTTTGCCTGTTGTTTGTCTGTACATATCTATATATGTTTAATTGTATTTTTGTACATTTTATTTCATATATATATATATATATATATGTATGTATATGGAGGTTAGAGAAAGAGTATAGAAAATGTATAGCAAAATTCAATTTGCTCAACAATATCTGGATGATTTGCTATGCAGCTGAAATGAAGGAAGTTTTGTATTCAACCCTATATAGAACAATTTAGGAAATTTACCTTGCGTTGTCTTGCTTGATGTTGATAATCTTTGTTTGACTAGGAGTATCAGGATCGGTCTCTGATGGTGCCTAATCCTGACATTTTCAGTTATTTTTCTGTAACCTTGATACTCATTGTGTTTTGCTTTTTGTACTCGCTAACAAGTGTTCTTTGCCAACTGTTGAGAGAGGTGGTAATGGTTAAAGATAAGAATGCAGCTGCATTCTTCAGTCTGGGAAAAGATGCCATGTCATGGGATGATGGTTAGTCAATGGTATTAGAACCCACCAGATTTTATAGATTGTAATATGCTTTTATTGTAGCGTGTAGTCGCACTATCCACAATGCTGCAGCCTTATTTGAGAGCTCATGCCGAACAAGTCTTGAAGAGAACCGACAACGCAGAAAGAATCACAACCTGGAAACATCACCCAAGGAGACCTTCTACTGTTCTTTCTGCAACCAGACTTGTTTATCTTGGATTGGCCTTTTCAGTCATCAGCGTGCTTGCAGAAAGCGTGGGATGAGTCCTTCCTGAATCTTCGTTTGCGAAGAAAAGCCAGAGAGAGAGAGAGAGAGTTCTTCAGTTTCAATTCTCAGCAGCAACCTTGTATGATATACTTCTTGGATTTCTGTGCCAATAAAATTTTCTGATCACTTTGAAACTGTTGGTCACTGCATCCGCGAATGCCAGTACATGAGAGATAGTCTGTCCTTAAATTTTCTTCCATATTTATGCCAAATCGACCAAACTAAGTAATCCCACCCCCCGCTCCAAAAGGCCAACATTTGCTAATTAGTCTTGAACCTACATGAACATGTTTGGGATGCCAATCTAAGTCTAAATATAATGTTTGGTCAAAATCATTTCATAAATAAGGGAGATATGGAGGGGCGAGACAGTTATGTTATTGGGGAGATGGGAATGCAACAGGGGGCTAGTTGCCCTTAAGCTGTCTTCCAGCTCAGATAGCCTGGATAGCCTTTGTGACAGTCCTCCTGCATTGAAATTGCTGCTGCTCAATGCCAGGTTAGTGAGTGGGAAAACAGCTGCCATCTAGCACCTTGCTGGATGAGGTTGGGGAAGAGGGGTGAATCTCTCTGTGCTTCAGCAGGTGAGATCTGGGGAATGGGAAGCAGAGTTGCAGTGCTTTTTCATTATTCCATGCCTCTGACCAGGTGCCCTATTCCACAGTCTGCTGGGTTTGAGTGTCTGAAACTAGGTTGCCAAGACAGAATAGGGATTCTATTCTATTCATCCTAGCTTTCTCCCTTCCTAAACTAGCTTGTTGGCCCCAGTGTTGGTGTTGGAATCCCCTTGGCTTGTTGTGCTGGGGGATTTCAACATCCATGCTGAGGCTGTCCAGTCATATGGTCCAGGACTCTATGGCCCCAGTGAAAACCACATGGCTGTGCCAAGTAATATCTGTTCCCACTCATGCTGCTGGCCACTGTGCTGGATGGAATGATGATAACCTTGGTGTAGATGAACCTTGGTGTAGATGAAAGAAAGAAACTATTCCAGAACACGGCCTCACAGCTTGGAAAAAACCCAAGGAAAATCTATGGATGCTGGCCATGAAAGCCTTCGACTTCACATTGAACTTCCTGTAGTTCTGTGGTCATGGTCAGATCACTATCTGGTTGCTATTTCTTAAAACAGTTTGTAAGCCGCTCTGATAGCCTTGTGGCCGAAGACCGGGGTGTAAGTAACTAATAATAATAAATAAAATAATAATAATTTTCAGACTCACTGGGACTTAGAACCTCTACAGGGGTGGGGGACTCATTAGGAAGGTTCATCCCAGAAGTCTGATGGATCCAGATGGTTTCTTGATGGCTCTTGAGTATTTTCCTGTCATTTCAAGAGGAACTTCAGTCAGTCAAAGTCCTAGCTGAGCTCTGGAATGGGGAAATGGCCAAGCTGATGGACACAATTGCTTATAGAGTGGAGCCAAACAAGTGCCCTGGTTTTCCAGGGAGTTGGCAGGGATGAAACAAGCGAGACTGAGGCTAGATGAATGTTGGCTCAAGCCTCAGAGGCAGTGCATAGCAAAGAAATTGTTCTTTTCTGCCACCATAAAGAGCCACCCAGCAGGGGTGTTTGAGTGGTCAGAGATCTGAGAAGCCTACACACACACACACACACACTTTCCCATACAAAGGTACACTCTTCTCTCCTCTTTCACACAAATACATAGAAATGCACACATTCTCCCTCAGCTCTTATACTCACATACATGGATAAACAAAGGAGATTTTCAGACGCCTCTTTCAGCGTCTTGCCACGCAAGCAGGCTCTGGAGCAGTAACGAGGCTGCTGGGCGGCAAGGGGTCCATTTTGGACGATGACGTTTCTCTCTCGGCGTCGTCCGTGAGTGTTGCGGCTAGCATTGGAGGCGGCCGTGCTGTTTTTTACTCACGGACAACTTCCATGACTGAAAAACAGCGCGGCCACCTCCAGTGCTAGCCGCAACACTCACGGACGACGCTGAGAGAGAAACGGTGTCGTCCAAAATGGACCCCTTGCCGCGCAGCAGCCTCGTTACTGCTCCGGAGCCTGCTTGTGCGGCAAGACGTTGAAAGAGGCATCTGAAAATCTCCTCTTCTCCATTTTTCTTAAGACATACACATGCATAGACACACAGGTTGAAAGAAAAAAATTGAATTGCTCCTTTATTCATGTTCTAGAGCAAAATAAAATAAAATACAGAAATCAGATGTATTTATTTGAGAGGTACTCAAAGGATCAGATCCAAAACCTTATTACAATTTCCATATTGTTCCTATTAAATAACATACCATGACTGGTGATTCTGTAATCAAATATGTGGACTTATATAGCAAAACAGACAAATACTTTAAATATTGTCTATATAGGGTACAATTCAACAGAGTTAGTTGTAACCAGCCCCATTGAAAACAATGGAATTATCCCCTGTCACATAATTAAAGTGTCCCATTGATTTCAACCAGTTATAGTTGGATTTTGCTGAATTACGGGTTTCTTAGGAAGTCTGCTTTGAAATTGCAATTATATGTTTACTCTTCTAAATAACCGGTGCTTATGAAGGTAACTTAAAACAGCTGATGAGAAACTTTGTTATTTTCATACACTGGGAGAAATAAAGTCCTATCCTTCCTTATTTGGAAATAAGACCCACTAAATTAAGTGGGGCTTTCTTCTGAGTAGACACATAGAAGACTGTATTGTGAATGGATAGTCCATACATTTATTGAGAAATAATTGGTAGAGAATGGATTTATTGACTACATAAATAAAATATTTCACCATAAACTCATTTTGTATTGGACATGGGACAAAACTTTTGCGAGCACCCCAGATTGGAAGGCACCAAAGTGGAGTTTCCATTTGAGTATGCAACAGCCTCTTCTTTTTGTTCCGTCTAGGTTCAGAACTGCAAACGCCATGAGAAATGTTGTTTTTGTGGCACTTCCAGGCCAAACAGAAGCAGGATGCATTACAAATCTTCCAATAAGTCATATTTTCATGAGATTTCCATCTCCATTTTTGTAAACCTGAGAGGTCTGCGTAAGCATCCCAATTTGTGCAGGTCAATCTGAACCAAACTTTGCAACTTGTAAAAGGGGAGTCAGAGGAGGAAAGGGGATGGGCAAACCGCAGCAAAGCCATGGAGGGCAAGAGTTCCACCGTGCTATGGCGCCTTAAGGATACTATGCCCCTTCCTCAGCAAGTTTATGGCAGCTCTTAATCAGTACAAAAAGTCATACGGATACAGCTAATGAAAACCAGTGCTCAAAACAGCATTTTTAAATTGCTCACCATGGTCCATTTTCAACATTCCTTTTAACTACAGAACTGGTCCTGCTTTCAGCTTAGAGGACATGTTAAGAAGAAATAGTGGGGAACTATTAGAACACACTTCATGTCTATTTTAATTCACTCTGAGGTTTGTAGAAATAAGCCAACTTTGTCCAACAGTCATTACACCATAGTGGGTGTTATTTAAAATATTTATTTATGTATTGAATTTGTACCCTGCCTTTCTCCCAGGATGGGATCCAAGGTGGCTTACAGTAATTGAAAACAAGATTACATTAAAATCTTATTTTACAAAATTTAAAAAAAGCATTCAAAAACAGTACTATTAAAAACCATGGTTAGGAACAATTAAAATGCATTTTAAAACAGAACTACATGTACTAATAAAAGAGAAGAAATACAGCACATCACTTCAGATACTCTCTCTCTCTCTCTCTGTATGCCTTCAAATTGCCTGTTGACTTGTGGCATACACTACTGCAACATAATTTAATCTGAAAGGCCTACCTGATAAAAAAGGTCTTCACCTGCTGGTAGAAAGACAGCAGGGAGTGAGACTGACCTTCTGTGGGGGGGAGTTCCATCAAGAAGGCTCTTATTATTTCTTATGAGGAGTCTGTAGTCTTGTCATTTCCAGTTGATGAGTTATCTGGCTTATTCCAAGCCTTTCCAGATTATGAATTAGGCAGTGTGGGCAATGTAATCTGTATTGCTATTACCAACCTACGTTCAGTTCCATAAAGCAAGTAACTTTTGCTTCCTCCCAAATTTGTTTTTTTTTTTTAAAATCTCAAGTTTGTTCCATGAAACTGGTGAAGAAAAAAGAGAAGCAAGCAACATTCTCAAGCATATCCTCTCACCAAATTCAATAGTTGAAGCTGTTTCGTGGATGAAGAGGATTGCATTGTATCTGCTTGCTAGGTAGCTGTTAAAGAATAGGATCTTGGTAGACAAAAGAGATGGCAGTCTTAATTCAGCATCTATCCCTACAAGATAAGTCAGTGTTGAGCCAGTATCTTGACACTGGCTGGTCTGTATGCCTCTAAAAATGAGAAAAATGGAAATCTATTTGTTAGGTCCCAAGGCATGCTTAACAAACTCTTCAGCCTGAGTTTTTGTTTCTTTAATTGTTCTGAGCATAAAGCCCATTCCAAGAATCCAAGAAGCTAAATGATCTAAAAAAAAAAATCACTTTTATTGATCTGTCTTGATTTGCATTTTTAATGCAGTAACATAAGAATATAACAAATATGTCACATAGAGAATATCATGAAGAGATAAAGAAAACACTGAATCATTTCTTTTTGATTTGCCATAGGCAGATTTGCCAAAGAGGGCTAAAGCATTAGAAGTGAAAAAAGGGGCAACTATGCTTGCATGAATTACTATTTGCCACTAGAGGGCAATACAGGTAAAGATAGGTAGTTAAAAGTTCCCCACAATGTTCCTACTTTATGTATGTATGTATGCATTTATGTTGCATACTCACTCCAACCATTTCACACTCTTACCCAGCAATGGCTGCTTCTTATTTATTTGCTGCTCTTCTGTGCTACTCAATACTGGAACCTTTTTGGGCAGCTTGCAAAATAAAGGTTTACATATGAGAGCTGGCATGGTGTAGTGGTTTGTGGGTTGGACTCTGTAGACCATGGCTGCTTGGCCATGGAAACCCACTAGGTGACCTTGGGCAAGTTACACTCTCTCAACCTCAGAGGACGACAAAGGCAAACCTCCTCTGAACAAATCTTGCCAAGATAACCCTGTGATAGGTTTGCCTTAGGGTCCCCATAAGTCAGAAACGACTTGAAGGCACACAACAGCAACAACTTAAGACTACATTACAAATAAAAAAGGTTAAAAAAACCCAACAAGAGCAAGAACACCTTCATTGGGTGCTAAATGTAGCAGATCTAATACATAAAACAGATAAAATATCTAGGAGAACAGGAAATGATCTTCAGCTGGTGTGAAAAAGAAAGCAATATAGATAAAGAATGTTCCCTAAGGAGAACATTCCAAATTTGGGGGGCCACCAATGACAGATTCCTTCCTCTTATGGCTTCTCTCCAAATCAAGGAGAGGCTTCTGATCCTGATCTTAAGACATGGGTAGGTACCTATGGAAGGAAGTAATGAGATCCTAAGCCACATAGAGCTTTATAAGTAAAAAACATTGAGCATTCAAAACTGAATGGGAAGCCTGAAAAGGTGAGAAAGGGTTACCAAAATATAAAATAACACCTGATAGCCATTAATGCTCTTGCTACCATGTTTTACAGTAGCTGAGGTTTCTGAACTTCTCAGAAGCAGCCCCACATATAATGCATCCTAACAGTCGTTCCTAGTCTTGGCTCCCCTGATGTTGGACTATAATGCCCAGAATTCTTGTCCATTGGCCACAGAATCCTTGTCCTTGCCCACTGATTGGCTACAATCATATTCAGAGACCCAAGTTTTGAAACACCTGTATCACACCTATCCAAAGAGAAGTTTACCAGAGCTTGGTTTCAAAACTGAATTCTAGGATTGTTTTTAGACTGCTTTTAGGAGTTTTTAAAGAATATTTTAATGTGTTTTTAAAATGTTTTCTCTTTGTACTGTTTTGTTTTAATTGGCTTTTACTTGTTCTTTGTCTTGGGGAACCTTGCGGGCTGGGAGGCAATACAGAAACAGTTTAAATAATAAATAACTAAATAACTAAATAATCCACCTCAGATATGTGGAATACCATCCAGATCTGGTAATTGGTTCTTCTACTACAAAGACTGCCTGTGCAGTGTCCAATGACAGTAACGAATCCAGAAGTGCTTCAAAGTGACATATGAACCCAATCTTCCAGGAGAGAGTGAGAGCAAGAACTTCCAAAAAGGAACCACCCATAATTGCTGATTTTCTCTTATCCAAATCTTGGAAAAGTGACTTTTTGGAGTACAGCTGTCAGAATACTCCAACCAGCATAGCTAGCAACCATGCTGGCTAGGCATTCTGAGAATTGCAGTCCAAAAAACATTTAAAACCCTGGTCCCTGGATTAAGTGGATGAAGCTTCAGTTACTTAGCCTTGATCAGTTCATAACCAGTCAGTGGTCCAGCTTCCTTCCTCTGCCTCCACCGGCCCTGAAGAGAAGTGGAAAATTGAGCTCTGTGTCATCAGAACACTGGTGACAATGCACTCCAAACCCACAAATGAACTCCCTTGGCTGAACAAAGGCAGTGGAAATGATGGTCTTTTTCTCCCACCAATATGTTTCTTGGATTCGGTCATGCCTATAAAGTAAATAAAGTCTCACCCTGCTAGTACTCCAAGACCAGCGTTCTCCTATTCCTTGCTGATCACAAAAAGGAAAACAATCAGGTTAACATTTCAAATTGGCCAGTGTTGATGTCTCTGGAAGTGGTGGTTAATGGCTCAGGTTCATGTCACTGTGGTAAACTCTTAATAGGAATGATGGAAGCCAGTCTTACCACCACTTTCTGTTTGACAAATATCCTCAGAGCACATGGACGTGACCAAAGAGAGCTGTTTCAAAGGCAAAGCAGGAGAAAGTTCTAAGGGTGGAATGTCAAGCTGGAAGGCTTTGCTTTTTTATGGGTTTAAAATTATATGCTTTGCACTATTTTCATATTGCTTTCGGGTGGGTTTGAGGCATTAAAACTAATTTCATTTTTAGGTTATTTATAGGCTGATAACATTTTTATCCTGTGCAATAAAAGGACAAATGATTCTGTTTAGAATCAGAATAGCAAATGATGGAATAATAAAAGATTCTGTCACATCAGCAACTTGACCCACAGAAGAACTTGGGAAAGTTAACTATAATTCCCAGAACCTCGACCCCACCAGTATGACCAGTAGCCATACTAGCTGGGGGAGCTGTAATTTTAAACAGTGACTTCCCCATGGTCTGAAGCCTTCACCCATGGAATCATTGGCCAAGATCCTGCATCAGGGTGTGTGGAGCAACAGCTCTGTGTTTCTCTCCTGCAAGGCAATTGTCAGGTCTCTAGGGGGTGTGTCTAAATGGCGAAAATACTCCTCACAGAATGCAAGGAGAATATGATCTGTCCCAATGGGATCCTGCATCTATTCACCGTATTGTGAAGGAGGGCCCCCCCAAATCATCATATCCTCAGCAGGAAAAGCCTTTGTGGCTTAGCAAATGAGGGATCCACCCCTCACTCCTCAGAACCTTGTGTTACCTTTTGTGTGATGACTAGGGAATGATGGGAGTTGTAGGTACTCCATCATGACACAAGTAAACATAGCCCCAGACCAAATCTGACATACATGCATGTGACCCCAAGTTTAGTGGGCATGTCACCAACAGGGTGACAGGTATAGATTTTTCCAATACCAGATCAATACTCTACAATACATTCAGCCAGAAAGGAGAGACCACTGGACTCAATGTGTGCATGCATCTTCTTGTGTGCATCCAAGTACACCTATATCTGATGGGTGTTGTATGTGGGGAAATAATCATTGTAATGTAAAAGCAATCTTGTGTACCTCATTCACAATCTTAGATAAGTCTAGGGTTTTTTCCCTGCATGCATTTTGTTCTCCCAAAATTCCCTTCTCTTACTTCAATGGGCACTTCTAGCCAACTAGAAGTGCTGGATGATTCACACATGACCTCATTTGAATTTTATTGCTTTTGTGTGACTTCTTTTTCTCTTCTGAATCTGACTCTCCATGAGAATGGAGGCATCCTAAGCTTTCCTGTAACCATGCCATGAAGCATCGGAACCCAGCCAAGGCTGGTGAGTCTTTCCTACCCATTCTTAGTCAGTTTAGGGACCTTTTCTTAAGTTTGTTTCAGTATGTAGATTGAGACTGATATACCTTCAGTAAACTTTGTTTTGCATTTTAAACTGACTCCTTTGTTTTGTAATGAGTCTAATTTAACTGGGTGATCCCAGATCTCTGAATACACTTTCAAATGATAATAGAGCTTAAGTCTTCTTCTTAATCGCACTCTGCATAAACCGTGAAGTCAAATGTGACTGAATGATTTTACCTTTTTAAAAAGGAGATAATTCTTGTTGTTTTTAAAGGACTAGATCCTGCAATTTTATTTTTAGACTCATTACCTTCCTACAATGGGTCTATAAAGGTTTATTGTTGCTGTATGCCTTCAAGTTGTTTCTGACTCATGGCGACCCTCAGACTATCATGGGGTTTTCTGAGGCTGAGAGTGTGTGATATGTCCAAGGTGCCCAGTGGGTTTTCTTTTTAATTATTATTTTTATACAAGCTTTCTAACCAATGTAAAACATAAAAACATACAATGTATAAACAATAAAACATACAAAACATAAATATACAAATTCTCTTCCTTTCTTCCCGCCTTCCCTTTATAGCTTAACAACCTTTCCTTCTTCTACCGCCATTACTATGTCATTCTTTCTTTTTCCTTTGCAAAGTAAGTTACTTGCTATTTATTTACTACTTCTTTCTTATTTCTCTTGAGAGTAGTACAGAATGTCCACTACTCACAGAAGTCTAAGTAATCTCACTCGTGATTCCTTGCCCCACCTCTCTTTCATATAATCTATCACTTCTCTTCATTTATTTACAAATCTTGTCAGTCATTTTTCTTTCATGATCACTGTTAACTTGTCCATGTGAATCATGTCCATTACTTTGATTAACCAATCATCAATTTTTGGTATGGTTTTGCCTTTTCACCATTTTGCTAGTACCATAGGCCACTCAGTGTGGCTTTCATAGATGAGCGAGGATTCAAATACTGGTCTCCAGAGTTGTAGTACAATGCTGAAACCACTATACCATGCTACAAAGACACATGTTTATTGTCTTTGATTGTATACGTTTGATGTTCCGCCCTTTGGTGGGAAGGGTATTATAAATAAACGTTGTTGTTGTTGTTATCATCATCATCATTCTGTGCCTTCAAGTTGCCTCTAACTTATGTCACAGAGTTTTCTTGGCCAGATTTATTCAGAGGAAGTTTCCCATTGCCTTCCTCTAAGGCTGAGATACTGCACAAGGTCAACCAAAGTGAGATTTCTATAACTGAAAGGAGATTAAAACCCTGTGGTCTCCCAGAATTCTAGTCCACTGCTCAAACCACTGCAGGATACTGGTTTTCCATGTGTCTTATCTGAGAACACAGTTCAGAAGATATAGATAAGAAACCACAAACCAAACACAACCACTTTTTTAAAAAAAGTTGATAACTTTCATGTTAAACATTCAGTATGGTGATTGTCATCTCCATCACATGTCTTCAAAATGATCTCTAGCTGATCTCTCGCCATGTGATTGTCATTTATCACCCTGAGGACAAAGGTTAAGCCCTTCTTTTCCTTTCTTTCTTCTTTTTCTGTGAGTGAGGTTAGTTCTCTGGTCCCCATACTTCCCTGGAAAAAAAAATCCCAAATATTGTTCCTTGAATTGTTTTAATAATGCCTTTAGGCCTTTTGTGATGGAAAGATTCTGCTTCTTGTGTTTCATGAGAATGCAACAGTATGTCCACCCGTTGACATACTACTACTTGTCTCACTGGCAGGGCTCTAGCATGTTATTGCATCTCATTCCACAGCAGGCTTGTCAAAAAATAAATTCTTTCACTCACACAGGGCAGCGGTTAGCATAACATTCCTCCATTTTAAAGCCTCCTTTAAAGGCTCATCCAAATAGCATTTTTCACTGGCAAGTGGTTTTATGTAATACCCAAACAGCTTAAGCTTGCTTAGATATTTAACGGAGTCCAGTGCAAATTGTCTTCTAACTTAATCTGTTCCAAAATAGAACTTCCTATGAAGCCTTAGTATCAAATTATGTTTTCAATTTCAATTTATTAGCAAGCACTGATTTGTGAACAGAACCTTGCTTGTTATCATTAAGGAAATGTGTAATCTGGGAATGTTAACAGAACTTTTATAACTCAGGAATCATTAATAATAATCCACAAGATAGTTGTTATTAGCTTTGTTTTAAACAGACTTATGCACCTCCCCACTACCATGCCCTCATTTCATGAATGAATGCACTGTTGTAGGACTAATTGGGTTGGATGGATCCAGAGGAATGTGTTAGTGGAAGACATTCTGGTAGCAGCTCTCTTCTATGAAACATTGTGAAAGAGCTAGTGGAAGGTACTGTGTGATGTTGTGCATGAAAATGTGCAACAACTGATGCGAACATACATCTTGAGACCCAGAGGCTTATATTTGAGTTTCAGTCCTCTTTCTTGTGAAAAGTGCTAAATTAGGAAAAAAGGAAAGCCATGCTGCCTCATGGAAGGGCATCTCTGGACCAGCATACCTTCCAACTATCCCAATTTGGCAGAGACAGTGCTGATTAATCCTCTGTCATCCTGCTTTTTCAGCTGCTTTTAAAATGCCCTGGTTTCTCTCTCCTGCTCCCCCTTTCCCTCTTTGTCTTCAGCTTTCTTCAGTTGCTGCATAGAATCATAGAATTGCAGAGTTGGAAGAGACCACGAGGGCCATCCAGTCCAACCCCCCTGCCACGCAGGAAATCTTGATCAAAGCATCCCCGACAGATGGCCATCCAGCCTCTGTTTAAAGACCTCCAAGGAAGGAGACCCCACCACGCTCCGAGGGAGTGTGTTCTACTGCCAAACAGCTCTTACTGTCAAAAAGTTCCTCCTCATGTTGAGGTGGAATCTCTGTTCCTGGAGCTTGCACCCATTGCTCCGTGTTCCAGTCTCTGGAGCAGCAGAAAACAAGCCTGCTCCATCCTCAGCGTGACATCCCTTCAAATACTTAAACAGGACTATCATATCGCCTCTTAACCGTCTCTTTTCCAGGCTAAACATACCCAGCTCCCTAAGTCTCTCCTCATAAGGCATCGTCTCCAGACCTTTCACCATTTTAGTTGCCCTTCTCTGGACACGCTCCAATTTGTCAATATCCTTTCTGAATTGTGGTGCCCAGAACTGGACACAGTATTCTAAGTGAGGTCTGACCAAGGCAGAATAGAGTGGCACTATTACTTCCCTTGATCTAGACACTACACCTCTATTGATACAGCCCAAAATCGCATTGGCCCTTTTAGCTGCCGCATCACACTGTTGGCTCATGTTCAACTTGTGGTCTACTAGGACTCCTAGATCCCTTTCGCACGTAGTCTCATTCAGCCAGGTCTCTCCCATCCTATATTTATGCACTTCATTTTTCCGCCCTAAATGCAGTACTTTACATTTCTCCGTATTGAATTTCATTTTGTTAGCGGGTGCCCAAAGTCACAAGAAATGGTAGATAAAGTTCTTGTCTACCTATCCAGGTACCTTGGTTTTCCACTGAAAGCCAATTTCAATAGGCTTAAGGAAATATTGGATGAGACTGCATGGTCAGAAATACTCAAAAAAGAAAATGGTTCATGATGGGTGGGAGATTCTTAAATGGTGAGATACTGAAGGAACAATTGCAAACAATTTGAATGAGAAAGAAAAGTGGGAGGCATACAAAGAACTCAGGCTGACTGGCTGGCTAAGCTTTCAGGTGAGCTGAAGTGTTAAGACAGACATGAATAAGAAATAAAAGAAGTGGCAAATCACCAAGGAGAATTGGAAACTACTGACCAATAATTTGTTGAGTTCAAAATTCAAAAATTGTTTGCATTCAGTTAAATTAGCAGAGGGGAGGAGAGGACAGGAGGTGACAGATTTCTTGCTCTTTCATATATACTCATGTGAAAGCAAACTGCTGCAGCCTCTCCTAGCTTGTCTGTTTTTATTCATTAATAACTTTTTCCATCCTGACCACATTTTGATGTTGCTTGGCTACATGCACCAGTTTTTATCTGTGAAGTGTTGGAAGGCACGGACCAGTCCAATATTTGTAAGTAGGGATGGAAGATCCAGTAAACATAGGCCTAAATCCTGTTCTTTGTTCTGACTAAAGTAGGCCCATTCAACTAATGGGATTTACCTACATGTGGACTCACCATTCAATAACTAATTGAATAGGTCTGCTCTAGTTGGGACAAACCAACAGGATGACATCCATACATCTGTTTTCATAAGCATTTGCCACTTCACTCTCAATGAGATTTAGCAATTTTAGGATAGGAATTCTAGGGGAAAGGTTAGAGAGGAATTGTCACATGGAGGCCTGATTCCATGGGGCTGACCACACTCCAAAGAAAAGCAGCAGTGCAGCAGAAATGTTCCATCTACCATGCTGCCTTACCACATGATGTTGTCATTTTTCTGGTGTTCTTTCATTCCAGTCATGTGGGGGACTGAGGTAAAACTGCATCTTTTTGGTAACGGGTTTTTCCAGTTAACAAAAGGATGTGGCTTTACCTTTCTTCCCCATGGGACAGGAACAAAAAAATGCCAGAAGAATGACAACATCATGCAGTAAGGTAGCATGGAAGACAGAACATTCCTGCTGCACTGCTACCTTTCTTTGGAGTGTGGTAAGCTCTCATATTTCTGATCTATGGGACAAACCAGAACCAGAAAATTCACATTTTTTGAATATATCTCACAGAAAGTTTGGGAGATCCTAGGACTTGTGATCCAAAAGAGTAATATTTCCAAGCTTGGGTAAGGACCACTAAGTCAGCTATCATGTGAAAGACAGATCTTAGGTCGGATGTGGATTCTAGTAAAGTGTCCTGCTTTACGGAAGACAATCCTCTCTTTGCACTCAGTACTGCATCTGTGGGTGAGGGGCGGCGGCGGAGTGGCTCTGGTTTATAAGGACAATCTGACTTTGACCAGGATACCTGTCCGAAACACAGTCCACTTCGAGTGTATGTACCTTAGCCTGAGGACCAGGGATAGTTTGGGGATTCTGCTAGTATACCGACCACCCCGTTGTCTAGCAGACTCCCTAACCGAGCTGACACAGCTGGTCTCAGAGTTGCTGTTGGAGTCACCGAGACTTTTAGTTTTGGGCGACTTCATCATTCTACTTGAGACCAGCTTGACAAATCTGACTGGTGCGGCTCGGGAGTTCATGGAAACCATGACAAACATGGGCCTATCCCAATTGGTCGTTGGGCCCACACATTGTGCAGGTCATACCCTTGTTGCAGTCTTCAGTACAGAACAGGAATATCCGTGGGCGGAGGTTATTAAAACCACCGCATTGTCATGGATGGATAATTTCCTGGTCAAGACTGAACTAATAGTCCCTTTCCGCCCCACCGGGGGTGGTGGACCCATTAGAATGGTCCGCCCCAAAGGCTAATGGAACCAATAGGATTCCAGAAAGCCTTGCAGGGTTTAATGATTGGTAATGCCGGTGACCCTGTCAAAGCTTTGGTTAATACCTGGAACACTGACCTTACCAAGGCTATCGACATGATCACTCCCAAGCGTCCTTTCCAACCTGCTCCTAACCGTAAGCCATGGTATACATCAGAGCTTAGGAAAATGAAGTGGGTTGGACAATGACTAGAGCGCAACTGGTGGAAAACTCAACTCTTATCCGACAGGACTCATCATAGGAACTTTCTTTGGTCCTATCGAGAGGCAATGCGCACAGTGCAGAGATCCTTCTCCTCTGCACGTATTGTGTCTGCTGAGTCCCGTCCAGCAGAGCTGTTTAGGGTGGAAAGGGAGATAACGCAGGTTATACCTGCACAGAACCCGTTGCTTAACCCAACAACAACCTGCTGTGAAGCGTTTAAGAACTTCTTTGCAGATAAAATCTCTCAGATAAGAGCCGACCTGGACGCCAGTATTTTGACAGAAACAATTGATGAGGTGTCCAGCAACTCTGTTGATGTAATTTACTGGATCGATTTCAATCCGTGAGTACCAAGGACATGGACAAGCTACTTGGTAGAGTGAGGAAGACAACCTGCCCTCTCCATCCTTGCCCTTCATGGCTGGCCATCCAGGGGGGGTGCCTTGATGGTGTTCCTTAAGGACATCATCAATGCATCCCTCAGAGAAGGGTGTGTTCCATCCTGTTTAAAGGAAGCGGTGGTTAGGCCGCTCCTGAAAAAACCTTCCCTGGACCTCCTGGACATGAACAACTATAGGTTGGTTTCTATGTTACCATTCTTGAGCAAAGTGATCGAGAGGGCAGTTGCTCTTCAACTCCAAGTGGTCTTGGATGAAACTGATTATCTAGACCCATTTCAAAATGGCTTCAGGATGGGATTTGGAGTTGAGACTGCCATGGTTGCCTTGACCGATGACCTGCGTCTAAGCATTGACAGGGGTAATGTGTCCCTGTTGGTGCTTCTAGACCTCTCGCCGGCTTTCGATACGATAGATCATAGCATCCTCCTGGATCGCCTGAGTGGGTTAGGAATCAGAGGCACTGCACTCTAGTGGTTCCGATCCTTCCTCTTGGGCAGGTCCCAGAGGGTGCTGCTTGGGGACAGCTGCTCCAGCAGAAAGGAGCTTACTTGTGGTGTTCCACAGGGCGCCATCCTGTCCCCGATGCTGTTTAACATCTATATGAAGCCGCTGGGTGAGATTATTTGGAGTTATGGGGCTGGGTGTTATCACTACGCTGATGACACCCAGATCTATTTCTCCTTGTCCCGATCATTGGCCTCGAATGAGTATCTCCTCTTAATGACTGTCTTAAAGCAGTAATGGGCTGGATGAGGAAAAACAGATTGAGATTAAATCCAGACAAAATGGAGGTGCTCATGGTAGCAGTCCTGAAACCAGGAGTTGGGTTGCAACCTCCAGTCTTGGATGGGGTCACACTCTCTGTTAAGGACTGTGTTCGCAGTCTGGGGGTTCTCCTTGATTCATCGCTTCAGATGACAAGTCAGGTGAATGCGATGGTCAGGAGCGCCTGTTATCAGCTTCGGCTGATACGCCAGCTGCACTCTTTCCTGGAAGTAAGGGATCTCGAGATTGTGGTGCACGTGCTGGTAACCTCCCATCTAGATTTCTGCAATGCGCTCTACATGGGGCTACCCTCATGCTTGGTCCAGAAACTTCAGTTGGTACAAAATATGGCAGCCAGAGTGGTCTCGGGAACATTTCGGAGGGACCATATAACTCCAGTATTAAAATCTCTCCACTGGCTGCCTATCAGTTTCTGGGCCCAGTATAAGGTGTTGGTTATTACCTTTAAAGCCCTAAATGGCTTGGGTCCAATTTATCTTTGGAACCGCCTCCTCCCATACAATCCTCCCTGCGCATTCCGGTCCTCTGGGAGGAATTTCCTTCAGCCACAAAAATCTAGGCTGTTTGCAACCTCCCAGAGGGCCTTTTCGGTAATCGCCCCCAATTTATGGAATGGCCTGCCAAACGAGATCTGTCAGATGACAAGCTTAAGTAGCTTCAAAAAAGCACTAAAGACGGATCTCTTTCAGCAGGACTTTCCTGATTAGATCCCAGCCTCAGGAGCTGCGTCTCCTGGCCTTTTTTAGTCTTGTGTTTATTTGTTTTTAATGTGATTTTAGCTACATGGTTTTAATTTTATATTGTTTAATGTCTTTTTATGGGGGAGGGTCGGGGTGGGTGGTGCTTTTAGTTGGTATTGTAGAGTTTTAATTGTTGTAAGCTGCCCTGATTGTTTTTAGCAGAGGGGCGGGGTATAAATAATAATAATAATAATAATAATAATAATCTGAAGAAGTGAGTTTAGTATATCCATGAAAGCCCATGCAAAAATAAAAACCAGTTAGGACATTATCAGACTAGCATCTAAATATGCTGTACGAATTCTGCAAATGAAGATAGTGGAAACATCATGGCATTATAACACTTATTATCACACGTAGCTGTAATCACATGAAAGAAACACCACAGAATCATCACACGACGACCACTACCGCTTTAAGAATGGGAGTTTACTTCCATGATTTGGCATGGGTGAGGTTTTGGTGGTTCTTGTGAGAAGATGCAAGCGTGCTTAAAATTCCCCAAACCCCTTAATTAACAAAGTAAATGAACATACAGTACAAGCACTGAAACCTACCTAAAAGCGTGCAAACCAAATGGGACAGTTCATAAATGCTGTGCTTCATTTTTGTGTTCTCACCTGGACGTTTTCTCACTGAGGACCGCCCATTCATGCTGTAATCTCATGATTACAACAGGATGTGGTTTTGCATGTCATCAATACTGTGAAAAAAGCACTATTGACGATCTATTCATGGCTTGTCCCATCAACTATAACTGACACCTTTTCTGCAGCGGGAGCATGAAGTAAGAACGCGAAGACAATGATGTTGTGTGATAGCGGGGCCCATTTGTGCTACCCTGATGTCATAATCCCATTATTTTTTTCACGTCTGATAATGTCCTTAGTCTTAAAGTTTCTGCCATTTTTCTTTTTTCTCCCCCTTCCTTCCTCCTTTTTAAGCTGCAGGAGACTAACACGGATACTTCTTTGAAAACTATCCCTCTTTGACAAACCATTAGAACTCTGTCTGAAGGCATTCTGTATCTGAAAGTCTGGCAAGTTAGGTATATAAATTTAATGTTCTAAACAAGCAAACAAAGAAGAAACAAATCTTTGTAAGATTCTAGTCTTGTGTGGTTTCACCGTACCTTAAAAAACAACACATTTTCATTATCTATATTTTTTTTAATAATTCCAACAAAACCAGAAACAACCCATGAAAATGTATCCAATGGAAAACTATGGGTCAAAATATGAATCAGGATAAGTAAGACAGGTATTTCATACTGTGCATGGCCAATAAAATCATATTTATAATAGCAAATAATAAAGATAAATTAGGACTATAGAATATCTTCCTTTTTGGTTGGTTTGTTTCATTCAGGCTCTTTAGATATTGTTTCAATTAACAGATGGTGATGCTGCTGAAAGTAGGACTCAGGCTTGTTTGCCTTTTACAGCAGTGATGGGGAACCTCTTTTAGCCTGATAACTGAATTCCGTTTCAGAGGTTCATGGGCACCATATTCCAGTGGTAAGCAAGGCCAAAGGCAAAAGAGAAGGACAAAAAATCTCAGCTTAGTTTAGCTTAAAGCTCTATCTACCAATAACTAAGCCTTAGGAGGCATAGCCCAACATTTTATAATGGGGGAAATACCTTCTCTGGTTCATTTTGTGGAACATGGGAGAGGGAGTTATTGGTGGGTGCTCCCAGGTTTTGGAACTCTCTCCCTAAAGGGGCTAGGATGGCTCCCTTCTTGTCGTTCTGTTGGCAATTGGAAACTTTTCTGTTCTAC
The DNA here is from genome assembly GCA_030847615.1 of Gambelia wislizenii. Taxonomy (NCBI): domain Eukaryota; kingdom Metazoa; phylum Chordata; class Lepidosauria; order Squamata; family Crotaphytidae; genus Gambelia; species Gambelia wislizenii. The sequence goes on from JAUMIR010000004.1 coordinate 296,013,857, forward strand.
CACGCTTTTTATGGATCAACAGTGAAAGCTTTTAATAGTGTGTTGTTTTATGGTACATTCTTCTGCTGATTTTTATTTTTGCCTTTAAATAGATTTGTTTTAAAGGGTTTTAATTTTATGCATTGTTTAACTGTAATAATAATAATATTTTATTATTATTATATTATATATTATATATTATATTATAATAATATAATAATAATAATATAATAATAATATATTATTATTATATTATTATAATATAATAATAATATTTTATAATAATATTTTCAAAGTTTTTACTTCTCTTTTTGTAACTGTCTGTTCAGCTGATGATTTGGGGTGCAGTCGGATGTTTCCACCTCCATCACACCAGCAACAGAGGCTCCAAAAATCAGAAGCAGGACCCCTGTCAAAATTCTTTGTTGCAATCTTGCTTTCTGGCAGGGTGGGGAGTGGGGTGAAAATGCCATCCTCTTGAGCTGAATGGAGGTTGATCCTAGGCATGGCTGCTGCCTAGTAAAACAGGTTTGGGAGGGTTGGGCTAGGAGATGTAGATGATGTAGAATATGAGCTATCAATAATAATGCACAAGCTGGGAAACCATCAAGGGGAAGAGGGCCTTGCTGTTTGGCGAACAGCAGGAAGGCATATTGGGAATCTAGATGGGCAGATTTACTCCCAGGCTCTAAGGTTCCCCACCTTGTTTTACTGAATGCTTTGCAGGAGTTTGGAAACTTTAAAAAGGAAATAATTCCACCTTGGTCCCCAAGTATATGTATTTATGGTACAGATTATGTTATGGCCTTTAAAGTGCGAAAATATTTTGTCCACTTACACACATTCCACAGCTATTCATTCTGGTTCATTGGGAATTTCTGTTCCAGTTCAGTTCTTCTTTACTTACTTATTTTAGTATTTATTTATTAAAATATTTATATCCTGTCCTGTATCACAGGATCTGGGGCAGGGGATACAGATAAAATCAAGTTAAAAACGAGTTATACTTTAAACAGCCTAAAAATAAAGAAAAAAAATTAATCACTGAATCAGATTAAAACTTGTACAGATTTGAACAATTTATTTTATTTTCAGCTTGCTCAATAATATAGGTTCTCTGGTTTTGCCTGATCTGTGGCTTGTGTTATGTGAGTGATAGTAGTCAAAACCTCAGCCTGTTGATTTCAATGGAACAATCAAGGTTGGGCCATTAGACAGAGCAAGATTTGTGCTTAGTTAAATATGCTGTTATTGCAATTTTTACAATTTTTTGCTTGCGGGATTATTTGCTTCAGGTGTTAAAATAATTTAGTTGGCTTTGAATCCAAAGCACCTTGACTTGGTTGGGCAAAGTACATCATTTCCTGCTCTGCCTCAGGCAGCAAAATGTCTTGGGCCAGCTCTGGCTGCAATCTTTGATTTACATTTGGCTTGAATAATTTGCGTGGCATCCTATCCAGGACAGTTGAAGGTGTAAAAGCTATGCGCTCTGAGATACAGAGATACAAACAGAAAAACAGTTAAAAGCTTTTGTCAGAATTTCTCATGTATTGTGTTTCATTGATCACTGTTAGATTTATTCAAAGAGATTTTCCTGACAATCTACATTTTAGAAACACAAGACAGTGAGGAGGCCTAATGTTATGTGAAAGGATTTTTCTAGGATAACTGTTTCAGCCCTTTTTCAAACTGAAGGGATAACTTTGATCTTTCAACTGTGAGAAGTAAACTGGGTGTGACCTTCCGTCATCAGCTAATCATCTCCCTTAATGACATCTGTTAACTTTCTTCTGATATTAGATCATGCTCTTTCTTTGTACTGTCAGCATTTTTCATCCAAGGTCTAATTATTTCACTTTACGTGTATAGGGATATCATGGGAGTCACTTATGTTCAGTACCAAGTTCATCTTTTTTTGCATATCGAATTTCTAAAACTGATTGTAGCATTTTCAATATTTTCTCACAGCATTACAACATTGATTTCCCCCCTTTAAAAACTAATCTTTAAAGTGGAATTCTGGCCTAAATAGATTGCTAGTCTCCACTAGAGTAGATCCACTGAATCAATAGCATGTTTTAAATAATAATAATAATAATAATAATAATAATTTATACCCCGCCCCTCTGTTAAAAACAATCAGGACGGCTTACAAAAATTAAAATACAAATACAGATTAAAATCCCTAAACACCACCCACCCCCACAAAAAAATTACCTTTGTGTTGATTTACCATTCAGCAGTTGGTTCAGTGGCCCTACTCTAGTTGAGATTAATCAGTACAGTTCAAGTAATCTTCCTTGCTATGATCACAATTTTCTCGATCTTTATAGCTTTTCCTGCCCAAACTATGCCACTTTCCAGATAGTTGTCCTTTTTTTTTTTTTTTTTGATGAATAATTTTCACCCACAGGATAATACGTCAGATAGTATTTTTAAGGGGATAACTGACATACAGTGACTGCTTACAGATGGCCCTATACTGCAAATGAAGTTGTCAGATTTTCTGAAAATCAATACAGGATACATGAGGCAGACCTATAGAAGGCCTCCTCAAGTCTCATGAGAGAAGTGCCTCTTGGCAGATTTCAGGGCTTCTACGAGATTTCAGATCTCATGGGAACCTCAAAATACATGCAGATCTTAGGATGGCAATCAGTGAAGTGAAAACTTTCATCTTCTGTTCAGTAACAATGAGGCTGAATAGAGAAGCAAAATGTTACCTACCCCGATAACCCCTTTAAATAATTCATTAGTTGGCTATAGTTCATAAATTGGCTCATTATTGGCCTTTATTGTGTTTGGCAGTAGATGAGGGCTTCCCAAATGCAAAGACTCGAGGTGTGCTCAGAAAACCTAAGGAAGAGGCCACCCTCAAATTCCTAAAAGACATGTCCAGGTAGTAATTCTGTGGAGTCCCCTTGGACTGGTAAGTTAGGGTGGAAATGGGCTAATTCTTCTGGACGTGCATGGAAGTGAGTTATTCATTAATCCAGTCAAGGTAGCTGGACACTCTTTGCCTTGCAAAACTGGTTTTCCTTCACACCTTTCCTAAAACAATAGAAGGTTGCCAGACATCCATCAGTCTTAGGACTTTATCAGACTAGCCTCTAAAAATGTTCTTTTGCCAGCATAATTAAAGCCATTTTTATGCCAGCAAAAGAATGCCCCCCACCACACTTACCTTTGTCTCCTAGCAAAAGCTTCCCCAGAAATGAAGAGGAGCTCCGTTTATTTCTTCGTTCAAAATCCCATGCGTTCTTGCAAGACTTCATTGCATGGGAAATTCAAAAATAAAACGCACACACACACAAAGTTTTAAAAAAAGCACACACACACTTAGAAACATCCAAGTAAACTGGGGAGGGTCATAAAAAGTGTGCCACTTATTTGGATGTCATCATCTCACCTGGACATATTCATGCCAGACCGGCCATTCATGCTGCATTCACATGAGTTAAATGGCACGAGGTTTTATATGCTGGCAATGTTGGCGCTAAAGTGCCACGGGGGATCAATCGACAGCTTCAGCCATCAATAAAATAGGATGGGTTTTGGCCAGGACATAAACACAAAAGGGTGATGTTGTGTAATATGCACGCCCTTTTGCATTTATGTGGCATTGTTATGACGCCATATTTAGTGCAACTGATAAAGTCCTGAATGTCTCAGCCATTAGCAATCGTTAACACAACTGGAGGTTCCATTGTCTAACTATGGGAATCTCTAGCAAAACATCCCTTCAGAAGGAATATTGAGTATATATTTTCACCCCAAAACATTGCCAAAGTGTTCACAGTTTCTCCCCCCTTGTTACTCTGCTGGTTTTTTGTGCAACCCTCAGAACTGCATTCTGAGTACCTTCTGCTACACGAATCTCTGCTTGTCAGATAGGCATAGTAGGAACACACATGCACCATATACACTCAGGCTTCAAGCAGTCACACAAGTGAAGAGAATAGGAAGTATTGGGATAGAGTCTATCCCAGTACTTCCTATTCTCTTCACTTGTGTGATTGCTTGAAGCCTGAGTGTATGTGTTCCTGAGATTATTTTTCAATAAAAATATTTTTATTTTATTTCCTGGCTGTGAGTCTCATTAGTTAGTACCAATATACATAGGTCAAAAGATCCTGCAGTTATCTGGCCTCTCGCTGCCATATTAAGCTAATTAAAGTTCCCCATATTAATATCACCCGAGTATGACAGACATCGCAAATGTTTCTCTGGTGGACTAGAACATAGTCAATGAGGTGCCAATGTTTGGATCAGGGATGCATGCAGATAGACTTCAAGCTATCTTTCTGCTGAAAGATAGTGTTTGTAATAGTCAGCTGTTGTTCTGCACAGAACTCTAGCAAGAGGCGTCCGTTATCATTGCAATTTCCAACACCATGCTTGCCCAAGACACCTTTCCAGGCTTCAGAGTTCTTTCCTACTCTGTCTTTGAACAGAAGAATCCTGTGCATGTCTCCTCAGAAGTAGGCTTGCATAGCTCTGTTAAGTAAGGCTTCATCACTGGCGAATGTGCACAGAATTGCAAACTGAATGGATTCCAAGCAACCCTCCTTTAAGGGAAACTGTATGTGTCTCAGCAATGTGTGTAATGGCTGTTAAAGATACAAGCTGAGGGAGTACTTGGAAAACAAATGACCATTTCACCAGTGAAGTAAAGCAAACAATCCCGATCTACTCAGTTTTCATTTTTGGGCTCTCTGCCATATGTGTAGGTTTGTTCCAGATAGGGTTTTTTTTGGGGGGGGGGGCTGGGGAGGATTTTTTTAAAAAAAATATGGGGATGGCTTTTCACCACTGCAATGTTGTTCTCACTCAGAGTCTGCTCTTGGGGATATATATGCACTTGTTCTGTGTTAACGACTTCTTTCTTCTCCCTCTGCAAAATGAGAACTAATGAAAAACAAACATTGGTATATAGAGCAGGAATGAGCTTTTCATAGGTGAATACATTAAGCAGAGAAATAACAGTTTGGGATTTTGTGTTTCTCCCTAACATGTCCTCTCCATGTGTATCATGTATTGTCCTCCTCTGGCTTTTCTTCGCAAATGAAGATTCAGGAAGGACTCATCCTGCGCTTTCTGCAAGTGCGCTGATAACTAAAAAGGCCAATCCGAGATAAACAAATCTGGTTGCAGAAAGCACAGCAGAAGGTCTCCTTGGGTGATGTTTTTGGGTTGTGATCCTTTCTGCGTTGTCGTTTCTCTTCAAGACTAGTTTGGCGTGAGTTTTCAAATAAGGCTGCAGCATTGTGGATAGTGCGTCTCCATGCCTCTCGATGTGAGGCCAGGGCGGACCACTGTTGGTGATCAATTTGGCCGAGCCTGAGATGTTGTTTCAGGGAGTCTTTGTATCGCTTTTTTGGAGCGCCCCTCTTACACTGACCCATGGTGAGTTCACCGTAGAGTAGTATTTTTGGGAGACGATGGTCCTCCATCCTAGAAACGTACCCTGCCCAGCGCAGCTGCATCCATGTATTGTAATGGATAGCTAAATTATATGTGGACCAGAATGGATGGTCCTGGCCTTAGGTAGTGTGTGGCAACTTCCTATGTTAGAAGATGGAGCTGAGTGTATGACGGGCTGCTGCCAATCTCCTAAATTGGGCCAAAGCCATCAGATATGGTGGGGGATGATATCCCATTGTCAATACTGTACTGATTCAAAGGTCAGCTGCTAGTTCTGGCAGTTTCTGTGTGTGGAATGGGAGAGTGGAATAACACCTTGCTTGCTTCAGGTAGCAAAATATTTTGGGCAACCATGAGAATTGGGTTCCTAAATAAATCTTCTCATGTACAGACTTCCATCTGTTTCCCCCTAAGCTTTCTTGATTCCAGCAATGTAATTTAGGATGTGGTAAAAAAGCTTCTGAGATAGTGTGGTTATGGTGGTTTGAATGCTGGACTCTGAGAGCAGGTTTTGAATCCCTGCTTGGCCATGGAAACACACTGGCTGACACTGGGCCAGTCACCCTCTGTCATCCTTAGACCTCCTCCGAATATATCTTGCCAAGAAAATCCTAAATTGAAGTGAACAACAACAAGGGCTCTGATAGTCACTGATGTTGGGAAGGTGATTAAACAACAACAACAACAACAAAACCTTTAGGTTCATTAATGGAATCTGATAGCAAACTGAACTCAACAGTTTATTTAAAAACATAGTAACCTAGGGTTCCACCTTGAACAAGCAATTAAACCAACTTTATATAGTTTTCTTCCAAAAATGTGCAGTGAGGGCAATTGAACAACCAAAGGCGATGGTATACTAACAGACAATAAGGAGTGAGCACTGTTTCCAAATGATGTACATTGTCCTTGTTCTTTGCATCTTATTCCTGTGTTCTAGCTGTTATCTTATCAGCAGAACATGTCAAGATGTTTTGGAACATGGCTCAGAATGTTTTGTGCATGTTTAACGTGAACTCACTAGGAGCTTACGACATTTTCTATGTCTAAGCAAACTGTTTTCTTCAACATGGCTCCACATCATTTAGGCCTTATGATCACTTTCTGACTTTTCTGCTTTCAGTTGAACCATTGGGAGTTGGAAGCCCACAATGAGTTACTGCAAAGCACCTGGAGTAGATTAAGTTCTTTCTGCTCCTAGGTAATGATGTGCATCGGCAACACTTAAAATTCAGTGTTGGTTCAGAACAGAGCTTGGAAAAATTACATGTTTGGGCAATGACTCCCAGTGGCTATGCTGGCCAGGGGGTTCTGGGAATTGTAGTCCACAAATAACTTTTCCAATCTGGTATTCTCATGGCTTTCATCATTAATGCAGCAGAAAAAGGTGTAAGGATTCCTTACTAGACTCACTCCCCATCCCCGCATCTAATATTACTCCTGATAGCAATCTCTCCACATACATCTTCTGTAACTCAGAGGAATCACTGAAGAATATTTTTTAATCTTTTAGCTGCCAGACAATTCTAGACCAATTAATCTACAAGTATGTACATTTGGGAGATAGTATTCTCCAGTGACTCAACAATGTAACAGATGGCAAAATGCTTAATATTTATTTCCATTTCACATCTCTATTGGAGCTAAACCCAGATATCTTATTTTATTATTCTGACAGTCAGGCAACATCTGTTGAGAACACTGTCAGCTGAATTACAGCCTCCCTGGCAGGTCTTGGGACAGACAGCCTGAATTAATTTCAGCAATCCCAAATACAGCTCCATGTCATTTTCTACTACAACACATCGCTTTTATTGCAGAGGCTTAATTTACGGATGCTGAACAGCTTTATATCTATACCCCAAAGAGCCCAAATTTATTCATATTGACACAGCCCCTTAAAAAAGGCTTTGTGCATTACGTTGCAATAACACTGGATTTGTTTCGGCTCATTCCTCAGCCCTGGCCAAGTTATTATAAAAGAAATGATGATACAACTTGGAGCAAGAGTGGGGAATTGGTGAGCCTCCAGATGTTGTTGGGCTGCTGCTTCCACCAGTTCCTCCCAATGGTGAGGGATGATGGGAATTGCAGTCCAACATCTGGAGGGACACACATTCCCCACCAATGGTTTTAGGACTGTCTTTATTTGCTGAGCTATATAGTACTCTACCATCATATTCTTGTGTGGGATTCCAGATTCCTACCTGGGCTTGACTTTTGGTATATTAATAACTGAGACTTAGAGCCAGGGTTCACATAGTTGAAATACTTGGGCCCTGCTCCTCTATGTTATCTGGGCTTACTGGCAATCTTCACAGTAACTGGGGAAGGAGGATGTATTGCTCTTGCAAAAATACAGTAATTGTTGTTACAATGCGAAGAATTTTGGGTTGGCTTTATCTTGAATGGGCAAGTAAGATATATTTGTATTATGAAACAGCAGGGACACATACCTGCTCATAGTGTTACCCTAAGAGGTCAGGGTGTATTAGATTCCCACCACTGATGCCAAAATCTGTACTATCTGGTGGAATTATTAGGAGACCTGAGAGTGGAGGGTAACTTCAGGAATCTTTTCACCTATGTAGACCAGTACTAACTGTAGAGAGCACTCCAGTTAAAGTAAAATAAAGTATTTTATTGAAATAACACAAAAAGTAAACTAAAACACACACAACACACATTCTTAAGAACCATACAAGGCTATGGCAGAGTAAGGCAGAAAGGATAGATAGAGGGAGAGAGGTCTAGGAAGATGGGGTGATAGTTATCAGTCTCAAAGAACAGTGAAGATACTCAGGCATCTGAAGGTGGCACAGGAGGTCCCGATCTGGGGCACGCTGAGAAAGAGAGTGTCTGGGTCCATCCACTGTGGCACACCTTACTATTGTTAGGGCTCTAATATTTATACCCTACTCTGTGCCTTGGAGGGACGAGTTTAATAATAACAAAGCTTGGATGGCTCTCCCATGGAACAGAGAAAGGAAACTGAAACTCAACTGATTGCTTTAGTTACAGAGAGATAGACCATTGATGGCTTTGTGACAACCTCGTAAGGTGGGACAGGAAGGGGATGTGAGGAGAGATTTCCATAAGGTATAGATTAAAGAATAGTCACTTAATTGCTTGATTGAATTATTGCTGGAAGTGCCTAAGGCTGGAAGAACAAATTTGCACATACCCCTTTAATGACTGGGTTGTTAGCATAAACCCATCATGGGGGCTTTCTGCTCAATCCTAATTTGGGCTTTCACACCATTATATTTCTAGACACATCTCAGATCACTGTGACCTCCAGTCTGCCTAAGCCAATATGACTCTGAAAAGTGTCCAGTATTTCTAGTCATGAGATATTGTGGGGAGGGAGTAGTATGGCATGTTAACAATGGTGGAAATGAATTGTCCAAGAACAATTTTGTTGATATGGCTCAACACTGCTGACAATGGCTGCAAACATGTATGGCTCAGTGTAGAGCAGCAGTTCCCCATGCAGACCAAGGATAGGCTGAGCCATATATCGCCCCACTAGGCTCACTGTACAGCCCCTGAAGCCCCCAGCATGGTAATTCCATGGCTTTTGGGGAGCAGGCAGAATCGAAGAAGCATCTAGTAATGTCCCCAAAGCCAGACATGAAATTATTATAGCAGCACTGAGATCCATGAAGTTATCCAGAGGTCTCAGCACTAATGTAATCATTTTGCGTCTGACTACGGCCACATAGAGAGACACTTCTTCAACTTTCCTGCTTTCCACAAGGCATGGAATAGCCATGCTCCCAAAAAAGGACATATACAGGCATAAGGGAAACTTACACATGCACACATCACTTACAGGATGTCACTCAATTTCTCTCCATATGAACCTGCCTGAACCTTAACATTCTCAGTAGAAGTCTTTCTCTTGATGCCACCACTGTCACAGGCCCTTCTGGGGAAGACATGTGAGAGGGTCTTCTTGGTAGCTGCTCCCAGGCTGTGGAGTTCCCTTCCCTGGGAGGTTAGGCCGGCCCCCTCTTTTCTGTCCTTTTGCACGCAGGTGAAGATCTTAAACAAGCATTTGTATGCTGTATTTTTATAGCTATGTTTTAAACTGATTTTATATTTTCTAAAATGAAATCTATTTTACTATGATAGCTTGTTTAAATGTGTTTGAACTTTTTTTTTAATCATCAGGTCTTTTAATTCTATCATGTCTTAATGTTGTTGTAAACCAGCATGCATCCAATGTTGGGAGACAGGTGGGATATACTGTAAATTAAATAAATAAGAAAGTGTCAGATATCCTCCAGTGCCTTCAGTTACAGAAATCTCACCATGAAACAGATAATTCACAGAATCACAGAATCTTAGAAGCTGGAAGGAATTTCAAGGGCCATCTAGTTTAACCCCCTGCCATGCCGGTATACACAACTAAAGCAATCATGAAAGATGTCCATCCAACCTTTGTTTAAAGACTTCCAAAGAAGAAGAATCTGCCACCCTCAAAGGTGGTCTATTCAGAGGAACATGTTCCAGAGGCAGCAACACTTTTCTCTATCCAGTCCCTCCATCGTTGTTATTTCCCGTGGCTGGCTTTGTCTGTTTGCTTAAACATTTGCAAAATATTAGAGCCTGAGATACAGCCGTATCTCAAGGCTGCAAGGTTCACTCAGCCTTCCATCCTTTCATAGGTCGGTAAAATGAGTACCCAGCTTGTGAGGGCAATTAGCTAACACACATTGGAAACTGCTTAATGCAGTGTAGATGTATAAATAGCTATTGCTTAAAACAATTTGTAAGCCGCTCTGATAGTCTTGTGGCTGAAGAGCGGGGTATAAATAAATGAATAAAATAAAAAAATTAGTTGAAGTATCCACCCACTGCTTCTCTAATTCATTGACTGAAATCAAAGAAGTTAACAACATTTTTATAGAATCTGGTAAATCCTTGGTTGTTAGGTCCAAGATCCAGTTGTGTCCTTGCCTTGATGGAAGATCCCCCATTAGATTGTTGAGAAGGTAAAAGGCTTGTAGATCCCATATGCCTAGGGCTGTCAGAATGAAAACTGGAGATCTTTAATGGTTGTGTGGAAGAGGGAATTTCAGCAGGTATTGCTTGTTACCTGGTTGTGTAACAAGTCACACCCACTGAAATCCCCTCTTCTACACTTCTGTTAACTATACTTCCCTTCCATTAAAGGTAGAGGAGCCCTTGGGCAACTCTATGATGCAACCACCATGGAATCTACTCCTTTCCCTCACTTCCCTGAATTCTCCATGCCACTTGAAACTCAGCTCTGGATGGTTTCCTGGTCATGTGGAACAGATATTGAGGGTGCATGAAGGCTACCTCAAGAGTGGGCATCTCCCTCCTCCAAGGCTTCTTTTGTCAGCTGGATCGTGGCCTAGATTGATTTATTTATTTTCAATGATTTATATTTATTTATTTTGAAATACACAATACATCCAGGCAGTGTGCAAAGATAACATGATAATGCCAAAGTACATTCTAGTTAATACATTATGCACATGATGCAAGGATACAGTATAATCTATGGCCATAAGCAAAATAAATAAATAAATAAATAAATAAATAAATAAATAAATAAAATTTTAAAAATTCAAAACCATGGGTGTCATAAATCAGATTCAGTTTCTTATCTTGACTTAAGGAGGCAATGTATGAAAACATCTGGGCAAAATAAGGGGGGAAATGCAAAGAAGATTTAGAAGCTAAGGCCACCTGGATAAGATTGCATGAGAGTTTCATCTTAAAATATAAGAATTTCATATGTTTTCCTGGAATACGGGCTCTAATATCCATCCATCCATCCATCCATCCATCCACAACCTTTATTAGGCATAATACAACATATACGTATAACAATAGAACAATAGGACTTCAAAGATCATTTTTAGGCAGGTTAAGCCATATGTTTGCTGCCTCAACCAAAAAGTTAGCCATTAGTCCGGTGATATGCGGATTTTGATCTTCCAATAAGAATTTCAGCGGCTCTAATATAAGTTTGCTGACCACACAAGTCAAACAGTTCAAACTTTGCTGTGACTTATAGTGTAGTTGTGCAAATGTCTACTGAGAAGTAAGCTCCATAGTATACATTTCTACTGAGAAGTAAACTCCTAGGTCAAGACAGTGTGTATATAGGATTGCAGCAGTCTCAGTTTTGGCAGGTGGATTAGGAAATTATGAAAATTTAGAAAAATACCACACAGTACACAAAGCATATCTAGGTTTGTTTGTTGGGTTTTTGAGAAACAAATTGGGTAGTTTCTATTGCTGAAAATTGAGGCACCACAGTAGAGTTGGCTATTGTTGATACCTTCAAATTGGCTTCAATTTATAGGTCTCCATGAATGAGAAGCCTCCAAGAGTCCTGGTCATCAACAGGAACAACAAAATGAGAGTTAAAAAAGAAACAAGAAATATGATTTTCATTCCTGCCAGTCATAAACAAAGGCAAAGGATTTTCCAAGATACGTCCACCACCTATTCATTTCCCCTTCTGGAATGGCAGCATCACTTTAAAAAGAGGGGATGGGGCGGTGGAAACCACAACTGCATATTGGTGCAGATAGAGAGATAGGAGATTATCATACGAGGCTAATGTGGTGCCATAATGATGCCAGAGGAACACATAAGGATGCCAATATAAGACAAGGCCATCCTTTTGCATTCCACTGGTGTCATTATGGTGTTTCTTTCTATTGATGGGCTGAGCCATCAATAGATCCCCATTGCGATTTGGTGCTGGCATTGCCGGCATGTTAAACCTCGAGCAATTTAACTCTCGTGAATGCAGCATCAATGGGCAGCCTGGCATGAACACTTCTGGGTGAGATTGGGAAATCCAGGTTAAGTGACACATTTTTTATGACCTTCCCCAGGTTACTTGTAAGTTTAAAGTGTGTTTTTGTGCTCGGTGTAACTTTTTGTGTATTTTTCTTTTTCTTTTTGAATTTCCTGTGTTCGCGTCTTCTTGTGAGAACAGGTGGAGAAAGGCACATCATTTAGGATGTGATTATAACACAAAGGGTGAAATTATCAGATGTTCTCGTTGTTCAGCTATTCCCAGGGCAAAGTGCTGGCGTGGATGAAGTGTCACTTTTTTATTGCAGGGCAAAGCCATCAATAAAAAGTGACACCTTATTCATGCCCACGCTGTGTCCCTGGAAAGGCTGAATGATGTTGTTGTCTGATAATTTTGCCCTTTTGTCTTATTCTCGCATCCTTATGACATGGTTTTTGCCATGTCTGAAAAAGTCCTGAGAAACTAAAGCAGTTAATTAATTGAGGAATACTGTAATCTTCATTTTATGATCTTTTCCAGCATTGTTTCTGTCAGATATTCTATTGCTGGGCAAATTATTCATAGCCATGGGTTATGGGGGAGGCAAGGATTTATTAGTTTCCAATCCCAATCCCATCTAAATTAATGTTTTAAAGTGGATTGTTGTTTAATTTTTTTAAAAAAATAATTTTTGTATTACATCTTGTTTTAGCTGTTTTGTTTTAATGTACAGTATGAGCCTATGGCTCTTAACCTTTTCTTTACCAGGGACCCCCTTTAAATCTCTTTTGTTGATGTGGACCCCCAAGACTTAACTCAAGATTTAAAACCCTAATAATAACAATAATACCTAATAATAATACCTAATAATAATAATAATAATAATAATAATACACCATCCATCAAACCTTCCCTAAGAGGCACTGGAGTGGGAGGGAATACTTTTTCTTCTGTTTCTTCCTGCAAGTTTCTGGCTGGAGCAGATTGAATAGCAATGCACAGGCCATGCGAGCCAGCCAGCTTTTGCCTTCCATTCTGTCATGTGGCCACTCCACTGCAGGGAGGAGATGGGCCAAGCAGCCTTCAAGCCTTCGTGGACCCCCCTGTGAGGACATCATGCATCCCTGGTGATCCCTTGACCACAGGTTAAGAAACGCTGGTGTAAGCTGCTTTGAGTCCCATGTGGTCAAAAAGCAGGACATTAAATAAATAAATAAATAAATAAATAACTGTTTTTAAATTTAACATTTTAAAATCCATTATGGGAGTAACAGATAAAGACAGAACATAATACTAGATGATGTGACTTGTTGGAAAAGATAATGTTTGGTAACATTGAAGGCAGTAGGAAAAGAGGAAGGCCACATTATAGATAGAATGATTCAATAAAGGAAGCCACAGCTCTGAGTTCTCAAGACCTGAGCAGGGCAGTTGACAGCTGGTGCTCTTGGAGGTCTCTCATTCATAGGCTCACGATAAGTAGAAGCCAACTTGGCAGCACATTAACAACAAGATAATGAGGTGCTGCAAATGTTAAGAATAAATAAATGAGAAGAGCATCAGTATTTTGAATATGTCAACTCTTCTGGACTGAATAGGTCAAAGAGAATCTTTCATCACATCAAAGGATACACAGGCTATTAGGAGAAAAATTGTATTCCAGGAGAAGCCAGAGTTTGGAAATGTTACTTTTTGGGGGTTGTAGCCTCCAGAATCCCCTAGCCAACATGGCCAGTAGCCATGCTGGTTGGACATATGGGGACATTTTAGGCCCAAACTGTAATATTTCCAAGCTCCAGTAATAACATAGCACTCATAAGTTGGTAATATGATTCAGGATACCCTGAGGTCAGATACATCTTAGGTGCATGGCTGCATGGGCAACTATACTAATAGAGCCTTTTAATTTGCTTCAGTCGTTGATCTGGTTATAGTTTTGCTAAGAACTAAGCCTATAAGAAGAAAACGATAGGACAGCAGTCCCTGGTTCACTGAGGGCTTTTGGATTTACCTCTGTTGCATGCTTGGGCAATGACCTTTTGGTGTTAAATAAGAAGATCGTCATTTTACTTGTATGTCATTTCATACACTAAGCAGAAGGCAATGACTTTATCCATTTGTAAGAAGGAACAAGTGAAATCATTGACTCAAATAGATTCCTTGGGTAAAGTCTGTATGATGCCTTCAGATCCAATGGAAAAACAAACAAAACCTCACTGAAACTGCCATACATGGCTAATTTCATTACAACAGTGTAGCAGTCACCTCTTGTTTTCTTAAAATGATATTATTGAAAGATTGGTCCTTCTGTTTATAGTTACATTTTAAACCCGTATCCATAGCAAGCTCTCTCATTCACTCACTGTTAATAGAACCAACATTGACGTGGCATCACTTGATTCGCTTAATATCAGAAAAATAATAATAATGAATGATTAAACTGGTGCTGTTATTGTTCAGCTGTTTCCGAAAAGTATTCAAAATGAACTGGCAGAAGCTATTTGGATAATTAAGACTAACAGGATGTGATAGGGAGAGGAATGGTTTAAAATAACACACGCTTTTGGAAAATACAAGTTTACTTTTAAAAAGCAGACTAATCTATTCAGTGCAGAGTGAGAAGTGAGTCTTCTTCCCCTCAGTGGATTTTTTAAAAATTGGTAAGCAACCACGTTTCACCCTTTAAGGGAAAATAACTGCAAAGCTATAGCAGAATAACACCTTTATTAGGATTAGCTGTAATGCCACAAGGTCCTAATAAAGGTATTAGGCAACCGTTACTTTTGAATTTTTTCCAAAGAAATATGCATATGACTGTGCTGTGTGGCAGCAGTTCTATGCAACTGCACACTTAATTAGGAAAAAGACCTGTTTCATTCAGGGGCCACGGCATTGGCTCAAAATTAATCATACCATGATTTCTTTATAGCCACCTTGCAATTTTCTAATAAATATGAATGGAGATACAAATCATAGAATCATAGAATCTGTAAAATAACAAACAAACAAATGTATTTCAAATAATCCTCAAGGTCTACTCCAGTACTGGAGAGTACCTAGGTTTGGAAAGTACACTCTGGTAGTTATCCTGGGTCTAGAAATATCCTTCAGTTTAGAAAATATGGTCTAGGAGCAAGCTAGCAGTGCAACCACATATATGCAGATGGAGAGGTCAGTTCCATTGAATTCAGTGGGATTTACTCCAAAGAGTCCTTCTCATACCTTTGGATCATAGAAGATCAATATGTGTATGTACATGAGCTTATGTCAGACATGGGAATGAATTTTTGGAAGTGAAGAATGGAACCTGGAGCAATGCCTCCCTTTACCCACATACTTTGATGATCTAGATGATAAATGTCTCCAAAAATGTCTTCCAGAATCCACACTGTAGGTTCCACATGTACATGGAGAGTCTAAACCCCCATTCCCAGAAAGGCATAAAATAATTCCAGGAACATTAGGAAAATGTTAATGTAGCACAAAACAAGTAAAGTTGCCAGGTCAAGAGCATTACAGGCTCTGAGATCTGAGGGTCAAAATCTGACGTTAGGGGGTGGGTTCATGTGATGACATTAAACATAATAAATTAAGCATGACACACTAAAAATCAACCATCGTTGCTTGGAGCATGTCATTCAAAGAAAAATTTCAAAGAAAAAGAAAATTAAAAAATCTCTGGTTAGAAATTAAGTTTTCCAAGATCTGCACAAAATTGGGGGGGGGGATATTGGAGAGTCTATAGCATCTGCTGCAATGCAGTCTGCACCAGCAGGGACCAACAACATATAGATTTGTTTTTTAAAAAAAATTGTTTTCAAGGCAGTACTCTCACCCTGTGATTCCACCCCTCATCCTGAGGCTCAGATAAGAGGGGCAAGGCTAGGCCTTGAAATCTGGGAACCCTAATGTTATCTACCCTGACACCCCCTGCCCCATATCTATCTATAATAAATTGGCAATATTTAATAATTAGGTCTAATGTGGCTTTCCTTATAGTGTGACCATTAAAACCTGGGAAATTCCCCAACTAGGAATCCCCAAAACAATCATTGCTCAGTCAGGTATGCACTTAAGGAGGGGCTAACCCAAATTCCAAAGAGATGTTAATTTGCAAGGCATTTGAAGGTCCAAACACCTGACTAATCCTATCAGCTAAAGCTGGGGTACTCAAACCTGTTAACATCCTCATACTTTTACCCTTCTCCAAACTAAGGAAGTTGCTTCCTCTATTCCATAGCAAAGTATCTGCACATTAATATACAATTAACATATCCAGAGTGTCTATTGTCTCACCCTGAGCAACTCTGAGAAACATTGTCGTTCACTCTAAATCCCATCCCCATCCCCATAAGGTAAATATTGACTATGGAGATTTTCAGATGCAATTTTCGGGTCTATATATTTCAAAACAGCTTCATTGCTGCCGCACGGCAGGGAAGCAGTTTTGGATGATGCCGTTCCTCTGCCGAACCCCTCCGTGTCACTTCCGTGACAGAATGGAGGAAGCTGCATCATATTTCACTCACAATTGTTGCCCGTGAGTGAGATATGACGCGGCTTCCTCCATTCTATCACGGAAATGACACGGAGGGGTTCGGCAGAGGAACGGCATCGTCCAAAACTGCTCCCCTGCCGCGCGGCAGCAACGGAACTTTTTTGGAATATATAGACCTGAAAATCGTGTCTGAAAATCTCCTATAAAAACTCCTTCAAAATGACACCAAACTGTCTTCAGCTCTCCTCCTCCATCCATGCTGCCAATTTGCTGGCTGACTCTTAGAGCCCACTCTGAGACCCTGCTACTGCATGAATTTCTGCTCTAGAGGACAGGTGTCATATCTCCCACAAAGAACTCCCTTCTGTATTGCTCTAAACCAATATTTCCTACTTTATTCACTAGTCTTGCATGAATGCTTGAAGCCTGAACGTGTGCATGAATGTTGTTGTTATTGTTTTCTCAAATAAAGATCAAATTAATGTACTATTTGGCTTAACAGTAAACATAGGTCAAAAGATTCTGGTATCTGTTACCCCCTCTTGCATAGCGAAGCTGAATACTTTAATTCCCCAAATTAATGTCGATATTTTGAGGGTACTTAAGATCCTCAAGCATTTAGGGTAACACTAGATGCATCAGTAACAGAATCCAATGCTCTGCCTTGTGACCCTTCATCTAACCTTCACTTGTAGTGACCCTGCTGCATATTCTTGAAGGCCTATACTGCTATTACTTTGGTTCAAGGAAGTGGTATTTTGGATTTGCAAGTAGCACATTCTATCTTGTTGAATTTCGGAGCTGTAATGGTGCAACGAACACATGATGTGTGCAAATTCTGCAATGCACAACCCTTCTCCTCTTGGAACATGCACAGCTCTGGTATATAGCTTGAGCTTCTCATTTTTCATAAAAAGATCTTTGTCTCTTTTATTCACTTGCCTGCTGAATGATGACCTCAGTCCTTTCTTCCCCTCATTAGGTTTGCTTTTCACCCTGAGCTAAATAAATAAGCCCCCCATTCATAAAACACTTTGGAAACAGCCAATAATACTGTGCTAAATATTTAGATAAAAATTTAAGACAAATGTTTTCTTTCCTCCCTGATACTACATTTGGTATCTTCTACTTCCCTGCTGTTTCTATACTGCATTTAAAATTGATATGGTCACTGAGGAAAGTTTTTTTATTTTTAAATAATGGATTTTTTTTTTAAAAAAAAAATGTGTATGACAAATGTCAAGGGCTGACAATGGTTAATTCAACCAGCACTGGGCAACTTAAGGACCTTCAGATTTTGTTGCTAGCTCTCAACATTACTCATCATTGACTATGCTGGCTGGGGTTGATGGGAACGACAATTCAACAATAATTGATGTACATGGTGCTTTACAAAAGGCTACAGAATAAAACAATTATAACTATTCCAAGAATATAAAATACTAAAATACAATATTAAAATACAATAGAAGAAGAAGAAGAAAACATGTACATAATGCAGAATAAAACAAAATAATCAGTACAGGTAAACAAACATAATAAAGATATAAACATTAATCCAAAATTCCAAAAGTTTGTGAGAACAAAAATGTTTTCAACTTGGATTTAAAAACAGCAAGGGAAGAAACAGTCTTTAAGTTTACTGGGAGGCAATTCCAAGAATAAGGGTAAAAAGAAATAAGAGTTGCAAGTTAAGGAGGAGCTAGGTTATGCAGGGCCTTGAATGTCAGAACAAGCAGCTTATACTGAATCCTAGAGGGAAAAGGTAGCCAGTGAAGGGATATCAAAAGTGGGGTAACATGATCAAAATGACAGGCCAAAAAGATAAGTTTAGCAGCAGAGCGAAGAATGGAAACCAAAGGATTAAGGTGAGATAATGGAATCTTCTCTCTCTTCCAAACATAGGGTTCATCTTCATAAATTTTTGTTTGTCCGTCAACAGTTTGATGAGTCCAAGTGCTATCTTCCATGTAATCTAACATAACAGCAGAAATAAATTTCACCATTAATTGGAGGGGGGGTACGGCCTAGACAAATATGGTTAGGATTGCAGTCTAAAAGCAGAATTATGGTAGTCCAAGTTTGCTTGAGCCATGTGATGAACTAACTTTTTTTTTTATTTCACCATTTCTCCCAACAGTCCGTTAACCAAATTTGATTTTGTAAGATTTTGTTAGATAAATGTTATAGATCATAGCACTAACTGGCTGTCCTTAAGTATCATACCTGAATACAATGAGAAAGATCTGTATTCTCATTCTTCCTCAGAAGTCACTGATATTTTATTTTATCCCATCTGAATTTGGCAATGAGCTTTGGTTATGGGTTAAGCAAATAAAAATGCTACATGTTCTCAAAGTGAAAAGGTGAAATGCATTTTCAACCAGAGCTTCATACATGTCATTTTTGGATCACAAATCCCAGAATCTCACAGCCATCATTGTTGGTGACCACCAGCCATGTTCACTGGGAGAGTCCAACAGTTGTCATCCAAAATAGCTTTCCTGAGTTGTGCTGTCAACCAAGGTCTAGATCAAGTTCTACATCCTATGACTTTGATCCAGAGGAGTACAAGTAAAATGAAGGTCATGCGCTGGGATCTTTCATCCACTTTCACCCATTTTGCCATCCCAAAGCTCCTCCTGAGGAATTGGGGATCCTATAGATTGGTATAGGATGGGCTTATGAGGGCTGAGGCTGAAGCTGGAGGGAGAACTAGAGTAGCTTTGCATGAGTAGAAGTCCTGCTTCACTCATGCAAGGTCACTTTGGATTTAAGACTGTGACTTTTCAGAAAGAAGCATTTAGAGCAGGGGAAGGCAAACATGGCCCCACAAATTATTGTTGAATTGCCGTTCCCATCAACCCCAGCCAGCATAGTCAATGATGAGGAATGTTGAGAGCTAGCAACAAAATCTGAAGGTCCTTAAGTTGCCCAGTGTGCTGTTTTGTGTCCTGTGGATAATCAATCTGTGGATACGGGGGTCCTACTGTAATCTGAACATCCTGTATTGTGAATAGGTTAGGTTACATTGACCTGAGATAAACATATGGAGCCCCCAAAATAAAGCATTGCAGGGGCCCCCAAAATTCCTTAAACCGGCCCTGGCTATGGCTAGCAGACATTATTATTATAGTTTATTTATCTAGCCCAGTGGTTCTTAACCTGGGATCCGCGATGTCCTCACAGGGGGTCTTCAAAGGCTTGAAGGCTGCTTGGCCCATCTCCTCCCTGTAGTGGAGCAGCCACATGACAGGAACCAAGGCAAAGGCTAGCTGGCTGGCTTGGCCTGCACATTGCCATTTAATCCACTCCAGCCACAAACTTGCAGGAAGAAGCAAGAGTGCCTGTGAGGGAAAGTTAAATGGATGGTGTAATTGTATTGTTGTTGTTGTTAGCTATTATTATTAGGGTTTTAAATCTTGAGTTAAGTCTTGGGGCATCAAAAGATATTTAAAAGGGGGTCCCTGGTAAAGAAAAGGTTAAGAACCACTGCTCTAGGCCAATGCCTCTCACATAACACTAATGGAATACTAGTGTGTTTAGTAACAACAATAAAACCATTGTTCCCAGTAACATTACTCCAAATTTTTATTTATATTTTTTATATTCTTCTATTAAAAGAGCTAGAGTGTTGTAGAAGTTTCAGCATTGCACTATGGAGATTTTCGGACGCCTCTTTCAGCCTCTTGCTCTGGTGCAATAACGAGGCTGCCGCGTGGCAAGGGGTCCATTTCGGACAACGCTGTTTCTCTCTCGGTGTCATCCGTGACTGTTGCGGCTAGCATTGGAGGCGGCCGTGCTGTTTTTCACTCACGGAAGTTTTCCATGAGTAAAAAACAGCACGGCCACCTTCAATGCTAGCCGCAACAGTCACGGACAATGCCAAGAGAGAAACGGCGTCACCCGAAATGGACCCCTTGCTGCGCGGCAGCCTCGTTACTGCATCGGAGGCTGCTTGCGTGGCAAGAGGCTGAAAGAGGTGTCTGAAAATCTCCTATGACTGTGGAGACCAGGGTTTGAATCCTTACTCAGCCATGAATAGCCACTGGGTGACCTTGGGCAAGTCACACTCTCTCAGCCTCAAAGGAAGTCAGAGGCACACCCCCTTTGAACAAACCTTGCCTAGAAAACCCCATGGTAGGTTCACCTTAGTCAGAAATGACTTGAAGGCACATAGGCAAACCACACACATCCCTTTTGCAGGTTGAACTCAGTTGGCAGCAAGGGGAGGAAGCTGAAGATCAAGGGGAAAAGGGAGGGAGGGGAGAGAAACCAAGACATGTTAAGAGTAGCTGGGAAGATGGGGTGGAGGGGATCTGTGTGGAAGGAAGGAAAGGGAAGGGAAGGAAGGAAGGAAGAAAGAAGCCCTTTCTGAAGAGAGAGCAGGGAAGAAAGAGAGGGAAGGAGACAACGCTCACACTTCCCTCCCCCCTCTCTCTCACACACACTCACCCCTCTCCGATACACACCTGGCTGGCTTGCCTTTTGACGATCCTGGGAGGAGGAGTGAGGGAGCAGCAAACTCGCTCCAGCTTCAGCTGCAGGGAGGGCAGGTCCTTCTTTCTGTTTCTCTTTCTAGTTTGGGAGATGCTTTTTTTTTTAAGCCAGGAGGAGGGTGGGGGCCCCCTGGCTGTGAGCCCCCCCCGCAGATCTGATTTGGCAGTATGGTTAAGCTGGCCCTGGCCATAGCTACCTGACTAACAGGGAGGGAAAAGACTGAGGTACAGAGAGGAGGTGGGGGTGAAGTCAAGCCCATCAAAGTCTATGGATGAGGAAGCAAAAAAGCACATAGGGAGAAAATAACAGGGGGTGTTAAACACCTGTCTCTACCTCTATAGCCAACTGTAGACACATAGTTATTTGTACAAACATGGCTGCATATTTCTCCCCCTCCAACAATCCCATATTGGGAGAAAGGCAGGGTATAGATAAACAGTTAATCACTACCGTTTGTATTTGTTATGTACTTGGCACTTTGACTTGCCCTTTCCTGGAGGTTTTGGACAGCTAATAGTTTGTTTACATGCACATAAACTCTTTAGGACTTTTGATCTCTGACACCTAATGCTAGCTCATATAAGATTACAGGATGAGTTGGATCTGGGATTGGCTCTTTCCATTCATAGAAGCCATCAGGATTCAGTGGAGGCTCCCAGCTGGAGGAAAGGGAGAAGGGTGTGATCTTTGCTGATCTCCTGTTGCTGCTCCCTGCTTTGCCTCTTATGTTCCAGGGTGCCCCTCCCAACCTCCATGGCAGCTTTTTGGGAGGCACAGATGTCTGCAAAGGCAAGGAGGAATAAAATAATAGAATCACAGAGTTGGAAGAGACCCCAAGGGCCATCTAGTTAAACCCCCTGCCCTGCAGGAATACATAATCAAAGCACTCCCGGCATATGGCCACCCAGCTTCTGTTTAAAAACCTCCAAAAGAAGGAGACTCCACTACATTCCGAATAGTTTCTCCTCCCTTTCCTCCTTTAGTTGAAGCAAGCTCTGCTAAGCACTACTCTAGACCTATTCCGTGGTTCATAAATGACACTCAAACTCATAAAAAAGGAAGAAGGGAGGAGAAGGGGAAAAAAGGAATGTGGCAGCACCTTTAAGATTAACTGTTTTTTATTTAGCATAACCTTACTTGGATATGAACCCATGTCTTCAGATGCAATACAGAGTGATATTAATATCCAACACCTTGAAGTGTACTTCTAGTCCCTAGTCTGAACAAAGGAGAGGTACATCTCCTCTCACATCTGAGTTGTCCCTATAAGTCAGGCAGTAAGAATTTTTGGCTTTTTAGCTATTGTTGAACCTCCGCTCCTGTTATTCTCTACTTGTAGTGGAAGTTGCAGTCCAACAACCTCTGAAGGGTTACATGTTCCCCATCCCTGCTGTACATAACGGTACAAAAAAATTACCTCAGTGCTAGGTACCCCATGCTCCCAGCAGCTCTCAGCACTGACTTTTATGGAACTCCTTAGCCAAAGACAGTGCTTATATCCAGCCTTGCTTTGAAGTCAATAGAAGGATGGTAGAAGGAGTCTCTTAAAAAAAGAACTCAAGACCGGCCCAGTTCCATTAACAACTTTTTATGTAAGCTTTTTATGTATGTATGACTCAACTTCTCATTTATATTCATGAGGGCTTGATTGCTAACTACACTAATTCAGGTTTCTGAGGATTTGGCGATTTGTTGTGGTGGTGTTCATGATGATCTTCTACAGATGTAACATGAGTAACTAGCATTTATATAATTTCTGTCATTTCCCCCTTCAATAAGTGTGAGCTGTCTCATGCCAAAAATGTCAAGCATTTTATGTGATGAAATATTGCCTTGCTTAAATTTTAATTAGTTTTGTTGAGTACAAACGCTAAGGATGAGTACAGTGAGTGATCATTTCTGTGGTGGATGAATTGTATGCAGTAAAAACCAATTAAATTCTGAACATAACCTTAGGCCTGGGTCTTTTTTCCCCATTGGGAAGTCACAGGCCTGAATGCCATTGACTGGTCCCAACTAGAGTAGACCTGCTGAATCAATTGTTGAATGGTAAATAAACATGTAGGTCAATCCCATAGATTTAGTGGGTCTGCTCTAATTGTGATTATCAATAGGATTCATGACATGAAATTTCATACAGAGGACTTATGGTTTACCAGCCAAATACAAGCATGTTTCTGCCTTTCTATATAAAGGATCCATAAACCAATTGATTTATGCATACATTATCTTGAAAAGGAAGGGAGCCTTTATTGCTTTGTATTGCTATGCATTTTAGAGATCAGTTATGTTAGTTGGACTGGATGGAATATACCTTAATTTTTCTTTTTCATTTATTGCTTTCTGTCATTAGCATCTTTTTTGTTTTGATTTGAATCAATTGTATTTGATTTGAATCACATCATATGACCACAATAACCTTTGACTTGATCTTGAAAAAAACAAAAACATTCCATAAAGCAGGAATGGTATAAGGATACCTAGAGACTTGATAAGAGATGACATGAAAGGTGAAAAGAACTTACCTATTCCTTGCTGTAGATTTTCATACTATTTTAAATCTAGAGCAGTGGTGGGCAGCTTTCTAGAGTGAAGGGGCTGCATTCCCTTCCCAGGGGATGCTGGAGAGCCACACCCAAGTGTACAAATGAATTTATCTATGGATCTCCTGGAGAAAAGAGATTAGGTTTGTTCATCTGAGTTCTGTAGAATTTGTGTAAAGGTGCTATTACAAGGAATGTGAGGCAAGGGAGAATTGTACCCCTGACATTTGTTTTCAGTGGTGTTCAACAGTGTGTGCCAGTGAGGCTATATTCCTCCTATATAGTAATCACCTGTTTGGTTAGGTTGGTGTTAGGAGATTTTCACACTACACTGTTATAGTGTTACTATTCCACTTTATTTGCTATAGCTGCCTCCTGTGGAATCCTGGGATTTGCAGTTTAGGGAGGGGCATTTAAAACTCTCAGCCAGAGAGCTCTTAGGCCTCACTAAACTACAAACCCCAGAATTCCACAGCAGGAAGCCAGAGCAGTTAAAGCAGAATAGTAACACTATAACAGTGTAGTGTAAAAATCTCCTTAGCCATCCCTGTAAAAGGAGATATTTGCCAGGGTTATTAAAGTAATATTTTGTCTAAAGCCTACTCCCAGAATCATAAAATCACAAAGACAGAAAAGACCTAAGAAGTCTTTAGGAAAGCATAGGACATGACAGAACTCCAGAGTGCTTCTATTTGTATAATCCTGATTCAATGATTCCTGCTGATTCCCAGGTCTATGGGAAGGTGAATCTGCTCTGAGTTTTGTATGAACATAAAAGAAGCTATCCAAGGTACCAAACCTATTTGGGGGAGAGGGTTCAGCATTTGAACAATTCATTTCAGTTCAGACTAATAAGGAGATTTTCAGACTACACTGTTATAGTGTTACTATTCCACTTTAACTGCTTTGGCTTCCTGCTGTGGAATTCTGGGGTTTGTAGTTTAGTGAGGCCTAAGAGCTCTCTGGCTGAGAGTTGTAAATGCCCCTCCCTAAACTGCAAATCCCAGGATTCAAGAGGAGGCAGCCTTAGCAAATTAAGTGGAATAGTAACACTATAACAGTGTTGGCTGAAAATCTAGTAAAACTCAAAGCAGATTCAATGACCCCTTCCCAGCGCGGAAGCCAGCAACCACTACTGTCTTCATTCCTATGATGATAAACATCACTGTCTTGTTTTATCTGTATCTTACTCAGTGCTGCTTATAGAAGGAGTCTTCAAATCATCCACTTAAGAATATCCCCACCAACATGGTTCTGCTCCATATTGGTGGTAGAAGATGAGAATTTAGTTTTTTGTTAATATTTGATCAGAATTTACCAAAATTTGCAGGTCCTCCCCCCCCCCCATTTAGTATGGAAAGAACCTGAGATTTTAAAAGGAGGAGGAAGGGAAAAATTAAAAACTGACTAATCTAACCAGACTTAAGGTTTGGAGTGCTTAACTCTTACTTAATTCCTGTGTATTCATTGGTGTTTGTTGCTGAATTGGGATCACTACTTCTGTTTTCATCTCTAACATCAATATGTCAGGCAGGTACAACATAACCTTAGCTATACCTATCAAGTTTAGATGGTGCAGATGGGGGATAATTTTGTTTTAGTTTTAGCTTGTTTTTTGGAAATACAAACAAACCAAAATTCCATTTTTCATCTTTGGGAGAGAAACAATTTGAGTTTGTATGTGTGTGTATGTAATCCAAATACAAGAGAAAGTGAAACTGGCAGATTTCCCATCTCTAACTGCTATGAAGTGCTGAAATATGCTAACCCAAACCTTCTATTTCTGTTCAAGGTGCATCAGCTCAGTTTTAAAAGGTCTTCATTCACACCATTGATTTAGGCATACGTTGAAGGATTGCTGGATCAGGCCAGCTTTGCTCTGAAAGTTTTTATGTAGAATTCAAATGACTCAGGAATGAACACTTGGAACTTACTTGAAATGTTGGTGCTGCCAATATGAGCAACAGTGTATGAAGAGGTTTTCCCCCACCTTCCTTTTTCTTTTCATTCAGAGGAGAACATTTGTCATTTCATTTATTCAGTGGTTCTTGATGTAGGAAACATGTTGTCCGGAAGTAGGTTTCCTATGGAAAAAACCCTGTATTTTCTGAAATCATTCCAGAAATATTGCCAAGATAAATTTTTAAAAGTGAGGTCATAGTCCTACTGCACATGAAATCTCAGGTACATACAACATTGATCAAAAGGTTCATTGCCCTTTGGATGCCAAGTGAAGGTTGGCAGTTGGCCTTGTGAGTCAAGTTTGATGATGGATTCAAAGGTGTTTCTCTTTCTGGATATTTTAGGTCCACCATCTGGGTGCCATGGAACGCGTTACCTGATGATGAATATCTTTGTTTGAAAAACATAAAGCAGAACTCCAGACCAAGAACAATAATGTAGCATACTATGGCCTAAATGCAATTGTTAGTCTCAAGTACCTATTACCAGGTTCCCACTCATTACCAGGTTCCCACTCACTAGCAAAGTGGGAAGGTTCATAAAAAGAGCTTTCCGTGCTCCGTTTTCACATTTTCACCCAGACGTTTTCTGATGGAGGACCATTCATTGACACTATAATGTTGTGTGATAGCGAGGCCACTTGCGATATCCTGACAACATTATCACATTATTTTGGCTGTGTCTGATAATGTCCTAGGTCTGAACCAGCTCTGAGCCAGAGCCCATCTTTAATTCCATTTTATTTCTTATTCCTTGTATAGGTTGCGGAACCCAGAGTTTGGAAAAGTTTCTTTTTTGAACTCCCAGAACCTCCTAGCCAGCCTAATCACTGGCTATTCTGGGGGCTGTATTTCAAAGTGTTAACTTGTTGAAGGTCTGGTACATTCCTTTTTTTAAAAAAAATTGCATCACAAAATTCAGACGTTTAGGGAAGACAATTGCATTTGAGTTTGCAGAGCAGTTCAGGAAGTGCTGGTTAGTTCTGTTTGTATTAAAATGTGAACTAATTCAGATTCGGAAACAGAATACAAATATGGTGAATTATTGAAACAGCATGAACTGAGGTTCTCAAAGGTTTTTTTTCTTCCTACAACCTGACATTCATTTAAAAAAAAAAAGTTTGAACATTTTATGCAGGGCTATGCTTTCCATCTTTCCCTGCTGCAGCATAATGGAATGGCCACTCCATGATGACAGCTGGGGCAGCACTCATTCCATCAGTCTGCAACAGAAGGAAATGAGATAAGAGGCAGGGATGGTCTCCCAGCTTGCCTGAAAGACCAGGGGCCCATACACATTACAGAATTACAGCACTATTATTCCACTTTAACAGCCATGATTCATAGAATCATAGAATCATAGAATTGCAGAGTTGGAAGAGACCACGAGGGCCATCCAGTCCAACCCCCTGCCATGCAGGAAATCACGATCAAAGCATCCCCGACAGATGGCCATCCAGCCTCTGTTTAAAGACCTCAAGGAAGGAGACCCCACCATGCTCCGAGGGAGTGTGTTCCACAGCCGAACAGCTCTCACTGTCAAAACGTTCCTCCTAATGTTGAGGTGGAATCTCTGTTCCTGGAGCTTGCATCCATTGCTCCGTGTTCCAGTCTCTGGAGCAGCAGAAAACAAGCTTGCTCCATCCTCAACGTGACACCCCTTCAAATACTTAAACAGGGCTATCATATCGCCTCTTAACCGTCTTTTTACCAGGCTAAACATATCCAGCTCCCTAAGCCTCTCCTCATAAGGCATGGTTTCCAGACCTTTCACCATTTTAGTCACCCTCCTCTGGACACGCTCCAATTTGTCAATATCCTTTTTGAATTGTGGTGCCCAGAACTGGACACAGTATTCTAGGTGAGGTCTGACCAAGGCAGAATAGAGCGGCACTATTACTTCCCTTGATCTGGACACTATATTTCTATTGATGCAGCCCAAAATCGCATTGGCCTTTTTAGCTGCCGCATCACACTGTTGACTCATGTTCAACTTGTGGTCTACTAGGACTCCTAGATCCCTTTCGCACGTAGTCTCATTCAGCCAGGTCCCCCCCATCCTATATCTATGCATTTCATTTTTTCGCCCTAAGTTCAGTACCTTACATTTCTCCGTATTGAATTTCATTTTGTTAGCTTTGGCCCAGCTCTCCAGTTTCTCCAGGTCATCTTGAATTTTGATCCTGTCCTCCAGGGTATTAGCTACTCCTCCTAATTTGGTGTCATCTGCAAATTTGGTAAGTATGCCCCTAATTCCCTCATCCAAGTCATTGATAAAGATGTTGAATAGCACTGGGCCCAGGACAGAACCCTGTGGCACCCCACTGGTCACATCTTTCCAAGATGAAGAGGAGCCATTGCTGAGCACCCTTTGGGTTCGGCCGGTCAACCAATTACAAATCCATTGAACTGTTAACTTGTTTAGCCCAAATTTTACAAGCTTGTTTGCAAGAATGTCATGGGGAACCTTGTCAAAGGCCTTACTGAAATCAAGGTATGCGATGTCCACAGCGTTCCCTTCATCTGCCAAGCTGGTAATTTTATAAAAAAAAGAGATCAGATTAGTCTGGCATGACTTGTTATGCTGAAACCCATGCTGACTTTTTGTGATTATGGCATTGCCTTCTAAATATTCTCAGACTCTCTGTTTAATGATCTGTTCTAGAATCTTCCCTGGTATTGATGTCAGACTAACTGGATGATAATTGTTAGGATCCTCTTTTTCCCCCTTTTTGAAGATGGGGACAACGTTTGCCCTCCTCCAGTCTGCTGGGACTTCTCCTGTTCTCCAGGAGTTCTCAAAGATTATTGCCAATGACTCTGAGATTATATTTGCCAGCTCTTTTAATACTCTTGGAGGTAGTTCATCTGATCCTGGAGATTTAAATTCATTTAGATTAAGAAGGTATTCCTGTACTACCTCTTTGCTTATTCTGTGCTGGATTTCCCCTGTTGTGTCTTCTGTACCTTTATCCTCAGGTTGGTCCCCCTTTTCCTTTTCTGAAAACACTGAGGCAAAGAAGGTGTTGAGTAATTCTGCCTTTTCTCTGTCCCCTGTTAGCATTTTGCCATCTTCTCCACGTAGTGGCCCTATCATTTCCTTCTTCGTCCTTTTGCTGCGGACATACCCAAAAAAACCCTTTTTATTGTTCTTAACCTCTCTAGCAAGCCTGAGCTCATTCTGTGCTTTAGCTTTTCTGACTTTACTCCTACACGTGTTCGCTATCTGTTTGAATTCTTCTTTGGTGATTTCCCCCTTTTTCCATTTCCTATACATGTTCCATTTAAAACTTAGCTCTGTTGATATTTCTTTAGTCATCCATCCTGGTTTCTTGAGACACCTCCCATTTTTCTTCCTCAATGGTACTGTTTGAAATTGTGCCTTCAGTATCTCCCTTTTGAGAAAGTCCCATCCGTCTTGAGGTCTCTTCTCTTTTAGTATTCCTGACCATGGGATCATCCCCAGTATTTCCCTGAGTTTATTGAAATCAGCTCTCCTAAAGTCAAGAATGCGTGTCTGACTATGCCTGGCTTCTCCTTTCCATTGTATAACAAACTCTAGGAGAACATGATCAATCTCACCTAAGGATCCCACCACTTGCACCCCATTAACCAGGTCATCCCTGTTAGTTAGGATCAGATCCAAAATAGCTGACCCCCTTGTTGCCTTTTCCACCTTTTGGACCATGAAATTGTCTTCCAGGCAAGTAAGGAATTTGCTAGACCTTGAAGTTTTGGTTGAGTTAGATTTCCAGCAAATATCAGGATAGTTGAAGTCACCCATCACTACTACATTTCTCCTTTCTGTGTGTGTGTTCAACTGTTCTAGAAAGACATCATCCAATTCCTCCGTCTGATTTGGGGATCTGTAGTAGAGTCCCACAATAACATCCGTGTTGTTTCCCTCCCCTTTAATTTTTATCCAGATGCTCTCCACCTGGCTTCCAGTATTGATGTCATGGATCTCTTCACTGGTGTAAATATCCTTGACATATAATGCTGTTCCTCCTCCTTTCCTGTTTGGCCTGTTTCTCTTAAAAAGGTTATACCCCTCTATTCCTACATTCCAATTATGAGACTCGTCCCACCAGGTTTCAGTAATGCCTATTATATCATATTTGTTTTGTAGTGCTAGGAGTTCAAGTTCACCTTGCTTATTTCCCATGCTCTGTGCATTAGTGTAGAGACATCTAAGACCATGTGTTCCCTTTCCTTGCTGCCTGTGCCTTCTTTGGACACGCTCCAATTTGTCCATATCCTTTTTGAATTGTGGTGCCCAGAACTGGACACAGTATTCTAGGTGAGGTCTGACCAAGGCAGAATAGAGTGGCACTATTACTTCCCTTGATCTGGACACTATACTTCTATTGATGCAGCCCAAATTCGCATTGGCCTTTTTAGCTACCGCATCACACTGTTGACTCTAGTTCAACTTGTGGTCTACTAGGACTCCTAGATCCCTTTCGCATGTAGTCTCATTCAGCCAGGTCTCCCACATCCTCAGGGCCAGTTTAAGGAATTTAGGGGCCCCCTGCAATGCTTTACTTTGGGGCCCCCATATGTTTATCTCAGATCAATGTAACCTAGCCTATTCACCGTACAGGATGTTCAGATTATAGTAGGACCCCCATATCGATGGATTCATTATCCATGGAACACAAAACAGCACACCTACCATAGAGTCTTCCTAGAAAATGTGTCTTCCCTAGCCCTTTTCTAGGCCCTCCAAGGCAACTCTATGGTATTTTAAACCAGAGGTCCCATTATTTTCAATGGCGTTCACTATTATTCATGGTTTTCAGAATCCATGCCCCCCCCGAACCAATCCCCAGTGGATAAGAGGGGCCTACTATATTACATAATTTGCCACCAATAATTTAGTTTAAAAACTATATTATAGGCACTAACATAATATTTTTTGTTTATTAGCAATTAATGTAATTGTGTAGATTTCCTCAAAGAAAATAAAGAGTAGACTACAAGCTAAACATGAGTTAGCAGTGTGATGCAGCAGCAAAAAATGCCAATGCGATTCTACGCTGCATTAATAGGAGTAGTGTCTAGATCAAGGGAAGTAATAGTATCACTCCATTCTGCTTTGGCCAGACCTCACCTGGAATACCATTTCCAATTCTGGGCACAAGAAAGATACTGAGAAGGATGGTGCAAGGTCTGGAAGCCATTACGCCCTATGAGGAACGGCTTAGGGAGCTGGGTATGCTTAGCCTGGAGAAGAGAAGGTTGAGAGGTGACGTGATAGCCGTGTTTAAATATTTGAAGGGATGTCATATTGAGGAAGGAGCAAGCTTGTTTTCTGCTGCTCCAGAGGACATCGACCCATGGACACGGAGCCATGGGTTCAAACTACAGGAAAAGAGATTCCACCTGAATATTGGGAAGAACCTCCTGACAGTAAGAGCTGTTTGGAAGTGGAATACACTGCCTTGGAGTGTGGTGGAGTCTCCTTCTTTGGGTTTTTTAAACATAGGTTGGATGGCTGAAGAAGACCAAGGGGGAAAGGGAGAGGAGAGGAACCAAGACATGTTAAAAGCAGCTGGAAAGATGGGCTGGAGGGGATCTATGTGCAAGGAAGGAAAGGGAAGAAAGAAAGAAAGAAAGAAAGAAAGAAAGAAAGAAGCCCTTTCTGAGGGAGACAACCCTCAAATTCCCTGTCTCTCTCTCACACACACACTCACCCTCTCCGACGTGCCTCTCCCTCCAGCTTCTGCCATGGAGGGCTGCTGTTTCTTTCCCTTTCTCTTTAGTTTTGGAGAGGCTGTTTTTTTTTTTTTTTTTATAAAAGCCAGTAGGAGGTTTTTGGAGGAGGAGGGTAAGACGGGCTCCTCCCGGCTGTTTCCTGGCTGTCTCCTTCGTCAGATTAAGGAGGCCAACATGGGGCCCTCTCTTAACCTCGGGGCCCCCTCTTGGCCTCGGGGCCCCCTGCCAATGCTGATTTGGCAGACAGGTTAAACTGGCCCTGCCCATCCTATATCTGTGAATTTCATTTTTTCGCCCTAAATACAGTACCTTACATTTCTCTGTATTGAATTTCATTTTGTTAGCTTTGGCCCAGCTCTCCAGTCTATCCAGGTCATTTTGAATTTTGATCCTGTCCTCCAGGGTATTAGCTACTCCTCCTAATTTGGTGTCATCTGCAAATTTGATAAGTATGCCCCTAATTCCCTCATCCAAGTCATTGATAAAGATGTTGAATAGCACTGGGCCCAGAACCGAACCTTGTGGCACCCCACTGGTCACATCTTTCCAAGACAAAGAGGAGCCACTGCTGAGCACCCTTTGGTCAACCAATTACAAGTCCATTTAACAGTTAACGTGTCTAGACCACATTTTACAAGCTTGTTTGCAAGAATGTCATAGGGAACCTTGTCAAAGGCCTTACTATACGATATCCACAGCGTTCCCTTCATCTACAAAGCTGGTAATTTTATCAAAAAAAGAGATTAGATTAGTCTGGCATGACTTGTTTCTCTGAAACCCATGTTGACTTTTTGTGATTATGGCATTGCCTTCTAAATGTTCACAGACTCTCTGTTTAATGATCTGCTCTAGAATCTTCCCTGGTATTGATGTCAGACTAACTGGATGATAATTGTTGGGATCCTCTTTTTTCCCCTTTTTGAAGATGGGGACAATGTTTTCCCTCCTCCAGTCTGCTGGGACTTCTCCTGTTCTCCAGGAGTTCTCAAAGATTATTGCCAATGGCTCTGAGATCATATTTGCCAGCTCTTTTAATACTCTTGGATGTAGTTCATCTGGTCCTGGAGATTTAAATTCATTTAGTTTAAGAAGGTATTCCTGTACTACCTCTTTGCTTATTCTGTGCTGGATTTCCCCTATTGTGTCCTCTGTTCCCTTATGCTCAGGTTGGTCCCCCTTTTCCTTTTCTGAAAACACTGAGGCAAAAAAGGTGTTGAGTAATTCTGCCTTTTCTCTGTCCCCTGTTAGCATTTTGCCATCTTCTCCACATAGTGGCCCTACCATTTCCTCTTCTTCCTTTTGCTGTGGACATACCCCCAAAAACCCTTTTTTATTGTTCTTAACCTCTCTAGCAAGCCTGAGCTCATTCTGTGCTTTAGCTTTTCTGACTTTACTCCTACACATGTTCGCTATCTGTTTGAATTCTTCTTTGGTGATTTCCCCCTTTTTCCATTTCCTATACATGTTCCGTTTAAAACTTAACTCCGTTGAAATTTCTTTAGTCATCCTTCCTGGTTTCTTGAGACACCTCCCATTTTTCTTCCTCAATGGTCCTGTTTGAAATTGTGCCTTCAGTATCTCCCTTTTGAGAAAGTCCCATCCGTCTTGAGGTCCCTTCTCTTTTAGTATTCCTGACCATGGGATCACCCCCAGTATTTCCCTGAGTTTATTGAAATTCTATCCTATGAAATCCTGTAATTTTCAGTTTAGGGAAGGGCATGCAGAATTCTCAGTCAGAGTTCTCTAGTGGCTCAACAGACTACAAACCAGGAATCCAAATGATGGAACCATAGTAGTTAAAGTGGAATAATAGTGTTATAATTGTGTAGTGTGGATGGGTAAGAGCTCCATTAGATCACTTCCTCTCCTCACACCAGAGCTTGGGAGGTTACATTTAAGAAGAATTAATATATAATAATTGTACAAATCATGCTTATATTGTACATACATATTGTATATATAAATAATCATAGGACCCAGAGCATTAACATAACACTGTTCAGTTATGGATGACTTCAGCATGCCATTATATTCTTTCTTCTGAAATGTAAGTTTCCAAGTTCTGCCCTGAACTGTTTCCAGTTGATCATTATAAGAACTATTATTTAAGTTGGATCCAGTCCAATATATTATATTGTTACCTTTTCTGTGGCTACTGTAGCTTCCTATGTTGTACAGATAAGATTGTACCTTACTATAGAGGTGGGAACACTTTTTCTGTTGAGGGCCA
Organism: Gambelia wislizenii; assembly: GCA_030847615.1. Classification (NCBI taxonomy): domain Eukaryota; kingdom Metazoa; phylum Chordata; class Lepidosauria; order Squamata; family Crotaphytidae; genus Gambelia; species Gambelia wislizenii. Next base: position 296,047,500 of record JAUMIR010000004.1, read on the forward strand.
CATACTTTAGAGCAAGCTGTTGGGGACTGTTGGGTGGGAATAAAGCTAGTTGGTAGGTGGTGGCCAGAGTGTAAAGAGGGTGCTCTCCGTTTGCTTCTTTCTGATGTACTTTTTTCTCTATTTCTGTCAACTGTTCTCTCTTTGTTTCCCCTCCCAACCAGTGAGCTTATGGGAAAGGGACAGATCACCTTTGTTAGAGCAGTGGTGGGCAAAATGTGGCCCATGGGCAAAATGTGGCCCTGGGCCCTCAGAGGTCAAAATTATTTTGTGAAAAATATCTTTTGCCTCAAGTTCCCTATAGCAGGCTTGGGGACATTTTGCCACATTTTTGGTCTCTTCTGGACCATTTTTACCATCTCTGAGCCATTTTTGGTCCAGGAGAGGACCCTTTTTAAAAACAGGAAGTGAACAGGAAGTGACTACTGCTCATTTCCTGTTGTTCAAAAAGGAAACGTCTGGTCCCACAGGGCCTGAAATGACCCAAGGGATTCTAAGCCATGGTAAAAATCTTTCCCACACCCGCTAGAGGGCATTTGAGGACTTTGGGGGAGCAAATAAATATTTTCAGGGTTTTTTTGCTGGGGGATGTGATGTTGGTGTTCTCCAAGGTCTTCTAGGGTGATTCCCCCCTCCGTCTCCTACAGTTGCTAGTCCCTGTGCTAGAGGCTGGAACTGGTTGGCTGCAAGTAGAGCAGCTTTTGAAATTAGACTGAAGACTGCATGTGATGGAGGCCACATGTGACTATAGGTGGTCCACCTTCCACCCTAATGCATACATACTTTATTGTTTCAGTGGAGAAGAATGGCTACTGTTAATTTTTTCTTGCTCTTGGTTGAAGCCTGATAGGTCACAATATTATATTTATTCCTAGTGAATATTAATACAAATTTTTGAAGACATGGGGATTACTGCAGTTTCTCTGCAGTAGAACTATGACAAAAATGAGGATGAATGGACATGTTTTACTTTTATTAATGGAAAACTGCAGGTTCAGTCAAGGCACTAATCAACACCACATTTTATTTAAACTGTGGGTTTCAATTACTGTAAAAGTGGATTGGAAAAAAATCAAGGATGTGGTTTAGTACTTCCCAGATACTAAAACAAAATGATCCAACAACTTGTGGTTCTTAAGTTTTCAGGAAAGGCAACAAATGACTGCAACCTCTTTGGAGCCACATCAACAAGACCACAAGTCATCCATCTTCTGAAGATCAAGGCATCCAGAAAGCTCATCAAAAGATTTTATGAACGTGTCATTACTATTTCAACCAAACTGGTGTGAAAAATAAGTACATCCACAAGGTAATCCACAATGGATCACTGAACTACAGGCTTAATTGGCCAATTTATATTGTATTTCTCATGTAGATCTACATTAAAGTTTAATTTCACATTTTTCAGTGTAACAAAGTACAAGTTTTTGGTTGCTTGTCTCATATAAGTAGAAAAATGTCATCTGTAAAACTTTTATTATAAAATAGAAGACTTTCCTATCATAACAGTACTGTTATGTATAAGACAATATGTGCTGGGCAAGAAGAAGAGAAAGCCATATGATTCAAATTTAAATTTGCTTTTAAACTTTTAAAAATTGATATGTTAAACTAAGTCCTTTTCCAACTTCTGTTGTTCCTTTCAGATACTGTTGTATTTTGCTTATGGTGAATTTGTACTTAACCTATCCTGAAAGTTTCCAGGAGTTAGCTGGCATTTCTTAACTGCATATTGAAGTTGTGCAATTTGTTGACTGAACATATACATTCCCAAAATTTAAGGCAGAGGATGGTATATGCAGGAGGTCAGAGGGATATTTATACACCCTTGATCTCTATGTGGGCCATATTGCCCCACTGGCCACCATTCTCCATAAGAGGAAGTCACGTTCCAGTTACTTCTGGCCACCTTTGGAGTGGATTCCCCCCCCTTTGACATTTAAATGCAACAAACAATACAAAATCATGCCCCCCAGAGGCTTTTTTCAGCCATTTTTTCAAATTTGGGGGATGCTGGTGTTCAGGGATCTATGGGAGAACGCAAGGGCAATATGGGAGAAGGCATTCTCAGCAGCTGCTCCCAGAATATGGCATTCCCTTCCATGGGAAGCTAGATTGACCTCTTTGCTCTTTCCATCAACAGGTAAAGAGCTTTTTGTTGAGATAAGTCTTCAAGTGTTAACAAGCAATTGGAAGAGGGTCTTTTAAAGGAGTGTAGTATATTTTATCTTCATTATTATGTTTTAAATGCCCTCAACTTGTTTTAAAGTAGTGGTTTTAATAGGATTTAATTTAATTGAATTGTGTGGTGTTTTTTTAAAAAAACTTTGTTATTAAAAATGCCTTAGTTGTATTTTGGGTCCTGTGGAAGGAGAAAGGTGGGATGTTACTTCCTTCTTTCCTTAATTATTTTGCTTTATGTTATATTGTAAGCCACCTTGGATCCCATATTTGGATATGGATTAAATAAATAAATGAAATAATAAATTAGTAAAACATGGTACTCTCCAAGAGCCACATGATTCCCACTCCTGGTTTAGGGGTTTTGAAACAATGACTGAGGCGAAGATCCATTATAATACTGGAATAGCAAAAAACAAAACAGAACCCAGTGGAGTACTTCTGCAGAGTCTTGGGAGATTTTCAGACTACACTGTTATAGCATTACTATTCCACTTTAACTGCTCTGGCTTCCTCCTGTGGAATTCTGGGGTTTGTAGTTTAGTGAGGCCTAAGAGCTCTCTGGCTGAGAGTTGTAAATGCCCCTCCCTAAACTGCAAATCCCAGGATTCCACAGGAGGCAGCCATAGCAAATAAAGTGGAATAGTAACACTATAACAATGTTGTCTGAAAATCTAGTTGGTCTGGGGAGGCAGAAGGAGAAGCCTGTTAAAAGGAGAATACTACTACTACTACTACCACTACTACTCCTAATCCCTTCCTTCTAGCAACTCATCCTATTCCTCCCTCCCTCCCTCCCTCCCTTCCAGCAATTCCCTTCAAATCTCTCCTGCCCTCTCACTTCCTTCCCTTGGTTCTCATTTTATGTTTGTGTAGGTTGGCCACCAGAATAGCATGGATGCTCACCTCTTGCACCACTCAGAACAGAGAACTGCTTGCGCACGAAGGAACTGGATATATCCTTGTGCAAATTTTGAAAATGTGCAATGATTTACTCATCTGAGAGGTTTATGGCATAACAAAGTAAAGTGACAAGGCAGATGGAAGGTTTTGCTTTCCATGCTGCCTTACCACATGACTTAATTGTTCTTCCGGTGTTCTGCCATTCCGGTCCCACGGCAGGTTTTATTGCTGCAATTTGCGCTTTAGCGCTTTTTTGCACCAGTGCTGGGCGGTTTAGATGATTTATGAGGAATTCAGTTGCTTTGTTTACTTTTTCGCTTTCTGGTTCAGATGGGCAAAGGTGCGGGGGGCATGGCCTCCCAAGTACAGACAGAGGGAGGAAAAGGAGAGAGAGGGGAAGGAACGGCTTATGAATGCCTGCCTCTTAAAGCCAAAAGGAGCCCTTCTCCTTCACTCACTGAAAACACAGAGAAATGCTTGCTGTTATTGTTCATGACTGAAAGGGCTTTTGGAATAACAGGCTTGAAAAATAGCAGGCCTTCCTCAGAGGGAAAGATCGGAGTACTTTCTCTCTCTCTCAATCTCTCTCTCTTTTTTCCCCCCTCCTGATCTCCCTCTCTCCCCCATAACACACACACACACACACACACACACACGCTTCCTGCTGAGTCTCCTTTTCTCTGCAGCTGAGCAGACTGTCAAACACACAACAGAACAATCGAGTGATCAGCTGGTTGCAGCATGCTCACACACACTCACACACACACCACCCAAGCGAGGGCTAGCCCCATTCCTGACCGTCTTCCCTGCCCCCAAAGCTTTTTTTTGAAACAGACAGGAAGGGCTGAGAGCAGATTTCCCGAAGTGGGCTGCAAGCAGAAGGGGCAAATGGTGGGCTCGGTGGATTTCTCCCTCCAACCCCTCTGTCAATTCGGAGGAGGCACAATGGTCACTCCAGCCAATCAGGATTCAGCTCTGCTCAGGCTACTTTGGAAAGGTCGCTGCAAGTTTACACAGACATTTGCGAAATGTAAGTTCACACTATCAATTGTGCACATTTTCATGAACTTTATCAAAAAAGTCTGGAAAACTAGCGAAAGCTGATATTGCGTGACTTACAGGTTTTTTTGCTCCCCCTCCTTCTGAAAAGGGTGCTGTGTCTTCAAAATACGTGGAAACTATCAGGCGTCTTGTCGAATTCTTTGAGGATTTATTTTGCTGTGTAAATGGCCCCCATGTCTTTTTGCTAACGGATTTTTCCAATTAGCAAAAAGATGCAGTTTTACTTTGGTCTCTCATGGGACCAGAATGGAAGAATGATGACAGTCATGCAGTAAGGCAGCGTGGAAAGTGGAACCTTCTGGCTTCCTTCCCACTTTACTTCGGCATGCAATAAGCCTCTGAGAGTTGTAGAAATGTATTGCAAACACTGAATCCTGGCCTGAGATTCCAAATAAATTAATCTGTTGATTTTGTGGTAGAAGAAAAAAGCCATAAAGGGGTTCAATTGTGTATTACTCCTTGTATTCCTTCAAGCAGAGCTTGGAAAATTGACTTCCTGGGCTTGCGAATACTGGATTTCTTAGTTGGCATAAGTACTGGCCAGGCTGGCTGGAGGATTCTGGAATCTGTATCACAAAAGGCAATTTTCCCCAAGCTCTAATGGGGTAACAAATTGATTGTTATCTACAGAGGAGGTTTTTTTTTTTTTTTTACCCACATCTTTGTGTTCTGAACAGTATCCTAGTTGGTGATTTTAAGTTCTTGTGCCTGGAAAACTCCTATGTCTAATTCATCATGATATCCTAACAGGACCAAAGTAGACTGCAGATTTTCAAACAGACCTTCAAAGATAGGGTTTGAAGCCTCACTTGTTACCTGCCCTGATACCACCCTCCCACTCTTCTAATAATTCATCAATTGGCTGTTTTTCATAAGTTGGCTTATTATTGGCACTCCATGTGGTTGGTAGTAGATTAGGGACTCCCAAGTACAAGGAATCAAGGAATTTGCTCAGAAGGGATCAAGGTTTGCTCAGAAAACCTAAGGAAGTAGCCTGCTAAAATTACTAAAAACATGCCTGGGTAAGGATTTTTGGTAGACACACATGGAATTTCCACGAACCTCAGTAATTCAGGTAACACACTCAGCCATGGAAACCATTGGGTGATCTTGGGCTAATCATTCCCTTTCAGCCTTAGAAGGTAGCAATGGCAAACCTCTTCTGAATTTTTTTATGTCAAGAAGGCCCTATGATAAGATTGTTACAAGTCAGAGTTGACTTGAAGACACATAACAACAATAACAACATACATGGATTAATATTTATAGTTCAAGTATACATTCATGATACTTTAGTCTACAGTGACCTGAATATTAATACAGTGGGCCCTTGGTATCTGCTGGGATTTGTTCCAGGACCTCCTGTGGATACCAAAATTTGTGGATGCTCAAGTCCCATTATATACAATGGTGTAGTAAAATAATGTCCCTTGTATAAAATGGTGAACAGCAAGGTTTGCTCTTTGGATTCCCCCACCCAAATATTTTCATGTTAAGATGAATCCATGGATGCAGAACCCATGGATATGGAGGGCTGACTGTATGTATATGAGATCTCCCCCAAACATGAAGAACAACAGTAACACTGAAAGGTTCTGCATGGCTGCCATATTTCTGATTTTGTCATTGAGCTCTCCACTACCTTGGGTCTCTAACATTTGATTTTTCACATTCACTTTAAATGAAGGTACTGGACTCTGCTGATTTTCTGTTGATTTTTTTCCAATTAAAACACTCATACACACATATACACAGAAGTATGTGTTGAAAAAATCAGAGCAACCCCCAGCCCTGCTGTATTTCATGTTCTCACTGGAGATACTCTTTCGGAAAAGGCTTCATACTCTCTGAAGATCTTAGGCCTTTGGGGGGGGGGAGAAAGTACTGGAACCCCCTCTGGAAAAGGCAATTCCTCAGCCAGAGGGTGGTGTAGGATAAAAGTATGAGCCAGGCTGGAGTTGTACAAATGGTATGCTCATCTATAAGGGAGGACTCCTTGAGAGGAGGACCCTCCTCCTTGGAGGACATTACACCGAAATGCCTACAGATAACTCTGGATAGGGCCCAGGTTGCTCAGTTACCAAAGTTCTAGGTTGTGGGGAGATACTGAAAACAATGTTTGTATCTTGCTCTGGACCATTCCAATTGTTCCTAAACTCCTTTGCTTTGATTAATCTCTAGGTGCTTGAACTTGGATTATGCTTGACTTTGCTGTTCTGGCTGGATTTTACTGGTTTGAACACTCCTTTTTTCCTCTGGCTCTGGATCACTTTATGTGATATAGCTATTCTGTGGTAGAATCAGCCACCTTTGAACTTGGACTGCCTTTTGATCTGATTTTTAGACTGCCCTGTCTGTATTGCCTGCTGTCTGCTTGGGCCCTGTTACTAGAGCCTACATGCGCTAAAGCAGAATATATCAGATGAGCTATGGCTGGTGGTGATGGGGTTACATGTTTTCCAGCTTTAGGTTCAATTCATGGCTTCTTATTCATGGCATCAGTAGCCAGAAAACAGACCCCTGCAGCTAGGTCCCCTTCCCTCTTCTTTTGTTTACAAGGGCAAGAAATATAAACCTTACATTTATGGTTCTTATAAACTGATTTCATCCAAGCCTGAGAAATTATATTCAAATCAGAATAAGTTAATTTAATAATCCAGGATTGTAAAGAAATTACAGTTTTAACAAAACAGAATTTCCCATGTTAAGATGAAACAGGAAACTGTGGTTTGTTGGTAGCCATACATTGATGCTTTGAACTTCCTCATAGTGCTCAAAGGAGGGGCAGTATATGAGCCCAAAGCTCACCATGTCCAATGGCTGGGGGATTCTGGGAATTGTGGTCTAAAAATGTAATCTTTCCAAGCTTTGCTCTTGTATTTATGACCTTATTGAAAGAAGACTTTGGGTGAGTCCACTCTTCGCCTGTCCCTAGTTATAATGACAAACTATTTCTTGCACTGTTTTGTATCATGGTGAATGTTCCCATGGCTTCCAGACCTAAAAACATAAAAGACCAATTTTCCAAACATAATTCCAAATCTATTTGTAGATTACATTCTATTTGGTGCTTGTAATCTGCATTCCGGAGGTAAGAGTGCTAAAAGGACTGAGGATTGTCAATGAGTTAAATGATTTTACTAAAAGGAGCAATTTTGCTTGCTCTGAGCTTCTGTATTTAGACATGCTGTACAGCACCAGAAACCACTTCTGTTAAACCACCAAAGACACTGTTTATTTTCATTGTGAAATGATCTCATAACATGAAGTTACTGCCACGGACAATAACTATATAGGTATATTATATTAATTTTAGTTCATTCAATGTTAAAACATCATATATTCCTACAACTTGGAATGCTGCATTTGAACATTATTTTATTTTTGTTTTATTTATTTATATCCTGCCTTTCTTCTACATGGGACCCATTGCTGAAATTAATTCAACAATGTTAAACATTTAAAAAAATGGAAAATCATTTCATTACCATGAACACTACAGTCGTCCCTTCATATTCGCTGGGGTTTGGTTCCAGGACCCCCTGTGGATACCAAACCCGTGAATACTCAAGTCCCATTATATGCAATGGCATAGCAAAATGGTGCCCCTTATATAAGGTGGCAAAATCAAGGTTTGCTTTTTTGGATTATTATTTTTTTAAGAATATTTTCAAGCCGTGAATACAGTACTTAAATCCGTGGATACCAAATCCGTTGATATGGAGGGACAACTGTATTATTTCAAATTGGTTAATTAGTTGCAGTGTGGTTCATTATCTTGCCTTTTAAGATGTTGCACTGGGGACAAACTCTGAAATTTACAAGCAACTGGAATGGAAATTGTCTCTGTTGACCTTAAGGGCACATTTTGGTATTCAAACCAAAAGTGCTCTTTTTGTCTTTTAAAGTTGTCACAATCTAATCTAGAATTTTTTTGTCCTACATGGCAACCGCCCCCCCCCCAACACAAATGCACAAATATAGGATGGGTGACACCTGGCTTGACAACAGTACATGTGAAAAGGATCTAGGAGTCTTAGTAGACCATAAGCTGAACATGAGTCAGTACTGTGATGCAGCAGCTAAAAAAGCCAATGCGATTCTAGGATACATCAATAGGAGTATGGTGTCAACTTCCAATTGTGCTTTGGTCAGACCTCACCAGGAATACTGTGTCCCATTCTGGGCGGCACAGTTCAAGAAGGATATTGACAAGCTGGAATGTGTTGAGAGGCGGGCGATCGAAATGGTAAAAGGTCTGGAAAGCGTGCCCTATGAGGAGTGGCTTAGGGAGCTGAGTATGTTTAGCCTGGAGAAGAGACAGTTAAGTGTTGACATTATAGCCATGTTTAAATATTTGAAAGGATGTCATATTGAAGATGGAGCAAGATTGTTTTCTGCTGCTCTAGAGACTAGGGCTGCATCCGCACTGCAGAAATAATCCAGTTTGACACCACTTTAACTGCCATGGGCCAATGCTATGGAATCCTGGGATTTGTAGTTTGTTGTGGCACTGAAGCTCTCTGACAGAGAAGGCTAAATATCTCACAAAACTCATAAAACTGGTTAAAAGTTAATGTGCTTTAGTAAAAATGTTTTAAAAATAGATATTCTGCCACTCAGCTTCCTAAAATGCAAGTTGACTATTTTCTTTTCTACTTTGCTATTTCTCAGTTATGCCTTTAATTTATACATAAAGACACACTGTAAAATGCTTGTTTATTATAACGTCATGGAACCTTACAATACATTAAAACATTCTGTACTGACTTTGCTTTTTAAAAGAAAACATTCATGAATTCCAGAAACATAATGTACCATCCCTAGTTATCCTTGGCTATCAAATGTGTGGCTTAAACTATTTTCAGAAGGTTTGAAAATTTGGGTACAAGAGCATAGACCAGGGTAGGTAAAGTACAGTAGGTAAAATACACCCCAGCTCCCCATAGTTTTTTTTAATTGTTCCCCAGTTGTTTTTCACTTTTACTTCACTCCCCCCCCCAGCTGTTTTAAGCCCAGGAGAGACCTTTAATTAACAAGAAAGTAAACTGGAAATTGAGTTCTGGTTCACTTGCAGGGTAAATAAAGACCTCTAAAACAGTACCCTTGGATGGGAGACATAGCAAAATCTCCCCTACACCACCTGGAGGTGTTTGGGGTTGTTTGGATTATTTTTAGGTGCAGTGGGGAAACCACCAATGTGGCTCCACCCGTAGAAATTGCCCACACTGATTTAAATAATGTGTGGCCCTCCAAATGTTATTGGACTGCAATGCCTGTCATTCCTAAGCATTGTTTTTGCTAACTAGGACTGATGGCAGTTGTAGCACAAACAACATCTGTAAAGCCATATGTTCCTTATTCGCATGGAGGTAGAGAAGGATATATTGATGCCTGTTGCAGGAGCAGCAGCAGCAAGACCAAGGAGGTGATGCACTAAGGATGTTCACACCTTATCCTACCCAAGAGCATCCCCAGACCTTGACTCTGTTCTGAGGTGGGATGGACCACATGTTAAAAGGAAAACTTCAGTTTTATTGTTCTTTGTTTCATATTCTCAAGAAGGATATTGACAAGCTGGAACATGTCCACAGGGGGCACCAAAATTGTAGGAGGTCTGGAAGCCATGCCCTATGAGGAGTGGCTTAGGGAGCTGGGTATGTTTAGCCTGGAAAAGAGAGGGTTGAGAGTTGATATAATATCCATGTTTAAATATTTGAAGGATGTCATATTGAGGATGGAACAAGCTTGTTTTCTGCTGCTCCAGAGACTAAGATACAGAGCAATGGACTCAAAATGCAGGAAAAGAGATTCCACCTAAACATTAGGAAGAACTCCTGACTTTGCTGGTAGAATACACTGCCTTGGAGTGTGGTGGAATCTCCTTCTTTGTTTTTAAACAGAGGCTGGATGGCCATCTTCCAGGAGTGCTTTGATTGGGTATTCCTGTATGGCAGGGGGTTGTACTAGATGGCCCTTGTGGTGTCTCCCAACTCTGTGAGTCTATGATTCTGTGATCCTAGAGAACACCATGTTCTGACATCCAATCAATCAATCAATCAATCGTTTTATTTATAGCCCTTCTTTTCCCCAAGAGGGGGACTCAAAATACTTTACAGGATTTAAAAAAACCCATATGTTGCTAACAGCTTGCAAATTTTATATATATTTTTATACATAGTAGAAGAGATGCCTCTGAACACTCCACTTAAAGCAAACATTTTGTTTGCTTTCATTGGCCTGTAGCAGCCTGCTGCTGAAATTTGGTGGCATGGTTCTTGGGAGTGCCTTTGAACACAATTCTGACCTAGGGCTCGTGCTGTCTCTTATTCAGTAAGGTTACAACAGTTTAGGCTTTTTAATTTAACAAGGTGAGAATGAGTAGTGGGAGATGTTATACAGCTTTGTAAAATCATACACGATGTGGGGAAAGTAAGTAGGGGAGATTTCCTCCTCTTTCTCTCTTACAATACTAAACTCTGGGTTCATCCATAGAAGCTGGGAGATTGGACAATCAGGGCAGATAAAATGATGCTTCCTTTTATTTGTCTCGAATTCCCACCATCCAGCTGGGGGATGTGATCCCACAAGATGTGATGGCATTGGGTTGGCTGCCATTTAGCCAGCATTTGCTCCCACAAGATCTAGTAAAGGCATTGACCACCAGCTTAAAAGAGAGTTAGAGATATTAAAGGAAGATAAGGCTACCATTAGCTATTACATATGATTGCTTTCTCTCTACAGCCTCCAGGATCATAAGCAGTTATGTCCAGGAAAGTAGCTACTGTTAGCATGCCCTACTACCTCCTCCCTATAATATCTCATAATTGGCAATATTGGACACTTCAAAGGGAGCAGGTGTCTACTCTTTGGATCAGGGGTGATCCAAAGTGAGGTCAGATGGAGGTCATAAGGACTTGGGAAGATGCCTTAGAAATATTTTAGTAAGTACACCCAAGCTAGGATTAAGCAGAAGCCTTTAGTAAACAAAACTAATTAAGGAGGTATATGCTAATTCATTCTTGGGCCCCTTGGCAGTGAGTCACATGTCCTAAACAATAAAGTGACCTACACAACCCAAATTCCCAGGAAATATCCCTCAGAACCCCCTCCTGCCCTACAATGTGAGGTTGTCATAAACCCATCAATGCCTATCTCCCAGCCATCTAAGACAAGCAGTGGAGTTTCGTTCTCCTTTGTTCCTCCCGTGGGGAAACCATTTAGCCATTGTTGTAGTCAAAATACACCCTCAAGGCACAAAGTGGGTTATAAATATCCCAGCCTAAACAATAGTGAAGTGTGCCACTGTGGACGGCACCCGGCCACTCTCTCTGTCAGCACTCCCCTGGATCGGACTTCCAGCGCCAACCTCAGGCTTTGGTCTGGGTACTTTGCTACTCTTCAAGACTGGTAGCTATCACCCTATTTCCCGAATCTATTCCTCTATCCAACCTTTCTGCCTTAACTCTTTGATAGCCTTGTGTGGTTCTTGTGAGTGTGTGTTGCGTGTGTGATTACTTTTTGTGCTATTTCCCAATAAAAACCATTTTATTTCACTTTAACCTGGACTTTTCTGCAGTTAGTATTGGTATACATAGGTGAAAAGGTCCCAAAGTTACCCACCTCTCGCAGCATTCCATTTGAGCTAATAATAATTCTCCTAAATATTAATGTAGTTTTGGTATCATGAGTGGGGCTTTAAAGCACCCCACCTCTTCGGGTAACACTACATGGGTGTTGTGTGCCTTCAAGTATTCTCTGACTTATGGTGACCCTAAGTTGAACCTACCATGGGGGTTTCTTGGCAGAATGTGTTCAGAGGGTGTTTGCCCTTTCCTTTCTCTGAGACTCGGAGAGGGTGACTTTCAGTTGAGCATTAAGAAATACAGTGTAGGCACACAAAGAATACAGGCAGGCAAAGACTATTTGGAAACAGAATTCTTATTGAGGGGGAAATGCCTTCATTTTGTCCCCCCACGGTTATGCCTTTCAGCACTGGTTTCTGGGGAGTGTGAGTGGCAGAGTGTTGTTGTGTTCATGTCCTGTTTGTGTACATCCAGCATTGGGCTGGCTACGATGAGAACAGAATCCTGGACTGGACAGAATCCTTGGTCAGACTCAGCAGAACTTTAAAATTCCAGCATTTCTTTTCAATGTACTCTTCCAATGAGCTCCTTTCTTTTAATCCCAAACATGACTCATTAATACAGATATGATGAGCATTGAGACTTGAGCTACTTTCTTTTTATGTTACAGTCTGACAGCACAAACCTGTGCATGTCTATGCACAACTCATAATTCTCAGATTTCCATGGGGCTTACTTTCAGGTAAGTGGATATAGGATGGCAGCCTTAATTTGCAATTTGGGAATGGTTCCTACACACGCACAGTGACAGATTGCCATGTCTGACAACCACAGTATGACAAGTGCAAAAGAGAGCAAGACATAAATTAACCAAAGCTTATCTGTACTGTACACCTAAATTGGTTTAACAGCAAACATTCCTTCCTCCCCAGGAAATCCTGGGAAGTGGAATTCTCTAACGGCAATTAGGGCTGTGTAACAGGCAATACTTGGCAATCTCACAGAACTGGAGCTCCAAGAATAATTTGGGGATGTCCCAACACTTAAACTAGTGTAAAACCAATTATATGTAGTGTAGCTGTTCCTCAAGAAGTGGGAAAATATGGTGTCTTCTTCTGCTTTCACCCCTTTGGAGTGTCTGCTCTCATATAATGAAGGCAGAGGTGTGAAACACTTGAAACATGAATGAGATCTAATTAACGTTTAAAAGCCATAGTTGATCTAGATGTCATTGGAACCAAAGACATGATAGACTCTTTAGTTTAAATTAATAGTACTTGAACTCAGAGGATATTTATTCATTAATTAAATTTGTATCCTGCCTTTCTACAAAACAGTGTTCCCAGTAGATTTCTATGCTAATGTAATAGAGGTGTGGAAAAAACCCTCTCACCCTTGCCAAGATTTTGGTCAAGATAGGCTGTCCCACTGTGGCAAGAGGGCATGTAAACTTTATAGAATAAAAGATTCTCCACTCCAGAGGAGAGTGTTCCTCCCAGCAAGACAGTAAGGCAACAGGTAGTAGGTTTTTAAAGATATATTTTCTGCATTTTTGCCAGCAATGTATCTGTGCAAAACTTCGTTCTGTGCACAAAACTGGTGTCTTTTCCCGATTTCTGAAGGAAAACCACACACAGCAAATACAAAGACACAAACAATCCCTCTAAAGTTACTACGTTTATTTTATTAATCTACAGGCTTGTATAAATGGTGAAAATACTCCTCATAGAATTCGAGGAGAATACCTTTTGTCTAAATGGGACCCTGGGACTATGTGCCATATTTGGAAGAAGGGGAGCCAAAAATGCCCTATATTGCACTACACAGTTAAAAAAGAACTGTGACGGAAATGTACATTCCTGCTCGTTGGGACAACTGATTTGGATTGCAGCACATTCTTGGCAAGGACAGAAGAGGATTTCTGATTGGTTGGATGTGTGCGGGGGCCAGAGCTTGCTGGCAACAAAGTGGCCGGAACCACCATGCTGAATGTTTGTGGTAATGATCATGCACTGAGGCAACAAGACATTTTTTAAAAAGCTTGTTTAAGCAGAAGGTTGCACTTCCGTACTTTGGATTTATTAAAAAAAAAACCCTCTTTGGTGGTGGTAACCTGAGAGAATAAAAACACGAGTAATTCACTTGCACTCACCATCTTGATTCACATGAATGCCCGAGTGAACATCAAACACAGATAGCTTCTCATACCTATAATGTTGCCAAAAAACCATGGCGACAAACGGACGTTGCTATGAATTGGCATTACTGTGCACCAATCCACATTTTATTGCTTCGTATAGACAATCCCTATGAATGTATCAACTTTACACTACGAACTGTCAAGGCTACATTGGGAATCTTAGGATTTACAATTTGGTGAAGCATTTAGAATTCTCTGCTAGAAAGTTCAAATGTGCTCCCCTGAACTCTCTAGTAGAGACAATTCTAAGTACCTCACCATACTACAAATTGCAAGATTCTGTAGGATGTACCCATGACAGTTAAAATAGTATCAAACTGCTATAACTGTGTAATGCAGACATACTCAAGGAAACAATTACTCCATTTTTTCAGTTTTGTACATTTTACAGAAATGCACACAAATCAGTGTTGAAAATATGCAAAATATCTCTAGTACCAACAAAACACCCCTCACTGTGTCTCAGTAAGGAGATTTTTTTTTCTTGCATTGTTTTACTCATCATATAAGGATAAATCAAGTCAGGATTTATACCCCTAGTAACAATCCATGCTGCACAATTAATGGCTTTTCAAACAAACAAACAAACAAACAAACAAACAAACAAACAAACGGCATGGACAGTCCACCCAAAACTTAGTGTTGTTTCATCACATTGATTTATATCAGTTTGTAGTGGCATATGTGAGAGCCAGTGTGGTGTCATGATTTGAGCATTGGACAATGACTATGGAGAACAGGCCTTGAATCCCCACTTGGCCATGGAAACTCACTGGGTGATCGTAGGCAAATCATACTCTCTCAGCCTCAGAGGCTAACCCCCCTCTGCACAAATCTTGCCAAGCCCCCATGATGGGTTCACCTTAGGGTTGCCATAACTCAGAAATGACTTGAAGGAGTGCATCAAAGAAAGGAGTAAACAAAAAAAGTTAGATAAAATAAAATGGCTCCTTATCCTGTTTAGGGGTAGTTGAAATAAAATGGAACAGAATACCCAAGGGCAAGTTTAAAAGATACAAAAGGACCTCTTGCTAAGGGATGGGGTGACTGTGTTGCAGTCTGTTGCAGCATAAACAAGAACTCTGTGGTACCTTAACAAACTACAGCAGTTTTATTTGGCATAAGCTTTCATGGGCTCCAACCCACTTCATTGCATGCATTTGATAAAGTGGCCTGCAATCCGTATTTAGAGTGCTGAACTGCCATGGTTTTAAACAAAGGGCTTCACTCAGGTGAGAAAAGACAGCCATGAAAACTAGAACTTCTTTTTCATTTTTTTCCTAACAAGCTATAAAAAAGTGTAAAATGCAAAAGGCTGAACAAAAGGTTGCATAACATTATCCAAACAAGATGTTGCATGGTAATAGCTGTGTCAAGGCTTTGCCCCTTGGGCAAAGTAACTTGGAAGAAAGGATTTTGGAGACAGTGGCTCCTCAACAGAGTTGCCTGAGAAAATCATAGTGGCAGTTTTCCTCCTGTGGAATTCTGAGGTCTGTAGTTTAGTGAGGCCTAAGGGCTCTTTGGCTGAGAGTTCTAAATGCCCCGCTCTGAACTGCAAATCCCAGGATTCTGCAGAAGGCAACCATAGCAGTTAAAGTGGAATCATACTGCTATCACTGTGTAGTGTGATAACCTCCTAAAACATGTGTGGCCTATGTGTACCCTAATCTGTCCTTAAAGACCAAACTACAACTCCTTTCCCAGGCTGGTTGCTACTTTCAGAGGTATATTGGGCACTGAGAACAAGTTGCAAGAACATTGAATAGTGTATATGTGCATGTACATCAGCAGTGGGCCTTCCTACTTCTGATGGACATGGGAGGGGGTTGGAGACACTGTGTGTCATGATGGGATACTATGTTTAGTGCATAGCAAGATGATTATGGAAAATATGGAATGTGACGGAATCCCTCACCAGGCTGGCCCCACAGTTCCAACCCTAGGGAATGGGTCAGCAGCACTTAGGTTAGCTCTTTCACAGTCTGGACTAACTTGGAGTGGATTCACTGTCCCATTGGCATTGGAGCCGCCAGCTACCCTTGTCTCAGATGCAGTTTTTGGGAGGAACCCTTTGAAACAGATCTGGATAAGGCTTGGGCTACTGCAGGGTGGGAGGAGCATAGGAGAATGTCATGCTGAACATGCAGACTTCTTCCTTTGCAATGTTAGAATCCACTTGTCCTATAGAGACACTGCTCTTTATGGGCCACAATAGTCCAAATTGTGTCTAAGGGCTCAACTAGACGGGAGAATTTGTTTCAAAAAATAGCGACTTACCTCCCCATTGCTGCAGAGTCCATTTGTTCCCACGACTCATTTGAAAGATGGCTTGAAATGAAATGTAGCGATTTTGCAGTTCACATGGAGCAGTGGGAATACCTCCCCCTTTAAAAAAAAACAGATGTGGAAAACCTATTTTCCACTAATTGAAACATTTGTACTTTTGCTCTGCCACTTGCAAGCCCTCCCTTGCAAGTGCACCCTGCTCCAAGGTCCGACCAGTCAGATTTCAGCTCTGCTGTGTGCCCCTTTTCAAATTGGTTGATCACACAACCAGTTGTGTGCTTTTTCATGCAATTTTTAAAAAGGATCGCTAGAAACAGCAAAAGCTGTTATAGCAATCAGTTTGGAGTTTTCAGCCCCCCCTTCTGAATATGGTGAATCTTGCCATGGCTCTGTGAGGACCACTGGCATTCTCCTTGAATTGTTTGAGGATTTCCCCCCCCCCACCGTTGATGAGCCCTAGGAATCTTTGATCGTGATTTCCTGCATGGCAGGGGGTTGGACTGGATGGCCTTTGTGGTCTCTTCCAACTCTACAACTCTATGATTCTATGATTCTATGAAGGCACACAACAACAACAGTGGCAGATGCCCCTCACCAGACCTTGGAGGGCTGACTCTTCACTGCATTATAAATTTTTAAATGCTTACCAAACACTAGCTAAATGTGCACACTATGTTAAACATATCATATACAGTTGAGTCTTTTTCTTTCTTACTTCAAAGTAAGGCCATGTTGACCTAGTTGACTTCAGTATTTAAATCTCCTTCTGCCACATCCTTTTCTTCCTTCTTAATTTTTCCTACCCTATGCATGTTACAAAAACTCTGCATTAGAACCAATGGAGTTCATTTCTTTTTAAGGATAAGAGGAATTTAAGAAAAAAATGTGCGGGCAAAAGGTTGAAGCCCCTGCTATTTGTGTGTGGTAGTCCTGATCTGGATCAGGCCTGACCTAACATGGGAGGAAGAAAGCAAGGAGACTGAACTGCATTCTGCATATTTACTATGGTGTACTATGGTGTATTTACTATGGCCCAGTGTCTCTGCAGAAGAAGCTATTATGTCATCAAGACTTTCCAAATCAAAACAGGCATCTCAGGACAGAGCTGCTACCAAACAGCCCTCAGGAGAATTAGTGGAAGCCCATTATTTTAGAGTCCTTTTGCAGTTAAAACAGTGCCAATCTTAGGAGTGGTCAGCTACACATCACTGAGCTTGAAGATCGACCCTTGTCAAGTACTAGGAAGGCAAAATCCCTCCAGAATGTGATTTAACTTCAATAGCAGGGCCCTCTCTTGTGATCTGAGTTGACCCAATTTCACTTTTGTCCCTCATTTCCCTGGTTGAAAGGGATCATGGATGATTGTTAGTAAACACTAATGAACTGGCTTTCCCAGCAAATGGCTTTGTGCGCTAATCCAGGCTACTGGCAGCACAGCCATGCCTTGCAAAGATGGACATTCTCTCTTCTAAGCCGGAGCAGATCTGATGGTGATAAGCCCTGATGGAATTCCTGTCTGGGTGTTCCATGTGACCTGGGTGGCAGGAAGAAGTCAGTGGACATCATTCAACACTCTGTAGTGTCAATTTCTTTTCAGCTGTGTGTGCTACACTGGAGACATGACCAGCTCTGAACTTTTTACCTTCTCCTCCATGGAGTCTTTATGACAGAGAACGGAATCATGTTTAGCAGTCTGGGAAATAAATACTGGACTATCACAACAGGCATAGTGTTTGCAAGATGTTAATGACCAATTCAAGCAGATGTGGTTCTATTACTTGAACGACCATCTAGCAGTCATTTCTGATCCATTTTGTGATTTAGCTATCATGTTTTCATTGGTGCTGGCAGCACACACAGCTTTATTTGCAATGGATTCACAAGTCATTGTGGCATTGAAGCATCCAGCTTAGAAATAAAATGCTTATTTTTGTTGTGGCACATTGCCTGAAAAAGCAGATGAATGTACATCATTATTCCCATTATAGTTTTACCATACCATGCTTATAAATCCATGTAAAACTTGAGTCCCAGACTGATTGTTTTATGTTCACTGAAGAATTCATATATGAAAACTAATGTTGAAGGGTTTCATAATCCTGTCCTTTCCAAATCCAAATCCAAGTGCAATGTCAATTTCATATTTATATGTATGAATGACTCTCACTTTCTGATCTTGTAAATAAGCAACATGTTATGAATGAACAAAATTGGCTCTATAAACATGTCCTTGATGCTGGAAGTACAATAAAAGTGAAATAACAGTGTGTTATTGACTACATTACTCATTTGAATGGATGGCAAAACATATGTTCAGATAAGGATGGGTAAGCATTTCTGGGTTTGTCTCATTGGGTTTTTGTGAACTGTTCCATGCA
Organism: Gambelia wislizenii; assembly: GCA_030847615.1. Lineage (NCBI taxonomy): Eukaryota > Metazoa > Chordata > Lepidosauria > Squamata > Crotaphytidae > Gambelia > Gambelia wislizenii. Next base: position 296,066,093 of record JAUMIR010000004.1, read on the forward strand.
AGGGGTTTTGCATGGTTTCAAAATGACTGTTGAAAAAACCTGGTAATTACCTTCTCACTTTGCAAGCCAAAGTAAGTGGCAGGGAGCTTACCTCCAGTTTGCAAAGAGAGGAATAAATAGCTGTGGGAGTGAGATCATCTTATTAGCTGGTCTGCCTGACTGTTGAAGTAGAAACGATTGTTGTGGCCATGTTAGAGTCTTCCCATGATCTAGGGAGAGAATGCATATTCTCAGGACTGTCATTTCTTGCTGGGATCATGGCAACTGTAGCTGATCCCTGGCCAGAAATGATATTCTGAGCACTATCATTTTAAACCATGGAGCCATTAATAAGCTTCTCACCACCATGTTGGCCTCTGAACACTTGCATTCACAAGCCACTGTGATTTGTTGAGCAGATCAAACCAGACATGCATCTTCTAAAATTGTCTCAAACCAGTTTGAAGGTATTACATCTTTTATTTCTAGTGCTAAGTGGTGACAGGGTTGCATTTTTAAACCCCACGTTCTGAAAAATTGTTGCAGTCTTACATTCAGATGCTTTAATGCATCTAGGATGAAGACAGGACAGGAATCAAACTACTGCATGCATTTCCCACCATGGTTGTGCTGGATGAGAATCTGTGTACACATATGGTGTTGCAGTGTGTGGTGCATCTTCTGATTCTCCTGTGTAGTCTGTCAGTTGGGGAAGGGGCAACTGCAGAGAGTCTTTGGACCACTTTTCAGCCCCCACCAACCCCCTGCATCACACCAGCCTCCCACCCCCATGAAACTGGAAGTGACATAAAGTGACTTTTCAGAAAACTTTTTTTTGCCCCCCCCCCACATTTTCCTTTTGATTTTACAGGAGAATTGCTCCTTGATGGTACAGTAATCCTCCTCCGCCCCCGCCGTAATCAGTGGTGGTGGATCCAGAAGGGACTCATGGACCACAGAAAAGCTGGGCAGAGCATGCAGCCCATGAAACATTTAGTTCTTATACCTGCTGTAGTTGGTGAAGATGTTCATCATAGTGTGCAATAGTCAAATTCCACAGGAGAGTAGAAAAAATACAAGCAGCTGTTTTGTTTGCACTCTCCCTAGCCATAGTTCTTACACAACATTTCCTATTGATCTTTTGTAAAGCTAATTGGTCAAGAGTCCTGGCAGTGCAGTGGTTAAATGCTGGCACTGCAACCAGAACATTGTGAGTTCAATCCAGGTTGACTCAGCCTTCCATGCTTCCATAAGTTGGTAAAATGAGTACCCAGCTTGTTTGGAGCAATTAGCTAACACATTGTAAACCGCTTAGAGATTGCTTAGCACTATAAAGCATTATAGATATGTAAACACTATTGCTATTAATTACCAATTCAAAACCATCCTTAACTACGGTGAGTTAGAAGAAAGACAGCTTACAGTATACCAATATGGCTGAATGAGACTACGTGCGAAAGGGATCTAGGAGTCCTAGTAGACCACAAGTTGAACATGAGTCAACAGTGTGATGCGGCAGCTAAAAAGGCCAATGCGATTTTGGGCTGCATCAATAGAAGTATAGTGTCCAGATCAAGGGAAGTAATAGTGCCGCTCTATTCTGCCTTGGTCAGACCTCACCTACAATACTGTGTCCAGTTCTGGGCACCACAATTCAAAAAGGATATTGACAAATTGGAGCGTGTCCAGAGGAGGGCGACTAAAATGGTGAAAGGTCTGGAAACCATGCCTTATGAGGAGAGACTTAGGGAGCTGGGTATGTTTAGCCTGGAAAAAAGACAGTTAAGAGGCGATATGATAACCCTGTTTAAGTATTTGAAGGGGTGTCACGTTGAGGATGGAGCAAGCTTGTTTTCTGCTGCTCCAGTGATTGGAACACGGAGCAATGGATGCAAGCCCCAGGAACAGAGATTCCACCTCAACATTAGGAGGAACTTTTTGACAGTAAGAACTGTTCAGCAGTGGAACGCACTCCCTCGGAGCATGGTGAGGTCTCCTTCCTTGGAGGTCTTTAAACAGAGGCTGGATGGCCATCTGTCGGGGATGCTTTGATCGTGATTTCCTGCATGACAGGGGGTTGGACTGCATGGCCTTCGTGGTCTCTTCCAACTCTGCAATTCTATGATTCTATGATTCTACTATGAGGATAACAGCTAAGCTCAAAGGGAACACACAATTGATGACCAACCATGGAAATAACAAGAGCAGACACAGAAAGTTGAGTTAAATAAGGGCCACTTTATTTGACCCATATCCTATTTCAGTTAGGCTGAACCTGGAAAGTAACAAGAGGGGGGAGCAACCTGATGCAGATCCAGATGAGGCCAGGTGTCAACCCTTGATTACCTCCTCAGACTTTCCTTGGGTGAAACACCTAAGCCCTGAGGGCAATCCAATAATTGGATTGCTTCCTGACCAGCCATTTATTGGAAGGTAAACTCAGGGAACTCCCATCCAAGTCCCAGGACCTTAAAAGTGGGAACAAACCTCCAGATTAGCCTCAATGGTAGACTCCTTCCCCACTCCTCAGATCCCAGGACCAGAAGAAGCAATTCCAGAGTCCTACCCTTCACCAAAAGGGTGGCAAAATATACACCAAACCCTTGTATCCTGCCGCTTCTACCTGCCATGGACATGGGACGAGCATCTGCCAGGCCAGCTAATAGGGCACTCACCCCCTGTTGCAAGTCCCTCAGGAAGATCATACTTCCTTCTTTGGACAGGCGAACACCATCAGCCCTGTAAAGCTCTGGCTGTCAAAAGACTATATTGGGATATGCAAGAATAGTGGCCCAACCCACTGTGTAAAGCATTATGTATTTCTCTGGTAACCCTCCTCCAGACTCTGTCAAGACATTGGGGATCCCCTCACACCACCAAACTTGGTGTGGCAAAATGGCAGACCATACCAGTGTAGTCCCAGGCCACCTGCTCTGAATGGTACTCAAATCCCACAGGGCTTGTAAAAGCCCTTCCCTTTCAGCAAGCCCAACTCATTCCCACTGATGTGAAAGACTAAAACATGAGGAGGAGGCCCTGAGGGCTGCACAGTGAAGTTCAAAAGAGGCACATGAAATAGAGCCTTAAATAGCCTCTGGCTGTGCCTCCCATCATTTGGAGTGCCCTGGTGCTTTGCGCCACACACAACAGCCTCTGGATTCTATCCATGGAGGCCATCAAAAGTGCACCTTCCCCAGTAGCACTGTTGTCCCCTCAGGTCCAGGTACATAACCTGGGGTGGTCATGGTGACAGAGATGTTATTATTATACCTGCTAATTAAAAAGTCCTAGCCCTTTGGCCCTACAAGCCCTGGTTCCTTTATGACATTACAACACTGCAGCTGATGTGCCACAGTGGCTAAGAGACTGAGCCTCTGGCTTTTCTTCGCAAACGAAGATTCAGGAAGGACTCATCCTGCGCTTTCTGCAAGCGCGCTGATGAGTAAAAAGGCCAATCCGAGATAGATTGAATTTGCCTCTGTCAGGAGACAAAGCCATTCTCTGTCATCCTCTGGCCTACACCCAACTTCAGTATCAATGATCATGCTGACCTGCATTACAGGGTTATTCGAAGGAGTGTATCAAAATAATGTATGTGAAACACGAGCACTAGAAAGTGCTATAAAAATACTAAGTATGATCATTTTCTTCCCAAGATAATAGTACTAAACACTATTAGGAGAAGTGGGAAGAGAAAGGCTGGGTTTAGTCTTCTTCTTCCTGCTGACTAGCCAATATGCATACATTTTATTTTATTTTCTGAAAGCCCTACACATTTGTCTGGTTGGACTGGGTTACAATCATTCCATTTTTGCAAAATATTTTGAACTAAATTAACAAAATAAGTTTGAACGTATTGCTTTAGGCATTATAGTAATGTATAAATTACTATTTTGGGTAATGTATGTTTTGACGAAGGAATAGGAGAAAAACACTCATCATCCTTCATACTTCTATGTGAATATAACACCCCCCATTTCTGGCAAACGTATAGTCCAGAATCCTAAAACATAGCTCTCTTAGTCTGGATTGGAATGCAGAGGGATGTTGTAGCACCTTTGAGACTATCTGAGAGAAAGAAGTTGGTAGCATAAGCTTTTGTGCACTATGTCTACTTCATCAGATGGTACAAAATCTATTTGCAGGCCAGAATCCTGTTGATGAATTATAATGGCATTAAGTAAATGAATTTCCTAAATATGCTAAAGGTGCCAGATGCTGTCTGATCTTGGAAGTTAAGCAGGGCCAACCTTGGCTAGTACTTGGATGAGAGACCACCAATGAACACCAGTGTTGTAGGCTATATTTCAGAGAAGGAACTGGCAAAATCACCTCTGAGTATTCCTTGTGTAAGAAAACTCTATGAAATTCATGGAGTTGCTATAAGTTGACAAGTGACTTGAATGCACATGCACACAAGTTCTTTACTGACTGTGCAACAACCACACACCCCACAAGCCCTCCTTTTAAATGACACAACCACCCCCAACATGGTTGTTTCCATGTCAGTGGAGAAAGGGGCAGGTGTGATCAGTGGTGGCATGTCCAGCTATTGTTCTGCAGTGACTTCCAGAGGTTTCCTGGAGGTCCCTTCAGATGCCTTTCATAGCATGCCCAGCTGAATGAAAACAGTTGGATGCATCCCTGCAGACCCCCCCCCACCTCTAATGATATGGACATGGCTGTGTTGTGGGAACTACCTCACTTAAAAGGTGGATGGGGGGGAATAGCACCAGGACAGAGCAATCATGTGAGTCTCAGACACCGTTTACATGATGAAAATGTAGTGAGATGAATTTGTGTTGATTCTTGGTAGTTCACATGTCCTGCGTGACGATCTCGAGCTTTTTGGAAGGGGGAACCTTTTATCCCTCAACCTGCTGGACTTTCCATCCCGCAGTTTGTCCTGTGTTTTTAAAAAAGTCACGGGAGGATGTGGAAAAATCGGATATGTGAACAGGTTGGGACAAAATATCTCAGGAGTACGAGATGCCCGGAAATTGAGGTGGGCAGGCGCGGGCACATTGCCCAGAGAGGGAGGGGTCAGTGCCCCCTTTTAACTGATTTTTTAAAGTTCACAAGGTAATCCTCCATTGTTCTCTTGCCCATCAGCTGAGTGGTCATAGATATGGATGCCGAAAGCGGTACCCGGACAAGGAAAGGTGGCCGCGGGGTCTCCTGGTTCTACACAGAGACCATAGATTTGCTAGCAATAAGGGGTGAGCAGAAGGTCCAGGAACAGTTGAAGGAATGCCATAGAAATATTGAACATTTTGAAAAAATCGCGGCCGAGATGAAAAAGAAGGGGCATGATCGCACTGCGGAAGAGTGTAGGATGAAAACTAAACTTATGAGGAAGAATTATCGCCAGGTAATTGATCACAATGCTAAAAGTGGGAACGATGCAACCAGAATGCCCTTCTTTAAAGAGCTCCATGAAATTCTTGCTGGCGATGCCGACTACCACCCTAAGCGCCTGGCTGAAACCACTGACATAGTTCGGTTACCCCGTGGATCAGTGACCCCCCCATCACGATCCAACCCGTGAAGAGGACCCGGTGGTGTCCACGCCTTCCCATGAGAATGTGGAAGGGTGTTCAGAGAAACTGTTTTCAACCCCTCCAGGTAATTAATTTTTTCTTTTTAAAAAAAATACAGGTTCCAATTTGTGAAAACTCAGATAAATAATTTCCCGGATATCTCTAAAAGTAAGGGAATACGAGCATGTACAGTTGCATTTTTGTTTGGATAGTATTAAAACCTTTAGAATCTTCTTACAAAGCAGCCATTTCAGTAGCCTTGTTTATAACTTTTAATAGTGATGTGGAAACTCATATTTTCAACTTTAAATTAAACGATCTTAAATCTAGCATAATATTAAGTTTTCCTTGCAATTTCCTGCTAATTGGGAGTTTACTGTAAGCCAATTGCTGTTAATCTTCAGCTTGTTTACAAGCCATGGCTCCATGATGCTTTGACATGCTAATTCGGGCAGTTACATCTATGGACATTTTCAGACATGTCTTACCGCACTACAAGCTTGCGGGAGAGCTTCGCTGCTGCCGTGCGGCAGGAGCTCCATTTCAGATGACGCCGTTCCTCTGGCGAAATAGTCCGTGTCACTTCTGTGTAGGATTGTAGGTGACCCCACCATATTTTATTCATGGACAACTGAAATTATTTCCAACTCCAGAGAAATGATGGGACAATTCATTAAAAATATGAATAAAAACTCAGGCAGAATGGATCAGAGGTCTAAATCTTTCCAGGAATATCTTGAAAAATTCTATCAGCATGAAATACAAGATAGTGGGAAAATGTTGGCTGCAATAGAAAGACAAAATGAAATGCTTGGTGAACTCTAGCCCACATTATATCGCCTGATAACAACCCTCAAAGGGTTGTTGTTAGGAGAGTTAAAAATAATAACCTTAGCGGGGAATCAGATAAGGAGAATTCACTGCCACAAGAAAATCAGCTACCTTCTTCTGGCAGCACATGGTAGTATTGGCCATGACATTGCTTTTCTCATTCTTTCTACATGGTCTACCATTGCTAGGAAGTAAAAATAAAGTTATCATTTAAATTGCTTGAATACTAGCAATATGAAAAGGGAATAGACAGTAATATGTTGTTCAAACTCTGATTACCTATTTGGCTGTTCTTTGAAAAAAACCATCATTGTGTAAATGCATTCTCTACTGTTTTTTACTCTCTTTAATACATGTTACTCTATGTTCTTTTTACCATACATTTAATGGAACAATTACTATTCTAGTCAAGTAAAGACATAACTACCAGAAAATGTACAAAATGTAATGTTTATTTTTAAATTTACAAATATATACAATTATTTACATTTTCCACCCCCAAAACACAACTGAAGTTAACTAAATATATGGCACAACAGAAAGTATAAATGGCAACATATACATTGAAACATAAATAACATTTTTTTTCATACATAAAATAATTTTGGAAATAATATATAGTTTACATTGGATAAATTAAACAAAATAATATATATATAAATACAGTACATAAACAGAAAAAAATTATAAACCCAAGTGCTGTTCAATATTGCCCACCCTAATTTTTTTTTTAGTATCCTAAGATATATCATAACTGTACCCTCCCCCCAAACAATAACTTAAATACTTACCCAGCTCCTCTATACGGGCTATTATATTGAGCCTGGCTAGCTGAGCAGCCGCCTCATGAGCATTATCTGCCTCTAAAAAAGAAAAGATAAGAAAAGAAAAAAAAATATTTTAAGTTTAGAAAAAAAGGATGCTGCTGTTTATGTTATATTTGGAGTGGGAAAATTTAAAAATCTTACCTGCTGGTGGGGCGGCTGGGCTTTGCCGGGCTCATTCCCCCCTTCCTCATCAGATGAGGTTTCCAAAACAGGCTGACCTTCAGCCTGCCTCTGGATCCGGACCACTGGAAAACATTAAAAAAAAGGAAACTAAATATTTTGAATATAACCCCCCTCTAATTCCATTGGGAAAAAAGGGAAATTCACTTACCTCTTGGAAGCTGGTCTCACCAACTTGGTTGCCCTGCATGGACCCATAGGTCATGCAGGATGGCATAGAACGGCGGCCGCCTTCAGGGGGGGGCTCCCGTTATTGGCCTCCAGTGCCGCATAAAACCTTCTTTTCAGGTTTTAAAATTTAGAGTGACACTGGAGACCCATTCTTGGGAAGCCCTGCTCCCAGAGGAACCATGCTGCCTCTATAAAGAAGTTGCGGTTCCTCCGGTTAGAGGAACACATCAGGTGATCCAGCACACTGGCCTGCTGGGACAGGGATTCCAACAGCAGGTTGGTCTCCCTGGTGCCCCAGTAGGCGATGTGCCAAACTGCCCAACCACATCCTCTACCTCCCTCGGCCATCCTAATGTCATGTGGAGGGATGCAGAAACTCGAGTTTATAACTTTTCGTAAAGACCGCTATATTTTGAGATAAGCCTATTGAATTGAGGTTTGAATGCTATCTGTGACATACAATTGGCTAATTAGCAGAGGATACTGCATGTATGAGTTTGGCTGAGTCTGGAACCTTTTAAAGAAAGATTAGTCCCTGCTAAAGGTGCCAGTTCTCCAAAACTGCCGGCATGCATATATAACTGAACAAACATTTTCCTCTGCTACTTCAATACTATATCACAATGATCTCCAGCATCCCCTGAGATGCCCAAAACACCTCTCCATGGTAGAACGGACCTTGTTGTGATATCTGTTATATAGTCTCTGTTTATTATTAGTGGATGCCCTATATGGTGTGAGGAGCCATTTCCTTATAGGGTATGCTCCATCAACAAGGGTAAGAGGAACAATTTGTTGACCCATTATAGTTATTGTGGGGGTTCCCTGGAACAAATATTCCTGCCTCCATTGTTTCAAAAAAAAAAGCAGAGTTCCTAAGCATCCTAGCGTCGTGATTCTTGCCACTCCAACCGATCTCTGTGTCAATAAACCCCCCCCTGTGATCACATGTCCCTTGTTGTAGTACACTGTAGCTATTTTTCCTGTTAATATATGCATTTCCTTGGCGCACTTGTAGAATAATATTGACGTGACATCTGTCCAGGCATGCTATCACTTGCGGGTACCCAAGAGCCGCAAATCCATCCATTACCTGCACAAGAGAAAATACAGAAACAAGGAAATATTAACTTTGGACCAGATGTTAGCCGGCTATTTGATTTTTCACATCTATAAATGAAGATTCTAGCCATATATTGCCTATTTGAAGTTGCCATCTCAAGCATAATTCTTATTAGCTGTATCATGTTACACAAATAAATTTCAGAAGTCAGCTTCCAAAATTCAAATGATGCGAGTACTCACATTTTCACATACTTAAAATATTTTTTTTAAAATTAACATTACCTTCCGATGATCTCCTAAGAACACGGTTCGCTTCAGAAGTTGCTTCTCATTGCAAGCACAACCTCTATGAAAATCTTGCACACTGTGGATCACCCAACACTGAACAGATGGCAAGCGGATGCATAGGAGCATTGGTGGGCAAGAAGCCAAATAGCTATAGCTAGGTGCGTCTCCACAGGAATAGCCTTCCTCATATTTGTGTCTGCTTTGGCTATCTCCGGATGGAGAATATCCACAAGTTTCATGAAAAGGAATTGCGGCATTCTGAAGTACATGATCCAGAGTTTGTCGGACTAGATTGACATGATGAATTTCTCCCACCAGTCCTTACTTGTCAGATACACCCACCACCTCCGTAAATGGGGATATGGGCAAACACACTGAAATAACAGAGGAATTTTGATGGTTTCAAAGTACATTAGATCACTACTGAGTTTGCTGGGTGACATACGTTCTAAATTATGTAGCAAAAGAAGGAGACAGATCATCCTGCATCGGTGCTGATGATGTCTCCACCTGTACAACGTTGAAAGGGATGTCCTCAGCAGTACAGAGATACCCAAACGAGTTGCAATGTTTGACTTCATTATGAAAATAATGGCAGGTCGTGCACTACTACAGCTTTGTAAGTACTCACTGACCAATGACATTAATCTGTTCTGCCCCAGAAAGAGCCAATCAATGAGTACGTGGTGGGAAAGAGCACTGGAAACACATCAGCAGCTTTGTGAAAAAACAAGTAATCACATCCTTGATTGAAAGCAAAAAACCCCCAAACCCCAAGATTTTAAAGGTGTATAAACAACCCCCTCCACACAAAAAACGGGTATAATTATCACTGAAAGGCCGTCACACCTCATGACATACTCTCATGTAAACAACTATCCCAGGATATTCAGGTGAGTGTGATAAATTGTGTAAACAGCTAGGGACGAACTCGGGATTGGGAAATCCCGGTTGTCCCCATGATACTTATTGTCGTCTAACTGGTGCCTAGATGTCAGGTATCAGCATTCTCAAACTCATAGAGCACAAGCTTCTGGGTTCATCAGAAAGCTTCATTGCCAGAAATCCAGGAAGCATACAATGCAAAGTAGTTGCTGAGTCTGAAAACCTAATGGATGCACTCTAGGTTCAAAGCATTTTATGATCAATACAATCTGGCAAGCTGCATAACTATTGGTTGTCCATCATCCACTAACACAAGCATACCTTAAAACTAAAGTTAACATTTCCTGAGCATCTCTGCCCTTGAAACTAAGGACTTTTTCGGATGGAAGAAAAGTAACGCAAGCAGCGTTGCTAGGTTGCAACGCTGCTGCGCAAGAGGGCGCCAGTTTCGAACGACGCTCTTCCCAGCGGTACTGTTGCAGTACCGCTGGGACATTTGAGCGTGATATTTTTCCTTCCCAGCGTCATATTTTACTCGCGATCAGCAATCGCTGGGGAGGAAAAATATCATGCTCAAATGTCCCAGCGGTACTGCAACAGTACCGCTGGGAAGAGCGTCGTTCGAAACTGGCGCCCTCTTGCACAGCAGCGTCGCAACCTGGCGATGCTGCTTGCGTTACTTTTCTTCCATCCGAAAAAGTCCTAAAACTGTTAATTGCAGATGCCTTGTTATCTCCTTTCCCAAGCAAAGTCCAGACAGTTACACAGGCATCATTTTACCCCTACACAAACTGTTATGCACACTCTACATCAAGGCCACAGGGAAACTAATGAATATGGCAGAAGCAGGAGCAAAAGGGACTGATCCTGACACTAGGCTAGTGGATATGCATGACAGAACTTTCTCTGTAGCAGCACCCCAACAGTGGAATTCCCTCCCAAAGGAGGTCAAACTGGCTCTATCCCTTCTGAGTTTCCAGCTGTCAGGGAGGACTGTGCTGTTTCAATTGGCCTTTGGAGGATCTTAAATTGAGGGGCGTCTGGTCTGGCTATTTTTAAAATTGTTTTTAGAGCTTTCTTTTTCTTTTCTTTTTTTTTTTTAAATTAAAAACTGTTTTAGAGCTTTTTTTAAAAAAAGAAGCCTCAAATGTTGTTTTTTAGTTATTTATGCAATGTTTTAAAAGTGTTTTATCTACTTACATAGCCTCAGGGCCCTGGTGAATTGAGAGGCAATAAATAAATTGCCTGAAATAAATAATAAATAAATATTATGTATGTGTCTTGATGAAGGATTCCAAACATCATTCATAACTGAACAAGAATACATAATCATGCCTCAAAGTCAAGGGCCTGGAAAGAGACAGGGTGTGGAGAAATTTCCCATTGCTTTGTTTTATTGTAAGGGGTTAATAACAGTTCTAGCTAAAGATGAAAACATTTGTGTTTCAGGATAATGTTAGCATCTATGGATATTTTAGAATTTTCAGTGGAGTGCAAGGTTTTTTTTGTGTTTTGTGTGTGTGTGTGTATGTATGTGTTTTTTGAGGTGGGTTTGGGGGTAGAATCATCATAAAGGACTCAACTTTTAGAAAAGAAACTTTATATAAAAGAGATAAGCCATTTGCCATGTAGCAAGCCAGCTTAAATCACACTTTTTATGTTTTGGATTGTATAGATCCTACTCCAGGGCTCTGATTTGTTTTTTCCCCCATGGATATAGGCATGTGATGGTGGATGAATAGAATGGAATGGCAGGGGGTTGAATGTGAGAATGTTGTGTGTTTAGACAGCCCTTGTGCTCCTAGAAAAGTTAATTAGGAAGTGAAACCTTACAAAGTTGACAGTATGCTTTGTTGACTGCTGGTGCTGTGTGACAAATACCACTGCGAGGTACTTCACTTTCTTTTGTAAACAGAAAGGTAAAGGATTTGCCCAAAAATGTATTGGTGAAGATCTGCTTTTCATCATGGTCCAACTGCACAGTAAACAACCGAAATAACTTGTTTTAATAAAGTATGGTGTTGAAACATTTGTCAGCAAACTCTATCCTTTCCAAAAGCATGTTTAGGTTACAGAAAACCTCTCCTTGAAGAAACCCAAACTAATTTTTTATTATTATTATAACTTTACCCGGCAGTTCAAGGTCAAGGAATGTTAAAGGAAATATTTGGGGGTTTCATCCTCAGCAATCATATATTTCTCTCCCAGTCGGTTAATTCACTTTGCTCAAGAATGCATTGATTGCATTTGATCTATTATTATTTTTGATTTCATCCTACATTGCCATATTTTGCACTGCTGACATGTGAATGAGAAAATTCTCAGTAGACCAATTACATTTATATAGGTATGTAAAGTAATTTTCTGTTATATTCTCCAGGTGTAATCCTTGCATCTACACATGTAGTGCACAGTGCAAATTGCTGGAAAAGGAATTAGTGAAATAGTCTTGTGTGTGTGTGTGGAAGTTTATGTAATCTGACAGTTAAATCTGATGGAAAGCCACATGAGTGTAGATGGAGGGAGAAAGAATATGCTGTTTCCATCCAGTATTCTTCCATGTGTGTTCTATGTACCAAATAATGAAATTCCAAAACTTCATTCAGAGGATAAAGGCTATAAAGGAGGAACAGAATATCATGGGCAAGACATATTGGACGTTATCAGACGATCATCTAAAAATGCTGTAATTCCATGAATGAGGATAGTAGAAACATTGTGGCATTATAACACTTATTATCACACGTCGCTGTAACAGCATGAAAGAACTGCCATGGAATTATTGCATGACCACCACTACCACTTTAAGAATGGGAATTTACTTCAGCAATTTGGCATGGGTGAGATTTTGGCAGTTTTCGCGAGAAGACGTGAGCCCACTTAAAACTCCAAAAACACCTTAATTAAGAAAGTAAATGAACACACAAGCGCTGAAACAAACCTAAAAATGTGCAAACTAAATGGGACAGTTCATAAAAAGAGTGTCCTATGCTTCATTTTCACATTCTCATCTGGAACTTTTCTCGCTGAAGATCGCCCATTCACACTGTAATCTCGTGATTACAAAGGGCCATGGTTCTGCATGCCATCAATACCACAAAAAAAGCCCACCAAAAAAAAAAAAAAAAGCAACATTGAAGATCTATTGATGGCTTGTCCCATCAAATAGAACTAACACCTTTTCCACAGCTGGAGCACACAGTAACCATGCAAAGACAATGATGTCATGTGATAGCGGGGTCTGTTTGCCCTAATGTGATGACATAATCTTGTGATTTTTGCTACGTCTGATAATGTCCTTTATATCAGAATGAAAGAGTTCATGACCAGGATTGCTGCTTGTATGTTCCCCTGCCCCCCCCCCACAAGGAAATGCATCATCCCCCAAAAGGATACAATTCTGGATAATATTTGCATGTGTCACTTTATATTTGTAGATGAACAGCTAGAAAACAAAGAATTTAAACAGAAATGCAATGCATCTCATGACAGTGAGAAAGACTTTGACCAGGTAACATGTGTGTCTGATTATGGTTCTTTATGGTTCTTTATCATTAACGTCTCTCTAGCTTTTCTTCGCAAACGAAGATTCAGGAAGGACTCATCCTGTGCTTTCTGCAAGCGTGCTGATGACTAAAAAGGCCAATCCGAGATAAATAAGTCCGGGTGCAGAAAGCACAGCAGAAGGTCTCCTTGGGTGATGTTTCTGGGTTGTGATTCTTTCTGCGTTGTCGTTTCTCTTCAAGACTTTTTCAGCGTGAGTTCTCAAATAAGACTGCAGCATTGTGGATAGTGTGTCTCCATGCCTCCCGATGTGAGGCCAGGGCGGACCATTGTTGGTGATCAATTTGGCAGAGCCTGAGAGGTTGTTTCAGGGAGTCCTTGTATCATTTTTTTGGAGCACCCCTCTTACGCTGACCCGTGGCGAGTTCACCATAGAGTACTATTTTGGGGAGGCAATGGTCCTCCATCCTAGAAATATCAGGGCCTCAATGCTGGTGATCCCTGCTTGCTCAAGGACAGCAACATCTTCCCTGGTATTGATGTCAGACTAACTGGACGATAATTGTTGGGATCCTCTTTTTCCCCTTTTTGAAGATGGGGACAACGTTTGCCCTCCTCCAGTCTGCTGGAGTTTCAGTATAAACAAACACAGTATATACACAGCAAACCTCATTAGCAAACTCAACAACAATTTCCCCAACATCCACCAACACTCCTCTTTCTCCACAGCACCAACCAACACACAATGTTTCTTGTGGTTCAGCTATATAGGAGTGTTTGCTAGTTAGCCTTCTGCCTAGCCACAGCTGTGAACAAACCCACTTTAGCTGAGCTAGTAAGTGGTCTGTTGCTCCAACATTTTTCCTTTTGCCCTTAAAGCAATATTACCCCTGACATATTTTGTACACATAATCATGAAAGCATGACTTTGTGTGAAATGGATGCCCTTTCATGTTCATTAGGCATCGTTAAGATGCCATATTTGCCAAGTCTGATAAAGTCCTTATTTTGCATATATGAAGAACATTTTCTTAACTACCAATGAGCCTCTGCAGCCTACAAGAGTGGCCAGAGGAAGAGCTTTCTCGCTCCCAGCAGCCCATGTGGTTTCCATGGCTTTGGAGAAAAGGCAGGTAGACCAGCCAATCAGATGCCATCTTGTTGGCTGGTGGGAGGGGGGAGCTGTTCACTCTGTACTGACCTTGGAGCATTTAAGTGGCTCTGCAGCACACTCTAGTAGGCAGTCGTCTGACAGCATCTAAAGAAATACTTCCTTTTATCTGTCTTGAATCTTCAATAATACAGCTTCATTGGATGACCCAGGGTTCAAGTATTATGACCCAAGGAGAAAACTATGCTTGCTATCCACTTTATCCACACCATATATAATTTTAAACACCACTACACATCTTCTCTCTCAGTCTCTCATATATACACACAAACTAAAAATTCCTAACCTCTGTATCCCTGAACATAAAGATCTGTATAACTTTATTTGAAATGCAATGCAATGCAGGCAACTTTGGTTAAAAGCACTTCCCTGGATAAAGTAACTTCTGATAGGTGCTTGGTTTGCATCTGTTAAGTAGGTTTTGAACACAGACTCCCTGAATCCAAAGGAAAACTTGGTCATATTACTTTGGAGGATATAGCTTCCAGAATCCCACTGCTGGCATAGCCATGCTGGCTGGGTTTTTTTGGGAGCTGTTGTTTCCCCATGTAACTTGCTCAAGTTGTGATCCAAGGGTAGTTCTTAAATAGGAATTACTGGAATGTCTTGCATTTATAGCTGAAATGCAAAAAGCTATACTGAACAGAAGCAATTCATGTCTGATTTTTTTAAAAAAAAACAACAAACTTTCCTCATGTCAATTGCAAGATTGCCCCTAGTCTCAAACATCCTCTATTGGCTGGACCACACGGGCTCTTATTAACTGCTAGACATAATTTTGATCCTTGGGTATTAGATGTTTATGTTCCAAGAGAAATGGCTCCCCCTTTCTGGAAGCTGTTCTGACTTTTGTTTTCATTCCCTTTGCTTGAATTGATACCCTCTTGAAGAAGCCAAAAGTGGCTGCCCCTTTCTTCAAAAGCAGGCATGTTTGGTTTAAAAATAAAGAATTTCAGCTGCACTACAGGTAGGAAATAACTTCTCCCAATATTTATATTGCTCATAAAACACCTGGAGAATTTCAAATCATGGCAAATTTGGGGAACAGAAGAAGAGAAAAACCATTTAAAAGGTAATAATATTACTTGCTTTGACAATGGGGGGTGGGGGAAGCTATTTTTTTTTTTTATCCTTTTCCATTCTTTGTAGTTGCAAACTGGCTCTCTATGTTCTTTGGCAGAGGAAAACATGTTTCACAAAAATAGCTTTTATAATCAGCAGTAGCCTGTCTTCATAAGCTCAGATTGAAAGGAATGCCTGCAATGTTAAAATGCAGCAAAGAAAGAATTTAAACCTTAAATAATCAGTTTGACTCTGGCTACAGTGTTTCTGCTGGCTGTCAGGAGAAATTCAGTAGACTGTCACCTAAAGCAAAAGCAGTTAATTGTTTTCTATATAAACCACCCAATTGTGAAATCACACCTCTGCAAAGCTGCCTTTTGCAACACAGTAGAGCAGGAATTCCTAAACTGCCTGCCGATTCACATAAATGTGCCAGGAGAGAACTGCCAGAGGAGGCATAAGAATAAAATTAATTATGTCGTTAAAGACTCTTGTGTGGGCCCAAACTAACTGCCACCCACAATAGAGAGGCTGCATGCTGCAACTCTGTATGATTTAAAGCTTTAGTCAATACACATTGGCCTCCACCAACAGAGGGTGCTTCCGTGATATCACTGAATCAGGCATACCTAATTGTCTACATGATGCAGAGATGCAGAAATGTTCCCTTCCCTGACTTTGGACTTTATCAGACGTGGCAAAAATCACGGGATTATGACATCATGGTAGTGCAAGTGGGCCTCACTACCGCATGATATAATTGTTACTCCATTCTCCAGCCACGAGAATGCTTTTAACTGATGGGTTAACCATCATCAATAGTGCTTTTTTCACGGTATTACTGGCGTGTGAAGCCACATCCTCTGTAATCGTGAGATTACACCATGGAGATTTTCACACGCCGAAAATATTGCCTCCAGAAACCGGGACAGAAATATTTCTGTCCTGGAAGCAGCGCTGCGGTTCGCACGCTCACCTCCCTCTTCCGTTGTTCCGTCGTCCTCGCTTTGGGTTTTTCCCTCCCTCTTCTGGAATATTTTACTAACGGGAGTTTGCTGTTAATAAAATATTCCGGTTTCTGGAGGCAATATTTTCGGCGTGTGAAAATCTCCCATGAATGAGCGGTCCTCAGTGAGAAAACGGCGTCTGGGTTTTTACGAACTGTCCCATTTAGTTTGCATGTTTTTAGGTTTGTTTCAGTGCTTGTGTGTTCATTTACTTTCTTAATTAAGGTGTTTTGGGAGTTTTAAGTGCGCCTGTGTCTTTTTGCAAGAACCACTGAAATCTCACCCAGGCCAAATCGTAGAAGGAAACTACCATTCTTGAAGCACTAGTGGTTGTCATGTGATGATTCTGTGGCAGTTCATTCACATGATTACAGCAACGTGTGATAACAAGTGTAATAACGCCACAGTGTTTCCACTATCCACATTCATGGAATTATAGCATTTTAGGCGTTAGTCTGATAAAGTCCTTAGACACTGCAGATGCGGGTGCAAGGGGGGGATGAAGTTGAACGTGGTGGTGAGGGAGCCAGGAGAGGTGCCGGGCTGCGTGTGCCTGAGTGTTGCAGCCAGGGATTAAGAGATCTTGTAGTAGCAAAGTTCTTGGTGATTGTGAGAACTTGGGCTAGAGGAATGGGGCTGTGACTTACATGTACACAGATATTAATGGGGATTATTAATTTTACCCCTGTGCTATAGTGGGGAGACCTTTAAAATTGGTCCCAAAGAATGGTTGGCTTTAATCCCCTTTGAAAACACACTTAGCAGAGTTTCTGTTTTAAAGATACATGCACAGGAAAAACGTACTGATTTCAAACACATAGGTTTTAAATAGCCATTCACCCAGTTCTCTCTCTCTGGCTTTTCTTCACAAACGAAGATTCAGGAAGGACTCATCCTGTGCTTTCTGCAGGCGCGCTGATGACTGAAAAGGCCAATCCGAGATAAACATGTCCAGTTGCAGAAAGCACAGCAGAAGGTCTCCTTGGGTGATGTTTCCGGGTTGTGATTCTTTCTGTGTTGTCGTTTCACTTCAAGACTTGTTCGGTCTGAGCTCTCAAATAAGGCTGCAGCATTGTGGATAGTGCGTCTCCAAGCCTCCCGATGTGAGGCCATGGTGGACCATTGTTGGTGATCAATTTGGCCGAGCCTGAGATGTTGTTTCAGGGAATCCTTCTATCGCTTTTTTGGAGTGCCTCTCTTATGCTGACCCGTGGCCAGTTCACTGTAGAGTACTATTTTTGGGAAGCAATGGTCCTCCATCCTAGAAACGTGCCCTGCCCAGTGCAGCTATGTTCTCAATATCATGGCCTCAATGTTGGTGATCCCTGCTTGCTCAAGGACAGCAACATTTATCACATAGTCAGTCCAGTGTATATTTAGGATTGTGCATATACAGCGCTGATGAAAGCGTTCGAGGAGTCGTATGTGGTGGTGATAGGTTATCCATGTTTCAGACCCGTAAAGGAGAATAGACATTACAATGGCTCTATACACACTGATTTTTGTGCTTCGCCTCAGGCCTCCAGACTCTTTTGTAAAGTCTTCCAAATGCACTATATGCCTTTGCTAATCTGTGATCGATCTCTTTGTCAATCTTGGCATCTGAGGAGATGATGCTTTCCAGGTAGGTGAACTGCTGAACGGACTTAAGCACAGAGTTGCCGATGGCAATGTGGGGATGGTGGTGTTCATCCTGTGGCTCAGGCTGGTAGAGAACTTCCATTTTCTTCAGGTTGACTTCCAGCCCAAACAGCTCTGCAGCTGTTGCGAAGCAGGATGTTATGCGCTGCAGAGCTGCTTCTGTGTGGGCAACAAGGGCACCATCATCAACGAAGAGCAGCTCGCAGACTAGATAGTTTAGAGTCTTAGTGCGAGCCCTCAGACAGCTTAAGTTAAACAAGCTACCATCAGTATGGTAACGTATATAGATGCCGTCTTCTTCTTCAAGCTTTGCTGTAGCCCTTTGAAGCATCATGCTGAAGAAGATTGTAAATAAAGTTGGCGCAAGAACACAACGTTGCTTCACTCCATTAGTTATTAGAAAGGGCTCTGAAAGAGCATCGCTATATCTGACTTGACCGCGCTGGCCCTCATGTAGCAAGATAATCATTTTAAGGGATTTGGGGGGACATCCTAGTGATCTTTCCAGGATCTGCCACAGACCTTTTCTACTCACAGTGTCGAAGGCTTTGGTGAGGTTGACAAATGTTATATAAAGTCCCAGTTACATAAAGTTACATAAAGTCACCCAGTTCACCACCCCCACTTTCCACACTCTAGCTTAAAAGAATCAAAGTAGCCAAATGTATCTTATAATACATAGAAAAATACTTTACTCACAACTTTCATACCCATCTCAAAGTTACAGCAGTAAGAACTTGAAAGCAGAAGGAATAACAAAATATATCTTGAAAGCAGCATTTCTAAAAACAAAAACATGCAGGAGCTATGTCCTGGTGTTCCTGCCCCTAGGACATCTTGATGGCATCTCGTGGTGTCTCCCAGAACAAAAAGATACCTAAGACACACCTCTTCACCTGGAAGGCACTCAGATTACAACAGGAAGTTATCTCATCCTTTCTGTTTACATTCAGCATTTAACCCTTTCAGCAGTTAAACAAGTCAGCATATTGGATTGCAACTCTGTATCCCAACAGATATAGATGTAGATATGCTCAGGCAAACACTCATAAGCAAACACACAATGAAACTCTCTCTCACACACACAACAGATGGGAATAGGGTTAGAACAAATATTCTCTGTTATTTGTTTTCCAGTCAAAAAATGGGTTTCCTGACATTCAGGAAACCCTATCAGGAAGAAAAATAGAGCAGCGACACTTTTGCATAGTTTTCTCTCTGTATTCTAGTACTATTTCCTGCTCAGGGAAATTTTTTGCATAGAAAATGTGAGTTTTTTTGTTTAAAAATGTATTTTTGTTCACAGAAAAATCCTCTGGAACACTTGGGAACATTCAAACACATGGAGAAAACTGCACAGAAATACTCATTTTCTCTGCCAGCAGGGAGATAACTGTACTAATTATTCATCCTTGCATGTAAGATGAATTAGTTGAGGATTTACATCCCTAGATGGGGATGTGGAGCTTTAAAACTTTGCTCCTCATGCTTGGAGTTTACTTTGTATCTTTCCTTGCTAATTGGCTGGACTGGTAAGAGAGGCAGGCACACAGTTTAAATACATGCTGGGATGAGGTGCCATCTTTCTCATTTAAATAACACTCTTGACATCCCATGAAATGGATCTTTGGTGGGCTGGTGGTGGTGCTGGAAATGCAATGGTGTTGGGCAAGACAGAATGCTGGGGAGATTCTTTTTGCATGCTGTCTTCTCCACACCATTTCAGTGGTGTGGTGAATCCACTCTGGGTTTCATTCCAGACTTTAAAAGCTCTATCCAAGTTGCCAAACTCTAGCCTTAAAACAGAACCTCAGACACCTCCTTTGCTGTCTGGAATGAAGTAGATTTCCCCCCACCAGTGACATGGAAGCCTCTAGTTGCTTTGTCCCTGCCTCCAAATCCTGGCAACTGCTCACTGTATTTTGGGTTCTTGTGTGTAAATCAGAGGTGGTGGTTCAGCCATCCACAGAGGCTGTAGGTTATGTATAGGATTGTACAGGTTGTAAACTGTTATTTATAACAGATTATTTATTTATTTATTTATTTATTTATTTATTATTCATTTATATCTCTTCTTTCTCCCACCAATGGGACCCAAGGCAGCTAACAACCTCTTTAAAACCATACAAGCTAAAACTAGTACAATGTTAAAATTACATAAAATTTAAAAAAGAATTAAACAATTTATAAGTTAAAAACATTATAGTAAAAATGTTAAAATGCCTTTTAAAAAGTTACAAATTTTAAAACTGCACCACAGAGCCTCACTAGCTCAGCCCTTGTTAGTTCATAAAAACCTAGCAGCATAAAAATGTCTTAACCTGCCATTGGAAGGGGGGCAAAGATGGGGCCATCCTGGCCTCTCTGGGGAGGGGGTTCCAAAGTCTGGGAGCAGCCACCAGTAGCTGCATTGTGTTTGCTTTTTTTTTTTTTTAAACATTTCTACTTGCTTTTATTGAAAAACAGTGTTATGCATTGATCAACTATATCTTATGGCCTAAATTAGGGGATGGATTACAACTCCCAACAGCCTTAGCCAGATGGTGATGGACATTAGAAATTGCAGTTCAACAATATCTGGAGGGTCGTACAACTTCCACACCCTGATTTAGGTCATAGGATACAATTAGCCACAGCACAAAATATTCCTTCTCAATATAAATAAAATGAAATTAAAATGAAATAAAAATTGCAGCCTCAGTTACCTCCTCTAGATTAAATTTAGTTGCTAGCACCCACACAAGTAGAACCATTAACCCGATTACTGAATGATAAATGATCACTTATATAAATCCCATTGATTTTATGGGTCTACTCTGCAAGGCAGACTATCCATTGGGTTCAGGCATAATTTTAATTTAATTTCTGAACTTGTTTAAGATGGCTTCCTGCCCTGAAAAGAGCTTTATGTATGTGTGCGTCATTTGTGCACACACAGGGGCATGTGTATGTTGATATAGATATAGAGGAATGAAAAACAGAAATCATGAGAGACTATTGATGCCCAAGGAAGGTTCCAGACTGTCCTAGAAACCTTTATTGTCCATTGATGTCATAGGAAGTCAATGGCTGGCCTGGTGGGCAGAGTCATCGTGGAAGCTGGGGCCCTTTCACACTACAGAATTATAGTGCTGTGGTTCCACTTTAATTGCCATGGCAACTTCCTATGGAATCCTTGGATTTGCAGGCTTGAAGCTCTGAATTTTAATATTTTAAACCGGCTTACATCTGGATTTTCATTATTACAAGTTGTTGTTTGCCTTCAAATTATTTATGACTTATGACTTGTCTAGTGTCACTCAGTGAGTTTTTATTCCTGAGCAAGGATTTGAACCGTGGTCTCCCAGAGTCCTAGTTCAACACTCAGTCCATTGCAACACAATGGACTAAATCCTATGGTCAGTCCCATCTAGAGTGGACCCATTGGGTCAACTGGATTTACCTATGTGTTGACCCACAATTCAGTAATTGACTCTTTGGACTTTATCAGACTAACCTCTAAAAACATTCTTGTATAGGCATAATTGAAGCCATGTTTATGCCAGCAAAAGAACGCCCCCTCACACATTTACCTTCTCTCCTGGGAAGGGCTTCCCCGGCAATGAAGAGGAAGTGACCGGAGCTCCGTTAACTTCCTCATTCAAAATCCCGCAGATTCTCATGAGAAGACGCTCATGCGGGAAATTAAAAAACAAACAAAAACAACACACAAAAAGTTACATAAAGCACATACACACACTTAAAAACTTCCAAGTAACCTGGGGAGGGTCATAAAAAGTGCATCACTTACCTGGATGTCACAATCTTACCCAGAAGTGTTCTGACTGGACCAGCCATTCACACTGCATCCACGTGAGTTAAATGGCACGGGTTTTCATACGCCAGCAATCCCGGCACTAAAGTGCCATGGGGGAATCTATTAACGGCTTAAGTTGTCAATACTGTAAAATAGGATGATCAAGACATAAACTTGAAAAGGTGATATTGTCTGATATGCACTCCCTTTCATGTTTATGTGGCATTGTTATGATGCCGTATTTAGTGTGTCTAATAAAGTCTTTTGAATCTAATTGGAATTAACAAAGATGGTTTCAGCGATTTTTCTTTCTGTGTACCTTTTCTAAGCATCTTTATACTACCTTAGGTTTACTTACTTCTGCTCTATATTCTGTGAAAAGAAACCTTTTAATTTAGATTTTGCTATTGAACTGTGACAGTGTATGCCATGTGCAATATGGAGTTTATCACATGCACTTAATATCCCAGGACAGGAATGACCAGAGATTGCTAAAAGGCTTCCTTTTCAGATGACATCATCCCTGTCCTGTTGTGCTCCCATTCTGCTCCTGTCCCCGCCCCGCTACCACTTATTAATGATTTAAATCATTAATTGATCGCC
This sequence comes from Gambelia wislizenii, assembly GCA_030847615.1. NCBI lineage: Eukaryota > Metazoa > Chordata > Lepidosauria > Squamata > Crotaphytidae > Gambelia > Gambelia wislizenii. The sequence goes on from JAUMIR010000004.1 coordinate 296,088,643, forward strand.
CATTCTGTCTCTGTGATGGAATCATGGGCATCCGAAATGGAAACCCGTTATGCTGGCACGATGCCAACCAGGGTGGTAGCCCCTGCCGAAGACTTCTGGGTGTGATCGGGACGAGGAGGTAAGTCACACACTCACCCCCCCCCCGGGTTACTTGTATTTTTCTAACCTTGTTTTTGTGCTTGCTATCACTTTTCTTTCTTCATTCACTTTATTTTTTAAAAAAATTTCCCGCATGTTTGTTCTCTCGTGGGATTTCAAATAAAGAAGTGAATACAGCTCCGCACGAGCTGTATTCACTTCCTGAACTATCGGAGGGAGGGGGAGATATTTCTGTTGGAGCTCTAAGGCAAGTCTGATTTTAAAAAAAAGTGTTACAGGGACGGGAGTGGGGTGGGATTGGGGGTACTGGTACAGGGATGGGTTTTTAGGCCCAGTGTGATAATCTCCTATCTCTTTATGCATGTTTAAAATGAAGGCTTGAATGGCACACACTATAACCCATTGAAATAGAGAGCAGTTACCAAGGCAAGAATTTAGAATGTCCAATTGGGCAAAAGGAAGCATATCCCACTCCTGCTCCCCCTTCTGTAAGAGGTGTAATGCAGCATTCTCAGATATACTGTTTTTATCATTTTTTTTCTATAATAGTCTCAGTGGCAGAGGCTGGCTTCCATGGCTGTGGGGTGTCAGGGAAACCACCCTTTGCCACGGAACAATCTTCTCTCTAGCTGTATCCACATGGCACAATTATATCACTTGGATACCATTTTAACTCCCATGGTTCCATCCTATGGAATTCTGCGATTTTTAGTTTCATGAGATACTTAGAATTACCATATCTAGTATGCCACCACGAACTATAGTACTAGAACTGTCTGGCAGAGAAGTCTAAGTATCTCTTGAAACTGCAAATCCCAGAATTCCATAGGAAGGAACATGGGCAGTTAAAGTGATCGCAAAGTGTGCTGTGTGAATGCACCCTCTCTTTACATATCCCTCATCTGGTCTTTCATCATCAAAGGTTGGCAAAAAGTGGTCATATTTTATTGAAAGTATACAATTTTTGTTGGACGTTGTTATTATGGTATAATGGACAGGAAGAATGTTATGGGAACAAACTGGAATAGCTACAAGCTGCAGGGGAAAAGATTGGCTGTTACATTAAGATAAAGACAAGATATAGAGTAATATTGTTCTTATAATTTTGCGTTCACTTCAAAACTCTTGAGTTTGGGGTGAGGACAAAATGACCTGTAAAGGAATATGCACATATGAATTTTGCTTAGATTGGCAAAGACATATAAATGAACTGTTTTGTTAAAAAAAAGACACCAAAGATCATGTTTATCCTGCTGTTACCATGACAACAGCTATGCCTGATGGAATATATCCATCAGGCATGATCCATAAGCATCTGGTTTCTTAGTTCTCATTCCAAACACTCTAGGACTGAAATGTAGGTAAACTTTAATCAGTTTTATAATGACTGTAGTACTTACAGAAATTACTTAACATGATTTTGCAGCTGCCTCAGCAAAAGACCCAGTGGTCTTATTATTCTTTTATCGCCACCTTGAAGGGGTTGCTTCAAGAATTGTTTTGGATTTTGCACACAGATGCCACTGTTGTGTCTTTCTTTTTAAAACTTTCTTGCAATGACATCACATTCAGAAGGTTCTCTCCTCCCCACTCCCCCTGCTTTCAGGTTCCAAAAGGTCAAAGTTATTTTTTTCTAAATGACTCTGTCAAACATAAAAATTAACAAGCTTTTGAGAGGGAGCTGTATTTGTAATATATGGTTATGTTAGACTTTCTGTCAAAACAGGGATTAAAGATAAATGTAGCCAATTAAAAGAACATTTTCTTAGAGCTCCTGGTAATAGATACCTCATTGTGGGGTCCTGACGTATGGCTTTCTATACCAAGTGATTTGGTTTATAGTGCTGGAACTGAACAGTAGAGAAGACTGTTTGAATTTTCTGAATTCCATTTAATAGCCCTGAGAACAATCAAGCCAAAGCGATGAAGAAGGTGAGGAAGAGAAGCTGGAGGGATATGTCATGTTTTCTTTGTAAAATGTTCTTGTCTGCTCCACTTCCTACACTTCATCATTTTAGATAATGCTTCCCAGCAGCACATGTGTATAAGCAAAAGCCTAGCCTTCCTTACATGCAAAGGGTGGGTTGATATAGGTGGGGCGAAACCCAGTTGGCATTGGATGAGTCAATATGCTGTAAGTTGTCCAACAAGGTAAATAAAATATTCTCTTCAATTAGGTAATTGCTTCCTTTTATCTTGCTTTATTTGACAAAGCAGCTGTGCCCACAACATTAATTTAATTGCCTATGACATCTGTGTTATCCCAGGAACTCTTGTGCTTGAGAAAGGAAAAAGAAAAGACTAATGAACCAACTGCACATACATCGATTTTCCATAAATCTTCAAAGGGCAATGTGTATATTTGTGTGTGTGTGTGTGTGTGTGTGTGTGTTGAATATCAGAGCTTGGACAAGTTACTATTTGGGGTGACAAATCCCAGGATCCCCTAGCCAGCTGGTTGGGGAAAGCTGGGCACTGCAATCCCCAAATGTAGAAATTCCAAGCACTGTTTAACACATAGTTCAGAGGTAATGGGAACATTGTTATAATGCATGACTTTTTTATTTCTGGATTTTCAATGGTGCTATTGCAAATGGCAGGACAAATCAGAGATATCACAAAAAAACCATTCATGAAACAAACCGCCTCTTGCAACCACCATTAGTTTGTACCTGTCTAAGATAACCCTGCACCCAGCTTATATGTGGGCAGGTTTAAGTCATTTCAGTTTGGACCAAGCATCTCTGGCAGAATTGATAATGATAGTAGAGACATCAGATATTTTAAAATAAGGAAGAAGAGGCCAGGGAGAAGCAGAGATATTATAGGGCTATTAAATACTAGCAATGGCATATTTTCCAGAACACCCAAGGCTAATTTAGGTAGTTCAGGATAAGCCATCCATCACATATGACTTTGCCCTCCAGTAAAGTTAAATTAATTTAAAATTGGTATTTAAATTTACATTACATTATTTATTATTATTATTTTTAGAAATGGGATGGGAAAGGATTGGCTACTAAGACTCCTAGGACTTTATCAGACAAGCATCTAAAAACATTCCTTTCCCACCATATTTTAAACTGTAAGTGTGCCGGCAAAATAACCCTTTATACCAAACGTTGCCGTAATAGCGTGGAAAAAGCAGTCCCGTACTTCCACATTGGTGGGTGTGCATGATCTTGGTGGTTCTCGCGAGAAGACAAGTGCACTTAAAAGTCTAAAAACAGCTAAATTAAAAAACAAAATGAACACACAAGCACTGAAACACACTTTAAAAATCCCCTGCAAAACAGGGCGGTTCATAAAAAGAGACAGAGCATAGCTACAAAGTCAGGACTATGGGTCTGATGCAACATCTCAGCTATTAATGCTAAAATTAAGTCAAGCACTTTAGTTTATAAAATTAATTAAGCTGCATCTTTTTGTTTGCAGATTTCCAACTTATGAATGAATTAATTGATTTTGATTAGTTTATTCCTATCAGTGATACAAAATGGGGAAAATAATTTTTACATGTTTGCCTGCATCTATGGACTTTATCAGACCCCCCACTGCCAAACCCCCCTTCTTTTCCTGGCATAATTTTTTTATGCTGGCAAAAGGACTCCCCATGCCACATTTGCCTTCTATCTTCACTAAAGGCTTCCCCAGCAATGAATGAGGAGTGAACGGAGCTCAGTTCATTTCCTCTACTGAAATCCTGTGATTTCCTCTACTGAAATCCCGTGGATTCTCTTGAGAATACATAGCGCAGGAAATTCAAAAATAAAAACAAAAATAGCAAAGTTAAAGTTTTAAAAAGCACCTAAACACACTATGCAAGTCCCAAGTAAATTGGGGAGGGTCATAAAAAGTGTGTCACCTACCTGGATGTCACAATCTCATCCAGAAGTGTCCTTGCCAGACCAGCCATTGATGTTTTATTCACATGAGTACAATGGTGCATGGATTCAAGTGCTGGCAATGCCAGCACAAAAGTGCCACGGAAGATCAATTGACGTCTTGAACCATCAGTAAAATGGGATGTGTTTTGGACTGGACATGATTGCGAAAGGGTGACATCGTCTGGTACACGCGCCCTTTCGCGATCATTAGGTGTCCTTATAATGCCATATTTGGATGATCTGATAAAGTCCTATGTGTATAATGTCTCTCGGTTTGGGTTCTCTTATTATAATGAATTAGCTGATCTGCTGGTAGGTTATTTCTTGCTTTCTGATTATAGCCTGGCTTTTGTTGTCATCTCTGAAGTGTACGCTTCCACACACACACACAAAAATGCACACAGAATTCTGAACAGGATGCTACATAGTGCATTTTCCATGTGTGCCTACTCAGAAGTAAAACTTCTTGAGTTCAATGGAACTTACTTTCTGAATAGTGTGTGCAGAAATACAGGATATAAAAGGACAATGAAGATTAATTCCCAGAGATCATTAGTATTTGGCCTTCATATTATACTTTGTGGAGAGATGTGTTTTCTAGCACTTCTTGGCTGTGGCTTATAAGGTGGGGAGTATGCCAGTCAGGGGGTTAGCCTGAGAGGGACAAAATTAGGGTATCCCAATATTTATTCAACCGCCTCCTGAAATTTTCCTTCAGCCCTCAAATTTCCAGCACTGCAGTAACACAAAACTTTAGTTGAGCACTGGCAACTGTAGTTTAGACATCTAAAGAAAAGGTGCAGGCAAAGTGACCAACCAAGGGAATGCAAACACAGCAAATAGAAAGGTTCTAGGTGTGATTTTTTTTTCCATTGTCTCACTCTTTCTGCAATGCTAGAAGTTTGGTGACTTAAGTTAAATTTCATTTGGGGGGCAGAATTCTTATTGGGGGGGGCAATGCTTAGATGTGGATGTTCAGAAGTGTTAAAAATAAATTTTCCCATTGGTAGTTACAAGGAACAACAATCTTTCCCATCTCACACTACTTAGATTGACAACCACATAGATGTTCTTTATGCTTTATAGCCCAAGACTGCAGTCACTGGAGAATTTTTTCTTCTTTCAATCAAATTTTTGATATTTATATGTAGGAACCATGTGGTGGAAGAACAGTGAGTTAGCATTGGGCACTCATAACCTGAATTCCTGTCTTGCCCTTAAATCTTTGTTTGGAATTTTTAGAACACAATATTTGTATTGGATGGTAATCTTCCCTCCTCCCAAAGCCTTAAATACAACTTGATAGTACTGTATATATTTCATCCAGTTGTATAAGTAAAGTGCAAAATACAGACGTAGCAACTTGCTTCTTTTGTCCAGGATTTAACTGAATAAAGCTCTCAGCTGTTTTTACTAAGGGACTAAGGTCCCTTTCGCACTACACAATTATAGCACTGTGGTTCCACTTTATTTTGCCATGGCACCATCCTAGAATATCCTGGGATTTGCAGTTTTTTGGGGGGGGCTTTTAAAATTATCCGCCAAGCACTCTAGTGCCTTACCTGACTACAAAGCCCAGGATTCCATAGGATGTTGCCATGACAGTTAAAGTAGACTCATGGTGTTGTGACTATATTGTGTGCAAGGGCCTTAAGTAATTGGGGTGCTGTTCAACATACACACAAGCTCACTACGGCAGCTGAATAGAAACAGACCTGTGATCCAGAGGAATAGCAACCATTTGAAAATTCAAATGTAGTTTGGGAAGATGATAGCAATTGCAGACAAAGCTATGAGATTGTTGGAGGTATCTGAGGGGAGTCATGTTCTCAAAGACATGTAGATCTAATGGGAGCTGTAGACTTAATACTGTATTAAGGAGGTCTGCATTAGGGAGGTATAGAATCATAGAATCATAGAATTGTAGAGTTGGAAGAGACCACAAGGGCCATCCAGTCCAACCCCCCTGCCATGCAGGAAATAACGATCAAACCATCCCCGACAGATGGCCATCCAGCCTCTGTTTAAAGACCTCCAAGGAAGGAGACCCCACCACGCTCCGAGGGAGTGTGTTCCACTGCCGAACAGCTCTTACTGTCAAAGTTCCTCCTAATGTTGAGGTGGAATCTCTGTTCCTGGAGCTTGCATCCATTGCTCCGTGTTCCAGTCTCTGGAGCAGCAGAAAACAAGCCTGCTCCATCCTCAGCGTGACATCCCTTCAAATACTTAAACAGGGCTATCATATCGCCTCTTAACCATCTTTTTTTCAGGCTAAACATACCCAGCTCCCTAAGTCTCTCCTCATAAGGCATGGTGTCCAGGCCTTTCACCATTTTAGTTGCCCTTCTCTGGACATGCTCCAATTTGTCAATATCCTTTTTGAATTGTGGTGCCCAGAACTGGACACAATATTCTAGGTGAGGTCTGACCAAGGCAGAATAGAGTGGCACTATTACTTCCCTTGATCTAGACACTATACTTCTATTGATACAGCCCAAAATCGCATTGGCCATTTTAGCTGCTGCATCACACTGTTGACTCATGTTCAACTTGTGGTCTACTAGGACTCCTAGATTCCTTTCACACGTAGTCTCGTTCAGCCAGGATTAAGCTCTGCTTAGGAAGACTCTCACCTTTGTTCCCTCTGCCTACCCCATAACTAGGAAACACTAATTTAGGAACACTAATTTGTCAGCAATCACATTAATTCAGAAGCTAATTTGTCATGATTAATTTAGACACTAATCTGTTACCATTAATGATTATGCATAAATTGAGGAGTTAATTTATTGTGCTAGAGACAACTTGACAATGTTACTTTTTGGTGAAAATTCCCCCAGCCTCCTCAATGGGATCCCATTGGGACAAGAGGTATTCTCAAATTCTGTGAGGAGTATTTTCACCATATAGACAAGCCCAAACAGCAAGGGTTGTCAAGCCCTTGGAGGCTTTTCACTGCTCTACCATTCTATGTGTTTATCTGTCATAATCATATAACATAGCAGAATGCAGACAGAACCATGGGGTGTGTACAGTCTTAAAATGTTTGTAAAGTTTTTTTTTAATGCCCAATGCTGGGCATGTTTAGTCTGGAGAAAAGAAGGTTGAGAGGTGATATGATAGCCATGTTTAAATATTTGAAGGGATGTCATACTGAGGATGGAGTAGGCTTGTTTTCTGCTGCTCCAGAGACTAGGACATGGAGTAATGGGTTCAAACTACAGGAAAAGAGATTCTACCTAAACATTAGAAAGAACTTTCTAACAGTGAGAGCTATTCAGCAGTGGAATACTCTGCCTCGGAGTGTGGTGGACTCTCCTTCTTTGGAGGTTTTTAAGCAGAGGCTGGATGGCTATCTGTCGGGAATGCTTTGATTGTATATTCCTGCATGGCAGGGGGTTGGACTGGATGGCCCTTGAGGTCTCTTCCAACTTTAGTATTCTATGATTCTATGATTCTATGATCATGCTGGAGAATTCTGGCAGCTATAAAAGCTAAAAAGTAACTTTCTCCAGCAATATGTTAATTGTTAATAAAACATCAGTAATATGTTAGCATTAATGTTTTTTTTAAAAAAACCAAGGAAATTTTCTAAAAATGGACAACCTCCTCATTATCTCAAAAAGTAACAAATTGAAAATGACATGAAATGGCAATAATTTTGAACCAATGAACAGCACTGTTAGTTAGCAATTTAAGTAACAATAGAAATTATTCTTTTTAAAAACAACAAACCCTAACTACTAGTTTAATTTAACAAACTACTTCCTTGCTCTCCCCAGCCCAGTTCCTAGAAGATATTAAGGATTTGCCATCATCACTTCCCTTTTTGGACCAAGAACATGCCACAGGAGGCAATTAAGCCTTGTTTTATCTTACTCCCCTAAAACGCCCTCATTGCAGAAGAGAAGGTATAAAGCTCAGGTGAACATGAAAACACAGGGAAAAATTATCAGATGTTTGAAAAAAATCTCCAGAGGAGCTCATGAAAACAGCATCACTGTAATGGGAATGGGTCCCGATTCTGCAATGTCATCCTCCTGGCATGCTTGCTCCATCCTCCCCCTGTGCTGATGCAACAAAAAGGGTGTCACTTTTCATTTGCAGGAGTGACTTTTTTGTGAGCTCCTTTGAGACTTTTTCAAGCATCTCATAATCTCCAGTGCTAGCAAGTTAGTAGCAAAAACTATACAACTCTCAAATCAAATCAAGTTAGTTCTTGGTTTATGGCAGAGTCAATTCCAAGTCAAGTCATTGAAGTAACCTGAGTCTGACTGAAGTCTGAGTCAATCAACTCAAGTCTACATCACTGCTTTTTTCTCCAACCAAAATCTAAGATAACTTTGAGAGCATTTTCTGGGGAGCAGTGTGGGGGGCATTTTTGTTAGCTATGTTGTCCCCTTCTTTGCTGCCTTCCCTGCCATCCTAGCAAAGTTTTTCACTCAGTGATGGGTGGCTGCAAACTGCAAGTGTGACAGGCAGGGCAGCAAAGAACAGGAGGGAGGGAGGAGCAGTAAGAGAAAGCCCATATCATGTGTGCATGTGTAGAAAGGAAGGAAACTGTGGAGTGTTTGCGTGTGAGCGGTAAAGTGGGTGCACAGATAAGGACAAGAGGTGAGGGGAGAGACAAGTGAGCATGAATGTGGATTGAGAGAGAGAGAGGCATACATACAGAAAGAGGGAAAGATAAAACAGTGAATAGGCTCAGAGGAAAAGTGTCCATGACCATGAGGAAAAGAACTGCTAAAAGGAAGATATGGATGTTGCTGCCACTGCTGCTGTCCCAGACATCAAGCAAAAGGTAGAGTGGCCACCACCATTAAAACTTGGCTCGAATAATGTGGTAACCTGGGAGGAGTATGAAGCAGCAGTAGCTTTATAACAAGGAAGAAGGAAGACTTGCTGGTGAAGTGTAACTCTTGCTACTATCGAGTTCATAGAGCCATTGTATGGAAATAAGTTCCTCAAGTACTAGGAAGCAACATTTTAAGGTAAGCCTTTGGAGATTTTTAAATGGCAACAACAACAAAAAAAGCATTACCATCCCACAATCTCCTCTCCTGTACCTGTCCCAGCACAATAATGAAAACTTTCACACCTACTTTGATCATGTGTGCCGGGCTGCCCAGGAAGAAACAGAGCTCTAACAGAGCTCCATTCACTTCTTGGAAGGAAAACCTGCTGGTTCTTGTAAGAAGGCGAGAGAATGGGAAATTCAAAAATAAAAAAGCAAAATAATACAGTCCTCCCTCAACATTCGTGGCCTCCACACTCGCGGTTTTGCATATTCGCGGTTTGCTGCAAGGGGAGGCCGAGGAAAGTGATGACAGGGCCTCTGAGGCCCCGTTGCCACTTTCAGGAGGGAGTGGGGAGGTGGGGGGAAGTGACTATGGGGCCTCCAGAGGGCCTCCGGAGGCCCCATGGTTGCCTAGAGAGGAGTGGGAAGGCGACTTCGGGGTGGTCGCCTGGGGAAGGAGTGGGGAGGTGTGGGGAGGTGGCCTCAGGCCCTCCAGAGGCCCTCCAAAGGCCCTGTGGTTGCCTGGGGAGTGGGGAGGCATGGGGAGGTGGCCTCGGGGCCCCCAGAGGCCCCGTGCTCACTTCGGGAGGGAGGGGGAGGGCAATATTTATTTGCAGAATTTTCACATTTGCGGGGGTCTGTGGAACATAACCCCCATGAATGTGAAGGGACGATTGTACATAAAAAGTGACAGCAAACACAAAAACACACTTAAAACTTTACAAGTAAACTGGGGAGGGTACAAAAAAGTGTGTCACTTACCTGGATGTCCTGATCTCACTGGGAAGTGTTCTGGCATGGACCTCCCATTGACGCTGGTATCACGCCAACAAAATGGGCACCTTTTCACTTCCATCTGTGATGAAAACCGAACAGGGCAACTATTGATGGGTTCTCCCATCAATAAAAAGCAGCGCTGGCAGAATGGCAGCAGAACGGGAGCATGATGACATGGGAATGACATCGTCTGAAAGGGAAGCCCGTTAGTGATCTCCTGGCATCGTGATAAAGCCATATTTAGCATGTCTGATAATCTCCTTTGTCAGATTAGTGATCTTCCCTATGCTGTTTTTGGTTTTCATATAACAAAGAAGAATATATCTTGTGAATGTGACATACTTTTCTTTCTAATTTGGGGTGCATCTACACTGTAGAAATAATGCAGTTTGACACCGCTTTAAGTGCTGTAGCTCCATCCTATGGAATCATGGGATTTGTAATTTTACAAAGTTTTTAACCTTCTCTGCTGAAGAGAGCTGGTGCCTCACAAAACTACAAATCCCAGGATTCTGTAGGATGGTGTCATGGCAGTTAAAGTGGTAACAAACTGCATTATTTCTACAGTGCAAATGCACCCCTTGTCTTGAGTTCTGTATTTCTCTTTTCTCTTTCAGAGAGTTCATCTTGAATGATAGAAGGAAATCTTGGAGGTCACTGGAAGGAGAATGGTACAGAGAAGAGAGCTGGAACAGCAACAGCGTGATGGCCCCCCTGCTTGGGAAGTTCTCCTTAATATTCCTGATATTTTTTTTTCTTGTTGGTGGTTGTTTCTTAAAAATGATGGCTGGATGTCCGAACATCAGTCTGCTGCATCCTAATTGACAGGAGAACAGACTCCCGTCACTTGCAGTGGCTGCTGCCTGGAAAGTCAGACTTGAGGAGGTTGAGCCTAAAACTCTACTTAGCTATGTAATTAAGATAGTTACATAGGACTTGTCTAGACTAGAAGATACAATGTGGATTGTTGCACAGAAATGCAAATTTGCAGCAGGGTTCATTTGTCTTCATGGTCCTTTGACAAAATCACTGGTATGCAAAGCTATCTGTGTTTGAAGTGCATGCACAGCCATGCCGAGAGTGAATTACTCACATTATTATTCTCCACAAGTTGACACCACTGCACAGTATTTTTTTTAACTGTAAATCAAAGGTGTGCAAGTGCAACCTTCTACCTAAAAAAGCTGTTTGGTTGCCTCAGTGCAGCAAAAACAAAACAAAACAAAAAGCCTCCACATAACCAACCATGCAAAACTCCAAAATGGTGCTTCCAGCCACTTCATTGCCATCAAGCCCACCCCACATGCACATCCAACCAATCAGCTTTCCACTTCCATCCTCGCCAAAAATCTGCTGTGATGCAAATTGGTTGTCCAAATGAGTGGTAATGCGCATTTCCGCACGTTATTTAGAAAACTCAGGAAAAGCCATGAAGGTTCTTCCCATGCAGTATATGGAGGGTTTTTTTTTGCCCCCCTCCTTCTAAATACTGCAAATCTTCGTTGTTTCTTATTAGGACAAAAGGTATTCTCCTCGCATTGTATGAGGAGTATTTTCACCATCTAAACAACCCCATAGTTAAGTAGGGGCTCAGTTACACGGCAGTTTTTATTGCAATAGTTTGCGCTTTAGTGCATTTTCGCACCAGTGCCACATAGTTTACATGACTTAGTGAGAAATTGGTTGATCTGGTTAGTTTTCGGCTTTGTAGTTTACACAGACAAAGGTCAGGGGTGTGGCCTCCCAAGCACCTCTGCGGGAAGCTGCTGGGAAGCTGAGAGGGAGGGAGGGAAAAAGAGAGAGAGAGAGAGAGAAAGCACTGGCACCTTTCCCTCCCTCTTCATCCCAAAGCAAGAAGGGTGGGAGGAAGGAGGGAGCCTTTCAGCCACCGAAGAGCCATCCCTCGTTGCCGAGAGCTGGCAGGAAGGAAGATAGGTTTGGGGGGGATGATCAGCCAGCTGCCAGAAGCAATGGAGTCACAGGCTCTTCCTTTACCCCACTTCCCTCAAGCCTCCCTTCCCCTCACCCCCCCTCTCTCTCACACACAAATGCAATCACAGCAGGGTGAGGGAGCGAATGGCCGGCAGAGCAGATTGCTACTCTCTCTCTCTCTCTCTCTCTCTCTCACACACACACACACACACACACACACAACACACACACAGAGGAACAGGAATTAGTGGGGAGCTTTCAGCCGCAGCAGCCAAGCAAGCCGGGAGGCAGACAGCTGGGCGATTGGGAATAGCACTGGTATAACAACAGTGGCTGGATCTTTTCATTTGAGGCTCTGCACATCTCTTGAAAGTCTGCTCCCTCTGCAGTCAGTCCAACCAATCATGGCTCAGCTCTGCTGTGGCCATTTCTGGAAGATTGCTGGTAGTTCCCACAAGCTTTTGGGAAATGGTAGTTCACACAATCGATAGTGTGCTAAGTTGTGCAATTCTTTTAAAAAGTCAGAAAAAGTTGCGAAAGCCTATATTATGCTACTTTTGTGTTTTTTTAGCTCCTCCCCTTCTGAATGAGGTGACTTTGTGGTGCGATGTGTGGGAACTATTAGTAGTCTTAGCAAATTCTTCATGGACTGGATGGTCCTCGTGGTCTCTTCCAACTCTGCAACTCTATGATTCTATGACTTATTTTGCCGTGTAATCGACCCCTAGCTGATCTAGAATACTGGCCAATGTTTATCAATAATGTATATAAGACTTTGATTTTTACATAAACTGAGGCTATCATAATTTGGAGATATCATAAGATGACATAACTCAGTAGTCAGACAATAATGTTAGGCAAAGTTGAAGGCAGTAGGAAAAGAGGAAGACCACAACACAGGTGGGTTGTCTCAATCAAGGAAGCCATGGGTCTGAGTTTGCAAGACCTGAGCACAACTGTTAATAGCAGAGTGTCTTGGAAGGATCTCGTCCATAGGGCTGTTGAAGCCAACTTGGTGGCAATCAGCAACAACAATTGTTCATGGTGGTGAGTTGGTTCTGTTTTTTAGTTCATATTTATAGATAAAAGGGTTTGTTTCTTGCAGCCTTTCTCTCTCTATTTCTCTAGATTTTCAGACAAGACTATTATAGTGTTACTATTCCACTTTATTTGCTATGGCTGCCTCCTGTTGAATCCTGGGATTTGCAGTTTAGGGAGGGGCATTTACAACTCTCAGCCAGAGAGCTCTTAGGCCTCACTAAACTACAAACCCCAGAATTCCACAGCAGGAAGCCAGAGCAATTAAAGTGGAATAGTAACACTATAACAGTGTAGTCTGAAAATCTTATCTGTCTAGTCTCACTCATTCTCTTTCATAGTGTGTATGAGAGAGAAATGAGTTTTTCAAAAATTTATGAAGTCATTTCCATCACTCCCATGCTCAAAACAGGGACACAAAAATGTGTGTGTGCGTGTATGCAGAAGCACTGAAATCTCCTGCATTCTGGTACAATTTTGCTGCAGTAAAATAGCACAGATTTAAACTCCAGGTTAGAATTAACAGAACTAAAATAAATGTTCCCCTTTTAACCTACATAATCAACGTAGGTTTTAAAAAAGGTTTCTAGTATAAATGTAACATAGTAGCACCTTTAAAAACTAATTTTCCAATCTCTGTTGTTATTAAGAAACTGAATATTATTTTACTTCATTCTGTTTCAAACTAATTTGATATTTAGGTAAATTATTGTTTATTAACGCTTTAGTAAACATTACATGTACCTGTTCAATTTAACATATTGCCAGGTAATCAGTGAAACTGGAATTGACAGTGAGGTTGAAGAATGTTCAGACTGTATAATTTTATTTTGCAATATAAAAAGTAATCTTAACTCACTGGCTTTGTTCCAACAGGGTGTTCCCATGGTCATCTAGTGAAAACTCAGCTGTGTGTGATGGAGTTTTTATTGTTCCATAGTCTCCAGATGGGGACCCTGTGTATACGCAGTCTTAATGTGCAAGACTGGGTTTTAAATCAACTCATACCATTGACCTGCATACAGCAAGCAAGATTCCAACATAAACCAACCATTATTATTCCTTAGATGGGTGGTGATTGAATTAACTCTTAAATGGACAGAATAATCCTATACGCATATTATGCTGGGACTGGAGAAATGCAGACTTAAATCTAATTGTTAGTCTCAACTAGAGTTCACCTGCTAAATCAATAGAAATTGATTAAATCAATACTTATGTAAATTCCATTGATTTGATAGGTTTACTCTATTGGGCAGTAACAATTGGAGCAAGGCCACAGTTTTTATAGCTAGCTAGCTAGATAATAACAATTCTAATGATAATCTTTGTCAGGAGCATGGCCACAGTTTGAAGATCTTCAGTAGAGATCCTACTCAGAGCTTTGAAAAATTACTTTTTGGGTTACAACTCCCATAAATCCCCACCCAGAATTCAGGGAGTTGCAGACACCAAAAGTAACTTTTCAAAGCTCTGAGCAGACCTACTTTGGATGTTTGCTCATTGAGAGATGAGATGAGTGACTACCAGACATAAGACCCAGTTATGTGTTCAGCAATTTTTAATTATAGATTGTTTTGATATTTTAAGTTATATCTAAAATTTTATGATTGGTTTTAGTTATGATAGAAATATTTTACTTTTGGTTTAGTAGTCACTGTGGTCTCAAACCTGGGAAGCAAGGGAACAAGGTTGTAGCTCATGTAGGGGTAACCATCAAAACCACCCCTCCACACATGCTACTGATCCTTGTGATTCCAGTAAACCCCTAACCAATGCTACAATCAGAAAAGCTACAATTTCCTCTGCTTCTGGGAGGCTGGCCTACAGCATGGCTTTATTGTGCATGGCCACACCAAAAAACAATAGTCCTGGGGGGATCAGGGAGAGGCATCTCCTTGATATCTCCCCTCTGATGCTGTAGGGGAAAAAAAGCTTAGAATAAACCCTGAGAAAGACGTTCTGAGAAAGAATGGTAAATACTAAGTTTTTTTTCACTTCTTAAATCATTTCCTGGAGAAGAGAGTGAATTGTCCCACTGCTCCAGATAGTTTTGATAAGATATTAGGAAGGAAAGTACTGTATTTCCATTGACAAAGAAATGAGCAAACAGGTTTCCTCCCCTAAGCACTAATCCTTACTATCACATGTGATTTTATCACCCAAAGGACAAGATGCAACTGTCATCCAGGAAATAATGAGGCCAGGTGTGTGTGTTTGTGTGTGTGTATGAGATCTGAAAACCCACTCAGAGATTTTAAAGTCTCTCACATGAAAGGCAGTTGTTTGAGAGAGCTCCTTATTGAAAAATGTGGGACTCCGTTTACTGTACTTAAATGAATCCTTGACATTGTTACACCAGCATTTTCAAGAGACTCTAGCTGGTGAGAACATGAAACCTGGAAACATGTAAAAAATGTTACAGGTGATTGGTGATGAAAGCCTAGAAATGCAAAAAATAAAATAACTCGCACATTCATGTTCCACTTGAATATAAGAGAGCACAAGAAGTGTCACTTGTTCAGTAATACCTTCTGATTGTGTGTGTGTGTGTGCATAGGAAGCTACCTCATATCACAGGAGGCAATTCATTCATTGATCCCAGTATTGTCTACAAACAGGGGTGAGAACAGTATGACCCTACAGATATTGTTGAACTCCCAACGAGCCAGACTAGCCAATGGTGAAGAATGCTGGGAGTTGCAGTTCAACAATATCTAGAGGGCCTCAAGATACCTAACCTTAGGCTAATATCCTGTACTGTAACAGATACCGTTGTTGTTGTTGTGGAGTGGGGAAATTCAACACCTCTGTGTAATGAATCAAAACCTCTCAAAAGTTATCTGTCTCTTGTGAGACTCCCCACAGCCATTTAGCAGTGATAGAGAGTGGGGGCAGGAGCAGAGCATCCAGTTATATCCTTGTCTCTGGAAACACAAATCATGATATCATCCTCTAGGATATCATCCAGAGCACTCCTGGAAGATTTTCCTTGGTTTTTTTCTGGGCTGTGAGGCTGTGTTCTGGAATAGTTTCTTTCTGACCTTTCACCTGCATCTGTGGCTGGCATCTTCAGAGAATGGTTGGGTAGGAATGTGTCTGGGGTTTATATGCTGTGAACCCCTGTAGGGGAGTACATGTAAATTTGTGTAATTGAATGGTTAGTTTCTGGGTATAGAAATGCAAGGCTCGTTAGTGTCTGTTTGGCTGATGGTTGGTTGATGGACCATTATCTACTGGGAATCCCCATGTCCCTGGGTAGAATTCCTTTGTAAGTGTTGAGTTTTAATTCTATTGTATTTCAAAACTGGGAGCCAGATTTTGTTTACTTTTCAGGTTTCTTCTTTCCTGTTGAAGTTGTCCAGGTGTTTGTGGATTTCAATATAGCTTCTCTCTGCATTCTGACATGATAGTTGTTGGCCTGGTCCAGAATTTCTGTGTTTTTAAATAACATTTTGTGTCCAGGTTGGTTCTGCTAAGCTGATTTTTCTGGTTGGCCCAGTCTGCAGTGTCTCTCATGAGACATAGATGATGCTTCTCCACTACCTCCTGCTCTCCTCTAGCCCCTAAATAGCTGTATCATGATGTGAGCAAGAGACAGATGAATCCTATGGGATTCCCTACAGGATCTTAGCTCATTAGGGCCAAAGCAAGACATTTTTCTGCCAAAAGCAAAGCAGCAGGTTGCAATCCCACCCACAATCATGGCACACGGGACCCAAAGTTGGCCACATTATTTTAGCAAACAAGGTTGGAAATTCCACAAGCTCCTCTTCCTGTAGCTGGCAGTAAAAATAAATTTAAAAAAAACTTTTAAAGTTATAATCAGTTCTCACAACATCCCAGAACTGGTACCTGAGGAAACTACCACATTAAGTCTAGTGGAGCGGCTGGCCCTGATTGATAAGCAGAGGCCTACCAGGGTTTCATGTAGAGGTTCCTACTACCTGACCTGTTTTAAGTGACATGTCAGAGATTGAGGGCTTGTTTACACCAGCCAAATAAAATATCCTTCCCCATCCCTATGGTAACCAGTCCAGATGACGCAGGGCCCAATCCGTGATTCTGGTGCAAACTGTCTTCATGGCATCTGGCCAGTTTAGCACCGAACCTATGCTAAACCACCCCTAAAATGGAGTAAAAAAACCCTCACCATTTGCGCTGGATTTTACAGGAAACCCCGGTGTATTCTGTGGTGATGCCAGGTGGATGTCTTCACAGGCATCCCCAGTTGCCCAGCATCACTGTCGCTGGCATGAGTTGCATCCTCTGAGGTCACAATGAGGCACCCAGCCATGTGATCAATGCTGCGTGCCTCATCTATGGCCTCAGAGGATGGCAGCTTGCACCAGTGGTAGCAGTGCTGGGCAACACAGTGTGAATATATCTGCATGTGAATACATCCACCTGGTGTTACCGTGGATTGCATTGGTAATGGTGGGAATCCAGGGCAGCTCCAGGGCCAAAATACTATGGATCAAAATTCAAAATGATCTGAATAGACTAGAAAGCTGGGCCAAAGCTAGCAAAATGAAATTCAATATGGAGAAATGTAAGATACTGCACTTAGGGCAGAAAAACAAAAAGCATAGATATAGGATGGGGGAGACCTGGCTGAATGAGACTACGTGCAAAAGGGATCTAGGAGTCCTAGTAGACCACAAGTTGAACATGAGTCAACAGTGTGATGCGGTAGCTAAAAAGGCCAATGTGATTTTGGGCTGCATCAATAGAAGTATAGTGTCTAGATCAAGGGAAGTAATAGTGCTACTCTATTTTGCCTTGGTCAGGCCTCACCTAGAATACTGTGTCCAGTTCTGGGCACCACAATTCAAAAAGGATATTGATGAATTGGAGCATGTCTGGAGAAGGGTGACTAAAATGGTGAAAGGTCTGGAAACGATGCCTTATGAGGAGAGACTTAGGGAGCTGGGTATGTTTAGCCTGGGAAAAAGATGGTTAAGAGGCGTGATAGCCCTGTTTAAGTATTTGAAGGGATGTCACACTGAGGATGGAGCAGGCTTGTTTTCTGCTGCTCCAGAGACTAGAGCACGGAACAATGGATGCAAGCTCCAGGAACAGAGATTCCACCTCAACGTTAGGAGGAACTTTTTGACAGTAAGAGCTGTTCGGCAATGGAATACACTCCCTCGGAGCATGGTCACTCCCTTGGAGCAAGACCCTCCTTGGAGGTCTTTAAACAGAGGCTGGATGGCCATCTGTCAGGGATGCTTTGCTCATGATTTCCTGCATGGCAGGGGGTTGGACTGGATGGCCCTTGTGGTCTCTTCAACTCTACAATTCTTTGATTCTATGAGGGCAACCAAAATGGTGAAAGGTATGGAAGCCATGCCCTATGAGGAGCAGCTTAGGGAGCTGGGTATGTTTGGACTGGAAAAGAGAAGGTTAAATGGTGACATGATAGCCACGTTTAAATATTTGAAGAGGTGGCATATTGAAGAAGGAACCCATTTGTTCTTTGCTGCTCCAGAGACTAGGACACAGAGCAATGGATTCAAACTACAGGAAAAGAGATTCCACCTAAACATTAGGAAGAACTTCCTGACAGTAAGAGCTGTTAAACAGTGGAATTCACTGCCTCCGAGTGTGGTGGAGTCTCCTTCTTTGGAGGTTTTTAAACAGAGGCTTGATGGTCATCTGTCAGAAGTGCTTTGATTGTGTATTCCTGCAGGGCAGGGGGGTTGGACTAGGGAGATTATCAGACTAGCCCCTTTAAAATGTTTTTTTGCTGGCATTAAAAAAATAAATTTATGCCAGCAAAAGAACACTGCCCACTGCACTTACTTTTCATCCTGTCCAAAGGCTTCCCCGGCAATGAAGAATAATTGAATGGAGTTCTGTTCACTCCCTCCTTTGAAATCCCATGGATTTTCACAGGACTTCATCGTGCGGGAAATTTTAAAAAAAGAAAAGAAAAATAAGACATTAAAAGTTACACAAAGCACATACACACGCTTTAAAAGTCCCAAGTAAACCAGGGAGGGTCATAAAAAAGCGAAACTTACCTGAATGTCCCAATCTCACCCATATATTTTCGTGCTGGACTGGCCATTCTCGCTGCAGTGACAGGATTTAAATGGCCTGAGGTTTCACATGCCTACAATGCTGGCACCCAAACAGAACTGGGGATCTATTGAGCCATCAATAAGAAGAAATGCCAGCATAACACCAGCGGAACACAAAAGGACATCATTGTCTGATGTTGTTGTCCTTTTTTATTTTGCTGGTGCCACATTTGCTGCATCTGATAATTTCCTAGATGGTCCTTGTGTTCTTTTCCAACTCTATGATTCTATGCCTTCTGGCCATCTCTTTGAGATGCTTTAGCCGCAGATTCCTGCACAACAGGGGGCAGAACTACTAGATGGTTTTTGGGGTTCCTTCCAACTGTGTTAATCTATGTTTCTGCAATATCATTTACAAATATATTTGCTTTAAATTGAAAGTATGGATTAGTTGACTAGACTAGCTAATAGCGATACCTTTGATTATTCACTGAAGCATGACGCAATGGCTTCTGCAAGTTTTTGTATTTCTTCTGATGCTAAGTAGCTTTTCTTTATCAAATTGACATGAATAGTGCTAAATTTCTTATCATTTTCTTTGACACTACTGTCAAAAGCTCTGGATAATGTGTCTGCTACTACTAGATCTTTTCCTGGTTTAAATTCAATACTTAAGTCATATAGCTGGAAAAGGAGTGTCTGTATTCTGCCACCTCTTTCTTAGCAATAGATACCAGAGAGTTGTGGTTAGATTCTGCAACAATCAAGAGCTGAAACTACAAAACTTTTAACAAACATATATTGAGGCCAGACTACTTCTTCTTCTTCTTCTTCTTCTTCTTCTTCTTCTTCTTCTTCTTAGCTGTGCATGTTGGCACATGGTTTATGTAAGGGTCCCAAATGTTACTTTTGGAGACTGTAGTTCCCAGAATCACACATGGCCATCCTATCTGGGATTCACACAAGTATTGACTATATTTTTTATTTGTTAAATAATTGGAAGTAAAAAAATCTATGAGATAGCAATCTGCCAGTAGATCCCAATATATCTTCTGCCCAACACAATCCTATTTAATGCCATGGCCACTACCATGTTCCTTGATTGATGGAGAAAGATTAGAGACCATAAACAAGAAAAAAACATTTCAGTTTCATTGTAGCTTAGGGGCTTATCACACAAGGGAAGGGAAGTAAAGCCCGAGAGTAGCACATCCCACCTTGCCTTATTACACGATGTCGGCCTGCTTCAGCTGTTCTTCCATTCTGGTTCTGCAGGAGATGATAGTAAAGGTGAATCTTTTTGCTAACAGATTTTTCCAGTTAGCAAAAAGACTTGCATTTACCGCTGTCTCCCATGGGACTGGAACAGAAGAACAGCTGAAGTACGCAGATGTCATGCAATAAGGCAAGGCAGAACTCACTATTCTTGGGCTTTACTTCTGCTTCTCTTCTGCGACAAGGCTCTTAGGACTTTTTCGGATGGCGATTTGTAACGCAAGAAGGCTCGTCCCTCTTGTGAGGCTGCTGCGCGTCGGGGGGGGGCATTTTGGATGACACCGTCCCCCTGCCAATTCTTTTCCGGAATTGTTGGGAGGCTGCAGCACCATATTTGGCCATTTCCTAATCACGGAAGTTGACCGTGGTTAGAAAATGGCCAAATATGGCACTGCAGCCTCCCAGCTCTTCTGGAACAGAATTGGCAGGGGGACAGTGTCACCTGAAACGGCCCTCCTGCCATGCAGCAGCCTCGCAAGAGGGACGAGCCTTCTTGCATTACAAATATCCGCCCAAAAAAGTCCTTAGTTTTAATTTCACCACTAATACCTGATCATTCATTGTAGGAAGGTTAGGGCTTGCTACCAGCAGTATGCACGATGAGAATAATGTTTCCATGGCAACAGTCATAGTCCAATGAAATAAGCTTAGACATGCAGGCCAGGTGAAAGTAAGCAATGCCATAGTTCCTGCTCATGAGCCATAGGTTCTTTGCCCTTCCTGTAGAAGAGGCATGTTAGAATGGTACCTAAACCCCACTTTTGTTGCCCTGAAAGCCCTCTGGTGACTCCCTAAGCCTCTCCATCCTCCTTTGTTTATTTTTTAAAAATACTGGGGTTTTTTTTGCCCGAAAACTGATCAAAATGTCCCCAAACCATCCATACCCAGCAGTTTAAGTCATCCTCCCCTACTGAACCCAAACTCAAACCCAACTCTAAGGTCTCATCTATACAAGCCTGAAAAGAACAGATTTCTCCACAGTAATAGCAATTCGCAGCAGCTGCAACTTATCTTAACAGTTTTACAGCCCCCATAAACTTTGTACACCCTCTAGCCAAGATGGCAGTGCAAGTGAATTACTTGCATTTTTAAATCTGCCACTGCCATGTTTTATTGCCTTAGTGATCATTCACTAAGGTGAAAATCCAACATGGTGGCCATGGGCACTTGCCCTGTTAGCAAGCCCTGCCCCTGTGCTCATCCAACCAATCAGCTTGCACTTCCTCTCCTATGGGAAAGTGATTCAAATCTTTTTAAAAACTTTTAAAAAGTTTTTTAAAAACTCCAGGAAAAACTTTGAAGGCTGTCCGGGTGTAGCTTTTGGAGTTTTTGCTGACCCCCTTCTGAATACGATGCATTGATGCAGGTTCCCATTAAGACAGATTATATTCCCAGAGAATTCCGTGAGTATTATTTTGACCATTTAGATGACCGCTAAATATCTCCAGAGTAAAAAATCAAATCTATCTATCTATCTATCTATCTATCTATCTATCTATCTTATATGGCTGAATGTTGACCAAGATGATGACCAAAAGTGATGTGACATCACTTCCATTGTGTCCACTAACACTCTTGTGCATCCAGTGGTTTGAAAATTGGTCCTGTCTCAGTGTTGTAGGATAGGTATACCAGAAACCCACACAAATTACTGAGAAATTCTGGTGTCCAGAAATCTTGGATTCAGTCCAATTTCTAGTCACAGCTAGAGTAGACCCAGTGACTCAGCTATTGAATGGTAAATTGGAACTTGTGTAAATCCCACTGATTCAATGAGCCGGTTATAGTTGGGACTGAACCTTTGTCTTCAGAGGAAGATAGCTATTAGGACTCCCCACCCCAAACAAAAGAATGGTCAGTGACATGACAATAACCAATTTCTTGGTCAACGTTATTCTTTCATTGGTATGGCTGTACATTCCCCTAAATTATTGAGAATCTGTCATTTCCTCATAATATATACTTTGTCTTAAAGTTGCCATTGATGGAAGAAGATCTTCTGTTTCATTGGAAATATATACAATCAGTGTTTCAAAGGTTAAAGTGCTGGTACTGGTCAGTTTAGTTTGTGTCTGATCCAATTTCAGACATTTGGTTTTGGTAGATAAAGAGAGAGAGATAAATATATATTTTAGAAGCCATGAACGCAGATGGGATCCATATGGAGAATTCTTACTTCTTCTGATTCTCTTAAGGTCTAGTATTTTTTTAAATGTTTTTAGCTATGTCTCCCCAAGAGCATTTCACTTCTGTTGGCACTTCTATAACAGAATTAATAATGACATTCTCCTGGCATGCATCCAGTTGTGTAAGTTTATGGAGTAATTTTGTAATAGAGCTGTGAGAGTTTAGTGGTGGTGGGGAAATTACCAGCAGGTGAACAAGCCATTCACCCCCAACTCCCCCTCTCACTTCCCCACATTTTCTTAGAAAACCTAGAGAGACTCTCACCCCTAAGGTTTCGTGAGACCAAGATTATTTGAAAGAGGCAGGTCAACAAACCTGCTCTCTCCCACTTCCAGCTGTGAAAATCATACCCGTGTTTCCTATTCTGTACTCCTATTTATAAATCAAATGGCAGAGCTGACTTTGCCCTCTCTTTCCCAGCTGCCTGGTCCCTGCCCCAGTTCCATGCCATTTGAAGAAATGATTTAATGGATGTATCCCAAAGATCAGTCATCTCCTCCAAATGCCCTCCCTCGCCCAGCTGTGGTTTCCTGCCCCATATTTCGCATAAGCTGTGATGAATAAATTAAAGTCATAATTCGCCCTTCTTTCTTCCAGCTGCAAATCCACACCCCTCTTTGCTACTCCACCTCATAGTTGGAGGCTCTGTGTGACAGGAATGATTGAAGCTCTGACCTTTGACAGTGCTTTCTCTTCAGGCTCTAGGAGAGTGTGTTTATCTCTTGCTATTGCCTCAAAGGTTTTGTTGTGTTATCAGGCCATAATGTACATCCAGGAGAAATGTTGCCTTGAATCCCATTTTGGAAGAAAAGTTGGATATAAATCCAATGAATGAAGGAATGTCAGCTGAAAAAATGCAGAAGCTTCAATTATCCCACAGTCATACCCTCCAGCTTTCCTGATTTGGTATGGGCAGTCCCAATTAATCCCAATTATTCCTCTGTTATCCCATTTTTGCAACTACTTTTAAAATGCTGCAGTTTCTCTGTCCACTTCCCACTTTTCTCCTTTGTCCTCAACTTAGGGTACTTCAATTGCTGCAAACTGAGTTCAAAATGCAAAAGTAGTTTGCCCTCAATTAACTCAGCAGCAGCGGTGGGGGGGGGGAGTGCAGAGAATACTGAGCTTCCCAGTAAAAGCAAACTGCTGCAGCCACTCCCAGCTTGGGTGTTCTTCCTCATTAATGACTGTTACCATCTTGACCATGCCCTGATATTGCTTGGCCACACAAACCCCCATTTTCATCTGTGAAATGTTGAAGGGTATGCTAATTTACTGTAGATTGTTTGAATTGCCTTGTTGTTGCACAGCCCTAAGGCCTTCCTCACTAGTTGGTAGAAAGAGTATGCCTCACTACTTTGCTGAGTGTTGCCAGCATGATAGCTGAGTGTGTTAATTTCATCCACTGAAAAGTGTTGCATTTGAGGTGATGGGTAAAATGAGAGCATTGTGTGAGAAGGTTCATTTACACAATATTTTTATTACATTCATCTTTATCTATTTATATCTTGCCTTTCCCCCCACTGCAGGACTCAATGTGACTTACAACAGTTAAAACAAACGTAGCTAAAAATATGCCTCATACAAAAGTTAAGAACGTAATTAAACTATCAATAAAATTAAAACCAGGGCTGTTGCCACACTGCAGAAATAATGCAGTCTCACACCACTTTAACTGCCCTGGCTAAATGCTATGGGATTCTGGGATTTGTAGTTTTGTGAGATAGTCTTCTCTGTTAGAGAGCTCTGATGCCAAAACAAACTACAATTCCTAGGATTAGAGTGGTATCAATCTGCATTATTTCTGCAGTGGGGCAGCAGCCCAGGTCAAAACGTATTCATTAGAAAGAAAACAATTCACAATACAGCACATTATATCAGGCCCATTCCCCTTGAGCAGTCAGTCTTCAAAAATGTGCTGAAACAAGAACAACAAAAAGGTTTTCACCTGCCTGTGGAAAGATAGCAAGGAGGGTGTCAGTATAACCTCTCTAGGAAGGGATTTCAAGAACCTGGGAGCAGTCCCCAAGAAGGTCCTCTTCTGTGCTACCAACAAATATACCTGTAAGAACAGAGAGAACAGCCTCCTCAGAAGCACGGGACAAGACTGCATGAGCGAATACAGTCCTTCAGATGGAGGTCATCTGCAAATGCTGTAGCTATCAACTGATTGAATGCACATGTATAAATCAGACTTCAGACTACTTGTGATAAGGGATAAGGGATTTTGTCAGTTTCAGCTATTCTTGGTTACTAATTTCCCCAATCTTAAATTGATTTCATTTCATTGTTTTCATCCTGAATTTTGAGAATTTTTCCAAACCTAAGTTGGCATCCTGTTAGTCAATTACAATGTCATAAGACTTAGAATCATAGAATCACAGAATCATAGAACTGCAGAGTTGGAAGAGACCACGAGGGCCATCCAGTCCAACCCCCTGCCACGCAGGAAATCATGATCAAAGCATCCCTGACAGATGGCCATCCAGCCTCTGTTTAAAGACCTCCAAGGAAGGAGACCCCACCATGCTCCGAGAGAGTGTGTTCCACTGCCGAACAGCTCTGTCTGTCAAAAAGTTCCTCCTAATGTTGAGGTGGAATCTCTGTTCCTGGAGCTTGCATCCATTGCTCCGTGTTCCAGTCTCTGGAGCAGCAGAAAACAAACCATCCTCAATGTGATACCCCTTCAAATACTTAAACAGGGCTATCATATCGCCTCTTAACCATCTTTTTTCCAGGCTAAACATACCCAGCTCCCTAAGTCTCTCCTCATAAGGCATGGTTTCCAAACCTTTCATCATTTTAGTTGCCCTTCTTTGCACACACTCCAATTTGTCAATATCCTTTTTGAATTGTGGTGCCCAGAACTGGACACAGTATTCTAGGTGAGGCCTGACGAAGGCAGAATAGAGCAGCACTATTACTTCCCTTGATCTAGACACAATACTTCTATTGATGCAGCCCAAAAAAGACTTGGGACTTTTTCAAACAGTTGAAAAAACCCACAAGGAGGTCAGGAGAAGAACGGGACTGTCGCACTTACAGAGCCCCGTTTCAGACAGCCCCATCCTCCTCTGTCCTCCTCCTGACCTTTCCCCATCCTGCTCGCAACACTTTTTACTGACGGAGGTTTTCCATAAATAAAAAGAGGCTCCAGCAGCATGGAGGAAGGTCGGGAGGAGGACAGAGGAAGACAGGGCTGTCTGAAATGGGGCTCTGTAAGCGCGACAGCCCAGTTCTTCTCCTGACCTCCTCATGGGTTTTTTCAACCATTTGAAAAAGTCCTTACAGCCATGTGTCCATTTCCTCTTCACATTCACAATTGTGATACCAATGCCACAATTGTAAATGCCCCCAAAACCCACTTTCAAAACTAATCAGCTGTTCCAAATAACAGAGTTCGGTGGTGCTGGAGACCAGGGCACCGCAGCATGGCATGACCAGCCCCTCTCCCAGCAGTGAGCAATGGTGCAAGGAGCAGAAGCAGGGACCCCTGAGAAGTCCTGTTGCAACACTTTGTCACACCATGACTTGCTGGTGGAAGGGCGCTGGTCATGTCAGACTGAATCACCCCACTAGTCAGCACTACAGAACTCAGGACAGCTGACTGGCTTTTAAGGTGGGTTTCAGAAGTTGGGTCAGGTGATAGAGGGTAGCTATGCCTTTTGGTGCAGGGTCTCAGCCCTAAATTTAGTTGAGCCCAAACTTTGAGACATTTTTTAAAAAAGATTTTCACTCATTTCTCCCAATACTGTATATGTATTTTGTGTGTAACACTGCCCAGTATACAATGTGTTTCCAAGCAATTTCCTTTTTTAAATGGCTTTTGGATGTTATGTTCACATGTTTGTGTACATTTTTCCTTAATGTGTGATTTTTTTCTTAATGTATACATTTTTACATATTCCTCTGAACAGTGGAAAACTCCATTGCAAAATAGAGAGAACTGTGAATTTCAAAAGGCACTTGCATTTTTTTTTTTGTTCACTTCTTGGTTTGCAGGTACAGATAGGGCAACTATACATTAAAATGAGAAATGAATGAATCCCTTCCTCATCCTTACATCATGAGCCTTCAAGGACTAATCCTGGCACAACATTAGTGATTGGTAGTACTATCCTGGTGTTCTTCCACTTTCTGGGTGCTCCGTGCAACATATTTTATGAGATGGAACTGGGTGGGATTGAGAAATGGCAAAGACCTATTAAGCAACATTTGTAGGAGCATTAATTGATTGCATAACATTGTTGTTGTTATATTTGTTCAACTTGGCTTCTATTTATGGTAGCCCTCCAAAAGAAAGCCCTTCAAGAGCCCTAAATGCCTGCTCAGGCCTTGCAAACTCAGTGCTGTGTCTTCCTTTATTGAATCACTTTGTATGTAATCCTCCTCTTCTTTTACTGCCTTTTCATTTCCAATTACTCACATCGTTTCATTAGATGTCCAAAATATGACAGCCTCAGTTTAGTTATCTTGGCTTCTTGCACAAGCTTCATTTGTTCTTGGACCCACTGGACTATGGAGATTACAAGATGGCAACAAAAAAAGTGTTAACATTCCACAATCTCCTTTCCCGCCCCTCTCCCATCCCTATCCCGGCACAATAATGTAAATTTTCAGTCCTACCTTGTTCACTCATGCCGGGCTGCCCAGGAATGAATGGAGCTCGAACGGAGATCCATTCACTTCCTGGAAGGAAATCCTGCTGGTTCTCGTGAGAAGACAAGAGCGCAGGAAATTTAAAAATAAAAAGCAAATAATACATAAAAAGTGACAGCAAGCACAAAAACACACTTAAAACTTAACAAGTAATCTGGGGAGGGTAAAAAAAAAAAGGTGTGTCACTTACCTGGATGTTCCAATCACACCTGGAAGTGTTCTGGCATGGACCTCCCATTGATGCTGGTATTGCACCAGTGAAATGGGCATCTTACAGAAACGGAATGGGGGATCCATTCACGGCTTAGCCCATGAATAAAAAGCAGTGCCGGCATAGCAACAACTGAACGGGAACATGACGACATAGAAATGACGTCATCTGAAAGGGAAGCCCTTTAGCAATCTCCTGGCATCATGATAACACCATATTTAGCATGTCTGATAATCTTCTACCTCTATCTGTTAGTGTAGGATGCAGCTGTGAAGATCATGGTAGAAACTACTCTTTGCACCACGGCTACTAAAGCGAACCTGCACCATCGGATCATCTGTAATTTTTAAGGACCTATGATATAGGTTCTAAATCTTTGCTGCTGCTCTGTCAGGTCAGTGAATCAGAAAACAACAGTCATTCTGGATGAGTGCACTGACCTAGCTTGTATCACAGAAACTTGGTGAGATGAGACTGGGGAGGGTGGGTGAAGAGGTATTTGCCCCTGGGTTCTTGTAAAGTGTGGCTTTAAGTATTTTTTTCATTAGCATTGTGAAAAGATTGAAGCCTGAGGCTAACAGCAATAATGTCAAACAGGAGTCCCATGTGCTACCTCCTGAATTCTTCAGAACCTTCTGAATTTTCTCAGAAGGACTGGAACAAATGAGAAGTGCCTCCAAGTCCCAACTCTGATAATCTGCTTAGAAGAATACAATGGATTGATGGTACTGAAAGCATCTGAGAGGTCCAGCAAGACCAGCAAGAACATATTCCCTTTTGTCCACTTCCCAGTGTAGATCCTTTATCATACCAACCCAAGCATTCTCTGTCCCATGACTGGGTCTGTTGGCAGACTGAAATGGATCTAGATGGGTTCTTTCTTCCAGAAACCCCTAGGGCTGAGATGTCACTACATCCTCCAGCACCTTGCCCCAAAACAGTATCTTGGAGACTGGATGAAAGTAATACAGAATGGTGGTGTTTGGGAGGGTTATTTTTGACAGAGCTCTCTTTCAGGCACAATGGACCTCCTTGGTCCAAAAGGGTGTTCATCACTTCCCTTACCCATTCTGCCATCACCTCCACCCCCACTTCTGTCCTGTTCTGGGCAAGTGCCCAGGTAAGTACACCTCAAGTTCAAGAAAACAAACAATGAAGGAACCAGTCCAGGGATGGACACAGAAGGTCTATATGAGCAGAAGGGTGGTTGGAGAGTCCATGGTCTAAGCATGAAAAAAGCTCAAGCAAAGCCAAATGTCAGTCAGGGAGTTACCGAAGAGAAGAGCCAAATAGCAAGCTGAAGTTCAGGAAACTGCAGAGCAAATACTGCTGTTGTGTCAAACAGAGATAATGGAGCTGTTGTTTTGAATCTCAGAAACAGCCTTGGCCAGCTGCAACTCAGCATAGATGGCCTAATTATCCCAGCACTTTCCTTTTAAGGCAGACGATGCCCTTGCCTGTGCTTTTGTTGCTGTCATTTTTGTCTGGAATTCTACAAAGGATTAAATCACTCAATCTCCAACTCCCTGTCTTCAAGGTCTGCATGTGATGACCCAGGCTGTGCTTCCTGGATAGTGCTTTGACTATGCCATGGCTTGTTACCTGTGTTTATATTTTGCCTTCCTTGTCTGAGGAGGCCTCCCCCAGGTAGTACATGAAACCTCTTTATAAGCCAGAGAGAGCAAGGGGCAAGCACAGATGTAGTAGATCATACCTCTTGTAGAGCACAGCTCTACAAGAATCTTATCTGCCTACTTAAAACTGTAAACATTTAAAAGCATTCATTATAACTTGACAAACAAAGGCCAAAGTTACATCTACTAAACTTATATCAACTATAGTCAGTGGTGTCCAACCTGTGGGCCTCCAGGTGTTTTGGATTACAGCTCCCAGAATTCTTGGCCATTGGAGCAGCTAGCTCAGGCTTCTGGGAGTTAAGTCCAAAACACCTGGAGGGCCACAGGTTGGACACTACTGAACTATAATATCCTGATCAGAACATCTCTGAACAATTTTACTCAAACAATTTGAAGGATCCTTTTGAAAGGACAGTGATTTCTATGTCCTCAAACATCCATAGTCTCAAGACCACATATCCAAAAATCCATTTTCTGTGCTATTAATACTATGACTATAAGAGGTTACATATACAGCCTCACTGGAACGAGTGTCTGGAAAATAAAACAATGTCTCTATAATATAGAAAATTGTAATTTATTTCCAGGGCTTGGAAAACTTTTTTTTTTCATGCTGGCTGGAGGATTTGGGAGTTGTAGATCACAAAGGAACTTTTCCAAGCTCAGTTCCTTTCTGAATTAATTGAAACATTAAAATATCCTTAAGAATGGATTACAGTGAATACTGATAAAATTAAAACACACACAAATACCCCTGGATGAATATTTTTAGATGTAATTTCATTATCAATTTTGCAATTCATAATTTACTTTATGAATAGTAAATTTGACTGGCAAACATCAGCATACTATCTGATATGCAATTGCTGTAAACCCTTGACATTCACTTGTCAGTCCACAAACTAGTTCTCAGGATTTCCTAGAAATTTTGATTTCAGCAACTGAAATTTATATTTGAAAGGTTAGGAAATTTTGAATGCTGGGAGTGCAGTTCCCTTCCTCTCCATATGGTGGCAGCAAAGCCTGCAAATATAGGGTGGGGGAGAGAGTGTTCCCATTGTTTGAAGGATGTGCTGACCCTGGGCTGGAGGAATCAGGCCAGGAGTAGAAAAGGACCTAAAGCCAGGAAACAGAAAGAGATGGGGAGGTGGGGGGGGGAGATTTAAAAGGGATGTTCTCATTTTAAAAAGCTCAAAACTCTCAGATTGCAAATATACCAGCTTAGTAGGAGTGACTAGAGTAAAGGCAGGTTAAGTTGAGGTCATCTGAAGCACAAGCCCACTGAAATCAATTGATGGATTGATTAATTCATTCAATTAAATGAATGAATGATCAAAGAGATATATTTATGATGGAGATCGATTAATTTTAACATTCAGCTTTTGAAGCTTAAGGTATGTGGAAATTTATTTGTTGAGCTGAGGATGTTGCAGGCTTGTTTTCTGCTACTCCAGAGACTGGAACACGGAGCAATGGAGGCAAGCTCCAGGAACAGAGATTCCACCTCAACATTAGGAGGAACTTTTTGACAGTAAGAGCTGTTCGGCAGTGGAATACACTCCCTTGGAGTGTGGTGGGGTCTCCTTCCTTGGAGGTCTTTAAACAGAGGCTGGATTGCCATCTGTCGGGGATGCTTTGATCATGATTTCCTGCATGGCAGGGGGTTGGACTGGATGGCCCTCGTGGTCTCTTCCAACTCTGCAATTCTATGATTCTATGATTCTATGAATAAACAGTCTGATCAAAACACACACTAAGAGGAAGAGTCAGGAGCTGACCTGCCATGACCCTATTGAGGCTGCTATTCCATAGGCATTTACTTGGATGCATTTCCCATTGATGTGGACAGGACTTACCTCTGATAAGGCATGTAAAGTCAGCAAAATTGAAAGGAGGCTTAAGTCCAAGCACTCTGGCTAAAGTAGTTTGACCTACTTTAAATGAAATATTTGTATTTATTTATTGGTTCAACTGACTCCCAACTATACCAAATCAAACTTTTGTGATAGGCAGGGTTGCCAGATAGAAAACTAGAGAGGGGCCCTGTACCTTTAACTAATGTGTAGATGAGCAATTTCAGCAGGTGTTGTTTGTCACTCAACCAGATAAAAAGCAACACTTGCTGAAATTACTTCTTCTACACAGCCATAAAAGGTATAGGAGTCCTCTCCAGTTTTAACTCTGGTAGCCCTAAGAATCTGGCAAGACCAATGCAGTCTACTGGGTCAGAATCCCATCTTGGGATATGACTCAGGATAGCTATACCAGATGCATCCTTAATAGCTTTTAAAATTATAATAAAAGGCTGTTAGGTGATACCTAAGGGATATGACCAGAGCTTGGTAAAATAACTTTTTTTATTATTTCTCTCAGAATCCCCAGCTAACATGAACACTCCTGCTGGCATATACTGGGAACTGTAGTCCAAAAAATTGTAGTAGTAATAATAATAATAATAATAATAATAATAATAATTGTAGAATTTGTAGTGCAAAAAAAATTTGTCCAAAACTTTTTGATGACTATTTTGGACTTATTCTCTGCAAAAATATGCAGTGTTCTTCTTAATGCAGATAATTCTGTTTTCTATATGTGCAGAAAATGCCATTTTATATGCAAAAAGAGATAGAGAGAGAATGATTTTATTTTATTTGTGCAAAGTAAGCCCAGAACTGTGAAGATTCTCCCTGTCTAGGGTTCTGTTTGATAGGCTTTCCTGACATTTCTTTCAGCATTTTTCAAATATTTGTTCCATTCTTGCATATTTATTCAGCACAGTTTCCCTAATGTCTGAAATAGGTATCACAAGAGCATTTGACGTGAAGCTCTTAAGAGAGCTTTGTAGAAAGAATGAACCAAGTAAAGAGGAGGAGGCCTGTTATGCATAAGGCTGCCTCTGTGTGTGTGTGTGTGTGTGTGTTTGGTTGTGGCAGAGGTGTCTTTTCAAGTATAAAACAAATCTCATCATATCTATCTATCTATCTATCTATCTATCTATCTATAGATATATATCTAAAATTCTCTTGCGCTGATTGGCTGCTCAGGAAACACACCCACCCACATCCAACCAATCACCACCAACATGCAAATTCCCACTCCACATCACAATCCACTCAATCTGCATCACTGCCTCACAAGGGTCCCTCCCTCCTCTCACTCCCTCAGCCACTCATCAGTCACGGGCTGCGATGGGATCCAGGCAGTTAACTGATGGTGGCCATGGGATGCCACTGCTGCCACTGCAATGGTACCTAGGCAGTCAAGTGGTGGTGGCCGCGGCAGAGTAACAGAGTGGGTCACCCTCAGCAATTCCGGGAAAAGTGTGGAACGCTGAGAAGGGGGAGGAGGAATTTAAATCCACTGGCCTACCTTACAGGGTTGTCATGAAGTCTACTGGACATTTTGGGGGGAGTATTTTTAATGGCATATGGTATGCCAGGTCCAGCTGGTTTAGTATATTTCTACCTCCTACATTTGCTTCTATGTTTATGTTTATGGGATACTATTACTCTAAGACATTAATCTAAAAACTCTAAAAGAGAAATAAATGTATAAAAGGGTTGGGTGGTGTTGTTTTTTCCACATTTCCAATTTTTCCATGGGAAAAACTGGGGATTTTCTCCCCTCAAAACGAACTGCCAAAAAATGTTTCCTAAATGTTTCCCTTTCTTTAGGTGTGTCTCTGTGCCACAGTATAGTCTTTAAGAGTTGGCAGCCATATGTCACCATGAGGGCCTATCCCGTGATATCACAAGACCCACCTCATGATTTCACTATGCCCTGCCCCCTGGTTCTATGCCTGTTACATGCCATACACCATCTAAGCAGTTGTGATGTACCAGGAACACATGCTCTCATTTACTCAATAAGAAAACCTTTATTCAGTAAGGACACGTACGTCATGAACATGGCCAAAGCCGAGGCTGAACGCAACACAACCCCATTCCCAGATAAACCCCACTGCGTGAGAATGGCACGCAGGGAGGATTCTGGCTCCCAGACAGAGCCCAGGTGGCTGACCTTGAGTTATCTTTGAGAACAGCGCTCCCAGGCCGAAAAGGGCGGGCTGGCCCATGTCCAAAAGCTAAGAAATGCTGACAGGCCCACACAGGGGAAACAGGCCCAAGCCGGAAACAGGCCCAAGCCACTACCAACTTCATGTCAGGATCCTCCATGAAGTCTGAGTAATAGGGAGACTTCATGGATGAGCCTGACATACCGCCCTCCCAACAAACAACCCCCCCCCACACAACTCAACTGGGCTTATCAGGAAAGCTGGCATGGAACTTTCTCAATAAGCGTGGAGCATTGATGTGTTCGGCATTCACCCATTCAGCATGACCAACAGGCATAGGCTTCCATTTTACCAAATATTGCAACCCCCCCTATGCACCCGAGAGTCCAAAATCCCAGAAATTTCAAAATTTTGATCTTGGTCCACCAGGATGGGACGAGGCGATGACTCAGGAGGTGGATGATGACTATCTGAAGGGCACACTGGCTTGAGCAAGCTGGAATGGAACACAGGGTGGACGTTACAGTACATTTTGGGCAAAGACAGTTCAAAAGCCACAGGATTAATTTCCCTAACAATAGGGAAAGGTCCAATGTATTTAGGCCCCAATTTCTTCGAAGGTTGCAGGCTTTTCAAGAATTTTGTAGACAGAAACACCAAGTCCCCTACAGCATATTGTGGGGCAGGGTCCCGCTTCTTATCAGCATAGTCCTTGTAACGGGCCTTTGCAAAGTCCAGGGCCGCAATTACTTTAGGCCACGCCTCCTTAATTCGGGTACTCCACTGGACCACCGAGACAGGGTCCTTGGGGGTTCCCTCTCCCAATGGCAACGGATCAAAGTCTTGTCCAGAAACAATCTTAAAAGGAGACAAGCCTGTGCTTTGGTGAATGGTGTTGTTATATGCCACTTCAGCAAAGGGCAAAAGGTCAACCCAATCAGATTGTTGAAAATTGACATAACATCATAAATACTGTTCCAAAACCTGATTAACGCGTTCACTCTGACCGTCAGTCTCAGGATGATGCGAGCTGCTCAACCCCAAGTCCACCCCCAACAATTTGGTGAACGCCCTCCAAAATTGTGAGGTGAATTGAGCCCCCCAATCCAAAATGATCTTAGCAAGCACCCCATGTAGCCTATAAATGTGCTGTACAAACAGTTTAGCCAGCTGGGTGGCCGTCGGCAGTTTCCTGCAAGCCACAAAGTGCACTTGTTTGGAAAACAAGTCAGTTACAACCCAAATAACAGTCTTTTTCCTACTTTCCGGCAACTCAACAATGAAATCCATGCCAATGATTTCCCATGGTTTGGTGGGAGTAGGCAAAGGTAGCAGCAAACCTTTTGGTTTTCCCCAGCGCATTTTGACATAGCACACGTTTGACACCCTTTCACATACTCCTCCACCTCCCTCCTCATCTTGGGCCACCAGAACTGCCATCGAGTCAAATGCAAAGTTTTCACATACCCAAAATGACCTGCACTCTTCACATCATGGCACTGTTTGAGGATGGTAGTCCTCATGGCTTCTGGAACATACAGCCTATCCCCTTTCCAGGCTAACTCTTCCTGTAGAACCACGTCCCCATGGCGGGCCAGGAACCATGGATCTTCCGAGAGGGCGGCAGCCAACTGAGCCTGCCATCCACTCCTCCCATCCCCCACGACCGGAGGAGACGGTTCTGTGGGGGAGGGGACTGGTGCAGCAATCGGGCCCTGGGTCTTTGAGGGCAAGCCATCCAGCTCCCCCCCACAGAGCTGGTTCGGGCCCACCGTGGTGCCTGTAGGGGCGGCCTGATGCTTGGTTTGGCTTCGCGTGAGCACTGCTAATCCCAAATGGGAGGGGGAGAAGACTGTGTCTATTAGCTAGGGGGAGACTTCCTAAGAAATGAAATGGTTGGGAATCTTTGGTCTCAGTGTCAAGTCTGACATTGCTGACTGAGGATCACACCCCTCTCCATGATGTGCCAACAGTGGTGGTTTCCAGCTTTTATATATCTTCCCTCATTCTAAAAGTTTGGAAGGCCTCTTCTAAAGATTTTCCTAGGTTTTTTTTCCGGACTGTGAGGCCATGTTCTGGAACAGTTTCTTTCTGATGCTTCACTGCATCTGTGGCTGGCATCTTCAGAGAAGATGCCAGCCACAGATGCAGGCAAAATGTCAGAAAGAAACTATTCCAGAACACAGCCTCACAGTCCAGAAAAAAAACCCAAGGAAAATCTATGGATGCCGGCTGTGAAAGCCTTCGACTTCACACCTCTTCTAAAGCTTAGCCAGCTGTAAGAGTTATGAGGTAAAATATTACATACTCTCCAACTCCCACTTTTTCAGCTGCTTTAAAATGCCCCAGTTTCTCTCTCTTCATCCCACTCCCGGCTTTTGTCCTCAGCTTACTTCAATTGCAAGCTAAGTGCAAAGTGCTAGAGTAGTTCACACTGAATTAACTCAGTGGTGGGATAGAAGAGGAAGGGACGGAGTCTTATCAGAAGCAATGCCTCTGTTTCAGAATCCCTGTGAGCCTTTGGATATTTAACTGCCATTGGATGGCTTGTATATGGCAATTGGATATTAACTTTGGATATCTGCATACACTGAACTTGAACAAGCTTGCTGGATGTGGATGCCAAGGTAAACTCCTTTGGCGTTTTGTCTACCTCCCACCCACCTGTCTCAAATTGTGAACAGTCAGGGATTGATCCTCTCCCCCACCTGAAGGACCCAAGCATCCCCACAACGCTTCTCCCTACTGTTCATTAAAGTGCAATTGTATATGTTCCTACACAAAAGTAAGTCCAATAGAGTTCAGTGGGACTTACTACCAGGTAAAAGGGTATAGGATTACAGCCTTACTGGAGAATAAATACTTTTGGGCCCAGCAGGAAATAAAGTCAAGGAAACATGGGGAGGACTGGGCTGTAATTTTTGCTGGCTTGTGGCTGATAGGTTTACAAACTAGCTGTTCTGTTCTGTAGGGTTTTTGCTTTAATTCTGTTAATCTTGAGGGAAGATCATGTGGGGAACTTTAAATGAGGCATTTAATTCCTCCAACATACACATTTATACAGACACCGGTTGTGGGGTTACAGAGGGAAGAGAGAAAGAAAGTGGTGTGAAAGAGTCTGATGAGTGAGCCATATACAAGCCGTCCAATGGGAGTGAAGGTGGGCAGGAAGAATAAAAGGAAAACAAGAAAAGCTATTGGTTTATAAGGATAGCAAATATACTTTTATTTGCATGCATGCCGGGAAGGAAAAATCTGCAGCTGCTGTGGCCATGTGACCTAAAATAATCAGACACAGTGAACGTATGAACATGGTAGAAAAACCCTTTTATACCAATGTAGCTTCAAGTGGGGGTAAATGTGTGGCTTTCAAGACCAATTTGAGTTCCAATCAAAATGGGTCAAACTGGGGCAGGATACTATGCGCTGTAGCTGTGATATAGCCCTTGTGTGGATTCAGCCAAAGAGGAAGAACAATGTTTCATTACCATGAAAAGAAATGTCTTCATGGCTTACTTGCTTACATTAAGCATGTCCAAAATTTTTGACTCGCAGAGAAAATACAGAATTAGAAGGGGGAAAAAAGCTTTGTGAACAAGGGCAAAAGTACCTTGATTATTTTATTTTTATTCTATCATTGTCAATTGCCTTGGGTGGTTCTTTGGCAGAAAGGCAATCAATAAAATGTTGAAATAAACATAAAATGTACAAACAAGTACTATAGTTTTAAAAACTTCCCCCCTTTCATGTGATACTGAACCAACTGGTGTGTGTGTGTGTGTGTGTGTGTGTGTTAGTCCTGGCATTGTTCATATAGGGCTTCAGCATGTAAAGCAAGGATTTGAGTCATGGTGAAGATTTAGTTCTTAAAACAAAACTATTGCTTGTTAAATCAGCTTCTTTCCTAAGGGACATGGCTACTAGTCTGTCTTCTAAAAGAGTGTATTAGCAGCAGATGTTTTCTCAGTAGTATTGTGGAAAATATTTTGCTGTGCAAACAGACACACATCTCTGGATTTGGTACAGTTTGCTTTGTTCTGCTTATTGGTATGGTTTCTATCCACAAAAGGTTTGATAACAACCCACAGAAGAGGACACTCTTGCTGTCGATTGTGTAAAGGAAACCTGACTCCTGTCTTGTGGACGCATTACTATACTGAAAGCCCAGCCAGAGTCTCCATTCCCTAATATGCAGTCTACACAAAAGTGCTATCCTTTTTTTAAAAAAAGGAGGAAAAGAGAGGAGGAAAATATGTAAGCGTTAGATCCAGGCCAATGCTTTCCCCCCAAAGCACCGTTTTTCTAGACCGTATGTTTGGCCCAGAGCTTGGAAGAATTACTTTTCAGACTACAACTCTCAGAAGAAATTCTGGAAGCTTTAGTCCAGAAATGTAACTTCTTCAAACTCTATGCCAGAGCATAGAAGAGCGGGTGGACAACTTGTGTCTTTCCAGATGTTATTGGATTACAACTCTCCTTTACTCTAGTCAATGTCAAAGTATGACGCAGCAAGTAAATGCTGTAGTACCTCAGCACCTGAAGGGCTGCCAGAGGTCTGTGAAGTCTTGTATTGTCTACTTTGATTGGATTTCAACTTTTCAGGGTCTTAGGCAAGAGCAGAAAGAGGAAACATTACCTTTTTGGACTTCAACTCCCACTTACAATGTCTGGCCAGGGGTTTCTAGGAGTTACAGTCCCAAAGTTATTTTTCTGAGTTCTAGGCAAGAGGATGTTGCCATCACTTGCTACCTGATCATTTGAACTGGACACAGCCCTGGAGGCCCTTTCACACAATACAATTATAGCACTATGGTTCCACTTTACCTGCCATGGCAACATCCTATGGAATCCTGGGTTTGCAGTTTGGTGATGCAGTAGAGCTCTCTGGCTGAGAATTTTGAATACTCCCCCCTAAACTGCAAATCCCAGGATTCCTTAGGATGTCTCCTTGGCCGTTAAACCAGAATGGCAGCAGTATAACTGTGGAGTGTGAAAGGGCTCTTGGTCTTCCTATATGCTCTGTACTACTGAGCTGTGACCTCCTCCATGGTCTCCTTGGCAAAGAGAGTCTTGCTTCATGTTGGCAAGACTGTTTTTTCTAAAGACATTGGCTTAATATTTAGCTGGAGTATGCAGTTTACCCTTATAAGTAATTAAGTATTGTGTTGTGGGTCCCATGTGCTAGCTAATGCACTTCAGAGTTGAAACCTTTCCTATTATATCTAGGTACTAGTTGTGACTTCATCAAACATTTTGCCACAGTTCTGCAGCTGATTTGTGATATATAGTTGGACCCCTGTATCTCTGGAATTCAGTTCCTGGACTTTACTGCGGATACTGGAAACTGCACATACTAGGAGTCTAGCACTCCTAGTCTTTGGAACTCCTTCCTAAGACAAGCAGGCTAAACTGTCTCCTCCATTATTGTTTTTCAACTGGCAGACAAAGGACTTTGGAAATTTTCACGCGGGGCCAAAATGCCCCGTTACTGCCCCGCCACCTCCTCTCCCATTCCTGCCACAGAATAACATAAATCTTTCACATACTTCCCTTAATTCCGTGGCAGGAGTGGCAGTAAGAAAAGAAGGAGCCCACACTAAAGATGGATTGATTCAATTGGGGAAGCCTTCACGCCCTGAGCATGGCAGTGGATGCTCAGGGATCTTGAAAGTCTCTCATTCTACGCTCAGTATAGGTCAAAGATGACTTCACAGCAAACAACAAGAATTAAATCCCAATTGAAAACTTTTCTGTTTTCCAAACCTTTTTGGAATTTTAGATTGATATTGTTTTGTAATCTTGCATATTTTGTTCACATGTATTGGTCAGTTTGTTTTTATTTTTTATATTTTCTTGCTGTTTCATACTATGTTGCTGTCATTGCAGTTATCAAGAAGATTTGTTTTGCAATTGCATTTTATAGTTTTACTAGCTGGACCCAGTGTACCATCTCTCTGGCTTTTCTCCGCCAATGAAGATTCAGGAAGGACTCATCCCGCGCTTTCTGCAAGTGTGCTGATGACTAAAAAGGCCAATCCGAGAGAAACAAGGCCGGTTGCAGAAAGCACAACAGAAGGTCTCCTTGGGTGATGTTTCCAGGTTGTGATTCTTTCTGCGTTGTCGTTTCTCTTCAAGACTTGTTTGGCGTGAGTTCTCAAATAAGGCTGCAGCATTGTGGATAGTGTGTCTCCATTCCTCCCGATGTGAGGCCAGGGCGGACCATTGTTGGTGATCAATTTGGCTGAGCCTGAGATGTTGTTTCAGGGAGTCCTTGTATTGCTTTTTGGAGTGCCTCTCTTACACTGACCCATGGCGGGTTCACCGTAGAGTATTATTTTTGGGAGGCGATGGTCCTCCATCCTAGAAAGGTGCCCTGCCCTGCCCAGCGCAGCTGTGTTCTCAATATCATGGCCTCGGTGCTGGTGATCCCTGCTTGCTCAAGGACAGCAACATTCGTCACATATTTAGTCCAGTGAATATTTAGGATTGTGCTTATACAGCACTGATGAAAGCATTCGAGGAGTCATAAGTGGTGGCAATAGATGACCCACATTTCAGACCCATAAAGGAGAATAGACATTACAATGGCTCTATACACACTGATTTTTGTGCTTCACCTCAGTTGTTTATTACTCCAGATTCTTTTGTGAAGTTTTCCAAATGCGCTATATGCCTTTGTTAATCTGTGATTGATCTCTTTGTCAATCTTGGCAACTGAGGAGATGATGCTTCCCAGGTAGGTGAACTGCTGAATGGACTTAAGCACAGATTTGCCGACGGCAATGTGGGGATGGTGGTGTTCGTCTTGTGGTGCAGGCTGGTAAAGAACTTCCATTTTCTTCAGGTTGACTTCCAACCCAAACAGCTCTGCAGCTGTTGCAAAGCAGGATGTTAGGCGCTGCGGAGCTGCTTCTGTGTGGGCAACAAAGGCAGCATCATCAGCGAAGAGCAGCTCGCAGACTAGATAGTTTAGAGTCTTAGTGCGAGCCCTCAGACAGCTTAAGTTAAACAAGCTACCATCAGTATGGTAACATATATAGATACTGTCTTCTTCTTCAAGCTCTGCCATAGCCCTTTGGAGCATCATGCTGAAGAAGATTGTAAATAAAGTTGGAGCAAGAACACAACTAGCTGGACCCGGCGTACCATACGTCATTAAAAAAACTTCCCCCCAAATGCCCAGGAGACCTCATGACAACCCTTTGAGGTAGGCTGGTGGGTTTAACTTGCCCACCCGCCACTCGTTCTGCCCCCTGCTTCCCCCACCACTCGTTCTGCCCCTCCCCTCGTTCTGCCCCTCCCCCCACTCGTTCTGCCCTCCCCCCACTGTTATGCCCCTCCCCCCACTGTTTTGCCCCTCTCTCCACTTGTTCTGCCCCTCCCCCACTCATTCTGCCCCCACTCATTCTGCCCCACCACTTGTTCTGCCCCTCCCCCCCACCCCCTGCACTCCAGCACACACCACATCCACCTCATGTTACTCACTCTCTAGTTCCAGCAGCCAAATTTGAGATCTACATGGTCCCGCCCCCCAGTGTGCTGATTGGCTGCCCAACAGACCTGTGATTGGTTGGTCAGTTCCCTAAGCAGCCAATCAGCACACTGGAAACAGCAACATACCCAAGAGAATTTTATATATATATATATATATATATATATGT
Organism: Gambelia wislizenii; assembly: GCA_030847615.1. Lineage (NCBI taxonomy): Eukaryota > Metazoa > Chordata > Lepidosauria > Squamata > Crotaphytidae > Gambelia > Gambelia wislizenii. Next base: position 296,129,064 of record JAUMIR010000004.1, read on the forward strand.
TTATTATTCCTTCCTTCCCTCTATGTGTTCTTATGTATACACTTATTTTAGATTGTACACCTTTGGCAGGACCCAAGTTTTGTTTTGTTTTGCTTGTTTTAATGTAAAATGGCATGTACATAGATGGCACTATATAAATAAATGATATAACAACAACAAACCACTGCGTACAAACCTATCATGGCAAGGAGTCATATGCTCCTGGTTTACAGTTTGGCCACGGCATTCTGGACCATCTGACCTTCACTTACCCTTTTCAAAGAAAGCCCCACATGGGAGTGTGTCACAGTATCTTAAATGGATATAATTAAAGCATGTGTCATCTTAGCCAGCTCTGACACCTCCAGGAATGGGTGGAGTCAGTGTACTAGCCTGAACCACACACACACACAGCCATTGCTGAAAGCTGGGAATCCAGGTTCAAATTTGCAGTTAGTGCAAACTTGAGACTTCAAGGTGAGTGTAACCTAATCCGACCCAGGTTTCAGTTCTCTGATCTAGACAATTGATACATTGGCTGAAGATTGTCTTCTTCTAAAACATATGGATGACACCAGCTTGTGGAAAATTGTCCTCAGTTAATATGCTGGGTTGTCTAGGTCAGTATTGTCTACTTTGAGGGGCAGTAGCTCTCTGAGTTAATTTATTATTATTCATTTATATCTCCCCTTTCCCCTCAGTCCTCTGATTCAAGGCAGCTTAAAAAATGACACATGTAAAAGTTAACATCACTAAAACATGCAAAAATTAAAATATAATTAAACTATCAACAGAAGTAAAAGCAATTTGAAAACGTATTCATGACAAAGCAACAAGTATGGACCATGGGACCATCTAAACAGTGAAAATACCCCTCATGGAATTTGCTGGGAATCCTACCTGTCTAAATAGGATCCAGCACCAATCCACACTATTCGGAAGGAGGGGGCCCCAGAACAGCAAAAACAATGGGGTAAAAGCCTTCACAGAATTCCCTGTACTTTTTCACAAACTGCAAGGCGGGTGCACATTTTTGCTCATTTGGACTATAGAACAATAAAAAAACTCAAAGGGGAGCACAAAGCTGATTGGCCGGGTGAGAGTGGGAGTGGGGCTTGCTAGGAGGGCAAGTGCCCACTGCTGTCATGTTGGAGTGTTTGCTAGGCGACAAAAAGGATCAATATTTTCTGTTTTGCTTTCTTATAAAATTGGAGAATCGCTCTATCGCACCAGCACACCTTGGGATGACTTAAAAAAAAACAACAAACAGCAGTGGGGAAGAACTTACCGGTACATGAGTAAATCACTCGTGGCTGCCAACAGGAATGTGAGGCTTATGGCGGCTTCTGAGGCCAGAAAAGACATTTAGACATGTCGCTGCTGCTGCGAGATGCCAGTACTACAAGGTATTTTAATAATAATATAATAATATAATAATAATACTGAGTTATTTATTACCCGCCTCTCCCCTCAGGATCGGGGCGGGGTACATACATTGCAATACACACAGTAATATACAGTACAGTTCATCACATACAATTTTTAATACAGTTCAGAAAGTTATACAATGTTACACAGATCAGAAATCAGTACAAACATAGTACAGCAGTTATACATTACAAATAGTTATAGACAATTGCACAACACAGATAATGTAAGTGCCAGTAGATGGTGCTGCTGGCGTGCAGAAGTGACTCTTTTTTTTTTCTAGAATGCATTGTACATTAAATAAGCAACTGCTGCTGTTGTTTTTCTTATTGGAAACCATATTAGTAGTTTCACAGCATGTCGCCCCAGCTCTTAGTGTGCTGGTACTCATTTTACCAATTTTTTTAATGGAAGGCTGAGTCGACCTGGGGGGCCCTGGAATCGAACCTATGACCTCAAGATCTAACATGAGTTGTTGGCTGCAGTTTTGGCTGCATTAGCTTACTGCGCCACCAGGGCCCCTCTCATGTTTTAGATTTTTCCTCTCATGTAGATGGGCCTCATGATTCTGTATCACTTACTTAACTACATAGCCACCTTCGTTACATAGCTAAGTCGTGTCTTTTGGCCTGACACCCCCCCCATCTCCACTTACCAGACAGCAGCCACTGCAAGCGATGGGGTCTGTTCTCCTGTCGATTGGGAAGCAGCTGACTGACATCTCAACCTCCTCCCATGAGTAGTCTCCTATTCAACAGTCAGAAGCAAGGTCCCTGATGCACTTGCAATTTCCCCTGACACTGGAGATTGCTCATGTGTGTATGTTTGGAAGTGTCAGTCTGCTGGTTCTGGATTGACAGGGGACTTTTGTCACTCACAGTGGCGGCAGCCTAGTAAGTGCGGACAGGGGAACTTTCACGGTTCCTATATATTTCTTAATCTAGTGAATATGTAGAAATTGTAAGTACGGACTGGTCACAAATGTGTAACTCTAGGTTGCACATTTGTAACTGCCTTAATGAATTCTGTCCATGAGCATTGCAACACATTGTTAAAAACCCTTTCCCCATAAACAGTCAACTATTAAAGCCATGCTGAAACGAAAGTCTTCACCTGTCGTGGATATCATGGAGAGGGCCAGTCTAGCCTCTCTAGAAAGGGAGTTCCAGAGTGTGGGAGCTGCCACCAAGAAGGTTCCCACCAGAGATATACATAAGGGTGGTGGGACAGGGAGGAGGCCTTCTGAGAACTTGTTTCCCCCCTCCCCCACATATTGTTGTGAACTATCTGTGTTGTAATGCAAATAATTAAGACCCATTATCTTCATGAATGACCTGCTCCTGGTGGTAATAAAAACTGCTAGAACTTGTTTGTGGTCTGTGTTTCTTTCTTGAGCTGGGAAGACAAAAACCTGGTAAATTTTCACCTAAATGAGTTATTTCTCACAATGTTTTTCAGGATTGGGTTGAGCAGTGCTTTTTAAATTAATCAACTGATATATCTGGAATTTATTTCTTGTGCATTGTCACTTTTTGTTGTGATTTTGAGCGATATATGCAGTTCTTAATTAATATCTTCATTTTAACAGATTTACAGACTTCTTTGATTCATGCTCAAAGTCCCACGGTTATTACCACCCAGGTTTTAGATTGCTTCCTTGTCATTTTTCCCCCTCTGATACTGTTTTATCGGATCTCTTTATTGTGAAACCAATTTAAAGCTTGAAACCCAATCATGTGGTTTATTGAGGAAGGGTGGGTTTAAGGGTAGTTGGTTTTGTCTGAATCTATGAACTTGGTTTCTTTCAGTAACTCCATAGCTGTGTTAGCTTTGTTGACAAGAATACCTGGTTTCTGTTAAACAATCAACTGAATTGTAAAAGGCATATTTGGATATTATGTTAGACTTGAAATGCCACCAAGTATATTCTGTTTCTTAAACTCCCTGCTACATGGAATCTTTCAGAGATTTTAATGTCTGCGGAATGAAGCTTAGAGAAGACATAAAAAGAGTTAGATTTACTGATAATTTGATATTTTGAAACATCCTTTCAGGCTATAAAAAGAAGAAGGTATAGCTGCCAAAATCAAAATTTAAGACATCAAAACTGCTAGCCTTTCTACTCCCCAGGAGGAAAAAACAGTTTAAAGCAGAAAAGAGTTTTACATCCTCTTGTCACCAGCCATAGATGTTAAAATAGTTATTTTTAAGGGAAATTCTTGTCTTTTTAAATCTGTCTGCAAACATATCTGACTATGACTTCAGGAATTTTATCTCCTTTGCTATCAGTCTAGCTTTTAACAGTGAAAAACTATGCTTACACACATCTCTTAAACCAGGCAATTCTGATTTGCTCCCACTTTATGTGATGGTTTTTATTTTGGTAGGGTGAACTCATGAAGTAGAGATGTTACCTGACATAGTGCCAGGGATGACAATACATACTACACATATCCATTTCATTCAGACATCTGCAGTAATTGTAAAATCTTTTCCAGATTGCTCCCTACCCTCTACCTCCTTGTTGTGGGAGTCATGAAATGTTTGACACTCTAAAACCCATCTGATTTTCCTTTCAGTACTTTGAGTATTCTTTAATCAATGCTACCTGTTCCTTCCACTTGATCGTAAAATCCTCCTTTTAAGTCTTGACTTGACTCTAGCACTGCAGTGAAGACCACTCCTCCTTTCCCCCAGTACCATCTTTGGATTGTCTTGAACATGTCTGCATGTGTGATCCTGCTTGGTCCCTTGCAGTTTAATAGCTTCCATGCATATATGTATTTATGTGTGCTTATCCAGAAAGGGAAAAAGTCCCTGGAAGTAGTGAGACTTTTCAGTTTGTTTTGTTTTGATTTCACCTGCATATTCATGGTTTTGCACCCAAACGCTTTCTTGAAATATCCTGGGTTTTCTTCACTCCCCTCTCCTTTGTGTTCTTCCTCTGCCCCTTCCACTGATTCTACGATCAAATATCACATCTAGACTGAGGCAATGCTTCAGAAACTGACTTTCACCAATTTTCACTGAGCCCTTTTTAATTATTATTCAGGAATTAAAGTCCAAGTGTTAAAGGGCTTTAGCAATAAAACACTCATTAAACATCAGAATCATTTTCTTTTAGTGCTAGCATTCCTCTTCTCTTCACTTGATCTCTGTTGAATCTGGATTCTGGAAAAAAATGCTATGTTTCTTGGTGGTGGCCATCTTATAGTCCATCTGAAGAAAAGCAGCAAAGCAGCAGGAACGTTCCATCTTGCCTGCTGCCTTCCCACATGATGTTGGTGTTTTTTCATTCTGGTCCCATGGGGGACCAAGGTAAAACTACTTCTTTTTGCTAACCAGAAAAACCCGTTAGCAAAAAGATGTGGTTTTACCTCAGTCCCCCATGGGACCAGAATATATAAATGTAGTGCCCCTTACAGACCAACACAGAGAGCTACATTTCATTTTGGAACATAGTGGGTTAATTTAATCTGACTTGGGGACTGGGAATGAAAAGTCCATAATAATGGCAGGAGTTCCCTGGGACCAGTTTGGGACTGGGAAAACATCATGCAGATCTCCAAAATAAAATCAGTTTGTGCAGAAGCAAGACCTGGGACTTTCAGAAACCTTTTTCTTGTCTGGAAAGGCTCTCAGTGTCCTTTTTGATCAGCCATTTACTGTGGCTCAGGGTTTGGGTTTTTTTTTTTTAAGGATTTCTAGTTTTTGTTTTTCACATTCTGTATGCATACTATCTCCTTATAGAATTCTGTGTTCTGTAACTAGTAGGATTGCTAAAATGTCATAAGCTGGTAGGTTGTCAAGTTCTCCAGAACTTTTCATTGGGCTGAATGGTACAAAATTTAGCAGGTGGGGGTGTTACCCTAAGAGGTGGGGGTGCATTAGAGTCCCACCCATATTATCTGGGGGAATTATTCGTTGAATCAGGAGGCCTGCGAGAGGAGGATAACTTCAGGGACCTTTTTACTTATGTATACCAGTACTAACTGTACAGAGCACTCCAGTTAAAGTGAAATGAAGTATTTTATTTGAATACACAATACACGTTCTTAAGAACCATACAAGGCTGTAGCAGAGTAAGACAGAAAGGTTGGATAGAGGGAGAGAGGTGATAGTTCCCAGTCTTGAAGAGAAGAGTTTCTTGCAGCGGGGATACTGAGACAGGTGTCTGAGTTGACACAGGAGGTTCTGATCCAGGACACGACAAGGAAGAGTGTGGCCAGGTCCATCCATTACTATTGTTGGCGTTCTGTTGTTGGGAAAGAAACAAAAAGTCCAAGATTTGGTCTAATATAGTTGCCATTGTCATGGCAGGCAGGCAGGCAGATTTCTGACCCTCACTGAGCCTGTCTCTTCAGTCTTCATCTTGGAGGTCAGTACTGTATACCTGCTGAGACAATAGCCAATATATCCAGCCAGATTTTTTGGGATTTTTCTGCTTCTTTCTTGGGTTGCCACTCCAGTTGCAGTGGCCATCCCTTAAATTTTGTACTATTCACCCTTATGAAGAGTATCCAAGAAGTCCAAAGCTTGCCTTGTTTGTGGTTGTAATAAATGTATTAAATGTATTATAGCACCTTGAATTTTCATTCTACTTGTGAATCACACAGCTATTTGTTTTATGACCTTTTTACTCCATTCTCCTTGATTGCCTCTCTGCTTTTATCAAGCAATCTTTCTAACTGGCTAATTGGTTTGTCAATTCTGGCTAGTCAGTTACTGCTGCTGAATATACCCATCCACTTACTCACCTCTACATGTATGTGCACATAAACAAATAAACAAACACCCACATATATATGGGCCTTTGAATCAGTTAATCAGTTAAATTAATTTAAAACCTTTTTATTCACTACAATGTGTCTGCAATTAATGAGGCTGCTGGACTTACCCTGTGGTGTCTTTGCAGTCCAAGGCAGGTTGCAGCATCAGCAGGTCACCCGGCATGCCGGACTTTTTCTTCCCAGAAGTCCAGCAACATGGTTGAGCTGGGAGGAGGTGTCTGGGCTCAGCCAATGAGTTTAAAGATGGCTCTTCAAACCCATTGGCTGAGGCATTTCCAAGCCTGAGACAGTGGTAGTTTTCCCTTGGTTGGGTGGCTGGGTTTTTGTCTGCCTGCCTTGCTGCTTCTCTCAGTTGCTCTTTGTGCATTGTTCCAGCCCAGACACCCTTTTGTGTATCACTTGGTTCCTGTTGTTTGTATGCCTTCATGTGCATGTGTTTCTTTTGTCACAACTTTTGGGAGCAGTTGGCATGGGTCCTGGATCCAGGACATTGGTTTCCTGTGCCTATGGGCATAGGGGGTGACAGAGGGTTCCCTTATGAGATTTGAGGGTGCTGGTCAGGAAGTGTGTGCCACTCCTGTGGCATATGCCTTCTTGGCAGCCCCATAGGGCAAAGGGATCTCTATGGGTGCCAGCCCAGTAGGAGTCCCTCCTTACTTCCATGGTTTCAGCAGTGGGCTGGAGGCAGGCTCTCAGGCAGGTTGGTCAGTGCCTGGATCTGGTCCCATGTGTGTGCCAACCCCTATACAGCTGTAATCAATAAAGTTGTGGCCAGTTATTTTCCACTGTAACTTTGTGCCTGTGGTTATGTGTGTTGTCTTCTCTCCCTTGGACACACAATCAGGAAATATATTTCTTTAAGACAATTACAAAAAAATATACCTATAATAAAAAAGGAGAAAAACTTTCCTGTGGAAGCCACAACTCACTGGGATGTTGTGTTAGACACCTCAATGCCATCCAAGGTGCAGTACCAAGTTGCTAGAACCAAAGGGCAGGCTAGCCATAATTCATTGGGAAACAATGGGAGATGCCTCAAAATTGGACATAGGCCTAAATCCTGTTGTTAGCTCTGACTAGAGTAGATAATGAAATTTACCTATATGTTGACTCACCAATCAACAACTGACTTCATTCTAGTTGAAGCTAACTGACAGGATGCCAATTACAGGGGTTTTGATTGTTGCATAAGTTCCAGTAGTCAGCTTTTGGTCAAAACTCCAAATTGTGGGTGGGTGGGTGGATTCTTAGAACAAAAAGCACATTGCCATAACTCATCAGGAAATTAAGAGCTAGAAAGGAAGAGAAGGCAATGACCGTTGTGATTCCTAGAGGGGAGGAGTGAGGAAACAGCAGAGGGTAAGGCACTGCTTTTGAGATTCCTGAGGTTAAATATTGGGCAGAAAATCAGAAGGGGACTCTCTAAGGTTCTGCTGCCAAGATCCTTCAGGTAAAAATGTGTGTGTGTGTGGGGGGGTAAGAACCATAAAACAATTCTGAGGTGGTTAATGCATGTAGATTTGGGCAGATCTCTCTAGCTAATACAGGTTGAGTCTCCCTTATCCGGAATTCTGAAATCCAAAATATTCCAAAATTTGCAACTTTTTGGAGTGCCAACATGACAGGGCATGTTATGTTTTATGTGTTTTCTGATGGTTCACTGTATGCAAACTTTGTATCATGTACATAATGATTAAAAATATTGTGTACAAAATTACTTTCAGGCTATGTAAATAAGGTGTATATGAAACAAAAATGAATTTTGTGTTTAGACTTGGGTCCCATCTCCAAGATATCTCATTATATATATATATATATATATATATATATATATATACATATACATATATATATATATATATGCAGGTATTCCAATATCTGAAATATTCCAAAATTCAAAATGCCTCTTGTCCCAAGCATTTTGGGTAAGGGAGACCCAACCTGTATTAAAAGTATTTTATCCATGGATACAGCCAGGGATGGGTCAGTGGGACAAAACCAGGTACATAGTTTCAGTGGTCAGAGCACCAAATTTGGTAAGTAACTCTCTCTAAGTTGTTGAACAAATTATTTGATCTCAAATATGAAGCAAAACTGTGAAATGGGCAAGTAGAATAAGGCCTGGCCCTATCATTAGGCAGGATGAACCAACAGCCTCAACGGTCAGATGTAGAGGGCAGTTGTAGTAGCCTCCTAAAGGCCCCTCCTAAGCCACTGAGCCACACTTGTCTCTTAGAGCTGAGTGTGCCACACAATTTGTCCAAATCCTCTAAACTACCATGCAGTCCTCAGGTGTGGTAAAGGACACTACCCTATTGCTAAAACAGAAGTAAGAGTCAGCTGCAAGTCAAGGAGATATCTGTCTATGGAATGTAGGGAAGTGTCATCATTTATTTACCCCAGACATTGAAAAACAGAGTCCTGGGTAAATTCCAACCTTTATTATAATATTTCACTGTCAGTACTGGTACCACAGAGACAAAAATCATCATGGCACATTCAGTTTACCTTCTGGCACTCATTCCACAGAGGCAAAGATCATCAGATCATGCTTCCTAATCTTTTCAGAATACACAGCAAGTTTCCTGGGCCATCCTATACTTCAGCATCTGAACACAGGTACTCTATCACTATTTTCCATATGCTTAAGTACATGCCTTATCTTGGCATCACCATCATTCTATTTCAGAGAAACTCCATGGAACTAGGATTTTTCTGGTTTTGTAAAAAAAATAAAATAAAAGCAAAAATTATGTCAGATTACCAGATTTATAGATACATGTATATTATCCCAGCCTCTGACTTTGAAAATATATATTCCCTATGTGATCTCAGAATTCTCACATGTAAATTAATCTTTAAACTAGTCTCAAGCAAGTCACCTTTGGAAAGCAAAGAAGCATGAGAAAATCTCAGCCCCCATAGTAATTTGGCATAATAATATGCATTCCTGAATGCTGGAGGGATAGTGTAACGTAGAATTGCATGGTCCATTCCGGTAAAGGAATTGCTACTCCCTAGTGCTAGATTGGATAGTAAATTGGAATATTTTGTGTTCTGATTTTAATGGCACAAATTAATACAGAAAGGAAAATGTCTCAAGCATAAAAGAAAAATGGCTGCTTGCTATAAGTTCTAGGTAGAAGAGAAACAGAGAAGGGGTCTAGCAGCTATGTTGCTACCTAAGAAGACACATCATTGGCAGTAGCTGTTGACCTAGAGCTGTTTTCCCCAATTTGATAACAACAAGAGGTTTTGGATTCAGCTCCCATCGTTTCCAGGCATATGGCGTTGATGGCTGTTTACTCATAAAAGAATTATTATAAACATGTAATATTATTAAACACCCTATATTGGCATCTCTTTCAGCCCCTCTGTTCATGCAAGAGCATAGTGGTTTGCTTGGAAGTAGTACTGTAAAAGGCTCCTTCAAGGAAAAAAGGACATCCATTGGATTACAAGCATACCAAATAGAGTAGTCATTGCAGTACCATAGTTGCCTTCACTCATGTTTCCATATACAGTGATACTACCCAGTCTGCATTTGTACTTTGCCGCCAATACACATTAAAAAAAAAAAAAGATGTCTCCCCCCTCTACACACGCCTTGCTGTTAGAGCAAGTGGGTTTTTAGATAGGATAGAATTTCCTGCATGTCAAATCTTTCTGTTTCTCTCATCTAAACCTCCCTTGCTCTGCCTTTGAGATGCATGGTCATAAATACTTTGTAACCAAGCAACTAGACCATGTGACCCAGGACCCTGCTGTTGTCATTTTGTCATTGGTCATAAAAGATATATCACTTCTCTATAAACACTTTAACTTCCATTCTGCTCTTCTTCTGCTCTTCTGCTCTCCAGCCATTCTTTGCTTCTCATCATTCTTTGCAACTCATCATGGTGAGTTAGCTGAAGTGACTACTTTCTATCCAATCTTTTCACTAGCTAGTTAGGATGTAGGTTCTCCATGTATATGTAAATGTAAAGCTATTAGTAAACTTTTCTAAGTTTGTAACCTGAAACTACCTGCCTTGTTTATTTTTGAGTCAGTTTCAGTTTTCAGGGAAGCATGATCAGTATGGAGCATGCTCTATCTGCTACTCTGCTAAAAGGAAAGTGAATTCCTAATAGTTTTAGCTTCCATAGAGTTTCCCCAAAGGGCTAATGTCCTGGGACACTCTAATTCCCAACAAAAACATATTGTTAGTCCCAATGAGTAGACCCATTAAATCACTGAGATTTACCTATGTGTTGACTCCCCATTCAATAATTGATTTAATGGATCTACTCCAGTTGGAATTAACCCATAAGCTTCAGGTCAATGTCTACTGAAAAATAGTGTTTCAAAATAAAGCATGCAAATTGGGCAACTATTGTTATTGGAAAACAGTTGGGCTGTTAAAAGCACTACATAGGCCTGACACCATGTCTGCAGTACCTATTGATAATTTCTTGTCCCAAATACATAGGACTGACCGAAACTTGGAATCTTCCTTGAGAGAGACGTGTCTACTTGGCCTCTTCCAGTTAAAGATAATTAATAGTCATTGGCTGCTCACCAAACATTTGGATGAATAAAATGCACAGCTGGAACTCTAGAGATGAGTAATACTAGATTTGAAAGTTCTTCAGAGAGGCGAGACCTTCTTTGCTTTAACAGTCTTTCAGCTCTTTATCACTTCTTGATGTACAACTGGTCTTCCAAGACAAGGATGCTGAAAGGAGGTGCCAAATTAATCACTGTCTCGGCCCCAACAGGGTTGATTGGCTTAGCTCACTGGCTCCGAATCCTCTCAAGTTCTGGGAGCGGGCAAACACCTTGGCATGGTCTCCACCGAGTCATTACAGAGAGCAGAGCTGGGGTGGATGCAGCTGTGTTTGGGCCTGCTGCTCTGTCTCAACAGACACATCTCACAGCCTCAGGCTGCCGCCTCCTTAGCTCGCCTGCTCACTTTTAGTTTCTGTCTCATATTCCCTTTTGGAATAAGATACTGTTATTCCTGCGTTTCCTCCTGGCTCCTGTCCCTATTAACTCGTGTCATCAACGGCAAGAAGATGACGACTGCACACCCAGCAGCCATGTATGTTGCTGCTGCTAAATAACAAACCACTGTGCAGATGGTCATTCTTGAACTGGTACACAAGGCAGCATCAGAGAGTCAATACATGTGGGGAACCTGCACGTGGTTCCTCAAAACACCATCCCATGCAGGATAGAATAAATGGTGGTAATAACGGAATCAGAACTATCAGAGCTATTTTAATAGTTCCTTATTCTCACCAACACCTTTCTTTGCATTGGATAAAATTAGTGCATTTGGGCTCCCATTATTTAAACATCTGTAACTGAAAAGTCTTTGGGGTTCCAGGGGTCTTTTCACACTGCCCGATTATTCCATGGTGTCCTGGGATTGGAAGTTCAGGAAGAAATATTTGGAATTCTCAGACAGAGCTCTAGCGCCTCATCAAACTACCAAGCCCAGGATTCTATACTTGTTGCCATGGCGGTTAAAATGGAATCATAGCACATATAACTGTGTGGTGGGAAAGGTCCCAAGTGTACCACATATCCTTTTGGAATACACTACTGTCTTAATCTACCATCACAAAAACTATTAATGTTGTCTGCGTGTTTCCTTCCAAAGGCCACAGGAAGGGGGGGGGGGAGATTATTAATCTGATTTGTAGTGGGCAGCCGTGAGAGGAGGGGCTGGGGGCCTCCACTGGCCAGCCTATGGGACATGGAAAGCCATTCCCTACTGTGCTTCCAAGGGGATGTGGGGGTCCTTTTGCCATGTTTTTGGACCCTCCTGAGCTGTTTTAAGCCCAGGAGAGGTGTTATCAAAAGAGAACCAAACAAAATTCTCACCCATCTGCACCAACCACTTTCAGTAAGTACAGGTACTCCCAACACAGGGACACTCATGTTATATCTGCTTTTTTTATAGTTGTTAAAGAGGAGGAACCTGTTGAGTGGAGGAGTAGCAATCCAGCACACTACCCATGCATAAAGATTCAGATCCCACAATGTAAAAGCAAAGCATCCCTCTGCCTGGATAGATGAATGAAGCTGTTAGTTTTCATTTTTCTTACATTCAGGTTTCTCTCCCCCGCCCCACCACAGGTTCTTTCTGGGGTTGTCTCGATGGTGAAAAAACTCCTCATGGAATGCGAGGAGAATACCTTTTGTCCTAGCGAGATGCCACGGTGGTTCGCCGTATTTGGAAGGAGGGGAACAAATACTGAAAAAACTCAGTGGGAAAAGCCTTCATGACTTCTCCCGAGTTTTTTTTTTTTTTTTAATGTGAGGAAAATGCACATTCCCGCTCATTAGGACAACCCATTGGATCACAGTGCATTCCCGGATAAGAGCAGAAGTGGAAAGCTGATTGGTCAGAAGTGTGTGGGGAGCAGGCTTGCTGACATCAAAGTGGCTTTTTGGATTGTTTGAAGTAGTAATCGGGTGCTTTTTCACTGAGCTGAGGCAACCAAACAGCTTTTTAAGCAGAAGGTTGCACATGTACACCTTAGATTTACAGTTTTTTTTAAAAAAAATACTGTTCAACAGTGGCAACTTATGAAGAATAAAAATGCAAGTAACTCATTATCGGAAGATGGGGACAAATTGGCAAGCCAGACAGATGGATTACATATAAAGAATTACTCAAAAATAAGAATGAAGGACAAATAACGATAAAAACAAGGGAAGAATTACGATTGGAGGAGTGGCATTTCAACTGGTTTATGTACCAACAAATACAGTTGTCCCTCCACATTCACGGATTTGGCATTCACGGTTTTAAGTATTCACGGCTTGAAAATATTCTTTAAAAAAATAATAATCCAAAAAGCAAAACTTGATTTTGCCGTGTTATATAAGGGGCACCATTTTGCTATGCCACTGCATATAATGGGACTTGAGTATTCACGGATTTGGGTATTCACGGGGGGTCCTGGAACCAAACACCAGCGAATGTGAAGGGACAACTGTACTTAGTAGGTTCCAAAGTGATGAAAAGGAGTTGGGCTTTCTAGAGGATGAGACAGAGGTCGATAAGATCATTTGGGATAAAAAGAAAAAGAAAATTGCTAGATTATATAAAATACTCATTTCTGAATCCTTGGAAAAAGAAACAGTAAGAGAATCAATGATAAAATGGGTGAAGGATATAGGGGAAGAAGTACAAATGGCAGAGTGGGAAGAGGCATGGGAAAAAACGAAAAAATTCACGGCATGTCAGGATTTGAAAGAGAATAGCTTCAAAATAAACAACAGATGGTACTTAACCCCCATGAGGTTAAGCAGAATCTATGGTACAAAAGAGAGAAATTGTTGGAAATGCCACAAGGAAGTAGGTACGCTTAAACATATGTGGTGGACATGCCCTATTATTCGCAAATTTTGGACAAAAGTACATAAGATAATTCAAAGAATATTTGATATTGAATTTGAGTTAAACCCCAAAATGTATCTTCTCAACATTACTTCAATTTTATCAAAAAGAGTAGAGAGAAGATACTGGAGAATATTACTGTATTTATGCACTGCTGCACGTATGGTTATAGCAGCAAAATGGAAAAATAAAGAAGAACCGTTGATAGAAGATTGGTTAAACAAGATATTAATAATGAGGGAAAATGATAGATTATCTCAGATAATAAACCAAGAGGTGGTAACAAAGACTGAAGTAGAATGGACACCAGTCATTCACTATTGTAGATTAAGATGGAACGTGGATAGAGATATTGAGATATAAGGTTATAATAATAATAATAAAGGGAAGAATTTGGTAATAAAAGTATGTTAAGAAGAGTAGAAGGATGAGACGAAAATAGTAAGAATCGTTTTAAGGAATACTATAAGGGAAAAATGGCGCTTTTTGAGGAATAGAGAAGAAGACTGGGAAAGTCACAAGCAAACAAATGCTTCAGGTTATTTGTACAAAGGAAGTCAGGTTTTAATATTTGAAATATTTTGTAAATCGTCATGGGTAACACCACGTGACAACATTACGTGTAATACAAATGACAGTATAAGTGTACAGTTTTGTTCTGGTATAATAAAAAAGTAAACTTGAAAAATGCAAGTAACTCACTCGCAGCCACCATCTTGATTTACAGACATGCTTCCATGGGAACATCAAATACGGATAGCTTTGCATACCAGTGGTCTTGCCAAAAAATCGTGGAAACAAATGAACACTGCTGCGAATTTGCATTACTGAGTAGCAATCCACATTATATTTTCTCACCTAGACAAGCCCTCTTCTCCATGAAGAACTCTGCAAATTTGGTTGTCTTTATTTATTTATTTATTTTAAAATAAACTGCATGAAAGTCTCACTCATCTAGACACACCTAGACACAGGGACACTCAAGAAGAGTAGCCAGAGTTCCAGGAATAAATAGTAAAGCAGTCTATTTAGGACTTAGTTATTCAGGTGGTGTGGAGTACCTGTGGTCCAGTAAGCAAGTGTAGTCCTAAAAGATCAAATAATAGAAACAGCAGTGGTGGTTCCCAGAATAGATGCATTTATCTATTCCAAGGGTCTGAATCTATTGAGGGGGTTGGGTTCAGCACCCTGGATAGCTCCTGTGAAGTTTAGACTAAAAACTGTAGCAAACTGACCGATCCATGGATATAGAAGCTACCAGCTGCCCCTGACTGTTAGGTGAAAGGAAGGAGGAGCTTGCTTCTTGTTCTGTTCCTAAATGTTCCAGTGATATATTTTCCTTTTCTCCATTCCTTGAATTTAATGATACCTGACACTAGTTGTTTCTTTCTTCTGGCATCAGTTACCATTCTTAGCTGTAGGTAGCTTCCCTTGAGAGGTGAATGTAGAATCCTATACAATCACTTTAATCAGAGTGTCTAATCTTCATAGTAGATGTCAACATGTCCAGAAAGGACTGGAAAAAAATGTCCGTTTCTCATTTTAATGCAACAATACATATCTTCACACTAGCAAAGCTTTATGTGAACCCTTACCCACTTATCCTTTGAGATTTCTGTAATTTTTTCTACCAAAAATGTGTAGCAAAGGGCTCTATTATGAGGAAGCACTCACAAAAAGGCCTACATTAGTGACAACCATACTTAAAAATTAATTTTTCCAAGGAAAATTGCTTGCAAAATGTGCACATTAGTCAAAACTGCATGCAAAATTTCATAAGAGCTGTTTGGAAGTGGAATACACTGCCTTGGAGTGTGGTGGAGTCTCCATCTTTGGAGGTTTTTAAGCAGAGGCTGGATGGCCATCTGTCGGGAATGATTTGATTATGTATTCCTGCATGGCAGGGGGTTGGACTGGATGGCCCTTGTGGTCTCTTTCAACTGTATGATTCTATGATTCTATACATTAGGAAAATTGTGTATGAATTTTCATGCAGAACAAAAATAAATCTTAAAGTTCAGGAAGAACTGAATTAAAGAGGGGAATAATTAAGAAAGTTTAGGATGAACCCGATTTAAGACTGGAGAAATGGGAAACAGGGAGAAATGGAAATCAACAGATTCATCCATCTGTGATATACAACAGGGAAGTACTGTAATCATTTGGAGATACACACCTTAGCCAGAATCCTATTGGTATCTGACACACATATTCATTCCTGTACAGAAGTGGTTAGACTTTTCATCAAGTGCAGAATCATTGCATTCAGTTCAAGGATGCAGAAATGGAGTTGTGCATGCAATGCCACTGCACATAAATGTTCAATATTCATGAATGCACATGTCCATTTGGTTTTGCATTTGGTTACACAATTGGTGTCTTGATTTGGTTGCCATTCAATACCAGGTTTGTGTAACTCAGTTAATGCATAACTCCATGTGCAATTTTTTATGCTACACAGCATTGATGTAGGATTTCAGCCTATGGCTCTTATTTCTGAGAGAGAATGCTGTATATGTCATTGGCATGTTGGGGGACCATGGAAGCTGTACAACAGGGTCCCAGAAGTTCTAGGTAAACCATAGAATGTGCACCCATGTTAGGCAATACTTATCTAGATGGACTAGAGATGAGAAGACCCTCCCAACCCCCCCCCCCAATAGAATTAGGGGGAAATGATCTCATTTTTCCCCACAAAGACTTTTTTTGGTCTTGTTCTGAAAAATTTGGAAAAATGAAAAAAGAGATTATAAAATATTTTATTTTAGACTGATGAATAAAGCATTTAAGACTAGGGAGATTATCAGACAGACTATAAAGTCTGTTGCAGGAGCGGAACAGAACTGGAAAAGAGCTTACATTTTGGACGACGTCATTCTGCTCCCGTTCTGCTCCTATTCTGCCCCTGTGACACCTTATTCATGGGGAAGCATCGTTAATAAACCACCCGTCCCATTTCTGTAATGGGATCATGGGTGGACTGAAAGATGCTTCATTGCTATCATGTTATGCTGGCACGATGCCATCCCTGGGGGGAGGTCCGTGCCAGACAATTCCGGGTGCGATCAGGATGAGGAGGTAAGTGGCACCCTTTCCCCCCCTCTCCCTGGGTTACTTGTTAATTTTTTAGGGTGTTTTGGGGTGTGGTTTTCTTTGTTTTTCTTTTTTAAATTTGCTGCGTAAATTTCATTTATGGGATGTGAATGCAGCTTTGTGACAGCTGCATTCACTCCCAGCCAGCAAGGGGAGGGAGAGGATGTTCCTGTTCCACGATGAGGGTAAGTGTCTGCAAATTTATTCCTAGTTGTGGAACAGGAATGGGGGCGGGGCGGGTGGGGAGGTTGTGGGATAGAAACGGGTTATAAGGGCTCATCTGACAATCTCCTATGCCTGAGATCTTATTGAGAGCTGTTGTAGTACAATGTTATAACAGTACAATGTTACAACAACATAACTCAGTGAGATTATGGGGAGAGGGAAAGGGAAGTTGTCTTTTCAGGGACATCATGGAGTGCTGTACAATTTAGAAGTAACACTTGCGTAAGGTCTTAGAGACCACCTTACATTAGTCAGTAAAAAGTCCAATAAAAAGTCCAACCACTTACAGAATTGACTGATGCAAATTTAAATCACCAGTGGGATTTTGGCCACGGTGTTTAGATATTGCTACCTGACTTGAAAGCATACAACAATAACAACAACAGCAACAAACCTGAACCCCAATCTGCCAGAATGATTTTTAAACACACTTAGTACTTGATTTTGAAAAGGAATTTTCAAATGTGGCAGAATACTAGACATAATTAGGGATTTGGATCCAGAAATGCAGTCTGGGATTCTGTCATATGCATCCCTCCTTCACCTTGGTGGCAATGGCTTGAACAACACAAAACGTGATCTTCTGTGCTGTGAATTCTTCCATTGTCAGCAGCAGGTGGGGAAAAACTTGATCTAGTTTTGGAAATATACCAACTCAAGAAATAAACTGACATGTGAAAGAGTAGGAAAGCTTGTCTCAATCTTGGCAAAGCTTCAGTTTTTATAAAACTGTTTTATAAAAGCTTCAGTTTTTATAAAAATACTATTATATTTTTATATTAATGTGTATTGTTTCTTCTTGTTGTAGCTTCAACAATTTGCCTCTTCTCAGAAACTGACAAAAATAAAAGAGACTATGGACTTTATCAGATGCACAAAAAATGGTGTCATAACGATGCAGATAACCGTGAAAAGGTGCGCGTATCAGACGTCACCCTTTCGCAGTTATGTCTCCACCAAAACCCGTACTTTTTAATTGGCAGCTGAACCCGTCAATTGATTCCCCGTGGCATTTTTTTGCCAGCATTTGCCAGTGTGAAACCTTGTGTCCCCCCCCCCCCTTGTACTTACCCCATGAATGACCGGTCCAGTGTGAACACTTCCAGGTGAGGTCACGACATCCAGGTAAGGGACACACTTTTTATGACCCTCCCTGGGTTACCTGGGAATTTTTAAGTGTGTTTAAGTGCTTGGTGTAACTTTTTCTCTTTTTTAATTTTTGTTTTAATTTCCCATGCAAGCATCTTCTCAGGAGAATCTGTGGGATTTCAAACAGGAAGTGAATGGAGCTTAATTTTTTTTTAAAAAAAAACTATTGTATGTTTTAATATTTTTCTAATTTATATATTTTTAATTTACTGTATGTTTTTAATCTTTTATAGTTTAATATTGTTTTAAGGGGGGGTGGGCTAGGGTACTGGGACTATGGAGTTTTTATATTGTAAGCCGCCCCGATTGCATTGCAGAGGGGCGGGATAGAAATAAAATATTATTATTATTATTATTATTATTATTATTATTATTATTATTCATTGCCAGGGAAGCCTTTTCACGGGAGGGAAAGGTGTGCAGCATGGGGAGTTCCTTTGCCGGCATAAACACGGAAAATGCCAGCAAAACAATGGATTTAAGGGGTGGTGGTCTGATAAAGTCCTGTATTTCTTAGAGTTCATCAGGCTGTAGCTCTATCTGTCATCATCATCATCATTGAAGGAAATGGAATTAATAAATTTAAGCATAATATTATTAAGCATAATATATAGGAAACATGTTGAATTTTATGAGCTGAGTTATACCCATAACCTATCAGCCCTATCCAGGGGGTTAAATAAACATGTGAGGAAGGCTTACATTGTTGCTTTGCTCAAACAAAAATGATGAGTTTGGAAGAGAGACCCTCTTCAGTCCATCAAGGCTCTCCATATGTGCCAGAAGTCTGGAAACCCAGGGCTCAGAATTGTGGTGAGAGCTACTACCAGCATCACAATCTCTCCTGCTCAGAGTTATCACTTCACTGGAGCAAAGCAACAAGAGATGGGGAAAGGTGGTGTGCTTTCTTTCTTGCATGTTTGTGTGTGCACATGCTTTCAAATTGCCTGTTGACTTATGGTGACTCCTGGTATCCATTGGCAGTCTCCAATCCAACTACTAACCAGGGCTGACCCTGCTTAGCTTCTAAAATCAGACAAGATCTGTGGCCTTTAGGGTATTTAAGACCCTTTTTGTGTATTTAGTTAACCTGAAAGAGAATCTGCATCCCCTTTAGCACAGTGCAGTGTTGTCTGGGGGGTGTGCTTGATGGCCTCCCATGATGAGAGGCCAGAAATCAGCATAGTGGCACTGTCTGCCATGATGAAGAGGGCCGGGGGAAAAGCACTAGGTATTTAAGGCCACACTACCCCCTGCTTCTTTCTCTTGCTGTTTTTCAATCAACCCACCCTCCGCCTCTAACACAGTGTAAGTTCAATGGTTGCTTATGGGCTGGGTAGAAATTCCCCCTTTCCATTTTTATTTTTGCCTACCTTACCCTGTCAAAGGGGAGTGGTGAATTGACCTTTAGGGTGGTGTGTTAAATAAGTGGTCACTTGGCAGGAAGTGGAGGGAGAAAGGAGGAGTTTGGTGAACACCTATGGCACTGTTTTGGTGAAAGACAGGTCTCTGGAACTACCCCTACATGTCATGTGACCCGGGTGGGGAAGGAGGATCAACTTGGGGTTGGCCAGAGGATTTGACCCTCACTAGAGGTCATGTGTCTTGGAGGGGGTCTCGTTCTCAGGTTGACCTTCTAGTAGAGGGCCCCCGAGGGGAAACCCAGCTTCTGGAATCACCCCACCAGGGCTCAGGTGTTTCACTCAGGTAAGCTGGGGAGGTAGGTCTGTGTGAGATCACCTGCTCCTGTACTAGGTTTCTCTCCCCTGACTTCTTGCATATCCCAGGGAATAGATCTAAATAGGTGATAGATTAAATAACATGGCCCATATTTCAACCCAATGCCTTGTGTGTGGTCTTGTTATTTCATGAGTTGACCCTCCTTTAGCAGACTTAAGAGTTCTCAGCCATTATGTTTTTCAGGTTGCAACGTCACAGAAGTAAGAAAGGGATGCCTGCTTCAGTAGCAAAAAACTGAATAGATTTGCAGCCAAAAAGTAGTAATTATATAGCAGACATTACACAAATACTTGAAGAATGTCTCACATGAGATTGCTACATAACATCAACAAAATGGATCCCAAGATGGCCAGTCTACTTCCCATTTTGTAGGTATTTTACAAAGCATTTGGAGGGTGAAAACAGAAGTTCTGCCATGTATGGATATCTTGGGAACTCAGAAAACTGTTGATGGAGGACACCTGCCAAAGAGATCACCTTTCCTTTATTTCAAAGCCTGGTTTCTCTAATTTTCCTGATGTTGAGAGATATGACCCTTTATGTAGTCATGTGTACCTATACCTCTTTGGCAAACAATAGAAGAAAGAATAGCATGGAATCACAAAACCCAACCTCTCTGTATGCATTGCTATCAGTACTAACTATACGATTGTGGATAGCAGTTTAAATAATCCCTTGCAAATAGAGAAAAAATATTTCTGGTTTTGGAGCAATGACACTCAATGAGAGCTAATCTTTCTCTCATATCAGCCTTGTGAAAAAGGCCCTTTCTACCCTTTTGTAGTGCAAGATGACTGGTGTTGAGTTCTTCTGTCCTTCACACATCTTATTTTAGTAAATCAATAGTGGCACTCAAATATGAAGTGAACAGTTATGAAAGGCACCAAATACAGCACTGTTACCAAAACGGAAGACTGCTGCCCCAAACATAGGAAGCTCAAACATCATACAGAATCAGACCCATCGTTCATGTAGGACTTGATCAGACCCCCCCCCATAAAAGTTCTTTTGCTGGCAGAAATTGTGGCCTTCTTATGCCAGCAAAAGAACTCCCCCCGCCATACCTTACCTTTCTCCCGGTAAAGAGGTTTCCCAGACACTAACAGTATAAACCACTTCCTGGTTTAAAATTTCACTGGATCTTGCAAGAAGACACTCACTCGGGAAATTAAAAACAAAAACAAAACAAAGACACAAAAAGCACACCAAAGCACCAAAACACACTTTAAAAGTTCCAAGTAAAGGGGGGGGGGTTCATAAAAAGATTGTCCCCTACCTGGATGTTGCAATCGCACCCGGAAGTGTTCTGGCTGGTTTGGCCATTCACGCTGCATTCACGTGAGTACAATGCCAGCAACAAAGCACCATGGGGGATCAATTGACGGCTTGGGCTGTCAATAAAAAACGAAAGGTTTTAAACAATATGTGATATGTGATCGTGAAAGAGTGATGTTGTCTGGTACGTGCAACCTTTTGTGATCATTAAGCATCCTTATGATGCCGTATTTGACTCATCTGATAAAGTCCTTAGAGATGTAAAATTTCCAGATGTTTTGAAGCCATGGAAGAATAGCTGTCCCCCTTTAGTTTGTTTGTTGTTTTGGGTTTTTTTTGGGTTTTTTTTGGTTTTTTTTTTTGAGGGGGGAATGGGAAAATATGTATGTTTTTGGCACTGTAGGGCTGGAACTCTGTTGAAAAATTAAAATAGCATAAATCCAATTAATGCTATTGTAAGAGTTATTTTGGTCATTGCAGAGGCCACAATTCTCAATTGACAGTGCAACAGCCAAAAATACCCAACCCACATTTTGAGTCCTGAAGTCCTCTCCCCCGCCACAACAGCCATTTCCATACCGGGAGAGTGCAAAGGATAAGCAATGATGTGTGCAACTACTTTCCTATAACTGGAGGCAGTAAAAGAACATCAGCTGCAGAGACTACCCAAGGAGCCCTGTGAGGTCCCTGAGGATGCTCATCACAGAACCTCCAGCTAAAGGGAAATAGCTGCACATGTTGCTGCTGATCTCCTGCACTCCCCAACACAGAAGTGGCTGTGTTAGGAGGTCTAAAGGACTGAAAAGTTGGGTTAGGGGGTGCATAATTTGCATAATTCTGCATTCAGAACTTCTACACCACATCTCCATATGATGTAAGATTCTGGCCAACAGCTACAAAGAGTGCTTGAAAAAGTACTGCATATTTTCTCATTTGATATCCTTAAGATCAGACAATAACCCTAGTCACTCACTGATATACTCCTGCATTATCTTACAGAATGAGCTGAACATGGAATAAAAGTGATTTGGACAAAGTTTACAGAAAAGTGGCTTGTTTATGCTATAAAATTTGTATGTGTGGCTCCTATGAAAAGGAGGGGAGAATAAAGCTATATTTGGGAACTGGATGTTCTAAGATGATTGTTAAAGAACTGGGACCTCAGCATTCCATCAAACTGGACTAGCATCAGGTTGGAATTCTGGGCCTAAATCCAACACTGTGCTGGCACTTGTAGTGCTGGTGTAGTGCTCTCTTACCTCTATAGCCTTTGGAGTCCCCCCCACCCCGCCCCCCGCAAAAACAACAACTTGTTGAGCAATTCTCAGCCTCTTGGAGTAGATTTGCAGGTGCATTGGTGGTGGTGGGAATGAGCGTGGGAAGCGAAAAACAACCCCTCCAGCTTCCACTCTATTCCCCTGTTACCTGTTGAACCCCACATAATATTGAGGGACCCTCAGTTAACCCCAGAATTACTGGCACAAAGCTCCTCTCCAACATATTTTGCTGTTGCTGACTGTTTGGCTGCCAACACTCTCAAGAGCAAGGAGCAACAGCCTCCACTTACCTTTTAAGTAGCGATCCAATCTGGGACCAGAAAGGGCGGAAATTGGAAAGGAGATATGCCAGCTGATGCAATCATGCCTAAGCAACCTCCCGTCTTCAGCCAGCTCTGCTCCCAGTATTTGTTTTTCTACGACTGTGGCTCAGCCCCCACTGAAAAACTATCAAGGCTCAGCTGAGCACCCTGATTTCAAAACAAGGAAATAGGGAATCATTTTTGTTTATATTGTCATATTTCTGCTGTGGTTTTTAAAGCACTATTAATATGATTTAAAAGGCTTTGCCTGAGAGAATCAGAAATCTAGTGGCATAAATATCCTAATTCTCAAAACATGAAGACCAGAAAGCAGTTTTTCTAGCAACATGAGCCATGAGAAAATTCTTAGTGTGCATTCACAGAGTTGTTTTTCCCTATCCACTCCAAGACAACTTCTTTTGCATTCTGTATGTATCATTCTATATGTATCTCCTCTAGTTGTCCTCATCCAACTCCCACAGTTTTGACTCTTACCCTTGCTGAGGTGAAGTCAAGCCACTTTAGACTGAATCCAGATAAGTTGAAAGGAAAGTTGACTGATAGGGAGCAGGGCATTATTACTGGTGGGGTCCAGTTGTTCTTGATTGCTGAAATTAATTGGCTTGAGGTTTTCCTGGGTCTACCAAGGTACCTGGAGCCATAAATCATAGCTGTAGTCTCCATCATCAACAACAATATTGAGTGGGAAAAGTTAATTAATTGAGACCTAGCATCCTGTGGGACCAGGCAGCCAGAAAACTACATTATATTCTGCATTAGACTTCCTTTTATGGTTCTTCAGACTAAGCAACTAATACAGGATGCAACTTATATGTATTCCTGTATGGCAGGCAGTTGGACTGGATGGCCTTTGTGATCTCTTCCAACCCTATGACTCCATGATGTCCCACTAATGGACACAAGTGGCCCTGTACTAGAATATACAGAAGATAAGGTTCAATTGCCTTATTCTTTAAGTTGAAATATTATCTACACCATGCTAGGCTTCAAAGGTTGTCAACCAATTCACACTCAGTATAATTCAACTATTACATAAGAATGGACTTACCAAGACCCCTCTGATTCAATGGATCTGCTCTAGTTGGGACCAACAATTGGATTTAGACTGCTAGTAAAAATCTACTGGATACAGACAATGGAGCAACTAAGGCCCTCTCCTGGGCGAGCTCTATACAGTATTATGGGGATTACAACAGTACGGTGCAGTCCCTGCTATGGGGGGGGGGTCACATGTGTAGCTGTGATGGTCCCATGGAATCATCACAATAGCCAGAATGTCATTTTCTGAGGAAGATCCATGCAGTTGATTCCACTCATGTGGTTGTGCTATTCACACTTGTGTTCTTGCAGTCTGGGGCAGCACCTTGCTGGAGTAGTTGCCATTCTTCAGGGCATGTATAAGAATGGAACTAAGATAGCTGTGGGGAACTATCTTTAATATACACCAGACACTCAACATGCAAGGTGCCCTGGCTATGCTAGGGTCTCCAATTGTGCACTTCAAAGGTAGTGCAGATCTGGCACGTCTCTTCTGAAAGCATGGTTTCTTCTTCTCAGCAGTGTGCACAGCTCACAATGGCTCCTATGGATCCTTCCTCTGGCTTTCCAATCAGAGTGCATGCTAGCCAGAAAATGGGCAGGTCCCAAGAAGAGGAATGGTCCACTGGATACCAATAAAAAACTTCCTCCTGCTACCATTTTGATTTGGGGTTTTCCAATGCAGTTGCATGGTAGCTTCTATACCCCCAAAACGTTACGTCATTGAAATGCATGAATCACATTAACCAATCATTTCTTTTATGAATCATGGTGTCTCCCATTTTAATTATTGCTCAGGTTTTCCTCATGAGGTGACCAAAATATCTGACAAAAGTCTCTTTTTTTCTGATGGAATTGACACTCGAAACACACTACTCCAATGAAGTCCTGTGAGAAAAGTTAGAGAGCATACACTGGTATCCCTAACTCCAAGAAATCATCAAATGAAAATAGCTAAAGTAAAATGGAATGACAGAAAATGAAGTTTTGTATTGACTGCTAGCTATGGGCCATTGCAGAAATATTTATAAAGGAAGCAAAGGTATCCTTTTATCTTCACCACCAGGCATCTTGCATAAACACTGACAGAATGAATACTGGGTGCCAGTTGCACGACAGAAATTGTCGCATTGCCTACCGTGACAAAGTGATCACGAATCCGTCCCTCGCTGTTTATACGATTTATGTCTCTGATCTGGATATCCCGTGTGGTCCCGTGACTGATATTTACATGTCCATAGTTCCGGTTTTGTTTAGGTTTTAATTTTTTTTTTTTTGGCTGTCAATCAAAGATGTGATTACTCGTGTTTTCACAACCTCGGTGACGCACTTCCTTTAGAGTTCCGCGCCATGAGCGATGCTATTGGCTGGCTGGGGGGGGGGAGAGAGGGGGGCAGAGGTTTGTTATTCCCCCTTTGCTTCTTGAACATTTTAACCCCTTCAGAAGAGGCAGAAAGCATTTTTAAAGATCCAGACTGAGATCTTTCGCTCAGACGCAGGAACGAAAGAATGCTTTCCATTTGAAATCAAGCTGAGTGAGGGGGAGGGGAGGGGAGGGGAGGCATCGTATTCCCCTTGCCTCTGTAAAATGTTAACCCTTACATCACAGATTAGCTGCAGAGTTCATGCTTCAAACCAGCTACAAACAGGCTGTTTTGAAACACACAGACACAGAGAGGGGAAATTTAAGGGATGTTTATTTGCTCAGAGGCTGGAATATTTTACTGTGCCCGTCCACCACGATGTCTCTGTTCAGAACCAGGGAGGATCTGCCCACCACGATCTCTCTGTAGCATGCAGTGTAGAAATCCATTTAAAAAGGTGATTGAGTACATTCGCGCGCGCGCGCACACACACACACATCAACCTTCATGCAGCTGGAAGGGATGCCTTTGTTTTCGGCTGGTGAGGCTGGATCTGTTGAACGGGTGACTGACCCCTCCTTTTCTGGTCCCTGAGCTCTAAGCCCGCCCCCAGTCACCATTTCCGGTCATCCCAGTACCGAGACTTTTTGTCCCACGCTGTTTACATTTCCGATTTTCCGAATCCTCCAGTGACTTTTTTAAAAACCGGCACAAACCAGGGGACTGGAAGTCCCGCAGGTTGAGGGATAAAAGGTGGCCCCCCTTCCGAAAATCACATACCCGACCCGATGTACGTGTAAACTGCCAGGGATCGACACGAATTCTTCCCAGGACATTTTCATCGTGTAAACGGCCTCCTGGTGTCATCTAGGATTTGCATGCAGAGAACAGTGAAAGAAAAGAATGTAATCCTTTGCAATAGCACATGCTAATGAACTTTTAGTCACAAAAATCTCAGGATGTTGCAGATGTTTTCTAGGATATGTCTTCTAGTAGGCAGAGTGATATAGCAAAAACAATGGGGTTGTAATAGTCAATAGACATTCTATAGAATTATATATTAGCCTTTGATTGTACTGCAGTTCTAGGACTTTATCAGATCCATAAAATATGGTGTCATAATGATGCCATGTAACTGTGAAAGGGTGTGCAGATCAGATAACATCGCCCTTTCATGGGTATATTCTGTCCCAAACCCGTACTTTTAATTGATGGCTTAAGCAATCAATTGATCCCCCATGGCACTTTTGTGCCATCATTGCTAGCGTGTGAAACCTCGGGCCATTTAATTCATGTGAATGCAGTGTCAATGGGCGGTCCGGTGCAAACACTTCTGGGTGAGATTGGGACAACCAGGTAAGTTTCACTCTTTTAATGACCCTCCCCGGGTTACTTGGGACTTTTAAAGTGTGTTTAGGTGCTTGGTGTAACTTTTTATGCTTTATATTTTTATATATTTTTTGTTTTATTTTTAAATCTCCTGCACAATGAAGTCTTGCAGGATTTTGAACGAGTAAGTGAACAGGGCTTCGTTCACTTCAGACTTTTTCAGATGGGATTTTGTAACGGAAGCAGCCTCGTCCCTGTTGTGAGGCTGCTGCACGGAAGGGGGTCCGTTTCAGATGATGCTCTCCCCTGCCGATACTGTTGCGGAAGTGCTGGGAGGCTGCAGCGCCATATTTGCCAATTTTCTAATCACGAAAGTTGATTGTGATTAGGAAATCGCCAAATATGGCGCTGCAGCCTCCCAGCACTTCTGCAACAGTATCGGCAGGGGAGAGCGTCATCCAAAATGGACCCCCTGCCATGCAGCAGCCTCGCAACGGGGACAAGGCTGCTTCCGTTACAAAACCCCATCCAAAAAAGTCCTTCCTCTTCATTGCCGGGGAAACCTTCTGCCAGGAGAGAAGGTAAGTGCAGTGGGGAGCGTTCTTTTGCCGGCATAATAAGATTTTTTTTAAATGCTGGCAAAATAATGTTTAAAGGGGCTAGTCTGATAAAGGCCATAGTAACAAGAATCTGGAAGAGTGACAAAGGAATTTGCTGTCTTATGAATGCCTTTTAAAAACAAAATAATAAGTGTTTGCATTTAATTCATGCAACATACACAGTTTAATTCAATAAAAAAAATTGCTTTGGCTGAACTGCCACTATTTTTAGCAGGGCAACACAGTTTTGGAACTCAACACCTGTGGTGATGATGTGACCAACTGTCATTATTTTGATACAGGTTCTCATCTTCCTCCTCTCCCTCTTCCTCCTCTTCTTTAACGCCATCATCATTTCCAAATTCTTCCTGTGATGTACTTGATAATGCCAAATAGGGCTGTGTCCACTTGGTGTTAAGATTGTAAACAGTGTCCTGGGGGTCGGGAGCACTTGTAGGGGGATAGAGAGAAATTAAATCAATGTTAATAATTAAGATGAAAGTTATGTATTAATTTTAAAGAGGAAGTACCATTTAAGAGTGTAATATGGTTGATGTATGAATTTAAAATTATAATAAAAGAATTAAATTAAAAAAAAAACCATTGCAAACAGTATAGATTATGCAGGTTAAACAAATCTGCATGTTTCATTTGCATGCAGTTTATTCAGCTGTTTTTAACTGCTCTTCCAGTCATTGTACCATACATGCTCATACAATTTGTGGTCTGCATTTAATCACATACATTCATTGCACATATTCATTGTGCATATGCTGTCAACAAGTGTGGCTTCCTGTGATCAGAACTAGCATTTTTCTCCCCCTCAAAATGAAATCTGACATTTTTAGGAAGCCACATCTACAGCCAATAAAGCATTCTGTAGTTTTTCTGCTCTCCTGCAGAATTATGTCACGTATGAAGGCCTGTCAATTGCTGCATACTTCTACTGCTATCTATCCTGTTTCAGAAGGGCTATTTTTTTTTAAATGCACACAAATACTTTAAAACGTTGAAATGGATATTTATGTAATTGGATTTAATCAGTGGATTATCCACCTGCAAAAGAACATTATAAAATATTTCCCAAGCCTATCCTAAGAACATTATTGGAAGAGAATCAGATTTGCTGGGCAGCAACTCCTCCAGTGTATTTCCCCCTTAAATCCTCTTCTGGCAAGGGGCAGCAGTTATGAATTTCCCAGCATTTCAACAAATATTCATTAAAAGAAGGTTAGAGAGGGAGAGAGAAAAAAAGCAAGAACACTTGAGGATTTGGTAATTAGCTGAAAGTAAAACATATGTTGCTAGGATTCAATCTCTGGCCAAACCTGTCCACTCTCTTTATCAGTATCTCTATTTCTATCGCACCCAATTTTCTCATTAAAAGGAAAAATCTAGCTGATCCTTCTGCATTTATCCTAGCCCCACACCCCCTGAGTGGGTCACAAATACAATGGTAAAGTTAAGCTACAATAAAAAGGTCATTTTTTCCTTTCAGCAACAGTAATACAAGTGGCCACATTTCCTGATTCTGGATTAAGTTCAAGATTTCAAATAAGGCTAGCCTCACTCCTGATTAGCAAGTTTGATATTTATCATTGACTTCCCGGTCTTCCATATCCAGTGTAAGAGAGATTGTACAAAGGTAACCTGAAAGGAGCCTTTCTTTTATTCCACAATTAACCCCATCTGAGTAAATAATACTGTGTTGTGCACTTAAGTCTTTGCTGTTATTCACTGACTTCAGAATCTAAAACGGCTTCAAAGCAGTGTTCATGAAACGATGACAAGATGCTGCAGAAAATGCTTTTCATGTGGAATATAATGCACAGATTGTGTTTCACTGTACAGTAACAAATAGAGTATAGTTGTAATGATATAGCAGATAAAGTGTCTGGAAGTGCTTACCTGAAGGAAACCTAATCTTATTTTACTTCAGGGCCTGAGGCCTATAAACACAGTGTACAGCTAGAAACCCAAATATTAGTGAATATTATTATTATTATTATTAAAAGAAGAAATAATGTTTCTCACACCAGGCAAACATGTGTAGCATTTCTTATACATGGACCCTCAATGCTCAATTGATCACCATTGCTCAGGTTAGTTTATATATTTATTTAATTTAATTAATATTCTGCCTTTGTTCCAAAATGGGATCTAAGACAGTTAGAAACAAAGCATACTAAAAACTAAACAAAAAAACACCCTCCCCAAACTCTATTTAATGCAAAAATTAAAAAAAAACAACTTTAAACAGTTCTGTTAAAAACACTAATGTATAACAGTTGAAAAACATTTTTTTAAAAAGTAAAATGATAAAAGCATAAGACAGTCCATTAAAAAAAAAAAGAGCCTTCTGCAACAGTAACTTAAAAGTCAAAAGTCTTTGCCTACTGGCAGAAAGAGGTATATGCGTGTGAATTTCTGGCTACCAGGGCCTATCATAGACCGCACTAATCCCAGAAAGTCTTGGGTGGTGGGGGGAAGCATTGTAGGGGACAAAACTCGAAGTGGCCAGAATTCCATTTCGGGATTTCTGAAACTCCTTCTGGGATTACGGTAGGGATGCAATTTTTTGCTTATTTCATTCTCACTTACAAGAATGAATCATTTCAAAGGACTTCATAAGACGTGGCAAAAAAATCACATGATTACAATGTCACAGTACTGCAAATAGGTCCTGCTGTTGCACAATGTTGTCATGTTCGCGTGGTCAAACTGTGCTCCAGCTGTGAATAAGGCATCACTTTTAATTGATGGGACAAGCTGTCAATAGCTCTCAATATTGCTTTTTCACGGTATTGAAAAGCATGCAAAACACATTCCGCTGTAATAATGAGATTAAAGCATGAATGGGAAGTCTTCTCCCCCCCCCATTCCTGGCAAGAAAATGTCCAGCTGAGAACGTGAAAAATAACCACAGGACACTCTTTTTAAGAACTGTCCTGGTTTGTTTGCACATTTTTTAGGTTTGTTTAAGTGTTTTTGTGTTTGTTTACTTTGCAAATTAAGGGGAGTGGTTGGTGTTTTTAAGTGTGCTTGCATCTTCTCCTGAGAACCGCTGAAATCTCGCCCATGCTAAATCACAGAAGTAAAGTCCCATTCCTAAAGTGCTAGTGGTAGTCATGTGATAATTCCGTGGTGGTTCTTTTGCATGATTATAGCGATGTGCTATGATAAGAGTGATAATGCCACTATGTTTCCACTTTCCTCATTCAGAGAATTACAGTGTTTTTAGACACTAGTCTGATACAATCCAAAATTTTTCACCCTCCCTGCATGGCTGAGATTATTAGAGTTTTTGCACTTTTTTTTCCCCAAAAAAGTTAATTTGCACAAAAACAATTTTTTTCCACACAATACCCCCAATATTTCTGTGTAAAAATGTTGGGTTTTGTACACAAAACAAGTTTCTTCCTCACCGAAAACCCTTGGGAATATTTGTAACTATCAGTATACCTCAGTTAATGAAGTAGCTGGGTTACTTGTTATTACTTCCTGGTTGTTACTTCTTTAACAGAAGACTGTGTTTGGTAAAATTTGGTACCAGAGTCAGAAATAACAGGGAAAGGATAGGGATAAGTTCCTACACCATAACTATGGAAGAGCTGTTCAACATGTCTTGGCAAACTTTTTCTTCAAAACTAATAATATGCACATGTGGGCCTACCTATAGGTCAGGTAAACTTTGTATAACTGAAGAAAAACATTCTGAATCTTCTAAAGACCACTTGAAAGCTTCTTCCAAAATGCATCCAGGGATGACTTTTTATTTCATCAGCCTCCACTGTTCTTATTATTTTCATTCTTGTGACCCAACCTACAGATCTATGCTTTTTTTTTTTTGTAAAAAAAAATCTTCCTGGGGATATCTGGTGAAATAGGCTTTTCTCTCTGTTTTGCTGTTTACCTTGCCTGTTGTAGGCAGGTACACACAGCTACAGTAGGGTCAGCTAGAATAGAATCTCATTCTTATCCCAGCTCAAGCTTTATAGGGTTGCTTACTACAGATATGCTGTTGCAACCCACCACCAACAGTCTATGTTTCTCCAGCCCTCCTTCAGCATTTGTCCAGTTCTGTTGCTGCTATAAAAGAACTTCCCACCAAATAGTGTACAAGATGGAAAAGAAGGGGATGGGCCAGCATTAAAAGCCTTTGTAAAAAGGAACTCCTTTGACAGAGGCTTTGTTAACTGAGGTGTGCCTGTATTGTTTACATGCCCAGTTGGGGAAACCTCCAGCTTGTTTTAAAGCAAAATCACTTCTCCTACAGGCTTCCAGGAGTGGAAATACAAACTTCTTTGGTTAGAAAGAGAATGCAAAACATGTAGGTATGGTGATGAGGTGACAAGTTCAGTTTTGACAATAGTTGTTGGGGGACAAAGGTGGGAGGAAAGATACTGTGTAAAGCCAAGGTGAGTAGATAACCATATGAATGGTGGAGGCAGTTATTGGAATGTAGTAGAATGCTGTCTGGAAACTAGAAATGAGATATAATAAAATGGGCAAGAGAGCCCTTATGAAGCTGGGATGTTAACTAGTGTTATATATGTGTACTCTGCCAGGAAACCATTGTCTTTGTTCAACCTTCTGTCAATGGACTGGAGTTTGTAGATATATTCCAATTCAGCTGTTTCTCTTTCCAATCTTACTTTGCAGTTTTTCTGTTCAAGGACTGCTGTACTGAGGTCTGAGATGGAGTGTCCAGGAAGACTGAAGTGTTCTGAGACTTTTTTTTGTGTGTGTATTCCAATTCCTAATGTCTAATTTATGTCTATTTATCCTCTGGTGCAGGGACTGGCCTTTTTGCCCAATGTAGAGTACTAAAGGGATATGTAGAGTGCTAAAGTTGACAGAGGATGGCATATATCACATTAGGTAATGAGCAAGGGCAAGTACATCTAATATTGTGGGTGATGTGATTAAGTCCTATGATGACATCTCTCAATAGATATGTGGGCAGAGTTGACATCTGGGTTTGTGTCAAGGTCTTGTACCCATCTCCCCATCCTTGTTGTGTGTCCTCCTGTAGTTAAGTAACTATTTAAGATTGGGAGGCTGTCTACAGGCAAGTAAAGGTGTTCTTGAGAGGGCAGCATTATTGTCTGGAGCAGACAACAAGAATGAACTTCTTGTGGTTCATTGATGATGCATCTGAATGGTCTCAATTGAGAGTTGTATGTGCACTAGTGGGATTCTGCCATTTCCTGTCTTTAACCTGTTCTGCAATAGATTAGTCCTGGGTACAAGTCTTGCTGTGTTGATTTGTTGTTGTTGTTGTACCCACTTCATATGGTGAGTACTGTAGCTTGAGGAATGCTTGTTCTAATTCTATGAGTTTGGTGTCCATGTCTTGTGGGTCTGAACAGATGAAATACAATATGATTGTATCCTCCAATAGGTCATACAATGAATTACAATCAAAACAGTTACTTGCAAAATGCATGTATTTTTTATGTATCAGGCAAAAGTGCATATAAAAATGCATGCCGTAGCAGAAATGAACAGGGGGGGAAATGGCTAGTCCCTTCTTAGAGCAAAATTTGAGGCAACCCACATACTGGTGAGGAAGACATTTCAAGGGAGGAGGGATGCATTCTATTTCTCTTGAAGCAGCATAGTTTGTAACTGTTTACAGTGGCCATGCTTCTGGGGATTCTGGGTGTGGTAGTCACCAAAAGTAACTTTTATGAGACCTAATTAGCAGAAAGCAAAAAAAGAAAGCTTGGTGGTATATAGTGACACCTTCTTAATTTCCTTCCCCCATTTATAAATCGCCTGGGCGGTCATCTCAGTATTTTTATTTTTCCACAATAGCTCTTTCTAATGTATGGAAATGTAGGTAAACTGCAACTGGTTAACCGTTCAAACATTTCCAGAAATTCAAGTAAAAAGGTAAAAGAAAAAAATGCATAACAGATGTAATACCTCTCTTCAGGATGAATACAACTACAGACTCAAAACTGTCAGCATATCACTCACAATCACATTTTTTCACCTGTACATGTGGTTTGAACCTGCATGATCCAAGAAACTTCTTTGCTTTGCTTGGAATCAAGCTATACACAAGGGAAAGGGTTTAAAAATTGAAGTTTCTCCCCTTTCTGCTTTCACCTTAGACCTCCTTTAAGCCCACTCCTCTCGCATTGAGAGCTGCGCAATAGCCTCTGTGGTGGGGTGGGGACTCAACAGGATTCTCAAAGCAAAAACTTATTTATAATATATGGGGGTATAATACAAACAGCTTTTGCAGATTGAGAAGGTATTGCCAGGGGTTAGAGATGCCCGCAGCTCTAGGTGGCATGGCAATTGCTCCAACACTTGGAAAGGCCAGCCCTACCATTCGGGCTGCCTCAGGCAGCAGATGATTGGCAGTTTGATAGGGGTAGCAGCACTTATGGCTACTTCAGGGGAGATATTGTTCCCCTTAACCTGACTTTGCTTCAAACTGAGCAAAGTTGGGGAAAAAATAAGGTTTTCCTGGAAACTCCAAATTGACCTCAGGGTGTTTTGCTGCTGGACAGCAGTCTGATTCAATCTGATCCAATTGTCCACATGCAAACATGGCTCCATCTCCCTTACTTTGTGCTTAGCAGCACAGGGAAGGGGATGGATCCCCATTGCAGCCGCTACTTCCTTGTCAGCCAAGGAGCTCTGTGGAAAGCCTGCCTGGCATGCCATCACTACTGCTGAGCTCAGAATGGGCATCTGGACATGTGATCAACAAGGAGGTGGTTGCTCTACCCCTCCTTGTTGATTGCATGGGTACACATTCTGACCTCGCAGAAGTGACGGTGCATCAGGCAGGCTTTTCACAGAGCTCCCTGGCCAGCAAGGAAGCAGTTGTAGCAACTCTGAAAACCGGGGGCAGGCCAGCAGGGCTGATGTGGTGTCAGGCTGGCTGGCCCATGTGGACAATAACAGCCATTGCACTGGATTTGGCCCAGTGCATGTGGCCACCATCGTGGCCAATCCAGGGCCAGTATGGAGCATAATGCTCCTGACTGGCCCCAGATTTAAGTGGCCAATGTTACCTGCACTGATACTCCACACTTTTCCAATAATTCATCAATTGGATATATTGCATACATTGGCATATTATTGGCACTACATGTGGTTGGTAGTAGACCAGGGACTCCCAAATACAAGGACTCAAGGTTTGCTCAGAAAGCCTAAGGAAGTAGCCAGCCCAAATTCCTAAAAGACATTCTTGGGTAGTAATTATGCAACCTCCCCCCTGTGGGCTGGTAAGTTAAAGTGGAAATGCTAATTCTCCTGGACATACATAGAAATAAGTCATTCACTAATTCAATCAAGGTAGCTGGACACTCACTGCCTTGCAAAACTGTTTTTTCTCACTTCCTGAAACAATAGCGAGTTGCCCAAGACCCCTAAGTTCTGATGTTTCAGCCATTAGAGATCTTTAACACATTTATAATATCCATTGTTTAACTCCGGGAAACTCTGGCAGACATTGTATTCCACTCTTAATACCCCCTTAAGGGGGAATATCAAATATAAATATCACCCCAAAACACCACTAAAGTGTTCTCAGTTTCTCCCACCTTGTCAATTTGCCTGGTTGCTGCACAACCCTCAGAGCTGCATTATGAGTATCTTCTGCTACACTAATCTCTGCTTGATGGACAGGTACAGTATAACCCATCATTCTTAACTCTATTCCTCTATCCCAGTACTTCCTACTTTCTTCAATAGCCTTGTGTGAGTGCTTGAAACTTGATTGTATGTATGTGTGCATTCCCCTGATTGTTTTTCAACAAAAACCATTTTATTTTATCCCCTGGCTTGGAGTCTCATCAGTTACTACCAGCATACATAGTTCAAGAGATACCCCCATTACCTGACCTCTCACAGTCGCTATTTGAACTAATTAAAATTTCCCATAGAAATATTTATTTTTGGTAGACAAATATGGAATTTCCATGGACCTCAGTTATTTGAGTAACACCAATGTAGATGAGTCCTAAGACTTGGGGAGACTAGTGTTCAAACCCTGCTCAACCATGGAAACCTATGACATGACCTTGGGCAAATCACACTCTCTCAGCTTCAGAGGAAGGCAATGGCAAATCTCTGAATAAATCTTGCCAAGAAAACCCTACGAGAGGGTTGCTGTAAGTCTGACTACTCTTAAGACACACAGCAACAAGAACAACAACAGAGATGGAAGGTAGTTGTCTTCTCTAAAATCATCTTCCTGAAGCAGCTACTTGAGGAAAATATGAAACCCCCTGACTTAATCCAAAAGAGAGTTGCTTTTTGGACAAAGTCTTGCTGAATCCCCCAACTAGCATCAACTCTTGCCATGTTGGCTGAGGGATTGTGGGAGATGTAGTTTTTAAAAAGTAATGCATCCAAGCTCTGATAAAAATGCTTTCTCATCTATCAGAGTCCAGCAAAATGCCTCCAGGAAGGTTAACAACAGAACATGATGGCCATTGCTTTGCTGCACTGATACATTCCCAGTCTCTGGTATTCAGAAGTATATTTGATTCATGATAAGAGCCAGCGTTGCCAATTACTGAAAATATCTGCAGCAGATGTGAAAGGTTAATGTTAAAAACATATTTTACATTTTTAAAAACACATATCCAATTTCTTTTAAAAAATCTATGGACCAGGTGCATCTCTCCCTGGTAAAAGCCCATTTACCTCTCCATACTGCTGCATTTTGGAAAAGCTATGAAACCCGAGTTATTGACAGTGAGCTACCAAATGTATTCATCAGCATACAACAAACAACAACTGTGGTTTGGGGCTTGTCTATCCAGCAAAAATACTCCTCATAGAATTTGAGGTGAATACCTTTTGTCCCAATGGGATCCTGCATCATTTCACTGTATTCTGAAGGCGGGAACAAAAATTCCAAATACGCCATGGGAAAGGCCTTTGCGGCTTTTCCCGACATTAAAAAAAAAAAAAATCTCCTAAGGAAATGTGCATGCTCACTCATTGGGAGAACCAATTCACTTTGCTGCACTTTCTTGATAAGAATGGAAGTGGAAAGCTGATTGGTTGGATGTGCAGGGGGGGGGCAGAGCTTGACGGCAAGGCAGCACCTGGAACCACCATGTTGGATTTTTGCCATAGTGATCATGTGCTGAGGTGATGAAATGGCCTTCCCACTTTTTTTCTGTTTAAGTGGAAGATCGCACTTCCACACCTTGGATTTTGTTTTTTGTTTTTTTTTTAAATAAATACTGTTCGGCGACAACAACTTGTGACAATAAAAATGTGAGTAATTCACTTGTGCCTGCCATTTTGATTCACAGGCATGCCCTTTTGAACAACAAACATGGATAGTCGAAGGCTTTCACGCCCGGAATCTATACATTTTCCTTGTGTTTTTTTCCCGGGCTGTGAGGCCGTGTTCTAGAACAGTTTCTTTCTGACGTTTTGCCTGCATCTGTGGCTGGCATCGTCAGAGAATGGTTGGGTAGGGGTGTATGTGGAGTTTATATATTGTGAACCCCTGTTGGAGAGTTTACGTAAATTTGTGCTTCCAGCGCATCAACCAACCATTAGCCAAACAAACACTAATCATCCTGGCATTTCTATACCCAGAAACTAACCATTCAATTACACAAATTTACATATACTCCCCAACAGGGGTTCACAATATATAAATTCCACATACATTCCTACCCAACCATTCTCTGAAGATGCCAGCCACAGATGCAGGCGAAACATCAGAAAGAAACTATTTCAGAACACGGCCTCACAGCCTGGAAAAACCCCAAGGAAAACATGAATAGCTTTGCATACTTGCCATCTTGCAAAAAATCCATCGAGACAAATGAAAGCTGCTGCAAATTGGAGTTACTGTGCATCAATCCTTATGTATAGACAAGACCATAGATTCTTTCTGGATGCCAAAACAAATTAGGATGTTCATTAAAAAATTTATTGTCTGTAACAAATTAGTTGAAAAGGAGCAATCTTACACAACTTTCATAAACAGCCAGGAATTTAATAGGGGGAAAACTTGGATATGAACACTGCTCTCTAACTAATAGGAAATGAAATATAAGTTTGGCAAAGACTGGAGGGGAGATAACAGTACAATGAGATAATAAAGGAGCAGCACTTCAAAAGGATATTTTCAGAAAATATATTGTTTCCATTTTATTAATATGATTAAATGAAAATAATAACAAAATGGTTTAACCTTCACCTATCCCTGTTAATCTTATTTAAAGTAGGGTGTTTAAGTGAAGAGTTATAGCAAGGAATATACCCTTAAACAGAAAGTTTGCTCTCTTTGCCTATCTCTAGGCAGACCATGAAGTCTCTTTTGTTTAGGTTTCCTTTTAATGGGTTTAAAATAATTTTATCTCTGGATCTTTTAAAGATGTATTGCTCTTGTCTTACTTTGTTTTTATGGTGTGTTTTTTTTAACAAACTTGTGTATCTCTTTGATACACAAGAGCTAGTATGGTGTAGCATTCCAGTGTTGGGCTAAGATCCTTGGAGTTGTGTGCCTTCATGTTGTTTCTGACTTATGGCCAGGACCAGTTTAAGGAATTTGGGGGCCCCTGCAATGCTTTATTTTGGGGGCCCCTATGTTTATCTCAGGTCAATGTAACCTAACTCAACCTAAGCTATTCACAGTACATGATATTCAGATTATTACTAATAATATTTTTGCAGGAGGAGGGTTACTATCGGGCCTCCACAATTATGGGGGCCCCTGTGGATGCTGACACCACCGGTGCCTTAAACTGGTCCTGCTTATGGAGACTCTAAGGCAACCCTATCACTGGGCTTTCTTGGCAAGATTTGTTCAGAGGGGATTTGCGTTTGCCTTCCTATGAGGCCGAGACAGTGTGACTTTCCCAAGGTCACTCAATGGGCTGATCTACAATCATAGTCCAACACTCAAACCACTACACCACTCTGGGTCTTGGGAT
Organism: Gambelia wislizenii; assembly: GCA_030847615.1. Classification (NCBI taxonomy): domain Eukaryota; kingdom Metazoa; phylum Chordata; class Lepidosauria; order Squamata; family Crotaphytidae; genus Gambelia; species Gambelia wislizenii. The sequence goes on from JAUMIR010000004.1 coordinate 296,167,000, forward strand.
CCTGGGAGACCAGGGCTCAAATCCCTGCTTGGCCATGAATCCCACTGTGTGACCTTGGGAAAGTCACTCAATGGATTTTTTCAGACGGGGTTTTGCAGCGCTAGCAGCCTCGTCCCCGTTGTGAGGCTGCTGCACTGCAGGGCGTGCCTTTCGGATGATGCTCTCCCCTGCCGATACTGTTGCATAACCGCTGGGACGCTCCAGCGTTATATTTGGCGGTTTTCTAATCACAAAAGTTGATCGTGATTAGAAAACCGCCAAATATAACACTGCAGCGTCCCAGTGGTTATGCAACAGTATCGGCAGAGGATCGGCAGGGGAGAGCGTCATCCGAAAGGGATGCCCTGCAGCGCAGCAGCCTCACAATGGGGACGAGGCTGCTAGCGTTGCAAAACCCCGAAAAAGTCCTAACTCAGCCTCAGAGGAAGGCAATGGCAACTCCCCTCTAACACATCTTGCCAAGAAAACCCCATGACAGGTTTGCCTTAAGATCAGCATAAATTGGAGATGACTTGAAGGTACATATCATCAACAACAATCTCCTTGGGAACTATTTTTGGCAGGAAGGTAATTCATACATATTTTCATTAAGTAAGCAAGCAAGCACATAAATTCAGAAAGCAAATACCTATATGATCATTCTTAAAAGCAAAACTAGGTTCTAAATATTAATTTTAGTCCCAACTAGAGTACAGCCATCTAGTTGGAGGTAACCAACAGGATCCCAACCTGTATGCTAAATCATATTTCACAATAACTATTTCAGGAGAACATTATGCTTTGACTGTTTATACCAATCTAATGTGGCTGAATGGGAACAATGGTATATATTTCTCAAGAGGTTGTTGTTGTGTGTCTCCAAGTTATTTCTGACTAATGGTGACCCTAAGATGAACCTATCATGGGGTTTTCTTGGCAGAATTGGTTCAGAGGGGGTTTGCCCTTGACTTTCTCTGAGGCTGAGAGCGTGTGACTTGCCCAAGGTCACCCAGTCAGTTTGCTTGGCTAACTCCCTGAGGATTTGAACCCTGGTCTCCCAGTGTCCTTGTCCAACATTCAAACCACTAAACCATGTTGGCTCTTTGTATTCTCAAGAGACAATGTTCTTAATATACTTTGTAGGAACAAAACTAATGTGTGTAATACAAACCAAATCCTATGTTCCCTGAAATAAAGGGGTATGACCCTACAACATTTTAATTTGCAGTGATATTATTTCCTGACTTACACAATATTATCCATGTATAGAGAACTTTATGAGTAATAAGACAGGTTCTTATTCCAAGTTCACCATCTAAAAGCTGATACAGCGGGGTGGACATGATGATAGGTGGTGGAGGAGAGAATATGTTCAGTTAAGCTACGTATGCTTAGATATGAAGGCGCTTCAAGATGAGGTTTCTATTGTGCAATCTTTGCGCATCATTCATGACATTTACAGGGGGTTCAGATGATATTGACTTGCACTTGCAGCCCTCCCACATTTTCCCTTTGCTTCTTCTATCATTTTTTATCTCCACAAAAATCTGTTAAGGGGAAAGAGCTGGGAGAGCTAGGATGTCTTTTGACTGGTAGCATTCAGAGCAATAATTTAAACTGGGGAGAGGACTACAGAGTTTTGCCAAAGGTTTGATGGGAAACAATTATACATGGGAATGAAAGAGGGAGCAACAGTGAAGGCAGCCAAGCTATTATTCCATCACTCGGCTGAGTAATTATAGCAGAGGTCAAATTCTGAAGTGTCTTCCCTTCATTCAGAACTCAACCTATGTAGTTTAGTATCCATCAAGTTTACCAGTGGTGAAAATTAACAAGCTCTTCTTCTTTTTGTCACTAGATGAGACACTTGATGCACTTGTATCTGGGTAGAATCAGAAGTTCCCTGGTGCTGCTATTCTATCTAGAATCATAGAATCATGGAGTTGGAAGAGATCACAAGGGCCATCCAATCCAACCCCCTGTCATGCAGGAATACACAATCAAATCATTCCTGACAGATGGCTATCCAGCCTCTGTTTAGAAACCTCCAAAGAAGGAGACTCCACCACACTGCGAGGCAGTGCTTCCACTGTTGAACAGCTCTTACCACCAGGAAGGGCTTTCTAATGTTTAGGTAGAATCTCTTTTCCTGTAGTTTGAACCCATTGCTCAGTGTCCTAGTCTCTTGAGCAGCAGAAAACAAGTCTGCTCCATCCTCAATATGACATCCCTTCAAATATTTAAACATGGCTATCATGTCCCCTCTTAACCTTCTCTTCTCCAGACTAAACATACCCAGTTCCCTAAGCTGCTCCTCATAGGGCTTGGGCATCTTGTTTAAGAAAGATACCGGTAATAAACTTCTCGCCTAACTTGCTTACTAGTGTGTCCGCTGAGCTTTGCTTTACGCTTTCTGTGTAATACGTTTGCTGTTTGCTACACTGCTTGCTACAGTTTTCAAAGCTGACTTGTCTATATGTGGGGCAAAAACTCCAAATAGAATTTTGCCCACATGCCCCTGCATTCCCCATAAAGCCCTGTGCATTATTGTACTCTGTGGGGATGTGTCTGTACTGTCCCTGTGGAGTTTTGTCTACTGCCACTGCCACCACAACCGATTTTAAAGCCCAGAGGCACTTCTTTGCAGAGGAGAGAGGTTTTCTCCTTTCTCCTGGCTCAGCAGCGCTGTCTCTGCCCACTCTCCCATTTGCCTGTTCAAAGTGCTTCCGTTGCTTTCTTCAAGCACCTCTTCCTGTGACAAGCAAGTGGGAGAGTGGGCAGAGGCAGCAATGACAAGCCAGGGGAAGGGAGAAAACCTCTTCCCTCCATGAGGAACTGCTTCTGGGACTTTAAAATTGGTCACGGTGGTGGCTGCAGTGGTGGTGGCAATGGTGGCCATGGTGGCAGCTGTGTGGTGGACAAAACTCTGCAGAAAACCCCAAATCCCAGATACTGGGCATCCTGGTAAGATACCCCCAAATGCTGCGAATCTGGGCCATGCAACATATGGCCAGATAGCTCCAGATTTGTGGAAAATGCCATGCCACATGTGGCCTGATCACAGCAGATTTGAGGGCATTTGCATGGGGATTTGGAGTATTTGATGGTGTAGACAAGCCATAATAAGGCTATTTTATGTAATGTATAAACTGAACTGTATTTGTACTTTAGGAGATTATCAGAGATAGGAGAACATGCCAAAAAATCGCATTCCCAACTGCGTCAGAAGATCGCTACAAGAACAGAAAGGATGACCTTACCAGATGGCCGCTTTCTTCTGTTGTTCTGGAGGTGTAGTGCTGCCATGGACAAGGCTTTCCTTTTGCATTGACTGGGACAAGCTGCTAATAAAAAGGAACACCTTACTGACGCCCATGCTATGCCCCGGAACGCTGGAGGATGTCATTGTCTGGTAAGGTCGCCCCTTCTTGTTCTTCTAGCAATATTTTGATGAGATTTTTGGCACAGTAGTAATATGAAACTTTTATATAAGCTTCTTTGGTTGTGTGCTATCATTGTTGTTAAGCATATGGGGGTGGGTAGGAATTGCTCACCTGCTAACGTTTAAAACAAAGATTCTTATATTTGTTGCTATCCACTGTTCAAGGGTTTAGATAGGGGAGGCCTCTCTGGCTTTTCTTCGCAAACGAAGATTCAGGAAGGACTCATCCCGCGCTTTCTGCAAGCGCGCTGATGACTAAAAAGGCCAATCCGAGATAAACAAGTCCAGTTGCAAAAAGCACAGCAGAAGGTCTCCTTGAGTGATGTTTTTGGGTTGTGGTTCTTTCTGCATTGTCGTTTCTCTTCAAGACTTGTTCGTCGTGAGTTCTCAAATAAGGCTGCAGCATTGTGGATAGTGTGTCTCCATGCCTCCCGATGTGAGGCCAGGGCGGACCACTGTTGGTGATCAATTTGGCCGAGCCTGAGATGTTGTTTCAGGGAGTCTTTGTATTGCTTTTTTGGAGCGCCCCTCTTACGCTGACCCGTGGCGAGTTCACCGTAGAGTAGTATTTTTGGGAGGCGATGGTCCTCCATCCTAGAAACGTGCCCTGCCCAGCGCAGCTGTGTTCCCAATATCATGGCCTCAATGCTGGTGTTCCCTGCTTGCTCAAGGACAGCAACATTCATTACATAGTCAGTCCAGTGTATATTTAGGATTGTGCGTAGACAGCACTGATGAAAGCGCTCGAGGAGTCGTAGGTGGTGGCGATAGGTGACCCATGTTTCAGATCCATAAAGGAGGATAGACAGTACGATGGCTCTATACACACTGATTTTTGTGCTTTGCCTCAGGTGTTTATTGCTCCAGACTCTTTTGTGAAGTTTTCCAAATGTGCTATATGCCTTTGCTAATCTGTGATCGATCTCTTTGTCAATCTTGGCATCTGAGGAGATGATGCTTCCCAGGTAGGTGAACTGCTGAACGGACTTGAGCACAGATTTGCCGATGGCAATGTGGGGATGGTGGTGTTCGTCCTGTGGTGCAGGCTGGTAAAGAACTTCTGTTTTTTTCAGGCTGACTTCTAGCCCAAACAGCTCTGCAGCTGTTGCAAAGCAGGACGTTAGGCGCTGCAGAACTGCTTCTGTGTGGGCAACAAGGGCAGCATCATCGGCGAAGAGCAGCTCACGGACTAGATAGTTTAGAGTCTTAGTGTGAGCCCTCAGATGGCTTAAGTTAAACAAGCTACCATCAGTACGGTAACGTATATAGATGCCATCGTCTTCTTCAAGCTCTGCCATAGCCCTTTGGAGCATCGTGCTAAAGAAGATTGTAAATAAAGTTGGTGCAAGAACACAACCTTGCTTCACTCCATTAATTATTAGAAAGAGCCCTTTCTAGATAGGGGAGTTATGTTATTTTAAATGGTAGTTTGCATTGTGACCTTATAGAGAATCCTAAAATCCTACACTTATTTATTCATTTCACTTTTGATCACTCACTATCCAAAGTTCTCTGGGTCATGTGGAGTCTGTTGAAGATATAAAATATAGCAATAATACAGTACAACAGAAAGAAGCAGAATATAAAACAAAGATTGAACAAATAACAGGAGATAGAATATTTAACCAAATTAAAGAGGGAATTGGATAAAGGCTATATGCAACTGAAGATCCCCAAATCCCCTCTGTTCCCATGCAGCCTACATTCTAAATTCAAGTTGTGGAGAAACAACAGAAGCAGAGGAGGAATGACTGAGAGAGATGGCTAGTAAATTATGAACATGTGAGAACTGCAGTTTACAGGTAAGGTTTTGCTGAGTATTCAGAAATTTGTCTGAAAAGGTTTGAAAAGGTGGGTTTTGAGAAGGTATATAAAGAAAAGAAAGAGGTGGGACAAGGTTGGGGAACTTCAAACAAAAATGCTTGTAAGAAATAAAAATAGCTTATGCAAATTTTTCCAGGCAATCAGTTTCAAAGCATGTTTCCCTGCATTTTATTGCAGGAGAGTCCTGCCAATCTAGGATTTTTTAATTTGCCTTTTTCTTCAGGGCCAAACATTTCCAAGCATTTAACCCAACATATGCATTCTGTCTTTCTCCAGCTATTCATCATAGACAAATGTGAGCTTGTCAGTGGACTTTATCAGAAGCAGGGAAACACAGCACAAAGCCGCATCCCAAATTGCATCATAACGGTGGGATGAGAACACAAAGGGTGACATTATCAGATGCCCACATCCTCAGCTGTTCCCAGGCTGTAGCACTGGCACAGACGAGGCATCACGTTTTTATTGATGGGCTAAGCCATCAATAAATGTGACACCTTATTCATGCCCACACTACACCCCCGGAACAGCTGAAGGATGGCGTCATCTGATAATGTTGCCCATTTCTGTTATCGTCACATCCTTCTGATACATTTTTTCATGTGTCTGATAAAGTCCAGAATTAGGAAGTATTTGGGAAAGTGGAAAAATAAAAGATTTACCTACATTACAGCAGGTATACTGGGGTGCTCTCTAAAGGTGAAAATACTCCTCACAGAATGCAAGGAGAACCCTACCTGTCTTAATGGAATCCCACATTTTCACACCATATTTGGAAGGAGGGGGCCAAAAACATCAAAAACTCCTAAGGAAAAGCCTTTGCGGCTTATGGGGGCAAAAACATCGTTAAGACAAGTTGCAGCTGCTGCAAAATGCACTCTGTGTGAGGCACTCTGGGTGTTTAGTTTTGTTTGTTTTTTGCCTCATATAGATAAGCCCTGGACCAGAGAAGGCAATATTGTAAGCCTTGCTCAATATGTGTTCACCTAAAAAAACACAGTCACCCAAAATCCCTCGATTGTCCTTCTATGGCAAGCAATGATCTCTTATGAGTCTGATGTGTAACCATCCCCCTGCCCTATATATTAAGTAAGCATGTTTGAGTTTGCGTTCTAAATTAGGAATTTTCCACTAGTAAAATGCTATGAAATTTTCACCTATTTGCTAACATATTCATTAGTGCACCCCCCAAAATTTTCCTCATCTTTTGTGTCTCTTTGGTTCCAATATGGAAACTTGTGCTTGATTAATAATAACTCCATAAGGTTAGTTGGGGGCACCTAACATAACTCTGTCAGAGATGTGCCTCTGGAGGATTTGCAAGTAAGAAGCATTTGGCATTGTTGCTCATTCCTGATATCCTGACACTCACAAAGTCACCCTTGGGTGCAAGTTATGAGACCCATCTGTACATTTTTCTTATATCAGAGAGGTGGAAAGAAAGAGGAGGAAAGAAAGGAGGAGTGACAGGAACTCGAGGATCTTGAAAGTGAAGATTTGAGTAGAAGTTAAACCTTTTTTTATTGTCACTATTCTCACCACCATGAAAGGAATTACGGTGTCAGACACAATCAGCCTACATAGGTTGTGTTACCTTAGGCTGCATGTGGGAGTGAATGTGACTGTTTCCTCAAAAATCAAAAACTCCCTGCAGATAGAAAACTAGATGTTAGTGAAGAGGAGTCAAGACAGAGGGGCACCTTCTTGTCCTTGGTCACTAAAATGCTTGAGGTCTGCTCTGCCATAAGCTATGCTTTTTTTTTCCCTTGAAAAAAAGCTATGAATGTGCTTTAATTTAAAACGACAACACAAGATTATTAGTATGTGAAATTCAGTATTTATTTTTCTTGTGCTTTGTGAATTCATGTGTTTGCAGATTGTACACATGGATAGAAATGATCTTAGTTTTGTTCTGTTGTGAACATGCATTGCTTCTGCCATGGGAGTCATATCTGGGGCATGAAGGCACTTAAATAAGTGTGGGCTTAGTCTGAAATGGCTTGCAATAACTAAAAATCTCCCTTCTTATTAACTAATTGTAGGCATCTGAGTTAAGCCCTGAAACACATTTCTGAGTCCCCTTGTGCCTTGTTTCCAAGATAGTAGCACCTGGAAAAACATACAGCAAGATTTTTTTAAAAAACAGATATGAGTTCAGATACAAGGAAAGGAGTACATTACATTACCTCCCTTTAAACTTCTGGCAATATAAATGGAACTTTGTTGTTGGTTCTTGGACAAAGGAATAACAGCATAGCAGCCACAGATACCTGTTTGCCAAAATAACTAACTGTATTTAAAAGTAATGGTAGGTGGACTGTGACGGATCTCTTTAAAAATGGCATTTCATTTTCTTGATTTACAACTTCATTCTTTTGAACTTTTTTTGCATATTGTGGTTCTTAGTTAACCACTTAACCTTTCTTTGAAAAAGGCATACTGCTGAAAATGTAAAGTGAGGATGCATGAGACAAGTCATGTCTTCAGCTATGTGTATCATTCAAATGCTTGGGGGGGGGTGGAGGAGAGGAGATTGTGTACGGTTCCCTTTTTTGTACAGTCAAATCCAGGGGGTTGTTTAGACAATGAAAAAGATCCTCAAGAAATGTGGGCAAAATAATTTTTGTTCAGATGAGCTTCTGCCAGAATTCGCCATATTTGGAAGGAGGGGAGATGAAAACTCGAAGTAGTTCATAACTACAGCTTTTACTGTTTCTCATGATCTTTTTTAAAAAGTATGCAAAAATGCACATAACAGGCTGTCTGAACAACCAAATTGAATTGGGGCACATCCAGGAAGTCAGAACATGATTGGTTGGGCATGCACAAGGGTGAGCTTGCTGGTGACGAAACAGCCAGAGCCACCATTGTTGTTTTTTCAGGGACACAATTGAGCTCTATTTTCAAGCAGGAGAGAAAAAAAAAAGTTTTTAACTAGAAGATTGCTCTTCCGCTTCTCTCATTTACCAGCAAAAACATGGGGAAAGAATGGAGGGAGTATTTCGGGAGATAATAATGCAGATAATTCACTCACAGCCACCATCTTTTCTCACGGGCATGCTCCGTGTGAACTGCAAATGCCAGATAGCTTTCCATGTCAGTGATCTTGCGAATAGATCATGGGGACAAATGAACACTGCTGCGATAGTGAGGCAATGTGCTATTTTCCACAATTAATTCTCCTATCTAGCTGACGTCCAGGTTTTCCATGACATGGGCCCCATCTATATGAGAAGAAAAAAATCCTCTTACCTGCGCTCTGTTCCAAATTCACTGCAGCATGGATATGTGCACATATATTTTTGGGACCTTGATACAGCCACGAATCAAGATGGTGGCCATGTCATTTTTTGCATGGGAGGGGAAATTGGGGACACTGACAGTGACACTGCTTGAAGGCAAGTACCAGGCATCACCTGGAGACAACATGGATGGTGACCACGGCAAGGAAGAGGAGAAGAGAGCCCCCACCCCTTCACTCATCAAGGCAGCAGCCCCCAATTCTAGCTCCTCTGTCCTTTTGCAGCTGGAATTGGAGGCTGCTGCTACCACTACCACTGCTGGGATGGGTGAAGGGCTGGTGGTTCTCCCCTCCTCTTCATCACTGTGGCTGCCTTCCCCATTGTCTCCGGGCAATGATATCTATTTTAAAAAACAAATTAAAAAAGCATATGATTGCTGGCACTTACAGGCACTTGGTGAAAAGCCCACACCTATGCATGTTTGATTAATCAGGTGGTCAGCTCCACCCTCTCCTGACAGCAGGATGAATTGCATGGTTGTCCCAACAAGAACGTATACACATCTTTTAAAAAAGTTTGGGGAAAGCCACAGAGGCTTTCCCTGCATAGTTTTTGGTGTCCCCTCCCCTCCTTCCCAATATGTCTAATTGCCACAGGATCCCCTTGGAACAGAAGGTGTTCCCCCTGCATTTCGTGAGGGTTTTTTTTCCCATCATATAGCCAGGACGGGCCCATGATATGAAATGATCCTTCATGAAGCAGTTCAACACTAAAATGTGCACAGGATTTTGAAATGAAATGGGACAAAATCCCTTGAATATTTCTGGTGTGGGTGATGGATCAAAGCAAATTTCAGCCCAAATTCAATCAAGCTAATTCTTGTGGGAAGAATTAGCTTTATTTTGGAGTTGGCTGCTCTCATGGCTGGTGGATGGACAGGAGATAGAACACACTGGAAGTTTAAACTGCTCAAGGAATTTGCTGTTTGTTCTAGAAAACCATCTCTGGAATAATGATTTCTTTCTTTCTTGAAATATTTATAAAACATAGCTCTTGACCTTTCTTTACATGTGATGAACTGCCTGTTTGGCCATGGAAACCTTGGGCAAGCCACATTCTCTCAGCCTCAGAGGAAGGGAAATGGAAAACCCCTCTAAACAAATCTTGCCATGGAAACTTCATGATAGGTTCACTTTAGAGCTGCTGTAAGTTAGAAACGACTTGAAGAAACACAATAACGCCTTCCAATGGCCCATTTTTAAAAAATGGTGAATGGCATTCATTTTAAATGTATGCGTAGAAGTTAATTTTAATTTTTTTGCCCTCAGTTCTGATTTAATCTGTTTCTTCAACTGTGATGTATATTGTTATTAATATGCTTTCTGGATTTTGAGGTTGGGTTGGCCAAATTTTTGGTTAAACAATAAAGCCTTGGTTTTATTCATTTTGGATTGTTTGCTATAGTACAAATGATAACAATCATCCATGACCCTGATCTTTCCCCTTGCTCTAAGTTTACAACAAAACATCGAGAAAGTGTGAAACATGAGAAGTTAATTCTTAAATCATTTAATACTGGAAAGGTTTTCTCCAATTTGACTAGCAGTGTCCCCACAGGATCCTGATACTATTTATTTAAGAAAGAGACATTTAGCCTCACAGTCAAGCCAGATTTCAGGAAAATATCCTCCATATGCCCTGTCATTAGATTGTTCCATGTCTGTTTATCAGCATAAAAAGGTTGAACTCAGGAAGAAGGAGACCCCCCCCCATTTATTTTTCTTAAGCGCCTGCCACAATTCTTAGAAAGCAAGTGCAAATTCCCAATAGTGTGTAATGTAGTGTATGGCGTATGCTTTCTTTTATCCTAAAAAGTATGTAACAAATGCTGGCTGCCTTTGATTTCTCAAAGGACCACTTGAGTCATCATTACATTCTGCCAAGAAATGGCAGTTTAGGTAATCATGGGCCACATGGTTTTGGAAATGCAGATGAACTACCTTTATTGACTAACCTTCTCTCCCAGCTTAATGTTCTTAGCTATGCATATGGTTTGGCCAAAGGCCAAATTCTGGTGTGGAATGCCTGGTTTAGTCTATTCCAGAATGAGTCTGGATTGGATTGTGTTGAGCCAAATGGGTACTGAAGCAGGTCATACCATTCCGAAAACCTTGGGCACTTTCCAGATCATTCTGGAATAATGGAAGCTTCAACATGGGAAGGGTGGGGGAAACTACAGAAGTGTCCACATGGGAGGAGGAAAAGCCTGTAGAGCTCTCCAGGCCTAGGTGAGGAGTGCACTCACATCAGTGGAATTCATTATTTTGCAGTGGTTGCTGACCTGCCATCATGGGAATTTAGGGGATTGGTGGTTCCCACAGGATTGCTTGCAAGAGCTGAGGCAGGCCTTATATAGGTAAGGGGGGTGGGGTGGGATTGAGGGTTTGGATGTATACAGTATTTGAATTGTTGTAAGCCGCCCCGATTGCATTTTTCATAGAGGAGCGGGATATAAAATAATAATAATAATAATAATAATAATAATAACAACAACAACAACTACTACTACTACTACTACTACTATTATTACGGCTAGAGTCTTACTGCTCTCTGAGGAAAAGCAGCAAAGCAGCAGGAACATTCTGTCTTTCCTGCTGCCTTCCTGCATGACGTCGGTGTCCTTCCAGCATCCGTTCATTCTGGTCCCATGGTGGACTGAGCTAAAACCATGCCTTTTTGCAAATGGATTTTTCTGGTTAGCAAAAAGGCACAGTTTTACCTCAGTCCCTTACAGGACCAGAATGAAAAAAACAATGACGCCATGTGGGGAAGACAGAACATTCCTTCTGCTTTACCACTTCCCCCTGGTGTGTGGTAAGGCTCCTAGTCTTCAACTGGCAACGATCTGTCCTGTATTACTGTTTGGAAAACCTGGCAACCCTGGCCTAGGCAAGGAGAGATATTTGATTCAAGACGTGGGTTCGTTACATGTTTATTGCTGTCTCGGGAAAGTGAGGGATCCCCCCACCCTTTCCTTTCCTCTGGAGCTGCTTGTTTATGCTATACATGCATTTGTAAAACTTTTCTCATTCTTATTTTCACCTAATTTGGTAGAATTAAACAACCACCTACCTGTTTATGACCAGGAGGAACTGTCATTCAAGAGGTGCAAGGAAGCATGTGCATATGCCTGTGTTTCAATGTGCCATCCCGACCTTCCTTAGTCTCTGGGTTGGATTTTGTTGTTGTTGTTCATTGAGAAATTTAGGCCGCCCTCAATCCTACCCGGAACAGTCACGGATGACACCGAGAGAGGGATGGCATCATCTGAAACAGACCCTCTGCCACGCAGCTGCTTCGTTACTGTTATGGAGGCTTCTTGCACGGTAAGCGGTGTCTGAAAAAGTCCAGAATCAGATGCAGCAAAAAACACATCAGAAGATAGCTAGGAGAACAGGAAGGGGCGACATTTTCAGACAATGTTGTCCTCCAGCTTTCTGGGGGCATAGTGCAGCTGTCAGTAAGGTGTCCCTTTTTATTGGTGGGTTGTCCCCATCAATGAAAAAGGGAAGCCTCATCTGCAGCAGCGCTATGCCCTGGGAATGGCTGAAGGAAATGACGTCTGGTAATGTCTCCCTTTCTGTTCTCCTAGTGATCTTCTGACATAGTTGGGAATGTGGGTTTTTTGGCACGTTCCCCTGCATCTGATAATCTCCTGGGTAAATTTCCTAGCACAAACTGAACATATCCTTAAGCACCAAAATCAAATGGAAAAATAAATCACCTGCACATTTGTCATGTGGAAACGACGACAAGAACAAATTTATGTGATGCTTGTTGAGTTGCAACCCCTCCAAATGTATATCTTTAAAACCAGAAACCATTTTACTATTAATCTTTTCTGACTTTGTATAACTGTACATTTTTAGCTAGGATCTTCAGCTGCTGGAATTAATGTAAAAGTATGATGAACAGCTACAGAGATTATAATTGTTACTGAATGTGGCCAAATCCACACTATGCAAATAATCCAGTTTGAAACTGGATTATTTGCCATGGCTCCTTCCTATGGAATCTTGGGATTTGTAGTTTTATGAGATCTTTAGCCTTCTTTGTCAACTAGTGCTAATGCCTCACAAAACTACAAATCCCAGGATTCCATGGGAAAAAGACATGGCAAATAATCCAGTTTCAAACTGGATTATTTGTGCAGTGTGGATTTGGTCAGTGGGGGGGGGGGAGAAGGGTATTTGCCCCCTCCCCCCCAAAAAAAGATTCAGCAGGTGAAATAGCCTGAAAACTTTATCACCCAGAGGCTTCTTTGAGGGGAAGCACGCTTCTCCATTTTGAGGCTGGTTTATTTTTTCTGGGGATGGGGCCTCAGGGATATAAAAGGGAACCTGGGGGGCTTAACTGGGGTCTTTGGTGAGCTCCATGTGACTTGTGGACTTTACAATTCCCAAGGCTGCCTTAGCATTACCAATTCAAAGACATTGTGCAGCTACTCTATCTTTTCCTTCTTATGAGATATTTTTTCTTGGTAAGAAAAAAGATGGATGAAGTGGTGAAAAAACATGGGAAGACTACAAATTGATGATGATGGCATCCATATAATATTCTGTGAATGAGGCAGGACAGTTACCTGATAAAAACTTCATCTGGAAGCATCCTGTGTGCAAGAGGTAGAATTTTTAAAAAGCAGGGGGGTTACCAATGGAAAATGGCCAAGATGGAAAAGTTTTAAGCACCCCTTCCTACCCAACAATTTCCCTGTACCATTTTCTTACACGAGAATCAAATCTCACTACCCCCCATGTTTCCCTCATAATGTGCAGTCCCAGCCTAAGATGTCTAGGGTTAACAAAAATCTTATGCCAGAGAATGACTTGCAGGATGGAGGGAAGGGGAGGAAGATATATGAATGATTAAAATATCAAAAATGAAAATCAGTGTTTTTCAAACCTCCAGAGCTGGAAACAATTAGAAGCTGGCTGGTAACTGTCAAGAATCAATAAATGAAGGATGCAATTTCTAATAACTCAAACATAAAATATGCTGATAAGTTAAGAAGGAGCCATGAGGGGAAAGAAAGAGGAGAACAGGGAACTGAAATCTGTTAACAATTATTGCTAGTGCCAGTGCAGTCTGAAAGAAGTCACGTTTAGCCTCCTCCACCAGTTCTTAGGGTATGCATTCAGCTAGCACAGAAGACAGCAGTACCCAACCGCCCAACACATAACCAGGTTTTCTTGGCACTCATTTACAGCTCAGAAGTTATAAATCACAAATGGCTAGAATGAGGCTTACAACTTCTAATTTCCCAAAAATCTGGCCAATTTTTGGAAATCAGTCTTATGGAAGGTTGTGCGAGTTCCAAAATTTGGGTCAGATCCCACTCTGAGTGGTAGTGGGGATCTCACCTGAATGGTGGGGTAACACCCCACCCCATGCTGCTTAGACCACATGCTGCCAGCGCTAGGTTCAAACTGGAAATAACTGGTTGCTGACCAGGGATGTAGCTACATGAGAGGAGGGGAGCATTGCCACTCAAATAAGAATTCTGCCCCTCTAAAATGAAATTTACCTTCAGTATCCATGGGCTTGTCTATATGGTAAAAATACTCCTCATAAAATTTGGGGAGAATAAATTGGGGAGAATACCATTTCTCCCAATGGAATCTGGTATCATTTTGCTGTATTCAGAAGGCGGTGGGACTCCAAATACTCTGCGCGGAAAGCCTTTGCGGCTTTTCCCAACTTAAGAAAAAACTTCAAAGGAAATAAATGCATGTTCTCACTCATTGGGACAACTGATTTGTTTTGCTGTGATTCCCAATAAGAATAGAAGTGGAAAGCAATTGGTTGGATGTGCACATGGGCTGGAGCTTGCTGGCAAGGCAGCACCTGGAACCATGATGTTGGATTTTCACCGTAGCGATTGTGTGCTGAGGCAATGAAACACCTTTTCTTCTCTCCCCCCCCCTGTTTTCTGATCACACTTCCACACCTTGGATTTGCTTTAAAAAAAAAATACTGTTCAGTGGCAGCAACTGGTGGCAATAAAAACACAAGTAATACACTCGTGCAGCCATCTTGATTCATAGACATGTCCGTTTGAACAACAAACACATATGGCTTCACATGCCTGCAGTCTTGGGGAAAAAAAGTGGAGACAAATCAAAGCTGCTGCGAATTGGCGTTACTGTGCATCAGTCCATATTATATTGCCTTGTATACATGAGCCTCAAGTTTCAAGCACTGTAGATAATGAGACACTGAATATAGTTAACACCAAGAACTCTTATATTTGCAGTGTTCACATCCCATGCTACCTTTTGCAGCCCCTTTTCTTCAGATGCCTGAACTATACTTCTAATGTTCAATTGAAGTTTTCAGTTACTGCAGTGTGAGAAATTTGAGGAGTGAAGGAAAATTTCATGGGAGGGGGCAGAATTCTTGCTTGGCAATGCCCTAATCCCCCCTCCTCCCTATATAAACACCCCTGCCACTGACAAATGAAGATTCTCCAGTTTCTCTGCTCCCACTTAAAACAGATGTCAGAATCCTACTGCTGCATTGCACTGGCATAACTATGCCAACATAAGTGGTGGCAGAAGGAGAAAAAAGGCTTCAGGTACAGCAGCCATGAGAGAAGTAAGGCACTGGAGAAATAGGCGGTTAGAATCAGGAGATTCTGGCCTCATCTACACAAGGCAAAAAAACCTGGATTGCTCTTCAGTAATGGCAATTCACAGCAGCTGCTATTTCTCGTAATGAGCTTTTTGCAGATCGCAGGCTTGTGAAGCTATCCAAGTCTGCTGTGCAAACAGGCATGCCTGCAAATCAAGATGGCAGCTGTGAGTTTACTTACCTCAGTTTGCCGCTGCCAGACCTTTTTTTTTTTAGTATATCCAATATGCAATATTTGTCTTAACAAAGAAAGTAACCCACCCCCCAACACCCTGTTTTATCACCTTAGCTCTTGCTTGCTAAGGTAAAAATCCAACATGGCAGTTCCAGGCACTTGATTTGTTAGCACACTCCGCCCCCGCACTCATCTGGCCAATCAGCTTTCAAAATCTGCTCATAAGGGAAAGTGAATCTATTTGCACTGCTTGTTCCAATCAGCAGGAATGCAACCCCCCCCCCCAGTTTTTTAAAAAAGGCTTTTCCCATGGAGTATATGGTGTTTTGGGCTCCCCTCCTTTTGAATATAGTGAAACAATGCAGAGTCCCATTAAGACAGATAGCATTCTCCTCACATTCCGTGAGGACTATTTTCACCATTAGACAACCCTTCTGTTTGCCCTCCCTACTGCCGTGTGACCCTGAAATAGTGGAACCACTAGTGTCATGCACAAACAGGACTGCGATCAGAAACAGTTTCTCTCAGAAAGTAAGAACTGTTGATAAAACTAAATGTAGTGGGGGTAGCCTAACGCCTCGGACTACAACCACCATCTTAAACAGGTGCAACATCAAGAACTAGGAGACTCTTCTTCCCATGCTACATCTGAAAATCAAATGGCCCTTTCTACAATGTTAACCCTTAAATTGCCCCAGGTTACCCCCACCACATACACAAACCACACACAATAGAAACATTCTGTAGGCTCTTCTAGATTGCTCTAAAGAAATGTGAGTTCTTGCAATATAAACTCTTCGGTTTTGCTGGTTGTTGCAACCTCTGTGTCCATTCATTCTATTCTTTTGGGGACCTATTTGTGGTGATTTTTCGGATCTATACTAAGGCTCTTCCAGAGTTTGTTTGTTTTTTTAAAACTGGGACATGGTTCACTGAGGTGCCTCTATGGTTTGAAGGGCATTTTTTTCCTCTCTGAATTTTTTTTAAAGGGTCATAGAGTTATAGTGCGAAAATGCCATTTCATTGGTACATCGCAACTGAAAATGTGACAGTTAACCTTTCCTGTCATGTAGTTCAGTTAAAAGTGGTGACTGGAAGTGATGTGATTTTACCTTCAATGTGCATGGATATGTGGGAGTGGCTTGAGGAGGGCAAAAATTGTCCCCCCAATCCTGTGCAGTTGCCAACTTCTGCCCTATGGTGAGAGACTTTGCATAGTTGCTGGCTTGACAATTGATTAGATATATACCATATACCAAGTTGTAATATATATACTGACAAAAACATTGTTTATATTCTCTCTCTTGGGAGCCAGCATGGTGTAGTGGTTTGAATGTTGGACTAGGACACTGGGAGACCAGGATTCAAATCCCTGCTTGGCCATGGAAACCTACTGGGTGACCTTGGGCAAGTCACACTGAGCCTCAGAGGAAGGCAAAGGGAATCCCCCTGTGAACAAATTTTGCCAAGAAAACCCTGTGATAGGGTCTCCATAAGTCAGAAATGACCTGAAGGCACAAAACAATAACAAAATTCTCTGTATCGAGGATGAGCTACAGGTGGTAGCCCAGTGGTAGGTAGAGTTCATCCCTTCCATGGTGAAGATCCCAAGTTCATTTCCTAGCATCTCCAGTTCAAAGGCTTTTGGGTCAGAGGGCTGAGACCCAGGAGAGCTGCTGCCAGATGAAGTTAACTGCACTGAATTAGATGGTCCAATTGACTGATGGTGTAAGGTGGCTGATAGGTTCACTCCCTACCATTTCACTTTCTCATCCATCCTGAGCTAGTGGCCAGGCTGGAAATTTAAAAATCTGAAGCTGGTATACTGCAACAGGTCTCCTTCATAGTTCTTCATTGCACCATTTTTACATGTGACAAATTCCTTGATAGCTGCAACTAGGCGATAATCTACCAGATCATATGATCAATTACATTTATGTTTTTGCCTCCTGACCTCCACTCTTGTAACTCTGCCCCAATTCCACTGAGACCACTTCTAACATTCCAAACTGCTGAGCAGCCTTCAAGCAGCCATCATTTAAAAACAACCAGCCACAAATTGTTTCCTCATTTCCCAGGATGTGTTGAATTTTTCTTCTTCCACTACTACTACTACTACCACCACCACCTCTGTATCCCAAATTATACTAGCTTGGGAACTGAGGAATACAATTCTAAGCAGAAACAAGGTCTAAAATTTAATGTTTGAAGGATTTACTAAGGTGACAAGGAATTCCTATTGCCCAAAGAAGTTGAAGTATATGCAAAACATCTGCACTATTTACTCACCTGACATGTTATAATAGCTCTACAACAACACTATCCTGTTAAAATTCAGGCACAGTAGATCACACTGCAAGACTGTAGATCTCTTAAACCAAAAACAAGCAAAGCTGTAAAGTTGTGCTAAATACATTGTGGTTATTAAGGGAGCTAGTGTAGCTCAGAGGTTGAGAAAATGCTTTGCAGGTAGAACACCAAGAGTCAATCCTTATGGGACTGGGATTGGGAAAGACTCCTATCAGAAACCCTATAAAGCCATGGGATGTGTGTGTAGACAATGGTAAGTATCCTTTTTTCCCAACAAGATCCACATTGCCTTGCAGGTAATATACGTATTTGTGAATGCATGCTTATATGCACTGGATAAATGTGTGTTCAGGATGCACAGAAAAAGTAAAAATTCTACATATACCAGATACTGAATCATAAAACAGTTGGCCATGGGATCAACCAGAGGGGAGGCAACCCTGGACTTTTTACCAAGGTGTCCAGGAAGTGATATGAGACTGAGAGAGGCTTATCACATGCCGAAGTAAAGTGGCAGTGCAGCCAGAAGTTTCCATCTTCCATGCCTCCTTACTGCATGATATTGTGGTTCTGGTGTTCTGCCATTCTGGTCCCATGGGAGATGGAAGTAGAATCACATCTTTTTGTAATGGGTTTTTCCAGTTAGCAAAAGTTGTGGTTTTACCTCTGTCTCTGATGAGACCAGAATGGAAGAGTGACATAAGGTAGTAAGGCAGCATGGAAGACAGAACCTTCTGGCCACCCTGCTGCTTTACTTCAGCATGTGATAAATCTCTGAGTGTTGCTGAATTCATTCAAAACAGTAACTACCATGCTTCCGAATCCCATTTGTTGGTAAGAGGGAAATTGCTAAAGAAGTCAAAGTCAAAACTCCTGGAGGAGGAGTAAGTGATTGGGGGGGGGGGGGAGCAGCAGTAGCAGGAAAAAAAATGAGATGACTAGCAATTTAAAAAAAAATAATAATTAAAAAGGAAAGTGAAGAATATCAAATCTCTCCAGAATACTTGCTGACTATGGAAAATCACAACAGTAAAAGCTAAGCTGAAATATATACAACAGATCAGGAAAGTACAGCTAAGTCCAACAAGATGAAAGATTCAGGGCAGAAAAAAGAAAGTACAGTCATCCCTTCACATTCGCGGGGGTTAGATTCCACGGACCCCCGCGAATGTGAAAAATCCACGAATATTGATTGCCCCCCCCCTGGCCAAAACGACCATGGGGCCTCCGGAGGCCCCATAGTCGCTTTCCCCAGACTCCCCACTCCCTCCCAAGGCCTTCACGGGGCCTCCGGAGACCCTCCCAAGGCCCTGTGGATGCCTCCCCGGCCCTCCCCCTCCCACCCAGGGCTTTCATGGGGCCTAGGAGATGCTCCTTAGGCCCCATGGAGGCCTCCACGGCCCTCCCCACTCTCTCCCAGGGCCTTCACGGGGCCTCGCAAGGCCCCGTGGAGGCCTCCGCGGCCCTCCCCACTCCCCCTCAAGGCCTTCACGGGGCCTCCAGAGGGTCTCCGAAGCCCCATGAAGGCCTCCCCGGCCCTCCCTGCTC
This sequence comes from Gambelia wislizenii, assembly GCA_030847615.1. NCBI lineage: Eukaryota > Metazoa > Chordata > Lepidosauria > Squamata > Crotaphytidae > Gambelia > Gambelia wislizenii. Next base: position 296,186,210 of record JAUMIR010000004.1, read on the forward strand.
CCTCCCAGGGCCTTCACGGGGCCTCCGGAGGCCCCGTGTCGCAGTTTTGGGAGGGCGGGGGGGCCTCCCAAAACCGCAAATAATCAAAACTGCGAATGCCGAGTTCGTAAATGTGGAGGGACAACTGTAATTAAAACTTAGGGTAGCTATGAAGGAACTAGATAAGATGCTATCTATCATTGGATACCAAAGTCAGGATCATCCTTGTCATAGTATTTCCAATTTCCATGTATGAATATGAAAGCTGGACAGTAAAGAAAGCTGTCAGGAAGAAAATCCATTGATTTTAAAAGTGGTGCTGGAAGAAAGTTCTATAGATACCATGGACTTCCAAAAGGAAAAAAAATAAATGAGTCCAAGAGCAAATCAACCCTTTCTAGAAGCCAAAAATGGCTAAACGTAGGCTATTGTGCTTTGGATATATGAGAGGAAACAACTCATTAGGAAATAATGCTTGGTAAAGTTAATGTGATAAGAAAAGAGGAAGACTGCATTACAAGTGGATTGACTCAATCAAGGAAGCCGTGGCCTTGAGTTTGCAGGACCTGAGCAGGGCTGTTAGTAACGGGGCCTCTTGGAGGTCTCTCATTCATAGGGTCAGCATAAGTCAAAGGGGCTTACTGCATGAGGGGAGGAAGCGGCAGTGCAACCCAATAATAGCACTGCCCAGAAATCCGTTAGCAAAAAGACCTGAGAAATCTGCCTGAATGAACAGGGGATCCCTAGCAGACATTCCTATGTATCCAGGGAGATTACCACACAAGGCTAGTATTCTGGAATTACAGCAAAGTATTCACGAATTTGGCCAGTACTTGTCACACAATGTCGTGTCTATTTTGTTGCTGGTTTGCATTCCAGTCATTTCTGTAGCGCACCTCTTCATTGTCAGGAAAAACCTGTCAATGGCTCTCAATTCCTCTCCTATGCCAGTATTGCCCCTCATGTGAAAGATCCCTTCCACATCAGTACCGAGATGACAGAAGTCACGTGCTATGAGGGGGTATGATCCTCCTCCTTTCCTCCTCTCTCCCCCTCCCCTTTGTTATTCCACTCCATGCCTGTTTTTTATTATTTATTTATTTGATTATTTTTTTCTGTGAACATGGAAAAAAAAGGGAAAGGGGAGAAAGGAAAGGCACACAGCTATATTCTTCCTCCTCCCCTACCAAAGAAGGAATTATAGTCTTCCCTCGCCAAGGAGACTGTTCCTGGGCAAAAAATGACTGTCATTCCTTCTTTGGCAGGCATAGAGGGGCACAGCCAGCTTCCCCCCCCCCCCGCCAAGAAAGAAGGACAGGAGTCTCCCTACAAGGAATGACTCTTATTTTTTTTCTTTGGTGGGTGTAGCCAGCTTTCTCCACCACCATCACCACCAAAGAAAGAATGGCAGAAGTCTCCCCATGATGAATGATTATCATTTTTTCTTTGGTGGATGCATTCGGCTTCCCCCACCTCCTCCAAAGAAAGAATGACGGACCTTTCCTCATGAGGAACAACTCTCATTCTTTCTTTGGGGGGCGCAGAGAAGTGGCTTCTCCCTCTTTACCTCTGCCAAAGGAGGAATGACAGTAATCCCTCATCTGGGAGACATGGGGAGGGCATACAGGGGTCAGAAGGTTGAGTTATGATGGAGGTGATACACCAAAGCAGTGCTAATGAGGAAAAGTATGATAAAGATTGGTGAAAAACAGGTATGCTTGGTAATTAAACTAGTGCAATTACTGCAGGACAACAGGCTGGTGTGGTAATGTCCCAGCTCCCTGCATCAATGAATTAGGATTAGGTTGCAGCATATAATATCAGTAAAAAGAATTGCATGAAGTTTCTCCACTTCAGTCCTTGCAACTTCCAAAATGTAGATCAGCAGCTGTGCAGGAGAATTTATATTTTGTTTGCTCTTTATTAAACATTTACATGTCTTTGCATTTACATTCTCTTAAAAAAAAAGAGAGAGAAAGAGAGAGAGAGAGAGAGAGAAGAAGAAGAAGAAGAAGAAGACAAAAGAGCAATGCCTCTGTATGAATCTGCCATATGTCAAAGTGCAATCACCCACATTTGTTGGCTTTATGTATAACAGGAGCCGGATCATCAGCTATCCTGGCCTTGTGCCCAGTGTAGCCAAGGAAGACTCACACATACTTTCTGAATCTTTCCGCCTCTGCTCCTCCTCTCCAAGGGTAAGGCCTCCGGCATAATTTCAATCAGTCTTTTGAGGACGCTAAGCATATATAAATAAGTACATCAATTATCATCATTATAACCTTAGTGGCTGCTCTACCTTGTGCCCAGAAATAACAGCCTGAAAAGCATGAGATGGTAATACAATATGGTCAATCTCCTCCACTTACAGTGTTGCTGAGATTCCCCAAGTTGATTAAAAGTGTATGCGGACTGATGTTGTCCCACCTGAATAACTCCTTGTGCCAAAAAATAAAACATTAATTTAAAAAAAATGTGGCAAGGGAGAGGGGAAAAGCAGGACTCCAACCCATCTCATGTTTCTTGCAAGTAATCAAAGTGCCCTATCACTGCTCTGTTACAATTAGAATGCATTGTCCCTTTTCTACATCAGTGCATCCCAGGTTACCAGAAAAAAATAGATGGTCATGCTGTTGCCAACAGATTAACATATTTTGCAGGGAATATACAATTCTCTGCCAAAATATTTCCAAGAGCTTAGCACAAATGCAAAACTATCATCACAGACTTCAAAGTCACATTCGTTTACCTTCTCATGTGGCAAGTATGCGCATCTGGCTGGCATTACAATGCCTTGCTATGTGGCCGTTTGCCAACTCTGCAATATAGGTGTAATTGGAATTGTGTTTCTGCCAAGAAGTTAGGGTTTCTTCTCCACTTCTGAATTTCAATGTTCATCTTAAACCTTGCTCAAGACTCTTACATTTCCGATTTCACTCTCAAGTAACTCTTACAACCAAGGAACAAACGCAGCCATGGAGTATGGTATGGCAGGGTCATTAAGTGAAATGTTAGCTTATTTATTTATTTCTCTTGCATAGTTATACCCTGCCTTATGGTAAAAAGTCAAGAAATTCTTAAGTTATTTATCTAGCCTCAATTTAGTAGCACAAAATATGTTAGAATTAATTATGATTTGTAGTGATTGTGGTAGTGTTTCCTTTCAAAATCAAAGGTAAAATTAAAAGAAGAAAAACCCTAATATCAGGCTAGATCCTAAATTATTTCCAGTTAGGATCCTGTTGAAATCAATAGTATTTTTCAATAGTAATGACTGAATTTTTCATATTGATATCAGTGGGACCGTACCACAGCTAATTTAGGAGATTTTCACAACGGGGCCCCTCTCTCTTCCCTGCCATGGGATTAAGGAAAATGTTTACATACTCACCTTAATCCCGCAGCAGTCATGTCCTCCCTCTCCCCTCAGCTTCACTGCTGTAAATGCAGCTGCCGTAAAGCTGCCTTTACAGCAGTGAAGCCAAATCCCGCTTGTTCTGGTGAGAGAACGGCTGTGTGGGAAATTCAAAAATACCCCCCCCCCAACACCAAAACCAAAACCAAAGTACAATTTTCTAAAAAAAACATACAAGTAATCCGGGGAGGGGAGGGGGAAAGGGTGCCACTTACCTGGGTGTCCCGTTCCTGCCCGGAAGTGTCCAGAACGGACCTCCCTCCGCAACTGTCATCGTGGGGAGGAACAGGACACCTTTCAGACCACCCATGAATCCGTTACTACAAGGGAATGGGTGGTCATTAACAACTTCTCCCTATGATTGAAATATCACGGGGAGAAAACAGAATAGGCACATTGAGGGCACGGAAGGGGGTGAACATCATCTGAAAGAAAAATCTTTCAGCGACCCTATTTCATGCCTGCAACAGAACATATAGCTTGTGTGAAAATCTCCTTAGTCTGGATACAAGTTGCAAAAACAGCCTTCCCCAACATTGTGTCCTCCAGGACATATTTATCATTGCTCTGCTTCATAGCTGCTCCAATCCTTGTATTGGACTCTCTTTTCTTTCCCTTTCTTCCTTTCTCCCTTAACCTTTAAACTCCCAAACTCCTGGTTTCCTCCCTCTCTTGGGAGCATGAAGGAGGTTTCATTATGGGAGGGGCTCCTAGGATGGGGAGAGGTTCTCTGGCCTCGCCAATGACTCTCCCTCCCCTTCAAACTCACTTGTCTCCACACTGGGAGTGTAGGAAATGAGAGTAGTACTTCTTCTAAGTATGGTGTACTCAATCAAAATTCTCATCAAAGAGTGTTAGTGGTTGGGGAGATCCCATGTTATTTTTTATTCTCTGGGACATGGCTCAGAAAGTATTTAATTGTATAAAAAAAACCCCTCAAAGTAGAAAGTTGATGCCTACAGCTAGCTTAGCCTTATGCTTCAAAAATTAAGGCAGCCAACATGAAAGGGCCTTGAAATATTTATTCAGAGAGTGTCCGAAAAAACAAGTCAGCACCTAGATAGCTAGATAGCTGGATAGATAGATAGAGCACAAGTACTAATGAAAACTTCAGGTGTTAAGCACCTTTTTAAAAAAATGCATTTCTTCCTATCTAAACATGAACAGAGAATGCCTATTCAAGGATGTCAAAGGATGTGATGGGGTGGTAATAATCATCCCCAAATAAAGGTAGTATAGTATTGATTTTAGAAGCACTGGTTTTTCCTCATATTCAAATGTTCATAGATTTTGATGAAAACTCATTAGTCTCTCAACTAAGATTGCTTTAACAAGTGCTCACTTTGGGGGGGAAACAACTAGTGTGATTTGCATTATAAATTAACATAAATAGGAATGTGCTCACTACACTAGAGTAGCTAGGAGTGGGGACAGGAATGTCAAAATCAGGGCCCAAACCATACCTGTAGACCTCCATACTTCCAATAATAGGGTTCCCTATTATCCATGGTTTCAGGATAATCCACAGGGTGGTGTGGATACCTGAAACCGTGGATAATGGGGAACCCTATTATTTTCAATGAGATGAAAGCTGGAAGTTGACCATAGGTTTGCATTGGAGGACCTAGAAATGCCTAAAGAGAACATATTTTTTCTTGATGTGGATAGGTGAAACTGTGCGTACTGAATCCGTGGATATAGTGGTTGACCTGTAGCTCATGCAGCATCTAGTCTGTCAGGCAGTGTATACACAAAAACCCAAGAATGCAAGGTTTGCTATGTATCTTCTGTTGTTAACCATAAGTGCCAATTATACAGTAATCCTTAAGATGTTTAAGTAATGTTTAACTTGAGAAGAAAACAATTTGGGCAAGTTGTCAAATTAACATATAGACTAACAGAATCCTCTGTACCTACAGTTCACTTCACCCAACATCTATTGAATAAATCTTCCGTGATGCCAGATTATTAAAAACACATTACAAAATCTTGCATAATGAGGGATCCAGAGTTGTGTGTTTGGATGACTTCCAGGTCACATATATGCGCACCCTCAGAGGATAAAACACATCAAAGTTCTATTTCTTGCATGCTCCCTGACCAGCACAAATTGGTCCAATATGAATCATCTTATCTGTTTGGTAATCCATACAATTATTCTGTGCTGTACTCCCCCCTCCCCCGCCATAAAACATGAAAGCTGCAAAAGTTCATGTAGCAGTGTAAAAATTGGGCACGTTTAAAGGAATTTCAGTTTATTTTTGAAATAAACAGGTTTCTGCATGTGTGTTTCCCTTCTAGATACAATCTGCTTGTGCCTCGGGCCTTTTGTGGATAAATTGCTTCCAGTATCCAAAGGTATGCATGTGGTCATCCTGCACTGTATGCAAACCACCATACAGACAGTCAGATCTATCACTTTTGACAGCTGCTATCTTGGGGAAAGGACAGGCTGATCTGAAATAATACCTTTGGCTACCTTCTCAACAGGTGATCAGCACTATCAAAGTAGGTACTGCTGGCCATATCTTTAGTGAGCCAGATCAGCCCTCCTCAGGCATTACTGAAAGAATTTATATCAACATGTGATCAAGGGTAATTAACTCTGCAGCTGCTATGATGGGGACCATTTAGTCCTTGCTCCGAGTGTTCATATGTGTGAGCATCTGCAGAGAAGAGGTCTACACACATACAGCTGTACACACAGAGCTTTCTATATGAGTCAGAATGCTGAAAGCACTGGGAAAAGGATAGAGGAGGGGTTGTATGATGGGCATAGCATTGGGGCAAGGCTACTATGTGCATCCCACTCGCATGTTGAATTAAGCACTTCTAATAACACTTACATTGGGATAACCTTGTCTGTGGAACCCTCTGTACAACTCACTGTTGCCTTATAAGGGTGACTGCCATAATATTTACACCATGTGTTCTTTAGGTATTTGTTAGAAGTAGCAAACTTTGCATGCCTATACTCAATAGTTGCTAGTCTGCATATCTCTACAGAGCCTCTTGCTTCAAGAGTCTAGGAAACCTTTACTATTGGTAAGTAAGCCTACTTCATATGCTTTTACAAAGAAGACTAAGAGCTCATCTACATGAGCCTTATGAGATATGCTGGTTCCCCTCTGGCATATCCTGGTTGTTGATCCGGCCCGTTATTCCCCCGTTACCACCTCCAAACAGGCCAGAGCCCAGACAGGTACACCAGCCCATCGCTGCAGCCCCCCCCCTGCAAGAGTCTCCCTTGCTGTCTTGGAAGGTAGGAAGCCAGCCCACAACATATGACCAAGGCTCCCTGCATGTGACCAGCCTTGGTCACATGCTACAGGACTCCCTCCTGCTTTCTGGGAAAGCAAGGCAGACTGGCAGCAGCAGCGAGGGCCAGACTGCTAGAATGAGCTTGTGCAGAGACTCGGGGTGTGATCTGTTTCTTTCCAGAGGAAATGGAGTAAAACATATTATTTTAAAACATTGTATTAGGCACTACCCCATCTTCCCCACCACCACCACCATCTGAGCCCAGTATCTGCCCTGGGGTGGAGAAGACTGTCTGGAGGCAGAATGGGGCAAATTGCCCTGTGTCATCAGTCTAATCTATACTAATAAAAGAGAATGGGTATATGTATGCTTTTCACTCTGCCTGTCTGGAACACAAGATCATGAAATGTAACCACCTGAAAGGGCCCTGAGGGAGAGCGAGAAGCTTGAATGAGCACGAAGTGGAGGGGGCTAAGAGGTTTCTAAGGACTTTCTCAGATGTGTCAAAAAAGCTCAAGATGACAGCATTACTGTACAGTGAACAGGTCCCGCTTTCAAGTGTTATCTGCAGCCGCAAATAAGGCATCACTTTTAATTGATGGAGAGGTCCCGTCAATGAAAAGTGACTCCTTATTTGTGGCTGCAGCACAGATTCAGCACATGAGGGTGGTGATGTTGTGTGAAGGAAGACCTGTTCATGGTACAGTAACATTGTTGTCTTGAGCTTTTACCTTGTCTGTTAAAGTCATAACTCCTGTGAAGATCCTTCCTCTCTGCCAGTTAGCTGATAATATGCAACATTTGTGTCACAGATTGAAACTAAACTCAAATAAAACAGAAGAATGGATTCAAAGCCAGTCTTCCTACGTAGCTGGATAAGTATGCAGTGTCCTCAAGCAGTCCCATGAGGGGGAATAGATGAAAGCAGGAATGGGTGTCTGGCTGGTACAGCAAGAACCAATGTTGCAATCTTGCCCATAAGTAACATTTGGGCCCTATTTCTGACAGCAAAATGCCTCAGGCCAGCTCTGCAATGATTTTTAGCAAATCTTGTAACTAGGGTTTCCACAGACAGAATCCTGTCAGTGGCTTATGCATGAGTAAGTGTGGTTTATGACTCCTTTAGGATGGGGCACAGGGGGGAATTCTCTTTGTCCACTGCACGTCATCTGAAACCTTCTCTTCTATATCTGTCAAGCCTTGGGAGGGGCTATTGCTGCTGCTCCTTACTGGTAAGGAGGAGAAGGAATGGGGAGGCAATTGAGAGGCGGAAGGAGTGGCTGGTCTTGGTTCTGAGAGGAAGAGAAAAGATCGTGCACTCCATCGGGGAGCTTACTCTCATTTCTTCCCCACTACAGCCCAGACCAGCTGCAACTTCCTCCTCTGAATGGCCTCCCCCGTCTCCTCTCCCTATCAGTCAGAAGCAGGACTGGTAGTTAGCATTCTAACAGTCCCAGTAGCAATGGAGGGCCTGGAAAAACTCCCTCGCATCATCTGAACACTGCAGAGAAGGTCAAGCAGCTTATGAGACCTAGTAGGAAGCAGGAATGATGGCAACTACTGCAGCTACTGGGTTCATTTTGCCACCTGCCTGACTGGCCAAACGTAATGTGTTCCCCTTGCCCCAACTTTGGATTGTTATATTATTAGGTTAGGTAGGTTTTATTGAAAATCTGGGCCCATTTACCTGGATTGCCCATTTCTATAGTGAGATGATCCAGAAGTAGTTCCTGTTTCTGATCATTGACTGCCCTCCTTCTGTGACATCACAAGGGCCTATCCTATCATAAAGGCCTATCATCCTCCTCATCCTCCTCCTCATCATCAGAACATCAACACTGGAGTGTGGTGGAGTCTCCTTCTTTAGAGGTTTTTAAGCAGAGGCTGGATGGCCATCAGTTGGGAATGCTTTGATTGTTTATTCCTGCCGGGCAGGGGGATGGCCCTTGTGGTCTCTTCCAACTCTATGATTCTATGATTCTAACATATACAATCAAGGACAAGGACAATCTTATCCTATCCACCACAGGGAGCCAGTGTGGTATAGTTGTTTGAACACTGGACTACAACTGAAGATCAGGGTTCAAATCCCAACTCAGCCATGGAAACCCACTGAGTGACTTTCTCCCCTTCTCTCAGGACTTTTTCAGATGCCCTAAAACCCATTAGGGGGAGGGCAGGAGAGGTACACGGCTATCCTGCGGCAGGTGATCAGTTTCAGATGACACTGTCCCCCTCCCGTCATTGTCTGTGTTACTTCCATGTTTGATCTATTGCAAACGCATCACTTTTTACTCATGAAAAACTTCCATGAGTAAAAAATGGTGCCTTTGCAATAGATCGAACACGGAAGTAACACGGCCGACGACGGGAGGGGGATGGCATCATCCAAAACTGACCCCCTGCCAAGGCATAGCCGCGTACCTCTCCTGCCCTCCCTTGACAGGTTTTAGGGCGTCTGAAAAAGTCCTCAGTCTCAGAGAAAGGCAAACCCCCCTCTTGTGATAATGGGCTCTCCTTTTATCTGGGTAACACAACTGGGGAGTATACCTCCAGGTAAACAAAGGGTTAATGATGTGTTGGTTTTAAGTTAAGTTTATTGGGGGTCAGCATCACAAAGGAGCAACAGGGACCACAAGAAACAATTTGCTCAATGAGGATGACCAGTTTGGGGAGAAGTATGAAAGCTTCGAGATGCTTGCAAGTAAGAGGTTATAAAACCTCAGGGCTCCATGAAGCACACAGAGATACTTTGGGACTGATGGAGAGGTGTGGGGTGCTGGCTGCCTCCCCTCCCCTAGGGAAGCTTGGTTGTAAGGGGTCCAGACTCCCAGCTTCCTCTGGCTATCCAAGATCAGAACATCCGTGTTGTGAACAGAATAGGAATGTTCAGCTAGTTGCATTAGGGCTTATGTTTCTTTTAACCTTGGCTGAATATGACCTAGGCTGTTTGTAATGTTGTAACTATAGTTGCCCCTTCACATTTTCTGGGGTTTGGTTCCAGGACCCCCCCTCCCGTGAATACCCAAATCCATGAATACTCAAGTCCCATTTTATGCAATGGCTACTCCTAAGTAATGCCTGAAGGAAGGTGCTGTCATGTATAAGATACCTTTTTGCTAACGTAAGATAGCTTGCTTAGAATAAAAGCTTTCCTTTGAAGATCTCTTCTTTCCATGCTCTCTTCATGCGCCTTTTGCTCAGTGTGTGCTTGCATATATGTACAGATTCTCACCTCCCACAGGAGGGGGAGGGAATGTCTCTGCAGAGTCAGAGGTTGGAAAAGTGCAATTAAACTCCTCAGTAACTTCCCACTGAGTTATTGAGTCATGTGGGGTAAATCAGTGGATGGTGGCAGCTAGATTATCTTCAGGGGTCCCCCCTCCAATTCAAGAGCAGGAGGCAGGGTTGTTACACCTCTGAACAAATCTTGCCAAGAAAACCCTGTGATAGATTCACCTTAGGGTCACTATAAGTCAGAAATGACTTGAAGACACACAACAACAATTCATCACAAGGGAGGGACCTTTGGCCCCAGGTTTTGGCCTTGAAATGTCAAGAATGGGATGCTGCTAATCTGGAACCCCTAACATGCATAGAGATTACAGAGATCCCAACACATCATTATCCAAAATCTGTTGCTGCTGCTGCCCTTGATAACAGAGTATGGGTTCATCCCAGATGCAAAAGTTGGAAGCTAGTATCCAACAGACCCCAATGATGAAAAAGGAAGAGGCGAGGTAGCCTTGCTATGGACCAGTTTCAGATGTCCAGGAGGAACAGAGCATCCTATTTCTCTGGGGAACTGTGTCTCAACAACCCAGGACTCAGCCTAATGGAAAAAGAGTATTCCTTCAAGCACTCAAAGCACTTGGCCACTTCAAGCCTTGCAAAAGAGGGTGAATTCTGGTTTTGCTTAATTTTGGAAAGTACTTTATAAATATTTTGTGTAAGTAAAACTGCTGACTTTTTACAAAAAGCATTATGTGCATTTGAGTTCATGCACTCTAAGAAAGCATTTTGGAATCATAAACAAGTAGGGTGAGGTCACTCTGCAGTTTCAAAAAAGAAAGAAAGAAACAAATTAAAAGCCCAGGAAGACATTGGGAGAGCACAGCATTTGCTGTTGCTTAAAGCTGTTGCTTTAAAGTTCCCTGCACTTGTAGCAAACCATGCATATCTTTGACAGTAAACAGATGGAAGTGCTGAAGTGCATACACAAAAGAGCTGAACTTTCAGCTCACACACAGTTGATTTGAATTGTCCTCAGTGGTAGCAACAATTTGTTTTGGCCTGGAAAACAATCCCATATTACTAGGAACTGGCCAAAGCTTTTAAAAAAAGTTTAAGTATCATTGATATCAGTGGAAGTGTATTAAAAAGTAGAAGCATAAGAACTTTGCCAATGACATCATTTATGGACTTCAAAATGCTTAGCTTTGGCAGGATTTAGCACCTTACAAATGTTTACATTTCTTTTAATCATCTCCATAATACTTCATATGAAGCTGCCTTGTAATGGACCAGATAACTGGTCTATCTAGCTCATGGCAGCAGAGGGCAAAGCACAATCTTTGGACTGTATGTGGCCCCAAAGCTGTTTTTTGTAGCCACTTTCCCCTCCAGAATCTCTTTTTCCTGACCAAAATGAGTAGATTCCATCTCCTAAAAGACTCTAAGGACATTACCAGAAGTGGCAAAAATTGTGAGATTAAGACATCAGGGTAGCGCGAATGGGCCCCACTTTCGCACAACGTCATCTTCCTCATGTTATTACTCCATGCTCCAGCCGTGAAAAGGGTATTCTTTCTCATTCACGGTACAAGCCATCAATAGATTGTCAATAGCACTCTTTTCATGCTATTGACTGCATGTAAAACCACATCCCATTGTAACTGTGAGATTACAGCATGAATGGATGGTCCTCAGCAAGAAAACGTCTGGGTGAGAACACGAAAACGAAGTACTGGATGCTCTTTTTATGAACTGTCCCCTTTAGTTTGCACATTTTAAGGTTTGTTTCAGAGCTTGTGTGATCATTTACTTTGTTAATTAAGGGGTTTGGGGAGTTTTAAGAACACATCTTCTTATGAGAACTGCCGAAATCTCAGTCATGCCAAATTGTGGAAGTAAACTCCCATTCTTGAAGCACTAGTGGCCTTCATGCGATAATTCTGTGGTGCTTCTTTTGCGTGATTACAGCTACATGCGATAATAAGCATTATAATGTCACGATGTTCCCGCTATCCTCATTTGCAGAATTACAGTGTTTTTAGATGCTAGTCTGATAATGTCCTTAGAGCCATCTTAATCTTTGAAATAGTCCTCTTGCACAATGAATTAAAAAGACACCCCCTTTTTTTCAAAAACCAAAGCAAACTCCAGGGAATACCCCTTCAGGAAAAAAGGTGGGTTGGGCATTTTGTTGGGGAGGGGTGGGGTGGGCATTTACCCCCCCCCCACACACACAATCCGTATGGATTCTGGGGAGTCGTAGAGGCAGAACATTGCCCACTAGATTTGCCAAAGATTCACACCCCTGGTCTGCACTGACTGGCAGCAGCTCTCCAGTTTCAGACAGAGCTTTCCCTCAGCCCTGCTTTGAGATGCCAGGTCTGAACTTTCTACATTCAGCCTTTTACCCCAAAGGTTATTTATTCAGTGGTGATTGTTTGAAGGATTGGTTTCCATGTCAGAGAGAGTTCTAAGCAAAGGCAAGCTACTCTAGATGAGGCCATTATCTCTATATTTAAAACTCTTGGGTAAGTTTCCTCTCCCAGTGTGCTGATTGGCCATTTACCCAACCGAGCCCCTCATTCCCCTTACTCCCTCAGCCAATCACCACCAACATGCACATTCCATCTCCACCTCACAATCTACTTCTGCCACTCAATCTGCATCTACACCCCCAGTCTTACAAGGGTCCCTCACTCCCTCAGCCACTCACCCACATGTAAACAATGCAATTTTTTTTAGAAATCATAAAAGTAGCCCCCAATGGGAAATACAAATGTAGTTGGTATACTACTGCAAAGTGTGTTTTGGGGGCTAAAAAAATAGCATGTAGCTGAACTGTGTGAACCTTTAAAATGTACTATAATGACATATGTTACGCTGGGTAGTTTAATATATAGTACAGTTGGCCTCTGTGTCCACCGGTTCAATATCCACGGATTCAAGCATCCACGGATCGTCACCGCATACCTAAAATGGCAGCGCCCATACATAAAATGGTGGTACCCCCTGATTAATATGAGACTCAACCATCTGCAGTTTTTGCTATCAGCAAGGGGTCCTGGAACCAAAGCCCTGCAGATATGGAAGGCCCACTGTATGCGCATGTGATATGGTATCATGAAGTCTATTTAGAAGGGGCCTACAGTAAATACCTTAAAGGCCCCAGGTCCTGTCTGATCTTGGAAGCTAAGCAGGGTCCGTCCTGGTTAGTACTTGGATGGGTGACCACCAACAAATACCAGGTGCTGTGGACTATGTTTCAGAGGAGGGATCTGGAAAAACCGTCTCTGAGTATTCCTTGCCTAAGAAAACCCTATGAAATACATGGGATGGCCATAAGTTGACAGACAACGTGAAGACACATAAACATATATTTATAGAGAACATGTTAAATTTAAATTTGAAAATGTAGAAAATATAGGCTGGCATTCTGTAATGCAGTTACAGATACATAACCTATAGTTATGGATCTGTAACTGTTCTGTATTCCCTAATACTATGTAGTCATGATTGTGGCACTATTGCCACCATTGCAAATGCCCTCCCAAACGTACTTTGTCAGACATCAGCCACACCAAAAGATGGAGATCTGTTTAGCTGGTGATTGGGGTACAGGACGATGATGTTTCCAACCCCTCCCACCAGCAAGTGAGGTTGTGCCAATCAGAAACAGGATCCCATCACAATTCCTTGTTGTAGCCTTGCTTGCTGGCAGGGTGGGGAGGGAGTGGAAATGTCATCTGCCTGTGCTCCAATTTGCAGCTTAATGTACCTCCATCTCCGGTGCAGCTGCTGCCTGGTAAAGTAAGTTTTTTCAGGGGGGGGGGGGCAGAGAATCAGGCCAGGAGACGTAGGTGATGTAGAATATGGGCCGTATATCTTGCCACTCTATTCTTTACAGTGACTTGCAACAATTAATGTAACATGCACTCATTATAATACCGGTATGTGTGTATGTCTGTCCAAGACAACATAAAACAGAGACAGATGTGGCAGATAAAAACAAAGTTTGCTACAGTAAGCTTTATCTGTCCAGCTAAGAAAAAGCTTGTGAGGACAGCAGAATTTATTTATTTGTTTATTTATTTATTTATTTATTTATTTGATTTATATCCTGCTTTTCTCCTTATACAGGACCCAACATAGCAAGGGGAGAGGACCAAAACCTCATGGAAAATGATATCTACAGGCTTTGCGTAGCTACTGAGAAGGTTCTTTCTCTTCTCCAAAACAATTGTGCTTTTGTAACTACTTTTTTTTTAGTAGCAGAAAGGAAGGTGTAGACTCCATCTGCAATGGAATCAGGAGGTGGCTGTTAACTAGAAGACTTTCCTGGCTAATCCCTTACTGTGAAGCCCTAAACCTCTAGGATCTAGTAATTAGATCCTTCTCAACTTTAGAGGTTAATACAGTAAAGATTGGGGATGGAAAGAATATTTTAATGGTCCAAAAACATGTTTCCTTAGTGTCAGGAAACTCTGAGGATCCTGGACTGACAAGAATCTTTGCAGTTTGGGATTTAGTCTATGCAAAACTTGCACGTCATAGTTCTGTGCACAAAACACTGCACATTTTCTGTGCAGAAAATAATGTTTCTGTGCAAAACATAGCTAAAACGAACTCTTGCAATAGTTCAGAGCTTTAACAAAGGTGCCATTTTCCACTAATTTTGTTTTAACAAATGAGGAACAATATATATGAGAACTGGATAGGAGGGGTCAGGCCCTGTGAGCTGACAAACTACAGGTTGACCCCCATATCCATGGTTTCACTTATCCACATCCGGAAAAAAATATGTTGTCTCTAGGCATTTCTAGGTCTTCCAGTGTAATTCTATGGTCAACATCTGGTGTTTGTCTCATTGAAAATAAAAGGGTCCCCTATTATCCACAGTTTCAGGTATCCACGGGGGTGTCTTGGAGCTTATCCCTTGCATATACGGGGGTTGACCCTACTGAACATGTGCAGAAATGTCCTCTAGTCCTGTAATTCTCAGGACCTCCAGATGTGTTGGAGAACAACTCTCAGAGTTCCCAACTCATTGGCCATACTGCCTGGGCACTTATGAGAGCTGAATTCTATAGCACCTAGAGATCCAGTGTTGACAACCATTACTCTAGCAACTAGATTCTAGCTCGCCACTCCTAAATAAATACATGCATGTGCTGCATTTAAAATGTCCCAGTTTCTCTCTCCACCTCCTACTTTCCCCTATTGCCCTCAGCTTACTTCTGTTGCTGCAAACTGAGTTCAAGGTGAAAAAGTAATTTGCACTCAGTTAACTTGGGGGGGTGGGATAGGAGAATCGTGCCCTGCCCAGTAGTCCCAGGCAAAAGGAATCAGCTGCAGCCTCTCCTAGCTTGTGAGTTCTTCCTCATTAATAACCTTTGCCATTTTGACCTCACTCTGATGTTGGTTGGCCACATGTGTCCCAGTTTTTATCTTTGAAATGTTGGAGGGTATGTTTCACTACAGTGGAGACACGGAGAACGAACTCCCCTCAATATCTGAGGCAATAGACAGAGTGATAGGCATAATATATGATGTGCATTATAATATTTATCTTATTTTACCTCATCACAGTTCTGTGCAGAGTGTTGCTGTCCTCAAAGAGGAGAAGAAATGTGGTAGGACATTATAAATCTGTCAGTTGTTTCCCATGTTGTGATAGCAAGCAGGGAGGAGAGAGAGAGAGCCCTTTCAGAGAAATCTGTGATCTACTCATTCTTCTAGTCAAGGATGCAGTAAAATGGAATAGAGTTTCCTCATGGAAATGGAATCGTAAACATGGTTAAGAGTAGCTTTGAATGCACACACCTCTAGCCAATATGTTTTTGATTTATAAAAAAAATTATAGGGGTTATTTTAACAGAGATTGCCAGATGGAATACATCATTGAAGATTTAATACCGATTTGTTAAACATACTAGAATTTAAATGCCACTTAATGAAGTATTTTATTTAGGGAAAGCTGAGAGAAATGGAGTCCTGGTTTCCCTTTCAGTAGAAGCAGCAGCTGAATAGGAGAATTCCCACAATGTGCGGAAAGAGGAGAAGTACAGTCACCAGGGAGGGATTTTGGAGCACAACCTGGAGATCCAGTCAGTGCTGCAGAATGAGCAGAAAAGTCCCCAAAGACATCAACTAATAGACATTGCTCTCAATCCAACTGGATTGGGGTAGGGGCATAAGACAGTAAGTCAGGCGTTAAAACTATGCCACTGAAAAACAGTTCCTGGATCGTATAGCTATCTTGCCAAGAAATGAACTGTCATTCTAGTATGGTCACAGGAGATTTTCAGATGGGGGAACACCCCCCCCCTCGCAGAGGTCAGGAGAGAAATGTGGCTATTCCGCTTCCAGCGCTCCGATTCACACGTCCCCATCCTTCTCCTGACCTCCATTTGTTCTCCCTCCATCCTGCTTTCATTTTCCTTCCACTATTTTCTGCTATTTTTTTACTAACGGAAACTTCCGTTAGTAAAAAATAGCAGAAGGAAAATGAAAGCAGGATGGAGGGAGAACAAATGGAGGTCAGGAGAAGGATGGGGACATGTGAAACGGAGCGCTGGAAGCGAAACAGCCCCGTTTCTCTCCCGACCTCCACGTTCCCCCCCCCCGTCTGAAAATCTCCACAGTTTCATTTACAAATCAACCTGAAGCAGAGCTTGGAATGTTACTTTTAAAAAGTAATTCGTTGCAATTAATTATCCCCCACTAATAAAAGATTAGTTACCTTTATAACTAGACTTTTAAAAAAGTAATTCTTTACTTTCCTAGAATTGAAAATAATTCTTTTAGTTGCTTTTTGAAAATTGAATGCTACAGGCTGCTGGCCTGTGGTACAAACTGTGCTCTGCTTCCATCCATGTCGCCATTGCTTCAATACCTACAACAGAGCATGAGATGGCAGCATGAGGCCCAGCCCAAGCCAGAATTTGAACCACTTGTTATTCCGCCTTTGTGGTTTAGTGAGGTGACATGCTGGTAAGAAAAAAAGTAACTAAAAGTTATCATTATATCACATCAGAAGCGAAGTTTAAGTTGTTTTAATGGAACTTAGTTATGCATTTGTCAGTAGGGAAAGGAATTATTTACAAGTAACTAATTGTTTCCAACTGGTTGCTTTGCAGCTCTGATCAGAAGCCTATTGTGATGCTGACGTTCCTTAGGAATGAAATGCCCATTTATTTATGTCAATTTCCCACATGACGAAATCTCGTGGGATTTTGAATGAAGAAGTGAATGGGACTCCATTCACTTTCTCTTTATTGCTGGGGAGCCTTTGCTGGGAAAGGAGGTAAATGCGGGGGGGGGGGTGTTCTTTTGCCAGCATAGACATTGGTTTTTCTATGCCAGCAAAAGAATGTTTTTAAAAGGGTCATCTGATAAAGTCCATACTGTATTGGTAGGGAAACCTTCCCATGAATTGATCCATGCCTCTGTGTGTGTATGTGTGCGTTGTGCATTTACTGGGGGTGTGACTATGAATGTTCCTTGGAGGATTTGGCTAGAGGGATTACCATGATGTGCTCCTGTGAGTGAAAATGTATCACACGAGCCATGGTATTGGTCTGATCCTGCAAAGTCCATGGGCTTTACCACACAAAGTTTGTACAGTGTGATTGCACCTGCATAATAACATCTATGCCTGTACCTTATCACACGACATCATCAACCTCCTGTTGCCAGTTTGAATTCAACTCATTGGAGCACACCTTTTCATTGATTCCCCTGTCAATGGCTCTCAATCTCACTACTTCCATGACAGCCCTCTGTGGAATAGGGTCCTTCTGCTGCTGTAGTGAGATGCCAGCAGTCACGTAGCATCAGTAGGCATGATTCCCCCTTCTCCCCTCCCCATCTCTTTCCCTTTTATTTACTATTTTTGTATTCCCCCCATCATATTGCCATAATTGCAAAAATATGGCAAAAATAAAAAGACAAAAAAACAAAAACAAACCAAAAGGCATGCTGGATAGGGCATAGATCAGAAAGGCAGAGTTATGGCACCAGTGTGGAAGACAAATTGCGCAACCACAGACCACTCAAGCAACGCAATTGTGCAATTCAAGAGGGATGTGATAAGAAACATTCCCACATCAGTATGTTTCCATTCCCTGAACTAATGCTATTGCAATGAGACAGAAGGCTGATGTGATAAAGTCCCAACTGTATGTTATTGTTATTGTTTGATCAGTCTGTCAACTATCATGATTGTGTGTGGTTTTCCTTGCAATTTCAGATTCATAAAAGTTGGAGGAAAAAAGCACCAATGAAAGGGGGTGGGGTGGAGTGGAGTGGAGTAGTTGTTTTGGCTGAAAGTCTTCCATTGTTTCCATCATCTAAAAGTCATTAAAAAGACCTGCACAAACTCAGTAACTCAGATCAGAGAGAACAGAAAACCAAAAACACATTGGTATTTACAGAGATACCTAAGTTTTCCATTGCTTAATGAGAATCTTTCTTTTAAAAAAAACAAAAAAAACCTTTCTCTTTATGTTATTCATTAAATCATCCATATCACCATTTACTGCAAAATAATGGCACAAAAAATATAGTTTAATCTGCTACTCATTGTTTTCTGGTCAGTAAATAAAACTGACCTTTCACCTTAGCTCCAGCCTTCAAACAAACAAGTAGCAGAGCAAAAGAAGAGGGAAGTGGTTCTAACTGAACAGCTGTTAAGCATCCTACCGCAATAAAGCACAGTACTATCATCATCACCATCAGCACTGGATTTACACGCAAGCTAAGTACACTACAGTTTAGGACCCCAGATTATAAGAATACTGTAAATATAAAAACACATTCTGTTTTTGTCTTTAGAGGCCCCTTATAATCTAGGTTTTATTCTAACAAAATAATTAGAATAATACATATTTTGAGAAGTAATACCAGGAAGTCTCTCAAACTTAACGTAGATTAGGAGCCTCAGCATGTCTTAATGAACCTATGGATACTGTCATATCCAATGATAAATACCCCCTTTTATGTTCCACAATTCTATTCCACAACACCAAACCAGTTGAGACAGATTGCCCAAAGCTGAAAGAAAGTAGTCTACTTGTGTTGTCTCTGTGATCCTGAAACCATTTAGAACTTGTTATACTATTTTGAAAATCAACAAATCAACGTTAGGGAGACATTGGAGATTATCAGACTGATTATCTAAATATGGCATTATCACAACGCCAGGAGATCGCTAAAGGGCTTCCCTTTCACATAACATATCCACACATTATTTTAAAAATTTCACGAGAATCTGCGAAGGCTTTCTCCCCACAGTATATGAAGTTCTTGGTCTCCCTACTTCTGAATACATCAAATCTCCTTCAGATCTCATTGGGACAAAGGGTATTCTCTGCAAATTCTATGAGGAGTATTTTCTTTCTTTTTTAAAAAAATATTTATTTTCATGATTTTCACATCTTCGTTACATTTCTTTACATCATTCAAATTTCACATTTCACATTCCATATAATTCCAACTTTTCTTAAAATTCAGAAAGACACTATGATATTTCCTTTGTAGCTCATTTTAACAGTTATTATGGAGATTTTCACACAGGGCCAAAATGCCCCGTTACTGCCCCACCGTCTCCTCTCCCGTTCCTGCCATGGAATAAAGTAAATCTTTCACACACTTACCTTAATTCCGCAGCAGGAACGGGCTCCTCCTCCCCTCACTGGCTGGCCGTAAGTGCAGCTGTTGTAACGTGATAACGGCCAGGCAGTAAATTTAAAAAATAAAACTCCCCCAAACATAAAATCAGTTCACCAAGCACAAAAACACACTTTAAATCACACAATCAAAACAGGGTAAAATAAAGGGTGCTACTTACCTAGATGTACAGATCATACCAGGAAGTGCTTGGAACGGACCTCCCCTCCGCGGCTGTCATTTCGGAACAGGAATGGGCTCCTGTTCGCACACCCGTGATTGCGTGATAGCAATGGAATGGGAGGTCTATTCACGATGAAAAATCGTGATTACATTGTTCCGGAACAGTCACGGGAGTAGGATGGATGCAGGATAGAATGGGGTTAACGTCGTCCGAAAGGGAAAACCTTTCCTGACCCTGTTCTGTTTCTGCCACGGGATATATAGCCCATGTGAAAATCTCCTGTATCACATAGTTCTTTCCTCTGACTTCCCCTGTTATGCTAAATATTAAGAAATTTATTTTTGTATTTTGTATCTCAACTCCAACTTCTGCAACTAACTGTTACCTTGGATTTTATATGAATCCATTACTATTCTGTAATCGTAATAGGAATATTTTCATTGTCTAGATCAGTGTTTCTCAACCAGGGTTCCCTTGAACCCGTGGGTTCCTTGAGGGGGTCACTAGGGGTTCCCTGGGAGATGTTATTTTAAAACATTTTTCTAGTTGTAGATATAATCATTTTTAGGCAGGGGTTCCCTGAGACCTGAAATTATTTCAAGGGTTCCTCCAGGGTAAAAAAGGTTGAGAAAGGCTGGTCTAGACCAAAGCTTCTTAAACTGTGGGTCATGACCCCATATGGAATCATCTAACTCAATGGGGGGGTTGTGCAAAATTTGGCATATATATATATATATATATATATATATGAGTGTGTGTGTGTGTAAACTATTTTATATACCTATGTACCCAGGGTCACTTTAAAAAAATTCTCGGGTGAAAAGCAGTCATGAGCAGAACAAGTTTAAGGACTTTTTCAGATGGGGGACCCCCCCCCCAGGAGGTTGGGAGAAGAATGGGGCTGTTGTGCTTACAGAGACCCATTTCAGACAACACTGTCCTCCTTCGTCCTCCTCCATCCTCCTCTGAACCTTCCCCCCTGCCACTTTTTATTGATGGAAAACCTCCATCAATAAAAACTTGTGCCTGGCATGGGGGAAGGTCAGGGGAGGACAGAGGAGGACGTGGCTGTCTGAAACAGAGCTCTGTAAGCGCGACAGCCCCGTTCTTCTCCTGACCTCCTCGGGGTTTTTTTTCCCCATCTGAAAAGGTCCTAAGAAGCCCTGGCCTAGACGACCCCTTAGGCTGCTTCTAAACAGATTAGTCCTATTCTTACCAATCAAAAGACAATGAGCATGTATTCCATAATTTCCTTCTCAATAGATTTGTGTGTGTAAAAGGGAAAAAATATGGAAGAAACAATGAGAACTGCAGGATGACTGTACAGTTGTCCCTCCATATCCACAGATTTAAGTATTCACGGCTTGAAAATATTCTTAAAAAAATAATCCAAAAAGCAAACCTTGATTTTGCCATCTTATATAAGAGAAAACCATTTTGCTATGCCATTGCATATAATGGGACTTGAGTATTCATGGATTTTGGTATCCGGAGGGGGGGCTGGAACCAAACCCTAGCGAATATGAAGAGACAACTGTAATCACAAACTGTAAGGCCTTCCTTTCCTTCCTTTTATACATATTTGTAGCCATTTTTGTGTTTCAGGCTCTCTTGAGTAAAACGGTCCAGTAAGACAATCCACATTTATAAGGTTAAACAGGAAACATGTCAATAAGAGGGATGGAGTTTGAATGAAAAAGTACAGAGGATAGTTGGATCTAACTGAATCCAAGTATTTTTCTATTTGATTCAGTTGAAACCTCATATTAAATCCACCAAATCGTTCTTTCTTATTTATTTTTTCATTCAGACAATCCAGAGGCATTTGTTACTATTGGCTATTTACAGGCAATACAACACTTACAAACAGTGGTTGCTTCTTGCTCCAGTTTTTAGGGGATGAATGGTACAAAGGATTATTATAGTTTGCTGTTGCAAAAGAGAACTTAAGGAGATATAGTGTTTTTTCCATCAAAGACAGGGGGTTTTGTGGGTTAGGGTTGGAAAGTTTTAGAAAAAGCCTTTCGGGTGGGGATAAACTTGGGAAAACACAGTATTGAAGATAAACAGTTGAACAAGTATGAGAGTTTACAAATGGAGGTTAGAGTATATATTAAGGCATGCACAACTAGAGGCTGATGTAAACAGAAGAGATTTATTACCCTTGTGTCTTTGCAGCAGGGATTGCTAAGCAAGATTACTAACCGAAATACTGATAAGAGATAGGTCTAGAATCTGCACTGAAATCCCAAAGAAAAAGATTCTGATGTGTAACGTACAGGGGTGATTAAGGAAGTAATGGTGATGTTCCCATATGTTGGAGTAGCCATTTTGTCATTACTTTCTAAAACAGAAATGTGTGTGCATGTATGCACATGTATGCCTAGTGCATACAACTAATAGGCTCTAGATCTCTTCCAGTGGTGCAGAAGCAGATGTTTGTACCTCCCCATATCACACACTTACTGTAACCTGGGACAGCCTTTCCCCATAATCTGATATTTCCCTGTTTTTATAAGGAGGGGAAAATTGTAAGAAAACTGCTTTATTTGCTGTATGGCTCTGTGTATGCATCTTTCCATCATGCATGAGGTGAGGGATGGGCCACCTGTGACCCCCCACAAAGGTTGTAGAATAGCCAGTGATGGCCATCATGGCCAGTGATGAGGAATCATTGGTCTAACAACCTCTTGAGGACCACATATTGTCCACCCCACCATTAAGGGATATGCTGCAATGCCAAAATCTGAAAACACATGATGTGACCACCTTGCTAGAGCTAAGAAGATTCACTCCTTGCATGGAAGGCACCCTGCAGCTAAGAATCCCACGGCAGGATATCAATGTTATGTTAAATCGTGGCATGATGGATGAAAGAAACAAATACATATGTCTTCAACATGGGAAAGAACTTAGAATAAGCAATTCAATTTAAGCAGGATTACAGTATAGACTTGGAAAAGCACTTTTTTTTTCCTGGATACAAAACACAAAGCCCTCTCCTTGGCCCAATTTCGTAAGACTTGGGGACTTGAGACCTATGTAACACAAAAGGTGAAAGCTATTGTTCAGAGTGTCAGACTTGTATTAGAGAATCTGGGTTTAATTCCCTGTTCAGCAGAGAATGGGAAAGTAACTTTTCTGGACATTGACATCTAGAATTGCTCATGGACATTTTCCGCATTGGGGAATTCTGGGAAATGTAGGACAAGAACATACGGTAATTTTCCCCAGCACTGCTGCTCAGTCACAAAGCTTTCAAGGTGACCTAAAGATTAGGAGATCACTGGCCAGTCACAATCCTTCTCTTCCTCTCCCTCTCAGACACAAATGCTCAAAACCTAATCTACCTCATGTTGTGTGTGTGTGTGTGTGTGTGTGTGAGAGAGAGAGAGAGAGAGAGAGAGAGAGAGAGAGAATGAGAGAGAGTGAGAGAGAGAGAGTATATAAAATGGGCATGGACCATATGTGATCTCCTCAGCTCTTTGGAGGAAGGAGAAGATTAAAATGTAATACATTAATTAAAATTAAAGGTTTAAGCAGAGGGGGCAAGTAGGGAACAAACCTCCTAAAGTAATTTTGCTGTGATCAGTGTTGAACACTTATTAATTTTAACCAATACTCAAGTGATTGAAAATACCAGTGCCATGAACTTTTCAAAGGTCATTAAGAGATTTTATGAAGTTTATCTGTGAAAGGGCCCCAGGTTTTCAGATCCAACTTATGGTTTTCATTTATTTCCACTTTTTGTTAGTATCCAAAGTGAAGATTTTATTAGACTAAATGTAGTGAACCAAGGATTAGCTATTTTTAATTTGCATCAGGAAATGCATAAAGTATTGTTTTTACAACAAGCCAGAGGTGCATTTTGCAGGTATTAGTATCGAGGGAGGATCTTGAGTACTAGTTTCTTTGCTAATACATTTTATGGTGGGGGGGTTGTTTTCATAACTTCTAATTGAAGTGGAGACAGCAGGCTGTAGATGCTCTACATTTGCAACTTGAAAAAAAATGCCACTTAGCACATTATGGTGTATATATATATATATATGAATATTTAATAGCTTGTCTTAAATTAGTTGGCCCATGCAAACATTTGTGTACAATTACTAGGGTGGGTGGAGGTTGCCTCTTGGACTCTATATATTTTAAAATCTGGTTTGTATTACAATTACACTCCATTTATTCAAGTTTACATATCCAAACTGAGAGGGCAGAGCAAAAGCAGAACAGGTCCCCCTATAAAATAGTAAGTGAGGCACTAGAGCACATGCCGCAGGAGTATTTAGATAATAAAAACATTTTAAAGAGACTTGCATTCAGAGTAAGCCATCCATTTTGCATTTGAACAGTCTCAACTGAATTTCTATTGTTTCATCATCTGTCTCTCCACAGAATAACTTTGAACTTCTCAGATGTTTAGGAGGTGTTTCCTTCTGTGTGTGTGTGTGTGTAAGAGAATTAAATGGTATATATTAAAAGATAATTATAAAACACAAGATATATATAATGGATAGCAAACCAGTAACATAATTGCACTCAGTTTTCAGAAATGTAATATTTATGAAGAAATATTCAAAGTGCATCATCCTAAGAGCCAAACACTGAACTTCTACAAGACCTAATTTCTTGCTTCTTGTCCCTTGTTTCTTCTCTTCCTCCTCCTTCTACCTCCTCCTCCTTCCTAGATCCTATTGAATGTGTTCATCTTGTCATAAACAATTGTATGATTATGTACTAATGTTTTCAGGATCCCAAAAGTAATTTGGAGCAAGTTATCAAATATTTACATGTATACATGTGTTAAGTGGGATTTATTGTTCTGGTTAAAAAATGTAGAGCATCTAAGCCCACAGTCTGTGGCCTAAATCCAACATGACACATGCAAACATCACAGAATCTCCTTCTCTTCCCCTCCTTTTTTCAGCCCTCTCTCTCTGCCTTTTCTTCGCAAATGAAGATTCAGGAAGGACTCATCCCACACTTTCTGCAAGCGCGCTGATGACTGAAAAGGCCAATCCGAGATAAACAAGTCTGGTTGCAGAAAGCACAGCAGAAGGTCTCCTTGGATGATGTTTCCAGGTTGAGATTCTTTTTGTGTTGTCGTTTTTCTTCAAGACTTGTTTGGCGTGAGTTCTCAAATAAGGCTGCAACATTGTGGATAGTGCGTCTCCATGCCTCCCGATGTGAGGCCAGGGCGGCCCATTGTTGGTGATCAATTTGGCTGAGCCTGAGATGTTGTTTCAGGGAGTCCTTGTATCGCTTTTTTGGAGCGCCCCTCTTATGCTGACCCATGGCAAGTTCACCGTAGAGTACTATTTTGGGAGGCAATGGTCCTCCATCCTAGAAACGTGCCCTGCCCAGCACAGCTGTGTTCTCAATATCATGGCCTCAATGCTGGTGATCCCTGCTTGCTCAAGGACAGCCCTAGAAACCACCTAAAGACTGACAAGTTTTCCTGCCCTCTAGCAGAGGGTTAGGGGGCTTGGGGGGCTGCAGTTGAAAGGGGCAATAATCTCTCCTTCCCCAATTTATGCTGGATTCTGCTGTTGCATGAGCCAAAGTATAGCACTGGGTGCATCCAGCTATCTTTTGTCATATCAATTAGGGGCCAAGCTACACTGGGGCCTGTCCCAGGAATAGCCTGGTTTATTTTTGAACCATTTTTGCTCCTCTGTGGGCAAACAGGCTTGTTTTATTGTGTATCAAAATGATATTGAAAGCCATATGGTTCCTTATTCCAGGGGAGACCTTTCTAGGTGCTGCAGATCAAGGCACTAGGGGATGGGTGATTGCAGTGTTCTCTTGGTCATGGGGCAGCTGTGGAGATGAGCAGTTGTGGCATGGTCCTTAGAGGTCTCTCCAGCTATGCTGTATGACTGGAATGGTGCTACAGTTATCATTGCCCAATTCCCCAATCTGCAGCGCCTTAGACTCTGGTTGGGACGCTGGCTTACAAGGCAGGTTTTGGGGGGGGGGTGGCATTGACAGAAGTAGCTACAAAAATGGAGTTACATCATTGTAGTTATGTTTGACAGTGCAGAATCTCAGCTGTTAACTCTTTTACATCTCTATAGTAACTAAGGGTTTGTCTAGATGGTGAAAATAATTCTAATAGAATTCGCTGAGAATACCTTTTGCCCAGACGAGCTGCGCAGGAGATTTGTGGTACAGTAGGACCCCCGTTTCTGCTGGGGATTGGTTCTGGGGAGGCTGTGGGTACCAAAAAATGTGGGTAATAGCAAATGCCATTAAAAATAATGGAACTTCTGGTTTAAAATACTATAGAGTTGCCTTGGAGGACCTAGAAAATGGCTAGAGAGGACACATTTTCTAGGAAGACTCTGTGGTAGGTGTGCTATTTTGTGTCCCATGGATAATTGAATCAGCGGATAATGAATTATTGGATATGGGGGTCTTACTGTATTTGGAATGAGGGGGGCAAAAAACCCATATACTGTATGACAAGAGACTTCATAGTTTTCATCAAAGTTTTTTAAATACTGTAGGGGTGGGAGAGTGCCTTACCGGTCATTTGGACAACCAATTCACAGCACTGTGCATTCTCAGCAAAGGCATAAGTTGACAGCTGATTGGTCCGTTGTACAAGTGAGGGTGAGCTCCAGTGGCGGAGTCTGGAAGTGCCATTTTGGTGTTTTGGATGAGTGAGTGTGCACATTTTCACTACTGGGGTGAAAAAAAACTATTTTTTTTACAAGCAGGTCTCCCTTTTACCCGTTTACAATAAAGGTTTTTAAAAGGACTGTGCAGCAATGATAACATCAGAGGAAATAATAGCATCCCGTACTCGCAGTTGCCATCTTGATTCATGGCATGGCTTTGTCTGAACCTCAATGCAAATAGCTTTGCAGACAGTTTTTGGTTCCAAACAATCATGGAGACAGCACTCCCTAAGTGGTTTACAGTTTGTTAGCTAATTGCCCCCAACAAGCTGGGTACTCATTTTACTGACCTATAGAAAGATGGAAGGCTGAGTCAGCCTTGGAGCCCCGTAGGATTGAACTCACAACATTGTGGCTGCAGTACCAACATTTAACCACTGCACCACCAGGGCTCCCTCTTCTACCATTTAATGAGGCCACATGCCCTGTAACTATTTTAAAAACAGCTATACTGCAAAAGGAGTAACGTTATCTTCCATAAAGCTGCAGGCTTAATTTAATGTAATTATGCCTTTGTTACTAGAAAGAAATGAATTAATTAAAATCTTTTAAGGGGTTATCTACACAGGCCAGGATACACCAGCTCCCCACCAGCATATCCTGCCCATGGATCAGGCCCATGCCCCCCCTCCCATTACCTCAATGAAATGGGCCGGAGTCCAGACAGGAGCTGCCACCGCCACCATTTTCCTTGCCTTCCCAGCACTGAGAAAGCTGGTAACAACATTTGACCGAAGGACTCTTGCATGTGACCAGCTTTGGTCACATGCTTCAGGACCCCTTCCTGGACCCAGAAGGGTAAGGGCGACTGGCAGCTGGAGCAATGGGCTGACCTGCTGGGATGGGCTCCTGCAGATACATGGGGCCTGCTTAGCTTTTTCCTGGTGGCAGCAGAGTAAACCTGTATTATTTCAGAACACAGTATCGGGCCCTACCCTGGCTTGCCCCATCTAAGCCCCATTTCTGACCCAGGGGTGGTAAGGACTGCCTGGGGGCAGATTGGGGCAAATGCCCTGCATCATGTGGACTGCAGGGCTCTCAGACAGGGTCAAGCTGGGGTAAATTGACCATGTAGATAAGGCCTAAATTATTTTGAACTAGTCCTTTCAAGCTCTGTGCTGAATTGTGTTAACTTTTATTAGACTCCTCCTGCTTAAGAGTATTATTTCATTCCTTACACAATAATTACCTATGTAATTGGTAAGCAGGAAAAGTTAAATGCACAAATATAGGATGGGTAACAACTCACTTGACAACAGTACTTGTGAAAAGGATCCAGTGGTCTTAGTAGACCAGAAGCTAAACAACTGTGTATTCCTGCATGGCAGAAGGTTGGACTAGATGGCCTTTGCATTCCGTTCCAGCTCTATGATTCTGTGATTATATGTATCCTTTCAGCATCTGCACAAGTGAAAAGAGTTCATTTTTCTAAATAGATTGGCCCTAGGTCTGTAGTTTATGATCTTCATCTTATGGAGCAATATTACATTTTTAAAATGTTTTAACTTAATAAAATCCAGTGTTGATGATTAAAACAGCTGGTGTTTTTAGAGTATCATAATGCAGTTCAAAAGAAACATATAATGTGTGAATGCAGTGTGCAAGCTATATCAACAAAACTCCACAATGAAAATGTGTGTGATATTTGAGAGAGCAGGAGAAAGCCAAGGGGCTATGGATGTGCTAGTTATTACTTCTTGCTTTGAGACAGATGTCCATATGATATAGTTAATTGTCTTCACAGCACCAATCAAGTGCAAAGTGGAAAAGAGGTGATGGAGAACAGGCTAGAAATTGAAAATGAAGCTGTCAATACCATAAGGCCTTCATACAAATCTGCAATCATGCCAATCTGATCACTGCTACCCTCCAACATTTCGCACACTTAAATTGGGGTACATGGGGCCAAGCAATATCAGAATGTGATCAAGATGATAAAAGTTGTTAATGAGGAAGAACAGACAAGCTAGGAGAGGCTGCAGCAAGTTGCTTCAGCTGAGGGCTGAAGGGGGAAATTGTAGGAGGAAAGAGAAACTGGTACATTTTAAAGATAGCTGAATAAGTGGGACAAAACAACAACAACAAAGAGCAACAGGGACTGTCCTTGCCAAAGCAGGACAATTGGAGGGTATGCTATTTTTATGTTTTTTGAGGCATTGGTTTTTCCATCAGTTTAGGTATGTTAGGAGGCTCAATTCAATGTTGTGTCCACATTCGCCACAACTTTAGGCAGTGTGAGGGGTGGAAAGAGCCTGTGGGCCCATCAGAACCAGTGGGGAGGTTCCCCTCTGAGATCTTAAGGGTATAAAGAAGAGGGGTCACACCCAGTTTGGAAGCTGGTGACCCAGACTCCATCCCAGGTGGCAGAGATCCACATTGTGGCGTTTATGCAGGTGGTGTCCCATCCCAAGGGATCATCATATTGTAAATGTATGTTGGATAATGGAGCACACCAAAGAACTTGAGAAGAAAATCAGCCTATGCTTTATAGATTATAGCAAAGCCTTCGAATGTGTAGATCATGAAAAACTATGGATCATTCCTAAAGAGATTGATGCACCACAGCATTTGATTTTCCTAATGCATAAGCTGTCAAGAGGCCATTGCTAATATGGAGAAACAGAATGGTTTCCAATTGGCAAGGGGGTCAAGCAAAGCTGCAGTTTATCACCCTATCTGTTTAACTTGTACACTGAACATATCATACATAAAGTAGGATTAGACTCAGAGGAAGGAGGTTTGAAAATTGGAAGAAGGAATATCAACAATTTAAGATAAGGAAATGACACCATACTACTAGCAGAAAATAGCAAAGACTTGGAACGATTACTGAAGAAAGTCATGGAAGAAATTGAAAAGGCAGGTTTACAGCTGAACATTAAGAAAACAAAAATAATGACCACAGATGGTTTACAGTGGGCCCTCCAGTTCCATTGGGGTATGGTTCTGGGACCCCCAGTGAATGACAAAAAATACATATGATCATATCCCATATTATTAAATGGCAGTGATGTGGATGTGGATGCTTCAGCATGTCTGTGTTCATGTCGTCACCATTTTAAGTATAGAATGTGATGATCGTCCATCTATTGAAATCATGAATCCGGAGCCCATGGATCAGGAGGCTCACTGTATATAACTTTAAAGTAGACAGCAAAGACATTGAGACAGTCAAAGATTTCCTATACCTTGGCTCAGTCATTAATCAAAATGGAGACTGCAGTCAAGAAATCAGAAGAAAACTAGGACTTGCGAGCACAGCTATGAAGGAACTAGACAAGATCCCTAATGATATATCACTGAATACCAAGGTCAGGATAGTCCATGTCATCATATTTCCAATTTTTATATATGGTTGTGAAAGCTGTACAATTGAGAAAACTGATAGGAAGACAAATAACCCTAGAGCAAATCAAGCCTGAATTCTACCTAGAAACCAAGATGACTAAATGGAGATTGTCATACTTTGGATATATTACGAGAAGACATGACTCACTAGATAAGACAATAATGTTTGGTAAAGTAGAAGGCAGTAGGAAAAGAGAAAGATCACATTACAGATGGATGGACTCAATCAAGGAACCAACAGCCCTGAGTTTGCAAGACCTGAGCAGGGCTGTTGATAACAGGGTGACTTGGAGGTCTCTCATTCATGGGGTCACCATAGGTCAAGGTCAACTTGATGGCAGTTAACAACAATCCCCTTTTGCCACTCCAGTCAGTTCTCAGAGGAGAGCTGGGTAGCTAGATCATTAGCTGACAGGCAGATTGTCCAGTGCATGGATCTGAACCCATACATGGCAAAGCCTCCTGTCATGTCCCATGAGTCTGATTAGGGTATGGAATCAGAAGAGGAGGACATGGCAGGGAACAGTCCTATGGACCCTGGTACAGGTTTATCTATACCTGTGCCAACAGAGAACTCTGCCAACCTGGAAGAGGAAGAGCCTGGTCCTAGTGGGTTGGCACCAGTCCCAGCAGAGAGCCCTGTTAAGTCAGATAAGGAGGAAGAAAAGGAAACAGACTTACTCATACCATCCTTCAGCCAGCAGAGACCCACAAACGGAAGCCATGGAGGAGATCAATGAGGCTTTATCTGAAACACCGGCTCATCAAGGCCTTGATTGCTATATGTATGCCTTGGGGAGCTATGGAGCCTTTGTCAGAGATCAACTGATCTTCCTAGCAAAAACTTTGTGTTTGGTATCTCTGACTCCATGTTCCTGTTGTCTTGATCCTGCTTAGACCTTGGACTGACTCTGACTACTCGGTTTGCCTGATCCTGTGACCTACGGACTTTACTGCTCTTCAGTAAACCCATTGTGCACAGATATTTTTATATAACAAATTGGTGCCTAGAATGGGAAATCATCATGCATTGCTATATTGCCAAAACAGGGGGAGGGGATGAGTTTCTAGGCATTGGAATGGGATTTAGAGATTTTGTGGCATTGGTTAAAGTATATATGGCTCATCACAATTTCAAGATCAAACTAGACAATGCATTTATTATGGGTGTGTGTGTGTGTGTGTGTGTGTTTGCAAAGATGCAAGTGGTGAAAGATGTCTGTTTGTTATTACACCTGATTTTCCTCACCTATGTATCTTGCATAGCTGCTTGCATGTGTTTGGTCATTGAAACTCTGGCTTAATTTGCTAGAGCGATTGTTGAGGCATGTGGAAATCTCACTGTGAGAGGGAAAATAAGTTAATCATATGGCATATGCATTCCCCTTAATGTCAAGTTTGATCTCTAGGAATAATGTAATGGGAATCTTATCTAGGGAGCCAGTGTGGTATAATGGTTTGAGTGTTGGACTATGATTCTGGAGACCAGGGTCTGAATCCCCATTTCACCATGAAAACCCACTAGGTGACCTTGGACAAGTCACACACTCTCAGCCTCAGAAAACCCTGCCTTAGGGTCTCTATAAGTTGTAAACAACTTGAAGGCACACAACAACAAATCTTATGTAGGATGACAACTGATTAGGTTTTTAAATCGTTTACCTGCCTTCTCTTCATTGGTGTTTTTTCAGCCTCTGGAGTAATCATCACAAGACCTTGCGTAAAACCTAGAAATGACTCCAGCATTTGAGGACATAGACTAAGTCTACGAAAGCTTATGCTACAATTTTCTCTCTCTTTAGTCTCAAAGGTGCTACAAGATCCCCTTGTTTACTGATATTCGAGACTAACACAGCTATGTCTTTGAATTCTAGAAATTGCAGCTGATTGTCACCAATTTTTGTGTGTAAAATAAAAGGAAGCCAGGAGCAATGTGGAGGTGTGAAAGTAGCAGTTCCTCTGTCCTGTTGTGTTTTATTTTTTTTTATTATTTTTTTTGTTAAAATGACAAGCAAATATGAGTGCATGCTATTTTCCTATATTTAAACAAAATGCCAAGTCCAACTGCATTTTCAGGTCATTAGGTCTTCCACTTCCAGGTCAAAGAGAAAGTTTTCACTTTTCATTCCACCCTGACCTACCAGAACCTTCCAGACTTCTGACCAACTTCTGCACCTACCATATCCATGCCGCTACCAGCACAACCATGTAGTATCATTCTTATTTTATTTATTATGAAATAAGTTGTCAACCAAAATTCTACTTTTATTTATTGGTACCTACAAATGAAATTACTTCCCCAATATCCCATACTATCATTTGCTCCTCACCTAGATCTGTAATGGGAAGGCTCTAGCCCATAGACTAGTGGCAGGCACAGCATGGCTTATGGGCCACCTGTAGCCCGTGGTCCCACTTTTGTGGTCCATGAATCCCCCTGCCAGCCTCCCCAGCCCCTATTTTTTTTTAAAAAAAAATCAGACTAGTTTTGGGATAATTTTTAACTGAAAAACAACAATGAAAATCCCCTAAATATGTGAAAACATGCAAGACATCCTCACCCTACCCACACAACCTTCCAGAACTTCCCATGACCCCTAAAGATCTCTGTTTCCCTCTGTAGTCCTCTCAAAATAGCAACTCAATGTCACTTCCAGTGCCATTTTGAGAGGGGCTACAGAGGAAAATTGAGGTATTTGGGCTTGCTATGGAGTGTGCAGGGGGTCTGGGAGGGAAACTGACCCTCACAGTTGTCCACCCCTGCCATAAACTCTAACCTGCTCACCCCTCAGGTCCTCATCTGGTTCTAGGAATGGCTTACCCCTTCCCAAATTCACACCACTAATAATTTCAGAAAGATGATTAAAAGTGATACAACAATTCAGTACACAAGAGGAAGAATACATGACACAGGATTTTATTTTTAAAGGAGCTGAGTTAGACTCTCTTTCTTGTTCTTCCTGGGTGCCATACATCACAAATTCACATGCATTAGGAGAACTTGTCAATCTCATCTCATATACTTTTACCAGAGAAAAATAATGCTAGCTTCTAATTCAAAAACTACATAATAGGAGGAAACTGCCACATGCAAGGAGCCTATACTTTTTCATTAAAAGATCCGCCAAAACAGACCTAAAACAGTTACAGCGAGTGAGATTATGGAATGTTTCCCTTGTAGTCATAGCACCTTTCTCTCCAAACTGTCCCAATAAACAATTTTCAGTCTAGTAATGAGAAAAGCACCCACAATAGTGTCACAGTTACTACATAAGTAAAATGTGTCCTTCCTGAATCTTCGTTTGCGAAGAAAAGCCAGAGAGGAGAGAGAGAGACTAGATAAACTGGCCATAAATAAAACTATTAGTCCAGACTAGAGTAGACCCACTGAAATAGTGTCATTTATCTATGTGTTGATTTACCTTTCAACAATTGACTCAATAAATCTCCTCCAGTTAGGACTAACCAATAGGATTCTCTTTTAAACTCAAATAATTTTAAAGTGATGACTTACCACAGTAGTACATACCAGGCTGGATCCAGATTTAGAAGTATGCTACTAGGCTGGTTAAATCAGACATCCTACTCTGAGGCAGCCCATCCAGTCCCCTCAAAAAGCCACATAGAAGGTGGACCCTGCTGGATGAGTTGACCTGAGATGCATGGGTAAACCCCCCAAACTGAGTGCAAGCACCTTTCTGCCCATAGAAAGCAGGTTTTACACCCAACCCAATGGACTCATTTTTGCATGTTTATCATTTTTTTAAAAAACATCTTGCATTCACCCTTCATAGCCAGCTGTATTTGCTCCATTAATTTGGAGCAAATACTGGAACCTGTGGGAAAGAAATTTCCAATAGATTATGCCAATGAAGATTTTTTAAAAGTATCAACCAAAGTTACAATTCAGTTACTTTTGATATGCAAAAGTAAAAGTTGCTTTCAAAGTCTGTAACTATAAGGGTACCTAACTACTTTTTTTGGGGGGGGGGGGCTTGGAATGATAATAGCATCTAAATACTTTAAAAAAAAATTCCACAGCATTGCCCAATAGAATCCTGTAAAATTGTTGCTTGTTGCAATGGGTTCAGCTACAACATTTGATTTTGCTAGACAATGAGAAGCTACTAAATTTGGAAGGATTCAATCTAAAGTACAGGTGGCATGCGTGCCTATGGTATGGAAAGGTGAAGGGAAATAAAGAATTTGAACATCACTATATCAGAAAAGCACTCTTGAAAAATTGGTGGCAACAGAAAAAAAAGACAGGAAGATTCCACTTTGGGTATCACTGCAGGAGGCCTTTTTCAGTTGATGGAGAGAATCTGAAAACTGGATTCAATATAAAGACATACTTACCAAGAAAGATTACAACAATTACACTTTGAAATTGAAAGAAGATCTAGAAAGACATGGAATAAATATGAATTGGTTCTTATATGTGCAACTGAAAGAAAGATTTAAGATGGACCAAAAATTGGAAAGATTTGAAGAAGAGAAAACAGAATTGGACAAGATTTATGAGCAATGGAGAGAAAATGACATCAACATTCTATGAAAGATTACTGGAAAGAGATCAAGAACAAGAGATCATGAAAGAATCAATGTTAAAATGGGCCTCAGATATCAGTGAAGCAATAGAACTATGCTACTGGGGAAAAGTTTAGAATTACACACAGAAATTTACTAGATGCAGTATACATGACACCTGACACCAGCAAAATTTAGACAAGATCTACAAAACGGGAAGAAGTAAGTTCAGGAAATGCGATTAAACAGTTGTATCCTATTACCACATGTGGTGACAATGCCCCAAAATCAAGATATTCTGGGGGGAAATTCATAAAACAATAAACAAGATGTTAAATACAAACTATCAGATGAACCCTCAACTATATTTGTTAATCACGATGAGCATATTGGATAGAAACATTGGAAAATAATGCTTTACATTTTATCAGTGGCACACCTGTTGATAGTGAGAAATTGGAAGACTAGTGTTGTACCAACTATAGAGGTGTAAAACTTTAGATATGAAGGAGCTTGACAAATTAACTGCATGGATAAACCAAAAGACAATGAAGCAGGTAGACAAAGACTGGGCACCAGTTGTTACATACTGGGAGAAAAAATAGTGGTATAAAATTAAGAGTATAAAATTCATATAATTTATTAATGTAATAGATCAGGTAATCTAGTGGGAAATGTACGATCTAAAAAAGTAGAAGTATGAAATGAAGAATGTAAAATGTGAAAATAAAATAAAAGGAGGGAGGGAAACATATGTACAAATGGTCAAAGTCAACAAGAAAAACATAAGAGCCAGTGAAAGTTAGGAAGTTATTTGGAGTGAAGAAAACATATATGAAAACAAAGGAAGATTAAGAAGATACAAAGATAGGTAAATTGCAAAGAAAATTGAAAATGTAAATGTACCATGTTGTATTCTTACTCTTTCTTTCTAATTAGAAGACTAAATTACTGGTTTTTAGATTTTTTTATGTGTAAATATATTTCAAAATATAATTAGTAAAAAAAACCCAAATGGGTTAAGGTGGTATATCCTGAGTTTGGATATAGGTTGTGCACCCTTGTCGCACCAGATTCGGGGATAAGGCTGCATGTCACACCAGATTCAGAGGAGGTACAGGGTTTTTTCCCCCACAAGCCCTGAGTTGTTTATTCTGTTCACTAGAATTCCAGTGCTCCATTCAAACTCATGTTTAAAGGCAAGAAGGGAAGAAAAGCATTCTGATAAATTATCAGCACACCACCAGGATTAGACGGTGACATGTCTATTATTTTCCTCCTGATCTGCCCTTCAGTCTTGCATTCCCTAGTTTTACAAGTTGTAACCAGAACAGCCTCAGCATTTGCTTTTCAGCCTCACTGATAAATCAGCTCTTTATCCCAACCTCCCCACAAACACCATGTTCTGTGCCCTATTTAACATGATAAAATGCTTCTAGCCAAACTATTGGGGCACTGTTCCAAGTTTCTTTAAGCTTCGGAGGTGAACTTTATGGAGAAGGAGTATTATG
Organism: Gambelia wislizenii; assembly: GCA_030847615.1. Taxonomy (NCBI): domain Eukaryota; kingdom Metazoa; phylum Chordata; class Lepidosauria; order Squamata; family Crotaphytidae; genus Gambelia; species Gambelia wislizenii. The sequence continues at coordinate 296,222,021 of JAUMIR010000004.1, forward strand.
GGGGTGTTGGAACTTTAATTGATTCCAGTATTTCAGGTGTGCCTGTCCTGCAGGACGGTATTGTCAGACACAGAAAGTGATGTACAGATATTGATGAGAAATGCACATACAGCAGGAACTTGTTTCTTTTTCCTGCTGAAAAAGCAAAAGGGTGGGCCATTTCCGGGATGTGGGAGGGCCATATTGTCCTCCTCCTGGACCCACCAGGGGCCACCTCACTTCTACAACACTTTCCCTCTCTCCTTTTGCTGCTGTGCCACCCAAATCCTATAGGCTTGAGATAGCAAAGAAAGTGGCCTTTTTTTCCATTCAAGACAGAGGTAGGATTCAAACACAGCCCTCCAGATATTGTTAGACTTTAAATCCCAATAGTCTTAGGCCTGAATCATATGCTTAGTGCCAACCTATTGAATTAATTGGATTTTCAAATGTGTTGACCTACCATTTAGTGGTTGGGTCAACTCTACTTGGGATGAATAAATAGAATTCAGTCCCTAGCCAAAATAAAGGTGAGGGTGTGCGGGGAGTTGCAGCCCAACAACATCTGGAGGCGTGCAGAGTTCCCACCTCTGCTTTAAAACAAGGTGTATGCAGAGTCACATGTTGCTCATGAGCATCATGTTCCTCACTCCTGATTTTAGAAATGATTTCTCTGTTCAATAGTGGGTAACAAACTGCACACATATAATAGGTGAAGTTATGTTCATGTGTGAGACATACTCTCATATACGTGTCATCCCTCCATTTTGAATCACCATCAACATCTCTCTTGAAATCACTTCTTGCTTACAGCTATGGGCTCATCTACATGAGCCAAGATACACCAGCTCCCCACCGGTGTATCCTGGCCATGGATCAGGCCTGTTGTTTCCCTGTTCCCACGCTGGCCCATCACTGCAGCTGCCTCCATTTTCCTTGCTGTTTCGGAAGGCAGGAAGGAGACCCACAACATCTGACTGAGGCCCCCTGCAGGTGACCAGCCTTGGTCACATGCGGCAGGCCTGCTTCCTGCCTTCTGGGATTGCCAGGGATGTAGTGGCAGCAGCAAGGGATGGCTGATGGGACGAGCTTCTGCAGACATGCAGGGCCTGATCCATTTCCTCCCATCAGAAACAGAGTAAACCAGGTATTATCTTATAATGTTGTATTGGGCCCTACCCTACCTTCCCCCCATCTCAGCCCTGTATCTGCCCAAGGGATGGTGAGGACTGCCTGGGGGAAGAACGGGGCAAATGCCCTGCATCGTCTGGACTGCAGGGCTCTTGAGACAGGGGTAAGACTGGGTATATTTCCCATCTAGACAAGCCCTATGTTACCATTTTCATTAGGGTTTATTTACATTTATACTCTCAGTTTCCAGTAGAGACTGTACTTAAGGTGGACAACAGTAATACAATACAAGATAAACTATGAAAGAATCAGGAAAAAAATCTCAAGAGATTAATAACATGTCTGTCACAAAGATGATAAGTAACCTGCTCTTTCTTTTTTAAGCATAAACTGAAAATGCAATCCTATGCATGCCTGTTAAGATTTAAAGAATGCAAATCTATCCGAAGGGCCATCTGAGCCAACACAAGCCCCTAACCTGAAGCTGTGCTGAATCCAAACCTCTCCCAGTTTGGACAAGTTCAAAATTAATTTAGGACTACCCTCATCCTGGCCTCACTTTGTACTGGCATCATGGCTGTGTCTTTGGCCTGGAGGAAGTTTGGACCTTGTGTAACTCAGGTCCTCCCTCATCACATCCTTTTTTTCTGGTACATCTTGGCCAGCAGAACTGTTCTGCCAATAGGCTTCTCTGTCAGCAGATGTCTAAAGGCTTGTCTATACGAGGCAATAAAATGTGGATTGATGTGCACTAATGCCAATGCAGTTTCCATTTGTCTTAACAAATGTCTTAACATTTTTGCCAACAGAAGATATTTTCTTTTTTGCAAGATGGCAGGCATGTGAAGCTATCCATGTTCGTTGTTCAAAGGGGCATGCCTGCGAATCAATATGGCAGATGTGGCTGAATTATTCGCATTTTTATTCTTGCCAGTTGCCATCACCAAACAGTATTTTAAAAAAAAAAAGCATACCCAGGGTGCAGAAATATGATATTTTGCTTAAATAAATAGGAAAAGGGGAAAATAAAGGCTGTTTTGTCACCTGAGCACACAATTGCTATGGCAAAAATCCAGCATGGTGGTTTTGGGTGCTTGCCTTGTTAGCAAGCTCCACCCCCTGCACACATCCAACCAATCAGCTTTCCACTTCCACTCTTATTGGGAATGCACACCAAAATGAATTGGTTGTCCCAATGAGCAGGATTGCACATTCCCCACGGAGCTTTTTTTAAAATACAGGAAAAGCAGAGAAGGGTTTTCCTGTGAAGTTTTTGACATTCCCCCCCACCGCCTTCCGAATATGGCAGATAGCTGTGTGATCTCATTAAGACAAATAGTATTCTCCTCAAATTCTATGTGGAGTATTTTTGCCATATAGACAACCCCAAAGATCATCCAGTAGAAGGTCATTTTTGCCAACAGAAGAACAACACATTAACCACACTGCAGTCATTTTTTAGTTTGAACTCACTGCTCAGCTCCAAAGCTGCCATATTTTATTAACTACTGTTAAATTACTTACATATAAAATATACAGAGCCTAGATATCCAATTTCTGCACATGTAAGCTTGCAATATATCTCAATGAACAGAAACAAAACCCAAAACCTAGCAAAGAAATGTCCCAAGTCCCAATTTACACAAGAACAGAACTTTGAAGCATTAAGAATTCTGTTAAAGAAAAATTAATAGACATTTTTGTCCTCCTTAAATTACCTTCACTTGTAATCTTAATGCACAATAACATAAAATCCAATAAATGCCACCCCTCACCTCAACAGAGTACTTCAACATTTTTTGGGAAAATAACTGTTGTAGTTATTGAAAAACAGCCCTAGACTTACAAATTCCCTTCCTCCTGCAACTGAAGTTAGTCTCTTGCTTGGTGAATACTCTGCAGGCGATTCTTTCAAAAGACTTAACATGCCAGATCTCTGCCAAGTGGAAGGATGTGATTTCAGATATGCAACTTTCATCTTCTGGCAAAATTTCCACTTCGTTCAGTGTTGCTCAGAGCGGTGCCTAAATCTTGCCAGGAACACATAGACTGTTAATGAACTAAATGCCTCAACAGCTGTTCTGGGAATCTGCACATTTTCACAAGCAAGAAAAATTGTTGTGTTCTGTTTAATAACAGTATCAAATGAAATCAAGAGAAATTGGTCCAAAATAACTAAAACACTAAAATTGTTTTTTAAGGTTTACTCTCCAAAAGCTTCACTACTTCAGATCCAATGCACATTTACTCAGAAGTAGTTTTACTTAGCTCAATGAGACTTCCTCCAAATCAAAGTCATGCATATACCATTGAAACCTAAGCTGTGCATATTTAGCCTGAAGTAAATCTACTGTCTTAATCTTAGGTAAACATGCATAAGACTGCCGATGTATGATTCTGTGCAGGTTTACTCAGCGACACAGTAACTTTTTAAAAATATGATTCAGTCTAGTTACTCATTACAGTGTTTGAGAAGTAATCTGTTCCTTTTACTCATTGCAATGAGTTGAACAAAATAATAATAATAATGGAATGAATTAGAGAAGTAAATCATAACACTTGCTTATGTTGCTTTCTTAGTTTTCATTATTTTCCATTGCTTGAAGAGGGAATATAGGATAATAGACTGGCACAAAACATTAAAATGTCCTGTCAAAAACCTTAAAATGCCCACATTTGAAAGTGTCTGGCAAATGTTGCTTGTTACGCCAATAAAGTCAAGTTTATTACATTACTTTGAGCTTTACCGCACTCAGAGGAAAACTGGCAAAGCAGCACAAACATTCCGTCTTTCCTGCTGCCTTCCCACATGACATCAGCATCCTTCTGGTGTCATTTTGCTCTGGTCCCATGGGGGACCGAGCTAAAACTGCACCTTTTTGCAAATGTTTTTTTCTGGTTAGCAAAAAGGTACAGTTTTACCTTGGTCCCTTCCAGGACTGGAATGAAAAAACAACACCACCATGCGGGAAGGCAGCAGGAAAGATGGAACATTCCTGTTGCTTTGCCATTTTTCCTTGGACTGTGGTAAAGTTTATTGCATCACTCATTACGTTACTTTTGAAATGTGACTTTGTTACACTCTCATTATCTGCAAAATAAACTAATTACAGGAAATGTTGTTACGGTACTTGTAATTCATGACTTCTAAGCTCTGCTCAGGGGTCAGTCCCGTTTAATTGAGTGGGGCTGTCTTGTTCTTGTTGCATGCCTTCAAGCTGACTAGCTTTTGGTGATCCTTTTCTAGGGCTTTCCTGGCAAGATTTTTACAGAGAAGGCCTGCCCTTGCCTTTCTCTGAGGCTAAGAGAATGTGCCTTTCCCAAAGTCACCCAGTGGGTTTCTGTGGCTGACTGGGATTCAAACTCTGGTCTTCTGGAATCTTAGTTCAATGCTGAAAGCACTACAACATGCTGGCTCTTCAGCAGGCCTTATTTTAAGGTAATTTTGCATAACACAAAAGCAGGTAGTAGACTGACAAACTGTGTGAGAGGTTTGTAGAATCCAGACTCAGGGAGAGGGATGCACCATGAAGTGGAATTCTTTTAACCCATTAAGGTTCATGAATTGCATCTGATAGTAGACTGAACTCCGCAGTTTATTTAATGACACAGTTCTGGGTGGACTTTGGCTTAGTAGCACAGGATTTCACCACGAACAGGCAATTAAGTCAACTTTATATAGAGTTCTTATAAAAACATGCAGTGGCAGCAATTGATCAACCAAGGGCTAAAACATACATGCAAGCTCACCAATAGGGAGCAACTGCTATTTCCAAACTCTATACATCACAGTTGTCCTTGTATCTTATTTCATTGTTATCCTATCAGCACAACATGTCAAGATGTTTTGGAATATGGCTCATAATGTTTTATACATGTTTAACTTAATTTGAAATCACTAGGAACATTCAACATTTTCTATGCCTAAGCAAACTGTTTTCTTCAACATGGTTCTACCTCATTTAGGCCTTATGGTTGCCTTTCTCCTTCAGCCACATGCCTGTCTGCTTTCCATGTCATGAAAGTTTATCTTCAAAAAAAGCACATGGGGCCTGTCTGGTTAATAAAGATAATACTTCTCTTTCTATACTTGCTCTAGTTACACAATATGACATTTTCAGCTTTGTGCAGTAGGGTAAATAGACCCACGGGGTGCGGTCCTCCAAATGTTGGACTGCGACACCCATTGTCTCTAGCCAGTATAACCAACTGCACAGAATGCTGGGAGCTGCAGTTCAAAAATGGGGGGGGATGCCGTTTTCCTCCCTCTGATAGATAGGCATACTGGCAGACAGACTCTTACAGTCTGCGTTGCTGGTAGGCAGTTATAATATTTTGAGGTTATCAGGATGAGGAGCAGCAGACTGAAACCAATGCATTTTTTTAAATATTGGAAAATTGACCTTTTTGAACTCTTAGAATATCCTACCTCGGCAAATGATCATTCCAGACCTTTGGCAGGAAGGGTATGTCTGGATGTAATCTTTGGCTAATTTTCTTTTTGAAGCAAGCAACAAATAATTTTAGCAATGTTCTTCTCACTGCAAGAAAGTCATCAATTAACCCCATAGTTTTCTAAGACTATTTGCAGTTTCAGAGTTATTCTGCAAAATTCATCTGTGGGTGTTTGGCACAGAAAAACAAACAGTATTTTCAGAGTAGGAAACAGCATTTTCTTTGCAGAAAATAATATTTATGAGCAGAATAATTATTTTTTTCACTTAAAAATGCTGTTTCCTGTGTAGAAAATGCAGCTTTGTACACAAATCAAGCATGTGCAAATCCTGTGTAGAATAAGTTCTGAACAGTGAAGATTCCTCTCATTCCAAAATTCTTCTCATCAGGATTTCTCAACACCAGAGTAACCTATTCTTGACTACTGTATATTCCGGCGTATAAGACGACTGGGCGTATAAGACCACCACCACCCTGATTTCCAGCCAAAAATCTAGGCTTAGACATATATTTGCCATATAAGACCATCCCCCCAATTTGGCTGGCTGGCTGACTGGCTGAGGGAGCCTTCCCAGCTGATCCTCTTTGTTTCCCAACTCAGGAGGATCTCCTCCTGAGTTGGGAAAGCAAACAGGATCAGTTGGCAGGGCTCCCCCAGCCAGCAAGCCACAACATTCGCCCCTCTCTTCAACCTTCCAGTCAAACTTGACTCGAAGGTGGAGGAAAGGGGCGAAAATGCCCAGTTTGCCTCAGCAGCCCCCTTCCCTCCGTCTTGGCTCTTCCCAAAGGGACCAAGGGGAGGCGCGGCAAACCCCTAGAGGGAGCAAACCCCTAGAAGGAGCAAAAAAGCCCCATTTGGCTCCACAGCCCCGATCCCTCCTTCTGGGCTCCCTTCCGAAGGGAGCCCAGAAGAAGGACGCAGGGCTGTGGAGCCAAACCCCAGGATTCACCCCCTCTCCCCACCTTCAAGGAAGAGGGAGCGAATCTAGGGGTTTAACTCCGCAGCCCCGATGCCTCCTTCTGGGCTCCCTTTGCAAGGGAGCCCAGAAGAAGGCATCGGGGCTGCAGAGTTAAACGGGCCCTCTTTGCTTGCTCTCCCTACCTTCAAGGAAGGTGGGGAGAAGGGGCAACGATGCCCCGTTTGGCTGCACAGCCCCAATCCCTCTTTCTAGGCTCCCTCCTCCCTCAATTCCCCAACCCACGAGGAGGCTGCCCAGCCTCCTTGTGGGTTGGGGAATGCGGGATGGCCAGGTGGCAGGGGGGGGGTCCCTCCTCCCTCAATTGCCCAACTCACGAGGAGGCTGCCCAGCCTCCTCGTGGGTTGGGGCATGAGGGATGGCCAGCTGGCTGGGGGGGGTTCTCCCTCTTCCCTCAATTCCCCAACCCACGAGGAGGCTGGGCAGCCTCCTTGTGGGTTGGGGCATGAGGGATGGCCAGCTGGCTGCGAGGGTTCACCCTCCTCCCGCGATTCCCCAGCCCACGAGGAGGCTGCCCAGCTTCCTCGTGGGTTGGGGAATGTGGGATGGCCAGCTGGCTGGGGGGCTGGAGGGAGGGGCTTCGGGGAGAGTGGAAGGGTGGCTGGAGGGAGGGGGGTTCTCAGCCACCCCCCTCCTCGAAGCCACTATCTCGAGCGGGATCACAGCTTTGGGGAGGAGGGTGGCTGGAGGGAGGACGCTGGAGGGAGGGGGCTTCAGGGAGGGTGGAAGGGTGGCTGGAGGGAGGGGGCTTCGCAGCCACCCACTCCCTCCCCAAAGCTGTGATCTCGAGCAGGATCACGGCTTTGGGGAGGGGGGGTGTCTGGAGGGAGGACGCTGGAGGAAGGGGGCTTTGGGGAGTGTGGAAGGGTGGCTGGAGGGAGGGGGCTTCACAGCCACCCACCCCCTCCCCGAAGCCACGATCTCGAGCAGGATCACGGCTTTGGGGAGGGGGTGTGGCTGGAGGGAGGGGGCTTCCCAGCCAGACCCCCCCTCCCCAAAGCCACGATTGGGAGCCAGATCGCGGCTTCGGGGAGGGTGGAAGGGGGGCTGGAAGGGGGGCTTTCCAGCAACATTCGCCCCCCTCCTCTGTCCTCGGTTGCTCCCCAAAGGGAGAGAAGGCAGAGGGGGGGGGGAACGAATGAACCAAAAGCACTTTGCCTCACCCCCCCCCCGCCTGATCTCCTGCCTCTTTGCTCCATTTGCGAAGGGAGCAAAGAGGCAGGAGTTCAGATGGTGGGGTGAAGCAAAGTGTATCCAGCATATAAGACGAGCCCTGATTTTGGAGCCTATTTTTCAGAGCTCAAACCTCGCCTTATACACCGGAATATACGGTACTTTCAAATGTTCTTCCCATCCCTAGATTTGTCTCTCTCCCCTGGCAGAATGCTCGGGAAGAAGGAGAGGGGTTGAGAAGAGGGTGTTGGGTTGAGAGAGAGAGGAGGCCAAAAGGCAGAGGGTAGAGTGGCAAAAAGATAGGTAATGGCTGCACCCAGCTTTGGCTTTTGGCTTCAGCCCACTTTGTGTTAGGTTTACCCCATGTGCAATGCTGGTATTCACCCAATGTTAGTTTATCCACGATGTAATGCAGCCCTCAATAAAACAAAACCTCTCAAGGTTGATTGGCCCATGACCTTCCAAGCCATGTTGACCAGGGTGGCAGGTGGCAGGGAATCTGCTCTGGCTTTTTGTCCAAAAGGAACGGACAAATAAGCAGTGAACCTATTTCAGGGATGGAGTTCAGCAACTCAGATAACTTGTTGAAAATTCAGACTGAAACCATCTCAGAGCCCTGCAGTCCCCATTCTGCCCCTGGGAAGTCCTCACCACCTCCAGGACAGATATGTGAGGTTGGGACAGAGGCAAGCTGGGACAGGGACCTTTATTGCATTTTAAAATACTACCCTGTTTACTCCATTTCCACTGGGATGGGACAGATCGGGCCCCTCATGTCTGCAGGAACCCGTCCCAGCAAGCTGGCCCTTGCTGCTGCTGCCAGTCATCCTTAGTCTTCCAGGTCTGGGCAGCAGGCCTGTAACATGTGACCAAGGCTGGTCACATGTAGGGGGATTGTCACATGGTACAGCCAGTGCCCTGGACCTGGCAGAGCAAGGAAAATGGTGGCGGTGGCAGCAGCTGTTACAGCAACAGGCTGGTGTTCTTGTGTGGACCCTGTCCCATTTTCTCCACTTAACCGAAGCAGTACAGGCCACCTCCACAGCCAGGATACGCCAGTGTGCAGCCAGCATATCCTGGCTGGTGCAGATGAGCCCTTAGCATTTGCAAAGCAGTAGTTCTGCATGTACAAGATCCCCACTGCCCTTGATCACACTATTAGATTGCTGGATTAGGACAACCAATAAATCTCAGATGCAACCAGTTAAAAAGGGAGAATTGACAAACCACCATGATCTATTCAGATGCTGGCTAACTTAACTAGCATTTGAACTGCTGGCCTCACCCCACATCCAGAGCCCCCAAGCAGGGGTATGTGCCAGTAGTTCTCAGGAGACGACATCCATTTAATTCTTGGCTGTTTACCTTGGAAATGAAAAGAGAATTTTTCTGAACAGCAATGTGCTAAAAATGAGGGCATTGCTCTTTAAAACAGCTGAACCCTGCAAAAGAATGAAAACCCAGCAGGATCTGCAGGTGACTACATAGTGCTGAGCCAGCTAATAGCAACACTGGAGAGCAGCCAGCCCTTGCTGGGCTCCACTCTATTAAAAATCCATGTCACCACTCCACATCTTGAGGTGTTTCTTTAACACCAGAGGCTGCAGTCTCCAGCCTCTTACTCTTGACTTGCCTTGCTGAAGTCAAAAGAAAATAGCCCAGAATCTGGGGATCAATCAAGTGCAATGTGTAAACTGCAAATCTAGTCATTGATAGATGAAAAAGAAAAAAATAAGGATGTTCTAACCAAAATTAACAGTGGAAGCCATCGTCTTTTCCCTACAAGCACTTGACAGGTAGTGTGCTCTCTCTCTCTTGCTCTCTCTCTCTTGCTCTCGTATGATATCATGCCTTCTAATATATTATGAAAGATTATGGCTTGTATTTTACATCAGCTACTTAGTTAAGTGTAACTTAATTTACTTAACTAAGAGACTTACCACATTCTGAAGACAAGTGGCAAAGTGGCAGGAACATTCCGTCTTTCCTGTTGCCTTACTGCATGGCATCAGTATTCTTCCAGTGTTCTTTTGTTCCAATCCCATGGGGGATTGAGGTAAACCCGCATCTTTTTGCAAATAGATTTTTCTGGCCTAAAGAACGCTGATGTAATGCAATAAGGCAGCAGGAAAGAAGGAACATTCCTGCTGCTTTGCCGCTTTTCTTTGGAGTGTGGTAAGGCTCTAAGTAAACTCTTCTGGCCCAAGCACTGCCCCAGCCTGATGGAAGCATCATTCACTAATGCTCTGATCAGAATGGCAGAATGGACCTTCTTCTCCCCATTCACCTGATGTCTAGCAAACTAGGTTGGGGGAAGAGTTATTATGATCATGGCAATAGTGTCATGATTGTGATTAAGTAGTGGTTGTGAATACAGAACAGTTACCTAGATATATTCATCCATAACCTATCCATTCCAAATAGTTTCAGGCAATCCTATACATACAGTATCTCCTCAGAAGTCAGCCACATCAAACTAGTGTAAGAGTGTACAGGATTTTTCCACTTAAGGTAGTCCCCTTATTGATCACAAAGAGGAAATGCAGTGTCAAATACAGGGCAAAATGGGGGAGTAATTTACATGAAATGTGCATATGCTGATTCATGTGTTTGGAAAGAGTTACTGCTGTTTAAACAGAAACACAGTACATGAATTGGTGGCCTATGATCCCAGCAGAAATGGGCCCATTCTGCAACCACAGGATGAAATTTCAACAGAATCCTTGGTGACTTATGCTGCTGTAGGCCTCCAGTCCCTCTTTGGACAATGCCTTTCCCTTGGCTGTGTTTTGGCTCCAGGGCATACCCCTATGGACAATCACTGCTGGGTGGGGGAGCTGTACTTGGGCACCATCCAGCTGTTGTTCTGTAGCTGGGGAGAAATGAGTAACCTTTGTTCTCCTAGACCTCCAGCAAAACCACAGAGTCTAGGAGGACTTTATTTTCCGGAAACATGGAGCTTATCTACAGGGGCTAAATACTCCAGCTTGCACCTGTTCCAGAGCCCTGCAGTTCATACAATGCAAGGCTTTTGCCCCAACCTGCCCCTGGGCAGTCCTCACTACAGGCAGAGCAGATATGGATCTGGAACAGGGGAAAGCCAGGGTAGAGCCTGATAAACCATGATAAGAAAATACCCTGTTTAATCTGGTACCACTGGATGGAACAGATCTGGCCCCATGTGTCCGTGGGAGGCTGTCCCAGCACATTGGCCCTCACTACCACCTCTAGCTCCCAGGCTCTCCTGGAAGCCAGGCAGGGGTCCCTCAGCATGTGACTAAGGCTGGTCACATACAGGGGACCTTCAGCAGGACTGGTTTAAGGATTTTGGGCCCCCCCTGAAATGCTTTATTGTGGGGGGGGGGCATATGTTTATCTCAGGTCAATGTAACCTAACTCAACCTAAGCTATTTACAGTACAGGATATTCAGATTATTACTAATAATGTTTTTGGAGGAGGAGGGTTACTACAGACCACCCCCAATGATGGCCCCCGTGCGGATGCTGACACAGCTGATGCCTTAAATTGGCCCTGGCCTTCAGTCACATTTTGCAGGGGGCAGGCTTTCTGACTTCTACAGCAGCAGTGAAAATGGCGGCAGTAGCTGCAGTAACAGGCCGGCATTCCTGTTTGGATGTCAGCCTGTATTCGCCAGGTAACAGGCAGAATGGGCCAGGGCCAGAGCCAGGATAAGCTGGTGGGGAGCTGGCATATCTTGGCTGATACAGATAAGCTCTTATACACACGCACACTGCATGGCATCCTATTGGTGACATCTGCTTATGGAAGTGAGGCATAGCATACATGTGTCTCTTTTTAGACAGGACTCAGGGAGTTATTCTCTAGCCCTTTGCACTCTGTCCAAAGCCTCCCCCCTCCCACGGCAGATGTCAAGCCCCAGGTGGGTGCTGCTGCTTACTGGGGGTGGGGGGAGGACAGAAGATGGAGGCAATTCAGACTATGAAGACACATCTGCTCTGGGCTCCTAGAGAAGGAAAAGGAGAGCATGTTCCATCTATGATTGCACCGCTTCTGTTCCCCTCCAACCTGAGACCAGCTGCTTGAATTGCCCCTCCCCTCTCCTCACCACTGGTAAAAAGCAGCAGGAAGGGCCCTCACAGGGTTTGACAGTTGCCGGGGTGTGGGAAGAACACAGAGCTCCCCATGTAGAATCTCAGCCCCACAAACTAAACTTTTAAGGAAAAGAAAAGACACTTTCCCACAAAGTCCTATGGAAATGTTTTGGTTTTTAAGAATTCCTTTTCAAAGAAAGCTAAGCATTACGCCTCAGTAGCACTTCCGCAGTCTTAAAAGTCCTAATTTTACTTGGAAATATATCCAACTAAGTTCAAAAGGATGCGCAGCTCATTGGTAAACATTTTCAACAAGTCCAATGGAATTTCCGAGGTGGCTATCCCCTCAAAAGTAAATGTGTTGCAGCTTGACCATTTCCTGGTACTGCTGCTTAGGATTATTACTGCTCTAGATTTCTCTGGGTGTATATCACACACAAGGAAAAACAGCATGTCCTTTTATTTTCTTTAGTGGGTTGTTGTTCTTCCGCGTTATCCCTCTGTTTTTCTCCAGATTTTCTGATAAAAAGAAAAATGTGAACAGTATGACATACTGATGCAATTTTACTTTTCATTTCATTTTTTTAAACAGCTCTGTGAGAATGGGGAGTAACTCTTTAAACTCTGTTCCAAAGGACAACTGATAGCAGATTGCATTAGTGAGCATGCATGTACATGAATTTTGTGCTTGTATGTCTAAATTACAGTAATCAGTATCGTTGGAGCCTGTGACTGAAATTGCAGTGCAAGGGAGAACCAGCAGAGTGCATTTCCTTCTCAGTGATAGCTGAAAAATGAATAAAGCAAGATCACATCTATTGAGAGCTGCAAGGGGGGTGATGAATTCATTCCCCCCCACACACACACACAAGTGGGCTACAGAGAACCAGTGCGGTACTGTAGTTGGAGCACTGGGCTGTAACTTGGAAGATCGAGGTTCTAACGGAGTAGTCTAGACAGTGAAATAAATCCTCATAGAATCAACAGAGAATCCCATGTGTCCAAATGGGATCCCGCAGTGTTCCATCATTTTGGGAGGAGGGGAGCAAAATCTGGGGAAACTATGTAGGAAAAGCTTTCATGGCTTTTCCCAAAGTTTTTAAGAAACCTGACGTAAATGTGCACTCCTGCACATTAGGACAACCAAATCGCATCACAGTACATTCCTGAAGAGGATAGCTGATTGGTCAGATGTGTGCAGGGGGTGGAGCTTGCTAAGAAGGCAGCACCCAGAATTGCCATGTTGGATTGTCGCCATAATGATTGTGTGCTGAGGCAACAAAACAGCCTTTCTTGTTTTCTATTTTGCATTCTTTAAGTGGAAGATTGCTCTTCCACTCCTTGGATTTAGGTTGTTTTTTTAAAATACATTTTGACAGAAGAAATTTGGGGAATATAGAACCATGAGTACGCCACTCACGTCAGCCATTTTGATTCGCTGGCATGACTCCATGTGAACAGCAAACATGGATAGCTTTGTACACCAGCAACCTTGCAAAAAAAAAAAAGGTTGAGACAGATGAAAGCTGCTGTGAATTGGCATTGCTTCGCACATATCCACATTTTACTCGCTCATCTAGACCAGCCCAATGACCACTGAGAGACAAAACTCACTGCATGGCCCGGGGCCAATCACTCTGTCTCTATCTCTCAGCCTAATCTACCTCTCAGGGTTGTTGTGAGAGTAAAATGGTGAAGAGTAGAGGAGGAAGAGACCCATTTACACCACCTTGAGCTGACCTCAGTCCTCCCAGGAATGCTCTGATCCTCCCAGGAATGAGTCTTTCGAGGCAGTAAAACTTGCACATCCAATTCAGGTTCAGACATCAATTTGTCAAATTTATTCATTAATCAGACTCGAACAACAACTAATAATCTCAGGAGATCAGATATTGGAGAGTCAGTGTGGTATAATGGTTTGAGTGTTGGACTGAATTATCAGGGTTTGAATACCCATGGAGACCCACTGGGTTCTTAGCTCTTCCAAACTCTATCCAGCTCTCCTCCGTTGCCCTAATTTTATTTCTACCTAACAATATCTCTATTTCTGACTGGCCCTAACTAACTGTATAACGGACAAGCATCAGGGTCACATACTTTTCCTCATAGTCCCTCCTCCCACAGCATTCCATGAGCTGTGATTGGTTGGCTGTTTGCAGGTTTGCCCAGCTTCTCACTTCATGGGAGAAGGGGGAATTGTGTTCTTTGAAGCTTTCAGGAAGCACAATTGCCTTCTAAATTAGAGGCGGGCAAATGTGCCCCTTGGAAGTATTCAGGGGCATGGCTGGCCAATTTTTTGGCTGAAATTTGAGGTGTTGAGCTATGAATATAAGGAGCAGTTGCAGCCCTTCAAGCTTCCAAAGTACAGGGAGGTGGGGGTCTCGTACAGCATCCCAGCTTCTGGACATGGCCCCTACAAGGGAGGGCTGACAGGGCTCTAACCTGGGGGCCCTGGCGTGGTGGGTCAGCCAGCTAAGTGAGATGAATAGAAGACAAAAAGTGACTTTATAAAATAGTGACTTTTGTTCTGTCCAACTAAAATTAATTATTTTATTAGGCACATTACATTTTAGGCACATTACATTACAGTTTTTATTATGTAAATCCATTTAGTTTTAAAAAATAAATATTAATATTTCTTTGGTGTCATCATTTAAACTGAGTAATTTTAATTTTTATCCTAAATCCTGTAGAAAATCTCATTGCCCTTAACCTTAGCAGTAGGTGTGTGGGGGGGTGTCAAAGTTCCTGGCCTGGAGGGCCACTTCAGGATGTGGCGGCCATGCTTCTGGAAGTTGGGAGTTTGGAAATTAGGCATAGGGAGGCTACAGAGTCATAGGAGATTTTCACACGCCTAAAATATCCCTCGGAGAAATCAGGACAGAAATATTTCTGTCCCGGAAGCAGCGCTGCGGTTCGCACGCCCAGTTCCCTCTCCCGATATGCCCTCGTCATCACGCTGGGTTATTTCTTCCCTCTTCCAGAATATTTTATTAACAGCAAACTCCCGTTAGTAAAATATTCTGGAAGAGGGAAGAAATAACCCAGCGTGACGACGAGGGCATATCGGGAGAGGGAACTGGGCGTGCGAACTGCGGCGCTGCTTCCGGGACAGAAATATTTCTGTCCCAGTTTCTCCAAGGGATATTTTAGGCGTGTGAAAATCTCCTTAGATTGCTGATGCCAAGGGAAAAGACAGAGCTGTGTTTACCTCAAAGTTTGCCCTGCATCCCTTAGATGAGCCTGTTGCCTTCAGGTGTAGTGAAGGATGCTCTCCAGTCACTTTCCTGTCATCAGTGCTGAAGTTAGATTCCACCATTGATGTGGTCAGCTTGTGGGTGGGGGTAAATCTTGTATTATGCCTCAGGCAGCAAAAATGTTTTAGGTTCATCTTGAATAGGAAGAACAAATCAGCAAGACTCCTATGAGCACATTGCTATAACGCATTGGAAGTTAGACACAGTTTAAAGCAGAGGTGGTGGAGAATGTGTCCCTCTCCAAAGGCTGATGGACTGTATTTGCACCAAACCCGCCCCTGACAGAATAGCCAAAGGTGAGACATGATGGGAACTGCAGCACAAAAATTTCAGCAGGGCTTCATGTTCCCCAGCCCATTGAAACCAACCGAGCTTAAGTGTTTAACCACACTGTTTAGTTAAATGAGGCCTAATTTTTGCTGGCCTCTGTAAGGGTGAATTATGTAATTAACATTGTGCTGGCAGAGAAGCGTTTCATTTCAAGTTGCTCAGTGGTTTGTAGTGACAACAGTTCAAATGTATTTATGCTGTCCAGTCAAAAACGTGGTAGTTTCAACTTTTTAAGAGCATGTTTTTTAAACAGCGTTGGTAAATGGAAATTTTGACTTTCTGCCCAGGACACCATGACAGCTTCTCTTTTACAAAAGAAACATCAACTAATAGGATAATAAATCCCTAGTTTTTCTCTCCAAACAAGTGTTGCTTTAGTTTGACTTGCTTTTGCCTTTCTCTTGCTGTCTGGCCAAGTTCCTTGAGATGATTGTATCTATTTAATGAAAGACTTTCAGCTCATCTATCTCTACCCACACTTTGCTGATTTCCATTTAAACATAATTGGTCAAACCTCCAATGGATCATGACTTGTTTTCCTAACAATTGGGTGATAATTTGTTTTTTTCATTTTGAAAGCTTTCCTGTTTATTTGAACAGCAGTGAGCCAGGCAGTCACACAGAGCGAAGGAGTACAAGGTATTCCAAATCCAACTCTCAGGCAGTTTGTGTTATGTATTTCTTACAGAATCTGTACTTGACATGGACCTGAGCTAAAAACCAAGGGAATGTCTCTACAAGGGGGAAAATGTGAATTGATGCGTACTCATGCAAATTCAAAGCAGGATCTACTTGTCTTAATGGTGTTTGGCAAAACTGCAGGCATGTGAGACTATCTGCTTTCGCTGCCCCAACGGGCATGCCTATGATTCAAGATGGCAGCCACAACATGCATTTTTATTTTTGTCAGTTGCTGCCACTGAATGGTATTTTAAAAAAATAAGGCATATCTTAGGTGCAAAAGTGTGATATTCCACCTAAATAAATGTAAAAAATAAAAGAAAAAGGCTGCTTCATCACCTCAGCACACTATCGCTCAGGTGAAAATCCAAGATGGTAGTTCTGGGGTCCTTGCATTCTTAGCAAACCCCACCCCCTGCTCCCATACAGCCAATCAGCTTTCTACGTCCACTTTTCTGGGGCTATGTAAATATATTTGATTGTCTGTCCTAATGATCGACAATGTGCATTCTCTACGGTGTTTTAAAAAACTTCGGGGAAAGCTGTGAAGGTTTTCCCCAAGGAGTTTTGAGTGGCTTTGGCCCTCCTCCTTCTGAATACGGTGGAATTATATGGGGATCCCATTAGGACAGGTAGGAGTCTAAGCAAATTCTAAGAGGATTATTTTCACCATTTAGACAGGGCCCATGATTTTTATTTTTATTTTTGTGCATGTTGATACTATGTTAAGAGTTTAGAATTTAGGAATATGGGCCTAAATCTAGTTAGGTTAGTCTCAATTAGAATAGACTCATGGAGTCACTGGAATTTACTTATGTGGTGACTCAGTATTCAACAGTTGATTCAATGGATATACTTAAGTTGGGACTAACCAACAGGATTCTGGCCACACTGACTGGATTATTAGAATCATAGAATCATAGAATTGCAGAGTTGCAAGAGACCACGAGGGCCATCCAGTCCAACTCCCCTGCCATACAGGAAATCTTGATCAAAGCATCCCTGACAGATGGCAATCCAGCCTCTGTTTAAAGACCTCCAAGGAAGGAGACCCCACCACGCTCCGAGGGAGTCTGTTCCACTGTCTTACTGTCAAAAAGTTCCTCCTCATGTTGAGGTGGAATCTCTGTTCCTGGAGCTTGCACCCATTGCTCCATGTTCCAGTCTCTGGAGCAGCAGAAAACAAGCCTGCTCCATCCTCAGCGTGAAATCCCTTCAAATACTTAAACAGGGCTATCATATCGCCTCTTAACAGTCTTTTTTCCAGGCTAAACATACCCAGCTCCCTAAGTCTCTCCTCATAAGGCATCGTTTCCAGACCTTTCACCATTTTAGTTGCCCTTCTCTGGACATGCTCCAATTTGTCAATATCCTTTTTGAATTGTGGTGCCCAGAACTGGACACAGTATTCTAAGTGAGGTCTGACCAAGGCAGAATACAGTGGCACTATTACTTCCCTTGATCTAGACACTATACTTCTATTGATACAGCCCAAAATCGCATTGGCCTTTTTAGCTGCTGCATCACACTGTTGGCTCATGTTCAACTTGTGGTCTACTAGGACTCCTAGATCCCTTTCGCACGTGGTCTCATTCAGCCAGGTCTCTCCCATCCTATATTTATGCATTTCATTTTTCCGCCCTAAATGCAGTACTTTACATTTCTCCGTATTGAATTTCATTTTGTTAGCTTTGGCCCAGCTCTCCAGTCTATCCAGGTCATTCTGAATTTTGATCCTGTCCTCTAGGGTATTAGCTACTCCTCCTAATTTGGTGTCATCTGCAAATTTGATAAGTATGCAGCTAATTCCCACATCCAAGTCATTGATAAAGATGTTGAATAGCACTGGGCCCAGGACAGAACCCTGTGGCACCCCACTGGTCACATCTTTCCAAGACGAAGAGGAGCCACTGCTAAGCACCCTTTGGGTTTGGCTGGTCAACCAATTACAAATCCATTGAACAGTTAACTTGTCTAGCCCACATTTTACAAGCTTGTTTGCAAGAATGTCATGGGGAACCTTGTCAAAGGCCTTACTGAAATCAAGGTATGCAATGTCCACAGCATTCCCTTCATCTACCAAGCTGGTAACTTTATCAAAAAAAGAGATCAGATTAGTCTGGCATGACTTGTTTCTCTGAAACCCATGTTGACTTTTTGTGATTATGGCATTGCCTTCTAAATGTTCACAGACTCTCTGTTTAATGATCTGCTCTAGAATCTTCCCTGGTATTGATGTCAGACTAACTGGACGATAATTGTTGGAATCTTCTTTTTTCCCCTTTTTGAAGATGGGAACAACGTTTGCCCTCCTCCAGTCTGCTGGGACTTCTCCTGTTCTCCAGGAGTTCTCAAAGATTATTGCCAATGGCTCTGAGATTATATTTGCCAGCTCTTTTAATACTCTTGGATGTAGTTCATCTGGTCCTGGAGATTTAAATTCATTTAGATTAAGAAGGTATTCCTGTACTACCTCTTTACTTATTTTGAGCTGGATTTCCCCTATTGTGTCCTCTGTTCCTTTATCCTCAGGTTGGTCCTCCTTTTCCTTTTCTGAAAACACTGAGGCAAAGAAGGTGTTGAGTAATTCTGCCTTTTCTCTGTCCCCTGCTAGTATTTTGCCATCTTCTCCACGTAGTGCCCTATCATTTCCTTCTTCCTCCTTTTGCTGCGGACATACCCAAAAAAACCCTTTTTATTGTTCTTAACCTCCCTAGCAAGCCTGAGCTCATTCTGCACTTTAGCTTTTCTGACTTTACTCCTACACGTGTTCGCTATCTGTTTGAATTCTTCTTTGGTGATTTCCCCCCTTTTCCATTTCCTATACATGTTCCGTTTAAAACTTAGCTCCATTGGAAGTTCTTTAGTCATCCATCCTGGTTTCTTGAGACACCTCCCATTTTTCTTCCTCAATGGTATTGTTTGAAATTGTGCCTTCAGTATCTCCCTTTTGAGAAAGTCCCATCCGTCTTGAGTCTCTTTTTTTTAGTATTCCTGACCATGAGATCACCCCCAGTATTTCCCTGAGTTTATTGAAATCAGCTCTCCTAAAGTCAAGAATGCGTGTCTGACTATGCCTGGCTTCTCCTTTCCATTGTATAACAAACTCCAGGAGAACATGATCACTCTCACCTAAGGATCCCACCACTTGCACCCCATTAACCAGGTCATCTCTGTTGGTTAGGATCAGATCTAAAATAGCTGACCCCCTTGTTGGCTCTTCCACCTTTTGGACCATGAAATTGTCTTCCAGGCATGTAAGGAATTTGCTAGACGTTGAAGTTTTGGCTGAGTTAGATTGCCAGCAAATATCAGGATAGTTGAAGTCACCCATCACTACTACATCTCTCCTTTCTGCATGTGTGTTCATCTGTTCTAGAAAGGCATCATCCAATTCCTCCATCTGATTTGGGGGTCTGTAGTAGAGTCCCACAATAACATCCCTGTTGTTTCCCTCCCCTTTAATTTTTATCCAGATGCTCTCCACCTGGCTTCCAGTATTGATGTCATGGATCACTTCACTGGTGTAAATATCCTTGACATATAATGCTGTTCCTCCTCCTTTCCTGTTTGCCCTGTTTCCCCTATAAAGGTTATACCCCTCTATTCCTACATTCCAATCATGAGACTTGTCCCACCAGGTTTCAGTAATGCCTATTATATCATATTTGTTTTGTAGTGCGAGGAGTTCAAGTTCATCTTGCTTATTTCCCATGCTCTGTGCATTAGTGTAGAGACATCTAAGACCATGTGTTCCCTTTACTTGCTGCCTGTACAAGTTTTTTTGCCTCCCACTGTTGGGTCCTTGCGCTGTTTGCCTTGTTCCCTCTATGACAGTTTGACTATTTTCTCCAGCCCTTTTGCCTTCCAGAATACTGTCTCCCTCCCCCATTTGACTCAGTTTAAAGCCCTCATGATCAAATTCTTGAGACTGTTGGCAAAAATGTTTCTTCCAACTGTTGTAAGATGCATCCCATCTCTTGCCAGAAGTCCCCCCCACATGGAAGCGCAGTCCATGATCCAAGAATCCAATTTGTTCTCGGTGACACCATCTACGGAGCCAGTTGTTTACGTCGGCTATTTTCCTCTCCCTTCTTGGACCATGCCCTTTAACTGGCAGAAGAGACAAGATGACAACCTGTGCGTCCATTTCTTTCAGCTTCCTCCCCAGGGCCTCATAATCTTTTCTGATCTTGGGAAAGCTGTACCTTGCAGTATCATTGGTTCCCACATGGACCAAAAGGAAGGGGTAATGATCCGTAGGCTTGACATGTCTTGTCAGCCTCTTGGTCACATCACAGATCTTTGCCCCAGGGAGACAACACACCTCCTGAGTCATCTTGTTAGGCCCACATACCACTGCTTCTGTACCCCGCAGCAAGGAGTCCCCCACCACCACCACATGCCTCCACCGAGGCTTCGCAGCTGCTGTTCCTTGCAGTGGTCCTCTCAAGGTCCCCTGCTCTACCCCTGAAGTCTGTCCATGCTGTTCTTCCTCATTGTCCTTGATAAGGGAAAGGGCTTCGAATCAATTCTGTAGCTGCAAGCTGCTCGAAGAATCCCTGGATTTTCTTGTTCTGTGTGTGACATTCCTCCAGCTTTCTACTTCCTGTGTCTGTGAAGTGACCCTCTCCTCCACAGCCACTTCCTCTGTGCGGTCCCCATCCAAGACCGTTCATTCTGTTCTGTCCAGGAAAACCTCTTGCTCGCGAATCTGTTGAAGTGTAGCTACCCGTGTCTCCAGCTGCTGTACTTTCTCCTCCAAGAGGGCTACCAGCTTGCACTTGGTGCATGTGACGTTCTCCACATCTGTAGACAAGAAGACAAACATTGCACAAGTGTTGCAAGTGACTGCTGCAGTCCCCTCAGTGTCCATGGTGAGAGCTTTTAGGTAATCTAAGAACTCTTAGTTAATGGTGAGAATGCTAAGCTGTACTTTTAGGTATGCTGTATTTTTCTTTGGTTACTGAAATTCAAGCAGCCTCTCCCAACAGTTTTTAAAAAATTCAATCTCCCCAGTCAGAATGGCTGTCCAGAAGCTGCTCTCCTTCTTCTCCCTGGCAGGAAACTGGCCTGGAAACTGGCAGGAAACTTGCTGTCCAGAAGCTGCTCTCCTTCTCTCTGGCAGGAAACTGGCCTGGAAAGCCTCTGCAAGGAGTTATATAGAGCTAGGCTCCCAGCTCCACCCCCTAGTGACTCACAGGTGTGAGTCACAGGTGTGACTCACAGGAGGGCTCTTGAGGGTAAAAGGGCAAGGTCAGAAGTTCGAGCCCCTCAGCAACAAGCAGCCTCTCCCAACAGTTAAAAAAAAAAATCAATCTCCCCAGTCAGAATGGCTGTCCACAAGCTGCTCTCCTTCTTCTCCCTGGCAGGAAACTGGCCTGGAAACTGGTAGGAAACTTGCTGTCCAGAAGCTGCTCTCCTTCTCTCTGGCAGGAAACTGATTAAGAACATAAGAAGAGTTGCACTGGTTTAGAATGAAGGCTTATTTAGTCCTTCTATTCCACATCGGTTAACCAAATGCCTGTGAGAAGCCCACAAGCCTGAGGGGCTTACCGCACTCCGAATTAAAGCAGCAGCACAGCAGGAAGATTTCATCTTCGGTGCAGTCTTTTACTGCATGAGACTGTCATTCTTTTGTTCTGGGATAAAACCATGACTTTTTGCTAACTGGAAAAATCTTGTTAGCAGAAAGATGCAGTTTTACTTTTGTCTCCCATGGGACAGGAATGAAAGAACACTGGAAGAATGACGACATCATGCAGTAAGGTAGCATGGAAGATGGAACCTTCCTGCTGCACTGCCACTTTTCTTCAAAGTGTAGTAAGCCTCTGAGATGAGTACAGTGACATCCTCCCACTCATGTTCGCTAGCACCTGATGTGCAGGGGCTATCTCAAGTACTAGTGGGAACATATATGCAACATGGCTGGTAGCCATTGATAGCTTTATCCTCCATGGGTCTGTCTAATCCCCTTTCAAAGCCATCCAAAACAACAGCCATGAACTTATGGTACTGAATCCCATACTTCATGTGCCAGGCAAAGAAATACTTCTTTCCATTTGTCTGGAATCTCCTACTGTTCAATTTCACAATGGATGAGTTTGGCATCTAGTATGGAATGAGAGAGAGAGAGAGAGTCCTTATCTGCTTTCTTCCCACCAATCCTAATTTTATAACCTCTGTCATGCCCTGCATCCCTATGTGCCTTTTCTTAAAGCTAAAAAATAAAATAAAATAGACATTAACCGATACCACAACTCACCCATTTTGAAAGATCTACAGTCTTCCATTTTGATCCAAAGTGCTGGTTGTGATCTGTAAGTTTTTTGTAGCCTGGGTCAGAGATGTGCAACTGCAGAGGCTGTTGTGGCTACATGCACACATTTGCCTACCTCCTGGTCCTCACCTGCCCTCTTTTTTTTTAATTCTGTCCCTTTTTCATTTTTTTTGGGGGGGGGGAAGGCTATTTTGACACCTGCAAAAGGTGCAGGAGCAAAATAGCATTAGAATAGACAATTATGGTCCCTGGGTGTGTGATTGTCATGGGGGGCAGGCCCTGGTGATGTGATCAGGTTATAGCCTGATACATTAAACATCAACTGCAGTTGCATAGAGTATGCCATTCAAACAGAAAGCACCAACCCTAACAATTGAGGAAAGTGTATATTTGTACACTTTTCAAGGCAGTGCTCTTGTTCTGAGATTCCTCCCCCATCCACTCAGGATAGAAGAAGAGAGCCCAGGCCTTGAAAGTCAAAGTTTGTGATTTTAATTGTCGTTCCTTAGAATGTATACTTTCCAGCTTAGACCATGCACGACCTGAAGACTGTCCTGAAGACCTGTTCTGCCTAAAACAGTATAGGTTTGCCCCATTAAAAAAAAAAAAAAAAGCTTATATTTTAATTTGTAATTCTGGTGCTGAGTCGCTGTCTGGGTAACATCCTAGATTTGTTAAGATGCCCTAGAAAGGAAGTTATTCCAAAATACCTATATACTGTGCTTTGTTGTGTAGGGATGCTTAGGAATATTAAAGGCAATTGCCATATTTTTTGTGTGTGGGGAAGTGCTGGCCACTGTCACAAAATAAGCCAACTGTTTTGATTTTGTGGCAGCAGCCATCTTTATAGAATGTATGTGCATCCAGAGTGACAGTTCTTCTGCAGCACTGAGGGCCCAATCCAACATGACAGAGTGCAGAAAGAAACTTAACAGCCAAGAAAGAAAGAAAGAAAGAAAGAAAGAGAAAGAAAGAAAGAAAGAAAGAAAGAAAGAAAGAAAGAAAGAAAGAGATTCTTCAGGGTACACATCAGTGTTAGGATATTGTTCCAATAAGCAGGACATCGCCACACACCTTGAAGCCTGGAGTTGGTTTTCTGTGTCTGCAACATTGGCATTAAACTGTTCTATAACTTAGCTTCCTAGCAGTAGTGTTTCATCCTATTCTAGGCACTTACTGTATTTGTTGGCACAATTGAACACATCAGAATAAACAGTAGATTCTTGGATTAGTAGATCTATTAGCCTAGGAAGATTTAAGTAAAAATGTTGGGTCAGTTGCTTTCAAACAGACTCGGTTTCCTTAAGTCCATCTCTTTTCATCACATAGGCCTTGTCTACATGGTCTAAATACCCCATCTTGCCCCTGTCTCACAGCCCTGCAGTCCATATGATGCCCCACCCCTCACAAGCAGTCGACACCCCCCCCGGGGCAGATAAGGGGCTGAGATGGGGGGAAAATAGGTTATAGCCTGTTACAACATTTATAATATAATACCCAGTTTACTCTGTTTGCACCAGTGAAAAATGGATCAAGCCCTGTGTGTCCGTAGGAGCCTGTCCAGCATGCCAGCCTCACTGCCATCACCATCTTCCTGGCTTTCCTGGAAGCCAGAAGACCAAGGCTAGTCACATGCATGAGGGTCTTCAGTCACATGTTGCATGTCCCCTTCCTGCCTTCTGAGTCAGCACAGAAATGGGAGTAGCAGTGGCTCCAGTAACAGGCTTGCATTCCTGTATCGACCCTAGCCTGTTTCAGATAAAGGGGGAAGAATGGGCCAGGTCCACAGCCAAGATATATGGGGAGCCAATGTATCCTGGCTCATATAGATGAGCACATAGCCTATAAGACATCAGCATAAACCTTCATTGTTGATTTTCCTTTCCTTTCTCTTCCTCCCAGAACATTAACAGCCCATGTAGATCCATGGCATTTGCAATGTATAGGACAAAAAGAGGGATCATCCAGCATGAATCATGCTTCAAGTGCTTTGCCATGGGGGTAGAATGAGAGGACTGCAATAAATCCTTTATGAGTGTTAAATGCTATAATTCCATTTAACGCCAGATGCTGCTTAATCCATTTTAAAGTGGATTACAAATGCTTGGTCTTCCCTTTCTGCTCCCCTCCCTCCTAATTTTTCTGTTCTTCTTGAGTTGAATGAGTGGATTGTGCAGCCTTCAAACTGTAATACTTAATATTTATTACCCAATATTTATTTACCTAATATGTATTTTTAATAAAAATGCACCCCATAGACCATTGTTATATATATATTTTCCCTGGAATTTGGTGCCAAGGACTCCAACATTTTAATCCTAGCTCTGACAGCAGCTCTCCCTGTGGCCTTGAATTTAGCACTTAACCTCCCGGTCTGTCTATCCATCTGTAAAATGGAGATAATGGGACTTGTGTCTTAAAAAAGAAAGTTGTGCAGATTAATTATCCAACATTGGTGAAAAACTTCCAAGACTTTAAAGCACCATGGCATTGGTAGGCATTACTGAGACTGCATTCTTTGCTTACCTCATTCTAGTGATTTCAGTAGAAGTGCATCCGCAGAGGAAATACATTGGGTTTGTTTGCTATTTTTCATAATTTTTTGCTGGCTAGTTTAAAGTCAGCTTTTAAACTAGAACAAGGTGATCCAATGTTCCTCCTGACCTGTTGCCTCCTTGAAAACATTCCTCTTCAAAGCCCAAAGAGTTCTTAACAGAATGACCGTGATCTAAATCGAGTTGTTAATCGCAACTAACATAGACCCGCTGAATCAGTGGCCAAATATTAAGTCAACATGGCAGTTTTGTTTCCCCTAAATGATGACATGGTATCCCCGTTTCTCTAAATGTAGCTGTTCACCTCACACTAACCAGAGGAAGAGAGGGAGCCATTGCTGGGAAATGTGTATACCCACTGCCCATAGCTGATCCAACATGTAGGTGGGCATGTGACACATTCCACACAAGGCCGTATCAAGTCTAGAAGTATTGCATGAGGGTGGGAAGAGAGAAGGTCTTGTTTGAAATGGAGACAGTCAAGTAACCCCAAATTTATATCCTCAAAAATCCTTCAAATGCTGATGTTTAACAATCATCTGTCAAGTATAGCATAGTGGCTGAAACCCTGCTTGGGAAACAGGAAACAGAAACTGAGATTTAATCTCTGAAGTGCCTTATGCCAATTACTATCCTCTTATTCTACATTCTGTGGGTCCATAGCTTGATGGTAGATCACATGCTTTGCATACAGAAGACCCCAGCTTCAGTCCTTCCTATTGTTGTGTAGGACTAATAGGATTTCCAGATCTCAGGGTGTCAGCTAAAGTCTCAGTTAATTTCTCTGCTTCTCCAGGTCCCTAAGTGAGGAAACTAACCTCAGGGTGAGTGATACTGGAGATGGAGAAAAATTGATTTTTGTATGTACGGTGGTTTTAAAGCCTGGATACCCATTCCCAGCTCTCTGGCTCTCAGAAAAGTGTTTACATGTATGTTGCTCTTGTGTAGTGTCAAACACCAAAATGCCATGATCAAGGAGAGAGGACTGAGGGCAGAGATAGTGGACACACATATTTGGGCTCATTGTACCATTTGGAGTAAGGCAAGAAGTAGAGTGCCAACATTGATTCATGGACCTTCTTGTTATAGAAGCCATGGCAGAAGTGGAGCAGGGCTTGAGGGAAAATACTTGTTGAAGTCTGGTAGTAAGCCTTCGATAAGCCCTGTAAGTAGCAGCAAAAGATCTAGAAAAACTGCACACATGTCATGTGTACTCTAGGAAAGACCTTATGACATGAGCCCTAATGGGAAGGGCAGCAACTGCTGCAGCTACAAGGTACAGTTTATCACTTGCCTCCCTGTCAGAAAATGCTTTGGGTTTTGTTAGGGATGTAATTCCTTCACTTTCTTCTTGAAGGAAGCAACAAATAATTTTAGAAATTTTCTTCCGCTTCATGAAAGTCTTTAAAAATCATGCAATTTTTGAAGCTTATTCACAATTTAGGACTTATTATTTGCAAAATTTGTTTTGCACAGAAACACCATTTTCTGCACAAGAAACTGTTTTTTTCTTCACAGAAAATAATATTTCTACATAGAAAATATTGGTTTCTGTGCAAAGCAACCACAAGCAAATTTGGTGGAGAAATCCTGAACTATGAAGATTCTCATCACTCATGGGTTCTTCTCATCAGGGTTTCTTGATATTCAAAATACGTGGAGCAGGGGGAGGGTTTGTTCATTTTTCAAATATTTTTGAATATTCTTTCTTTTCTTTTTTTATTTATACCCCGCTCTTCAGCCACAAGGCTATCAGAGCAGCTTACAAATTGTTTTAAGCAATAGATATTTACACATCTACACTGCATTAAGCAGCTTCCAATGTGTGTTAAGCTAATTGCCCCCACAAGCTGGGTACTCATTTTACCGACCTACGGAAGGATGGGAGGCTGAGTGAACCCTGGAGCCTTCTGGAATCAAACTTGCAACGTGGTGACTTACAGTACTAGCATTTAACCACTGCGCTACCAGGGCTCCCTTTTTGTCCTTTTTGTTTTTGTTTTTCCTGGTTGTGAGCTGCCCAGTTAACTGGGTTTTACTCAACTTCTGGTCCCATTTACCTAGATTGAATTAATAGTCATTTTTACAATCAGCTGACTCACAAGCTCTTCAGGCCTACCTGACAATCCTTGCCTGCCCTGCCTCTGTGATATCACCCATCCCTATGAATCATGGGTGGGGCGGGGGGTCACCCCTGTTGAGATCCTGAAGGTTTTGGCTCTGAAATTTCAGGGCATGGGATGTGGCTGACCTGACAACCCAGCTAGGAAAGAATCCTGTCTGAAACACTGAAGAGGCACTACTAGCCAATGTTAACAAAGTAGTTCCTTTATTTTGCTCTTCAGTGATGAACAATACATATTTAAATAGGCTCATTTGGCTGCCTTTCTCTTCACTTTTTATTGATTAACAAAGATAATTTGTCTTCAAAGAGCCTTCAGTTTTGACGAATGCTAATGTGCTGCTGGAATTTGTTGGCACTTTTTTGTTCTGCTCTGTCATTCATTATTGCCACCTGTTTGGATTTTTCAAATTGTTTAGTGCTTGATGATTTCATATTAATAATTAATATTTTCATATTAATACTTAATTAAAGGTATGGAAGGGGTAGCCCACCCTTTCTTCATTACACAAAAACACCAATAGGTTTTTTTTTAAAAAAAACTGACACCCTAAAAAGCTTGGAAGAATAAATAGGTCATTACATGGTGCCAACAAGACTACAGTATAGTTGCCTCATAAGCCTCTATAGGGAGGCTGCCTTGGGGGAAGAACTTTCATAAGTGGGGTGATACCAGTGAAATGATCCTCTCTCTCATGGCCACCTGCTTCATCCCATATAACTGAAGTCTTCCCACTTGATATCAGTAACTCAGATTGTGGCTGGGCCCACTGGAGCTATTCAGCCTTTGTTTCACCTAGTGAATCGCTATGGCTGGTGAGGATGCTTTAACTCTCAATTCCACAGAGCAACATAAAACTAGAAATTCATTTTCAAGGAAGGTGCAGTTGAGAGAGAAAAGTACTGTCTACAGCTGGCCATAGAGATTTTCCTCCTGATTCTGAAGTAAAAATGATCTTATACACATACCAAAACATAAACACATTGTAAAGTGCACTTTCAGCCCAGATTCCAAACACATTGAGCACGGCATGATTTAATGGCAGATAAACTCAGAATAATGTCTCTGAGGAAGGAATTCCAGGATACAAAATGACAGCTGCTATCATTCCACTGCAAGTAATTGTTTATAAATGAATTATTTGTCATGATTAATTGCTGAGTGACATGGAAATCAGAGGGCTTCCCACTGCCAAATTTGTTTTCAGTTCCATGAGGCACCGAGTGGGATGTGCCACAGACAGACTGAGAGAGTGTAATGAAAATCTGCTGCACTTTACTGTTTGAAAAGATTACTTCTCTCCCTCCAGTGGACTTTCTAATAGCCAATGAGTTCCTGTTTGGTTCAGGAACTTATCCCTGTTTTTTGTTTGTTTTTTTTTAATTTGAATAGATTAAACACCCCACCCTTTAGGTCAGTCTTTTCCAAACTGGTACCTTCCTGATGTTTCAGAAGCTACAGTAGCCACCATCTTGAGCCAGTGTAGCTAATAGTCAGTGGTGATGGGAATTGTAGTCCAACACATCTGGGAGCTGTTTTAGGGTACAAGAACATCAGATTAAGGAGATTATCAGACGATTCCTTTAAAATGTTCTTTTGATGGCATAAAAAGAACAAGTTTCATGCCAGCAGAAGAATGCTCCCCACTGCACTTACCTTTCTTTCCCAGCAAAGGAAGGCCCAGCAATAAAGATGAAGTGAATGGAGCCCCATTCACTTCCTCATTCAAAATCCTATGAGACTTCATCACACAGGAAATTCAAAAATAAAAACAAAAATAAAGCCTAAAAAGTGACACCAAGCACCTAGACACACTTAAATAGTCCCAAGTAACCTGGAACTGGGGGATCTGTTGACGGCTTTAGCCATCACTAAGGAGAAATGCCGACATAATACCAACGAAACACAAAAGAATGACATTGTCTGATATTGGAGGCTTTTTGCATTATGCTGGTGTTACGCTGGCACCACATTAGCCGCATCTGATAATCTTCTTAGACATGCTGAGGCTATTACTATGTTAAACTTAAAAGGGCCCACAGCATTGTCAAATAAACATGCATTATTCTAACAAAAGAGAGGCTGAAATAAAATTGAGAAAGGCAATAGCCCTTTATGCAAAATTTGTAATGTAGTAACCAAACAATTTTTTTTTTACCATAATCTAAAGTATTAAACTGCAATGTATATAACTTGCGCAAGATTCAGCACTGGCCACTCTGCAGACAACCAGAGGTTAATCTAGTCAAACAATCTGTTTACACAGTGGTCAAGTTGCCTACAGGATCCTACAGTAACCAATATACAAGGGGTGTATCCACATATTTTGAGAGTGTGGTGTAACAGTTTGAGTGCTGAATTAGGACTCCAGGAGGCCAGGTATGAATCCCTACTCAGCTGTGGAAACTCAGTAGGTGATCAAGAGCAACTCACACTCTCCTAGGGTTGCCAGGCATCTCTTATTATAAGTGATGTCCCTCATCTGAAGGTCAGAAAGCTTGCTCTTATAGGTGTCTCTTATTCTAAGAGATTCCTCATATTTGAGAGTTTGGAAGCATTTCCATTTACATAGACTGAACAAGATCCCCCCACCCCCAAATCCTGTGTTGTTTTTTTTGGTGTGGTCCCTTCAGAAAGACAGAAATATGTGAATCATGTAATTCATGAGTGGGAACAATATGTTAATTTTACGCAGGCACTGTTTACATGATGAAAATGTAGTGAGATGAATTTGTGGTGATATCTGGTAGTTCACGCATCCTGCGTGATGGTCTCGAGCTTTTCGGAAGGGGCCCCCCACCTTTTATCCCTCAACCAGCAGGACTTTCCATGCCAATGTTTCTCCCGTGTTTTTAAAAAAGTCTCAAGAGGATGCGGAAACTCGGATATGTGAACAGACCGGGACAAGATATCTCGGGACTAGGAGATGACCAGAAATTGAGGTGGGCATGGGTGGGCACATAGCCAAGAGAGGGAGGGGTCGGTGCCCCCTTTCAAATTTATTTTTAAGTTGGCAAGGTAATCCTCCATTGTTCTCTGGCACATCACCTGAGTGGTCATTGATATGGATGCCAAAAGCAGTAATTGAACAAGGAAAGGTGGCCGCGGGATCTCCTGGTCCTACATGTAGACCGTTGACTTGCTAGCAATATGGGATGAGCAGAACGTGCAGGAACAGCTTAAGGAGTGCCATAGAAATATAGAACTTTTTGAAAAAATTGCAACTGAGATGAAACACAAAGGGCATGATCGCATTGCGGAGGAGTGTCACACAAAAACGAAACTTATGAGGAAAAATTATCACCAGGTAATCGATCTGTAGGGAGGTATGAGTCTAAAATTAAAATTGTATTAAAAATTCCAGGGATCTAGACCTTTTAAAAATAAAAATATCTTCTTTAAAAGTAAAAAACACTTTTCTTTTTCAAATTAAGCAGAGTAAAGCATCTGGAATGCAGACACAGCTCAATTAACATTTAAATGTGTGGTCTGATCACCCAGTCAATTAGACTCATTAAAACAACAAAGAAGTCAGTTTAAAAAGCATATCAAAAGTTTACTGAAGGTATATCAATCTTAATCTACATATTAAAACAAACTTAAAAGGTCCCTAGCTAAGAGGATTTAGGGTAGGAAAAGACTCACCCAGCCTTAAGCGGTGTGGGCTACATGGTGACTCGACTAAAAGGAACACAGCTGGCTTAAGAGCTAAGACTCTAAGATGGCTCCAGCCACATGGAGACAAAACTTAAAAGGAACTTAGACAAAGTGTAATAACATTTAAATTAGGTCATGTGATGAATGACCCATTGCTCCAGTTGGCTGAAATTGCCTAGTGAAAGGAGAAGTGGTGTGTGAAAGAACTGATGCATGCAGGGAAAATTCCTAAACTGAACTTAACATGGGATACACAAGATTGCATTGCATTACAATAATGATTTCCCCACATACTACACGATCACAATGCTAAAAGTGGGAACGGTGCGGCAAGGATGCCCTCCTTTAAAGAGCTCCATGAAATTCTAGCCAGCGATGCCAACTACCATCCCAAGTGCCTGTCTAGAACAACTGACATAGTTCAGCTACCCCATGGGTCAGTGACTCCCCATCATGATCCCATCCCTGAAGAGGACCTGCTGATGGCCCTGTCTTCCGAAGAGAATGTGGAGGGATTCTCGAAGAATTGTTTCCAACCCCACCTGGTAAGCCAAATTTCCCTTTTTTAAAAACCAGGTTCTGGTTTGTGAAAACTCAAATAATTTTCTGATTATTTCTCTTACATTAAATGATTACCAACATGTACTTTTGCTTTAGTTTTGGGATAATTATTATACCTTACACTTTGAAGTTTAATACATTGCAGCCGCTTGATTCCCCATTTTTATTTCTTTTAATCGTGATGTGAAAACTCGTATTTTTAATTTACCGGTAACCAATCTAAAGCCTAGCATAATACAAAATATGCATTGAAATGTCCTGCTTATAAGAAGTTTACTGCCTGCAAAGTGCTGTAAATCTTCATCCTGTTTACAATCCATGGCTCCAGATGCTTTGGTATGCTAATGTGGGCAGTTAAATCAATGGGTAATTCCTGCTTGCTGGGGTAGGCGGTCACAGTATGTTACATGCATATTTGCACCCTGGATATGGCCGCAGTCAGGCATACTACTCCCTACACCCCTCAAAATAAAACCAAGTAGTGTTAATGTGTAGTAAAAGGGGAAATTAAATAATGAAATCTTACGTGCTTATGTAACTTAATTTTTAATCTTACATTTTGTTCCATTTCTCAGAGGGAAATCTAACACAGGCTTCTGATGAAGCTACTGTGACTCTTACACTGACAGAGGATAATAATGCAAGCTTCAGTGTGACACAGATAAATGACATCTCTGAAGTCATTGATGCTGAAGTAGATGCTGTCTGGACCACCTTACTCCTCCAAAATGGTAATTTGGAATACTATTTGACAGAAGGGATTTGGTGTGGAGTGATCTGCTTCCATGCTTACTTTTATTAATTATGCCTCTTTTTTTATTCCCTGTTCTAGTTCCATCACTTAGCAATCCTGTTGCTTCACTTACCCTAGCAGAAAGGCTTCAGTTGAACCGGAGAAAATGGCACTCCTTTGAGACTGCAGAAATTATTTCAAACTCAAGAACAATGATGAGGGAACTTATTACCAATTTGAATAATAACTCTGAGACGATGGACCAGAGGGCAAAATCTTTGCAAGATTACCTTGAAAAGTTCTATCAGCATGAGATAGAAGATAATGAAAAAATGTTGGCTGCAATAGATAGGCAAACAGATATGCTTGGTGAACTCATTGCCCAAATTAAATCTCCTGATAACAACCCTAAAAGGGTTGTTGTTAAGTAGAGTTAAAAATAAAAACATTACTGGGGACTCTGAGAAGAACTCCCTGCCACAAGAAAATCAACAACCTTGTACAAGTACAGCTGGTGGTAGGTTGGGATTAAGTAGACCTGTTAGAAAAATTTAAAAACCAGTTCCTCTTACATTGTAAATCATACATGTATTTTTTTAAAAAAACCTTCACAAAGCTGTATTTGTACATAATGTTCTGTTTGAAAACTTACCTTTTCCTACTAGGACATTCATTGCTGTCAAACAAATATTGAGTTTGTATTAAAGTTTATTTGGAGGAACACTGTTTGAAAGGTATACTTAATAATATTTTATTCTAGTAGTTAAATATGTAAAAAATAGGGGGGAAACCTAGTTCTGATTAAGAACCATGCCATGAATGTGTGTTTTTACTGTATATTACAGTGTTTTGCATTACATGTGTTAGTTTACATTGCAATTAACCTCATAGTAATGGAATAAAAACCCTTTCTTTTTCCAGAAGCAATAACTTACAAGTTTGAATTTAAATATACATATTTTAATAATTTTTAAGATAAACATACTTACAATTTTTTAATTTACATGTTCCCCAAACATAATGATTTCCATTAAATAATTTATAATAACAAAATTAAATCATTTAAATACCAAATAAATAAAAAAGAAACACATAATAACAGTAATTATAAATAAAACAAATAATACAGTAATTCATAAGTCAAAGAATACATTTCAAAAAGTAAAATAAATTAAATTATAACCCCAAATGAAGCTCTATATTAACCAACCTCCCCTCAAGGCGTGCTATGCTCTCCTGCATGGATCGAGCTGAAAAGGAAAAAAAAGGGTTTTAGTATTCAGGTACTGCAAATAATATGCACTCCCTCCCACTATTAAAAAAAATTACCTAGCTCTTCAATGCGGGCTATAATATTGAGCTCAGTCAGCTGTGCAGCTGCCTCACGCACATTGTCAGCTTCTAAGAAATTTAAAAAGAAAAAAAAAGTACACTACTGTTGAAACAACTACATGATTTTAAGCATTACCAGCAATGGGGAGGTGGAAATAAATAATAAAAATAGCTTACTAGGTGGTGGTACAGCTGGGGCACGGCTGGGCTCACTCCCCCCCCCCATCCTCTGATGAGGACTCTGACACAGGCTGTCCTACAGCCCTCCTTTGCGTCTGAACCACTAAGGAAACATAAAAAATGCAATACAGTTATGACACCCCCCTCCCCCAATAAAAGTATCAGTGTATTCATGTAGTATGTGGGGAAATAATCATTGTAATGTAAAAAGCAATCTTGTGTACCTCATTCACAATCTTAGATAAGTCTAGGGTTTTTCCCTGCATGCATTTTGTTCTCCCAAAATTCCCTTCTCTTATTTCACTGGACACTTCCAGCCAACTGGAGTTCTGGGTCATTCAACACATGACCTAATTTGAATTTTATTGCTTTTGTGTAAGTTGCCCTTCTGAATCTGACTCTCCATGAGAATGGATGTATCTTAAGCTTTCCTGTAACCATGCCATGATGCATTGGAACCCAGCCCATGGCTGTAGGCCGAGTGAGTTTTTATTACCTAAATACCTTTAGATAGGGACCTTTTCTTAAGTTTGTTTTAGTATGTAGATTGAGATTGGTATACCTTCAGTAAACTTTGTTTTGCATTTTAAACTGACTCCTTTGTTTTGTAATGAGTCTAATTTAACTGGGAGGATCCCAGAACTCTTGAATACACTTTTAAATGATAATAGAGCTTACAAGTCTGCATCTTAAGCGCACTCTGCATGAAGCATGAAGTCAAAAGTGACTGAATGATTTTTAACTTTTTAAAGAAATAATTCTTGTTGTTTTTAAAGGACTAGATCCTGGAATTTTTTAATACAATTTTATTTTTAGACTCATTACCTTCCAACAAAAAAGGGTTACTGGTGCCCAGATTTAAAGACTTAAAAGCTCAATTTAATTTTTGTTTTTGCAAAAGTTTTATTTTTTATTTTATCTGATCACCTCAGAGTTGCTGTTTTTTGGTCTCCCTCTCAGCTTGAGGACAAAAGCAGTAAAGCAATAAAGCCATAAACCAATTATGGCGGAGTCAAATGCTCCTAGCCTCTCTGCCTTTTTAGCCATGGAAAAACTCTGTGGTCCTAATTATAGAAGATGGTCATTTTCTTTTGAAACTTACATGAAGGCTATGGGATTTATTGATGTTTTACACAATCCCAGACCTCCTCAGGGGAGAGAGAGGACTGATTTTGATAGGATTGATCAAAAAGTATTAGCATTCATAATTCTAACAACTGATGAAGGATTAATTCCTGAAATCAAAGATAAGAGAACAGCAAAAGCTGCTTGGGACACTTTGAAAGATTTATGTGATGTAAAATCCATGGGAAATTCCATTGCATTGATGATTAAACTTGTGAACATGAGATTATCTAATCCAAGATGTCTAGATGAACATATTAATGATTTCAGAGCTACTTTAGTAGAATTGCAATCTCCTGGAGAAGAGATTCCAAAGGCCATGCAAGTTGGGATTTTCTTAGCAAGCTTACCAAAGTTTTACAATCCCATCATAAATACTTTGCAATTGAAAAATGATTTGACCCTACCAGAAGCCTATATTCAAATAAGAGAATTTCAACATAGGCAAAATTTGATGCATAATGAGAAAGTTGAATCCAGGAATTCTAACTTTAACCAGCATGTAAATTTGGTTGGAAAATAAAAGAAACATTTTAAAGGGAATGCTACCCACTCTAAGCCCCCCTCCTCTTCTGAGCCAAATGGGGAGCCATTAAATTCTAAGGCTTCAAGGGGAAACAAACAGTCATTCTCACAGCAAGGGATGACTGGCCATAGAGATACAAAAGCTGGTGCTAAACAGACATTTCACATTGGATTGGCTTATGAAAAAGTAATGCAAGCTTCTGGAAATGAATATAAAGATGCTTTCATCGTAGATTCCGGAGCCTCAAACACATTTATCAATAAAAGGGAATATTTCCCAGATCTTAATGAAGAAGTAAAATTCCCTGTATTTCTAGCCAATGGAGATTCTGTTCCAGTACAAGGGATTGGAACTGTCTACTTACCTATGAAATTGGGATCTAGGACAGAGATATTGAAAATTATGGATGCAGTCTATGCGCCCCAGCTCAAGAGCTCCTTCTATTCAGTCAAAATGAGCACCTCTAGAGGCAACAGAGTAATTTTCAAAAAGAATGCATGTTATGGTCTTCATGGCAAACAGTTGATTTTTAAAGGCACTCTAAAGGATGATGGCCTTTATCACATGGAGATCAGTGACTCAAATGCCAATGTTGCCACTCAGTGTAAACACAAAGACTGCATAAATTTATGGCATAAAAGGTTTGCTCATAGAAATGTTGAATGCATAAAGAAATTGGCTAATCAAGAGCTAGCAAGAGACTTTCATTTCAAGAACTGTTGTGTGAATGAAAGGTGTGTGGAATGCATTAAAGTCAAGGCTACTGCACCTTCACACAAGCCTCTCACAGAAAGGCAATCTACCAAACCTCTTGAGTTGATACACTCTGACATCTGTGGGCCATTTAGACAGAAATCTGTTGGTGGAAACCTCTATTTCCTCACCTTCACAGATGATTTCAGCAAATATACCCACTGATATCTCCTAAGGGAGAAAAGTCAAGCTTTTGAAAAGTTCAAAGAGTACTTCAAATTATGTCACTAATAAATTCAATTATAAAATTCAAAATTTGAGGACGGATAATGGGACTGAGTTTGTCAATAATCAATTTGATGAGTTCTTAAAGGAACATGGCATCAAACACCAGACGTCTGGGATTTATAGTCCTCAACAAAACAGTTTATCGGAGAGAATGAACCGCACCTTAAAAGAAATGGCAGTTGCAATGCTTGTGCAGGCTAACATGTCTAAAGCTTATTGGTCTAAGGCAATTCTCACAGCCACATACTTATACAACAGACTTCCAACCAGATCCAGAGATGTTACTCCATTTGAGTTGTGGCATGGTGTGAAACCCAGACTAAACCATCTAAGGGTTTTTGGATCAAAAGCTTATACATACATTCCCAAACAGAAAAGAGACAAACTGGACTGTGGAAGTGAAGAGGGAATTTTTATTGGCTATGCCAAAGGTGCTTACAAAATCCTAAACCCTGATGGACGCACAATGAGAATAACAAGTGCTGTTTATGTTGATGAAAGACCTCAATTTAATTCTAATCCAAACAAAGATTTCTATTCAGATGTGTTTGCAGTGGAAGAAGACCCTGACCCTGATTCTCAGCGGCAGCCACAGCGTGTGCAGCTCTTTCACCCTCCTGCAAGTGCTTCGCATCCAGAAGGGGCTCCCTCAGCCCAGGACTTACCAGAGGACGGAGGACCGGACGGCGCACCACGAGCAGAGCCAGGAACTCAAGTCCAGGTGAGACAGTCTGCAAGGTGTAACAGGGGAGTGCCTCCTTTGAGATTCTCCTACCTAACCACAGGGGAAAGCCTTCTGGAACCCTCTGACTGGCAGAAGATCAAAGGAATGCCAAAGTCTGATTCTGAAAAAATGGGTGAAAGCAGCAATAGAGGAAATGGAATCCTTATATAAGAATAAAACTT
This sequence comes from Gambelia wislizenii, assembly GCA_030847615.1. Taxonomy (NCBI): domain Eukaryota; kingdom Metazoa; phylum Chordata; class Lepidosauria; order Squamata; family Crotaphytidae; genus Gambelia; species Gambelia wislizenii. Next base: position 296,259,037 of record JAUMIR010000004.1, read on the forward strand.
GGACTTTGACAGAATTGCCAAAAGGCAAGAAGGCAATTGGCTGCAGATGGGTCTTTACAACAAAGCAAAATGCAGAAGGGGAGATTGAAAGATATAAAGCCAGACTTGTAGCTAAAGGTTACAATCAGCAATTTGGAGAAGATTTTCATGAGACTTTCTCCCCAGTTGTTACACACACAGCTATAAGAACTCTATTGGCTGTTGCAGCTTCCAAGAGAATGCATGTACAACATCTAGATGTGAAAACAGCATTTCTTTATGGAGATCTAGATGAGGAACTGTACATGGAACAGCCTTCGGGATTTGTAGTACCTGGAAAGGAGCATCTAGTATGTAAACTTGAGAAAAGCTAGTATGGATTAAAACAAGCTGCCAAGAAATGGCATGAAATGCTAAACCTGCTCCTTATCAAAGAAGGATTTACTCCAGGCACTGTTGACCAATGTGTTTACCAAAGATTCAGAAACAATAGATGGACTTACATTGCAAGTTATGTTGATGATTTGATTCAGTGCAGTCAAGACAAAGCAGATAGTCAAGAGATACTCCTGAATCTCCAGAAAGAAATAGATATTAAAAGTTTGGGAGATATCTCACACTATCTTGGAGTACAAATTGAAAGAGACCGTGATGGAAGCTTCTTTCTTAATCAAAAGCAAAAGATTGTAGATCTTTTGGACTGTCTTGGCTTAAGAGATGCAAAGTATGCTCTAACTCCTATTAATTGTAACTTTAAAACGGTTATAGAGTTGTTTACAACAGTAAGCAAGACTGTATGCCATGCACTTTATCAGGCAGATATTGCTTTCTTTTTGTACAATTTACATTTTATTTTAACAGAGTATTACATGCAGACTTAGTTTCAGTTCTGATGCTGATGCTGCCAGAAGTACTCCTTTAATGTGTCATGAATAGCCTCCCCCTCATTTTTTTATGTGTATCATCATTTACCAAAGGGGCTCCTAGAGTGTTAAGCACAAACTGCTGAACCCTTCTGTTTGGATCTTCTAGAATGTTTCCTTTGGTTTCACATGTGTTATGGAGAATTACACATGCACATATCATAGAACATACATTTTCCTCTGCAACTTCTATACTATATCTTAATGCTCTCCAGCATCCCTTGAGACACCCAAAACACCTCTCAGTGGTACTCTGCACCTTATGGTATCTGTTATGCAGTCTCTGTTTAGCATTAGTGGAACCCCTGTAAGGTGTAAGCAGACATTTCCTTATAGGGCATGCTCCATCTACAAGGGTGAGCAGAACTTTTTGCTGTCCCATAATAGTAATGATGGGGTTCCCTGGAATGAAATTCCAGCTTCCATTGTTTCAAAAAATGCAGTTTCTAAGCATTCTAGCATCATGATTCTTGCCACTCCATCCAATCTCTACATCAATAAAAACTCCTCTGTGATCACAGGTCCCTTGTAAAAGTACACTATACCTATTTTTCCTGTTAATATATTTGTTTCCTTGGTGCAGAGGTGGAATAATGTTGATGTGGCATCCATCCAGGCAAGCTATAACTTGTGGGTATCCAAGGGCAGCAAAGCCATCCATTACCTGTGCAAGAAAATATGAAATAAAATGTGGTAATGGTTATTTTAAACCTGATTCCAGTCGCTTATTTTACACATGTATATAAATAATTTTAAAAATAAACACATCAGGAGTTTCTTTTCTAAGTGAAGTAGCATCTCAATCAAATGCTTGAAAGATGTTTCTCGTACAATAAAACATTTTAAAAGTCATTAACCATAACACAAATTATGTGAGTACTCACATTTTCACATATTTAGATTTGGTTTTTAAAAAAAACTTTAAAGAAATCATATAATATTACCTGCCTATGGTCTCCCAGGTACACAGTTCACTTCAGAAGTAATTTCTTCATTGCAAGCACAACCTCAACAAAGATCTTGCACACCGTGGATCTCCCAACACCAAAAAGCTGGCAAGCAGATGTGTAAGAGCATCAGTGGGTGAGAAGCCAAATAGCTATTGAGAGGCGCTTCTCCACAGGAATAGCTTTCCTCATGTTCATGTCCACTTTGGCTATCTCTGGGCGAAGAAGATCTACAAATTTCATGAAAAGGAATTGCGGCATTCTGAAGTACATGATCCAGCATTCATTGGACCAGATGGACATGGCAAATTTCTCCCACCAGTCCTTCATTGTTGTATACATCCTCCACCACCGTAAACAGGGATATGGGCGAAAACACTGAAGTAACATAGGAGTATCAGTGGTTTCAAAATGCATAAACTCGCTTCCAAGGTCAGTGGATGAGATAAGTTCTAAATGAAGAAGGATGATAAAGAGATGGATCATCCTGCATCGGTGCTGGTGACGTCTCCACCTGGACAAAATAGAAAGGGTTCTCCTCAGCAGTACAAAGATAGCCACACATGAGGCAATGTTCATCTCCATTCTGAAAATAATGGCGGATCTAACAGATTAGCTAGTAGTCACTGACCAATGAAGTTTATTTGAAGGGCCCCTGAAATAGCCAATCACTGTGTCTGTGGCAGAAAAGAGCATCGGAAACACATCAGCTACTTTGTGAAAAAATGAGTAATCACATCCTTGATTGACAACAACAACAACAACAAATCCCAGGATTGTTAAGGCATGTAAACAAAAATGTCACGGTATACATTACCACGGGAATTTAATTGTATCACAGAATATACTGTGGTGTAAACAACAATCCTGGGATATTCAGGTAACCATGACAAATCGTGTAAACAGCAAGTGATGAACCCGGCATCAGGAAATCCCATTTCTCCCCATGATAAAAAATGTCATGTGACTGGTGCCACAAAAACACACAGCTAACTTAATTGAAATCAATACTTTCAATAGGTATTTAGGTAGAACACACTTGCTAATAGCTACTTCCTGAGTCCTACCTTGTATGTCATGAATTTTGACTGTCCCTTATTGCTACTTTGCAAACATAGCAACACTACACTCTCTCAGCCTAAAAGGAAGGCAATGGCAAACCTCCTCCAAATAAATCTTGCCATGAAGACTCCATGATAGGGTTGCCAGAAGTTGGAATTGATTTTAAGGCAAATAGCAGCAACATCTGGGTATTTGTGCAATGAATACTTTTTGGCACCTGTAACATGGAAAGGTAGCTATAGTTATATGATAGTTTTAGTTGCATAGATATCATGTGCCTGTTCCAGTGAAGAAACAAATCCAGGATGAAGATATTTACCTTCATTTACCACTGACAGTCATATGTCTCCAAGGTAATTGTAAAGATGGATTTACCATGGCATAAAATTATCATCCTGTATCCATATTACCTGAGTAACACAGCTGTTAAAGGCTGGCCCTTAGCAGCTGCAATTTTCTAGCATTTTGGAGCGTGAGTAAACGGGAAGAGCCCCTAATACAACAAAGAGCTGCAGCCAGTTTGCTAACAAGAGCTGGCTACAGAGATCATACAACCCTTTTGTTACAGCAGCTCCACTGGCTACCAGTCTGTTTCCAGGAACAATTCAAAGTGCTGGTTATGACCTTTAAAGCTCTACACGGTTCAGGTCCAGGTTATTTGAAGGACCATATGCTCTCTTATGAACCAGCCCCAGGCTCTTTGATCTGCTGAGGAAGCCCTTCTCTCTGTCCAACCACCCTCACAGGTACATCTGGTGGGAACTCGGGAGAGGGCCTTCTCAGTGGCTTCCCCCAGACCCTGGAATTCTGTGCCCAGAGAAGTCAGATTGGCATCCTCCCTGCCTGCCTTCCAGAGCCAAGTCAAAACTTTCTTGTTTTGGCAGGCCTTTGCCGATCTCTGCTAATGGTTGTGCTGGGGTATGTGTGTGTGTGTTGTGTACTTGTATGTGTATGTGTATATGTGTGTGTTTTTAAAATGTTAGCTATTTTTTTAACTTTTTTGTTGTTTAATTCTGTTTTAACTTTTTTATTTTGCTGATTTTAACAATGTCTTTTTATTGTACATTACTTTGAATTTTCAAATCAGGGGGAAATCGGGATAGTAATAATAATAATAATAATAATAACAACAACAAGTTGTCCTTAATTGAATAAAATCGCAATATGCCTTTTTTGCAAGCTGTTAGCATTATTATCAGAATGTACGTATGCATACATGCATATACACACACTTACATCATAGGTCAAAGAACAGGGAATTGCTCTATGAATTGGGAATTTCACCCCTGTGGGGACAGTGTGTGTCTAAATTAATCTTCCTGTTCTGTATTGCTTCTAGTCAATCCAAGAACTATTGCTTTGAGAACAGAAGTGGGAATTGTGCAGCTCTCCATATGTTGTTGAACTGCAAATCCCAGCATTCCTCACCATTAGTTCTGTTGGCAAGGTAACGTCTGGGAGTAGCCAGTAACAGCTGGTTCCTAGCATATTGTCCTTATAGGTTGCTGCTGATGGGAGAAGTCCAACAATATCTGTAGGGTCACAAGCTGCCCATACCTGTTCTAGAGCAAAGCAGTCGTCTATCTCAAGTTTCACTGGTTGTGATCATTCCAAAACAATCTAACTTGGCCAAAATGCAAACAGCAGGAATCCTGTCCCATATGTCTGTGTCTATGTCTGTGTATCGGTGCCAATTATATACAATGTTACATAGAATGACAGTAAAATGAAAGGAGGTTTATTGTTTCCAAGTGGACCAGGCTGAAAGCAATGGTATATAAGGAGCATTACCATCATACTTCCCTTTCCTGCCCTGAAAGTCACAGGCTGAATTCCTACATCATTTCAGTGCAATGTGAATATCTGCTTGTGGAATTATGTAAGGCTAGCACTGTGCAATCCCTATACTGAATACCACCATAGTGCAACATGTGAGAAACAATGGATGCACATAGCTGTCATTTTATCACACAAAGTTCAATGCACAGAGGCAAGCTTGTTTTCTGCTGCTCCAGAGTCTAGAACACAGAGCAATGGATGCAAACTCCAGGAACAGAGATTTCCCCCTCAACATTAGGAGGAACTTTTTGACAGTAAGAGCTGTTCAGCAGTGGAACACACTCCCTCGGAGCATGGAGGGGTCACTTTCCTTGGAGGTCTTTAAACAGAGGCTGGATGGCCATCTTTCAGGGATGCTTTGATTGTGTATTTCTGCATGGCAGGGGGTTGGACTGGATGGCCCTCATGGTTCTTCCAACTCTACAATTCTATGATTCTATGATTCTATGAGTATGCAATGTGCAGTGTGCATTGACACACTACTCTGGGTGCATTATTGTGCACCTGCAATGGTTCTACCAGCAGAACTCTATGCCCATCATTGTCAAAAAGTCACTGCACATGCATAGTGCAATTTACACCTGCACATGTCACCAACAGGATTTGGGGCACACTGATTAGTGGCATAAAGATTACATCGGGGCTTTCCAAATCCCCATTTGGCTTTTCATAAGTGCACCCAGCCAGGCAAAAGAAAGAAAGAAAGAAAGAAAGAAAGAAAGAAAGAAAGAAAGAAAGAAAGAAAGAACGAACACTGGAATGTCAACTGCCATTGATGCCATAGACTTTGTTTGGATGTTGTGTTAAAGAGACATTTTTAGAAGAAGGTACTGTGCCACATCTTAAAATTTGGGTGGAATAGACATTCATCTGGAAGGTAAAATGTCAGGTCAGGGGGATGAACAAAGTACAGTTACAGGTCGAAGAGTCAAAACCCTCCCAATAAGCTTTTCAAGAAGAGGTTTGAAATCCAGCTCTGGACAGATTATACTTTGGCTACCTGTCACAAGTACAGAATGGAAATTTATTTGAGGCCTTCAGTGTGGCTGATTGACTAATAAAGACCAGAAACAGGAGGGAGGAAGCCACTCTCCCATCACTTTCTCCTATGGAGAAAAAATGCATTGAAGATTACTTTTTGGAGGCTGGTAGTGCAGTAAGTGAATTCTAATGTTATTATGTCAGAGCCTGGTGATACATATCTGTTCACAATTCAAGCATTTACCACTTTAGCAGTATTGCTCTTACATTCTCCACAGTGAAAGCTTGTATGTGATGACCCTGCCTGTCAACTTCATCTGGATATGGTATTAGTCTCTTTTTGATGTTTCTTTCATGGAGGCATTTGGACACATCGCTTTGTGACAAGCATCAGATTTAGAGTAATGTGCTAGCTTTCAGTGATAAAGGCAGTGGACCCCAAACAATACAAACACCTGTCAGATGATTGCATATCATATTGGGAAGGATAAAGAAGGCATAGTTCTCCAGCATGAGAGGAAACAAAGCATAAAGATGGCAAGGTCTTTCAGTCTTCTTGTTGATCAGTTAGATAAAGGCCTCACAATGCCTAGTCAGAGATTTCCACCTTGCCTTCTAAGGAAACAGAAAAGCATTTTCAGATCTAGAGATAATCATCAGAGGTCAGTTTTCAAGGAAGTCATGACTATGTAATGACAATAAGTGAACTGTAAAGCAACAAAGGAAGATGGAATATCCAGTCCACATTAGATGAGGTTACTTTTCTCTTCTTACCTGAGATTCCCTGCACCTTCACAGGCTCAGACTCACCTTCTTCAGAAACTTGCCATCCCTATATGAGTCCTTTTGGTGTTTACGTCCTACAGGTCAGGCCTGCTCTAAATATCAGCTCTCTGAAAAGGAGAGCTACAGCAAAAAAAAAAAAAAAAAAGGGGGGGGGGAGGGCTTTACTGCAGTTGGCCAGAAGCTGTGACATAAACCTTCCTGTTGAGGTCTGGAGCTGTTCATCTCATACTCTTCACTTGTCCCAATCTGGCAGTGACTGTATTGATTCATCCTCCATTGTCCCACTTTTTCAGCTGCTTTTAAAATGTTCCACTTTATCTCTCCTCCTACCACTTTCCCCCTTTCACTTGCTTATTTCAATTGCTACAAACTGAGTTCAAAGTGCAAAAATAGTTTGCATTCAATTAACTCAGCATGGAAGAGAGGAGAGGAGAGGAGAGGAGAGGAGACTTGACCTTCCCAATAGGTTCAAGCAAAAGTAGACTGCTGCAGCTCTCCTAGCTTGTGTGTTCTTCCTCATTAAGAACTTTTGCCATCTTACCATACTCTGATGCTGTTTGGTCACATGAGTCCCAGTTTTCATCTGTGAAATGCTGGAGGGTATGACACTGACAGCTATGTTGCTGTTAATTTTGAAGTGCAGGCCCTGATGACAATCTCTATAGGTCAGCAAACTTGCAACATGAGTCCTGTGCTGCCTTGTTCACTAGTGGGAGGAATAGAAATGGCATCCTCCTTGTACCCAGACAGGAAGTTTGAATGGGCCTCCTTTGCCTAGAATCATAGAATCACAGAGTTGGAAGAGACCACAAGGGCCATCTGTGGGAAATATAACATTCTTCTTGCACCCCTGCTTAGTAAGTTTAGGAAATTCCTTGCATACTTAAGTTCCTGCCCTCCCTTCTCATCTCAGGCTATCTTAGCCATTTGGAGCTATGGGGTGAGCATCGAGTCATTCATCACATGGGCTCCTAATTTAAATGTTTTATGATGCTTTGTTCCTTCTGGGGGTTTTGCAGCTTCTCCATGAGGCTTCTTCATTCCTACTTTCCCTTTTCTTCCCTTCCTACCATGCATCTAACCTCCATTTACGAAGAAGAGAGATGAGCTCTCACATACCTACAAACACCTCTTTTTCTGAGGAAATATGGATGTTACTGCTGTAAAACTTAGAAACTTCTGATTTGATTATCCTAACTTGAACTTCCCAAGATTGGGTGAGTTTTCTACCCTGAACTGTAATCCTCTTAGTTAAGGACCTAGATTTGTTTTGAATATGTAGATTACGATTGCTATACCTTCCGTAAAGTTTTGATATGAATTTTTAAGAAAACATCTTTATTGTCCTTAATTTTGTCTGCTTGACTTTAATGCTGGGTGATTCAGAACATATACAAATGTAAATTGAGCTTGGTCAGTCTTCCCTACGTTAACTCTGCTTACTTTAAAAGAAACTTTTCTTAAGAAGATATTCCCAAAGGGCTTGCTCCCTGGAATCTTTAATAAATTTTTAATTTTTATACTCATACACCCCAACACCATCCAGTCCAACCCCCTGCCATGCAGGAATATACACTCAGGCAGCTGGCTCATAAGATGGCCTGGGGTGGCATTTGTATAGGTTAACAGAAAAACTAGGTAGTCTTACTGAATACACATCAGTTAAAGATCTGTAACTCTAGGTTATGGATCTATAACTGCAATACTGCATACCAGCCATCTTGATTAAAATAACCAGGTAAATGCACTTTGGAATAAAATTGTGTTCCTTTGATTTTAAAAAATGAGCAAGGAGGAAAATAGCTAAATCTCTCAAGCTAGAAAGTTCCATAACTGGGCACCACCATCAAAAAAAACCTCTGAATTTAGTGGAAGCTGTGCATATGTCTCAAATAAAAAAATACTTGGGTGTAGGGGAAATCCATCTGTACTTTAGATAGGGAGAGTCAGTGTAGTGGTTTAAGTGTTGGACTAGGACTTCTGGAGACCAGAGTTCAATTTATTGCTCAGCCATGAAAGCCCACTGGATGATCTTGGGCAAGTCATACTTCCTCAGCCTCAGAGGAAGGCAATGGCAAACCCACTCTGAGAAAACATTGCCAAGAAAACCCTATGATACTGTCACCATAAGTCAGAGTTGATTCAAAGTACATAACAGCAACAAACATTAGATAGGGGAAAGATGTGCTTCGAAGATTTTTTGAAGATCTGGTCACGTGCACTGGAAGCACCTTACAGTCTTCTTCAAAAGGTCTCATTTTGGCATGAAACCAAGATTACATGTGCGGTTTTTTTCCATCAAGATTTTCAAAATTTTTGCAAAATATGTGTAAATTCCTGTTTCAGTGTGAAACAAGTATCTTTTCCTGTTGTGAAGCTATGCACAACAGGATGGCTGGATTGATCAGAAAGGTACAAACAACCTGTCCAGTGTCCCTACATTTACTAGTTAATATGACAAGGCAACAGTTATCACTTTTGCCAGCATGGTGCATTTACAGAAATGCACAAAAATCACTTGTAAGAAAATCACACATTTTCTTCAAAGACCAGCCCCCCCCTCCACAGACCAGACATCTCCCAGCAACTCACATCAAGAAGAAAAGAAAATTGGTATTTTCTTGCATATGGATGAATCAAATGGGATTTGCACCCCTAATCTCAGATAATCCGTTGCTGAATGGCTGATGCTTGGTCTCCTCTGTACCTCAAAGAGGGCACCTAACATTTTCCCTCTGTACCTGACATAACCCATGGTGGTGTGGTCTTCATTGTACTTCAGATAGACAACAGTTTTCAGATAGAAAGGGTACAGGAAAAAGAAGAGCAGATATCAAGGGATGGAAAAATTTTGCAACATCTCAGATCCAGTATTGGGAATAATTACTATTTTGGATGACAGTTTCCAGGATTCCCCAAACCTACATGGCCAGGAAAAGACGGGTTGGAGAATTCTGGAAGCTATAGTCTAAAAAAATAACTTCACCAAGCATGGCAGTATTTGTGAAGACTATACAGAAGGAGAGCTCAGACAATGATATTACAGACCACCTTCTGCCCTGCAATAGTACCTGAAGAACCATTATCTAAGATTTACCGCCTTCACCCTTCCTCATTGTACCACTGGGCCAGTCTTCCACCTAGACCCCAGTATGTTAATTTGTACCTCTTTGCTCCTCATAGGCAAGGAATTATGACAAGTTTCACATTATCAGTCATTTAAAACAGGCAAGGGCAGTCACGGGCTGCGGTTTAAAAATATTTATTGCAAACAACAGGGAACACTTAAGAACCATTATTCTCAATCTAGATGACATTGTGTTTAGCATCCATTTCCTCCAACTATGAAAACATGCAGCTTGTGGAATCTGTCAGCTTTCTCAGCAACCCACATGGATTCATAGTGACAACTCCCAGTAAGTAACTTAAAACGTAGAAGGAACTGGGATGGGGGAATAGGGAAACACAGTTCAGTATTCCAACGACCTGTTTTACATTACAAGGATTTTCTGCAAAAATCTGACTTAAGTGTAGCTGTGGGAAGAATATTACGTTACACAGCACTGACTGTGGGCCTTGTTTATAAGCAATGTCAAGACCATGTGTTGTTTTGTTTGAAAAGGGAAAACAAACTGAATAAACCAGATATCTGCTACTACTATGGTAGGAACCGAGAATTATCCCTTCTTAGACTATCTTAACTTTCTTAGTGTTTGCTGGTGCATGTGGCTGAGATCCTACAGTGGGGTTATAAAATATAAATCTCTGCATGCAAAGTTACACATTGGCATACCCTCCAACTACCTCTACTGCTGCTTTATCTTCTGCTACCCCTTTTTTCAACTGCTTTTGAAATGTCCCAGTTTCTCTCGATTCCTCCCACTTCAGCAAAGTTGAAAGTGCAAAAATAGTTTGCACTCAATTAACTCAGCAGTGGGAGAGGAGAGGAGAGGAGAGGAGAGGAGAGGAGAGGAGAGGAGAGGAGAGGAGAGGAGAGGAGAGGAATGAGCAGAATTTTGTGCTTCCCAGTAGGCTGAGGCAAAAGCAAAATGCTTCAGCCTCTTTTGGCTTGTTTGTTCTTCCTCATTAAGAACTTTTGCCATCTTGACCACACTGTGATGTTGCTTGGCCACACATTTAACAGTTTTCATCTGTGAAATGTTGATTGGGATATGCAACCTTTGTGCAACATTGCACAACTCAGTGCACAACTGAAAGTGCAACCAAATGTGCAAACTGAAAAGACAACTGAATAGTCATTGTAAGCACCACCCTGCTGTGTGCAAAATGTCACTTCTGCAACCTTGAACCAAATGCAGACATTCCACATTGGACAAAAATGCCCAGATGCTTCCATAGGGAAACATACACATGTGTAAGACACAAACAAGAGCCATCATGGAGTAGTGGTTTGAGCATTGGACTATGACTATGGAGACCAGGGTTCAAATTACCACTCAGCCATGGAAACCTATTGGGTGACTTTGGGCAAGTCACACTCTCTCAGCCTTAGAGGAAGGCAAAGGCAAACCCCCTCTGAACAAATCTTGCCAAGAAAGCCCCATGATAGGGTCATTTTAGGGTCACCATAAGTCAGAAATGACTTGAAGGCAAACAACAATAACAAGAAGACATCAGTGGGATTCTGGATTATGTATGTATTTAATAGCACAATATTGTCACCATTTCCATAATCCCATGGCCATATGGGCCAGGGGATTCTGGGACCTGTAGTCAAAAAAAGGAATTTTTCCAAACTCTGGTCAGATGATTAGGATATCAGTGACAGGTTTCCCCTGTGGCTTTCTTTTCTATCCAGAGGCCCAGAAGAGACTCAGGCACATTTAGGGTCACTGTTTACTTGATGCTGAAGGAGAGGAAATGTATCACCAGTTACATACTGTTTGAAATTATGAGTGTTTTTACATGGTAACTAATTTGAATTTTTAAAACTTTTTTTAAAAAGGTTTTTAGTTGTGTCTTATTTTAACTTTGCTATACACCACCTCAAGTCCCATGTTGGAAGCATGTCAGGATATAAATAAAAACAAACAGTAAGTAGAGTAGACATATTGAACTAATGTAAATTTAGTAAGTCACCATTTATGTAAGTTCCATTGATTCAATGATTCTACCTTACTTGGGGCAAATTGGATTTTGGCCCCACTTGCTTGGGAGCACCACTGCCAATTCGCCTTTAATCAAAAGATGTTATAGAACAGACACAGTGAAACTGTGGCCCATCAGGTGTTGGGCTGCAGTTCCCATCAGCCTCAGCCAGCATGGCCAATGGGTGGGGATGGGAGTTTTATTGTAGCAATATCTAGCATAAGTTATTAATAAGGAAGAAAACACTGTTGGGATTATTAAATGACTCTTTAGAGAACGACTTTGGGAAGATAAATAAGATACATGATTGCAGCAGCAAGATTAATTTACACTCAACAATGGAAGTTACAGACTGTTCCAATATTAGAAGAATGGACATTAAAACTTTTTGGTACAATAGAAATGGATAAACTAACAACTTTACAGAATGAAAAAACTATTGATGAATTTAAGAAGGTATGGAATATCTGAGAAGAATGGCAACACAGAGATAATTGCATGTGATAATTTTTGAATTTAACAGTAAGCAGGTGATTGAGGTGATTTTATACAACTGATTTGAAATATATCTAATTTTATAACTATATTTTTTTCAAAGTTGCAAAGTAGAGACCGTTAATGGTAATGTATTTCTTTTAATTAGATAAAGTTTACTTTAAGTGGATTCTATAACTTTTTATAATAGCCTTTTGGCTGATAAGTTGGAACCAACATACTCCTATTTTCTTTTTCTTTTTTCCCCTTAGTTATGTGTGTGTGGGTGTTAGAAAAACAACGATATAGCAATATTTTATTAATTTTATAATTTTGTTTGTGGTTTTAGATTGTGCGCCATTGGCAGGTCCTTGTGTATTTTGGATTGTTGTTTTTTCTCCTCTGTAAAGCGCTATGTAAAGCCTATGACACTATATAAATAAATGTAATAATAATAATAATAATAATAATAATATTGAAGGAGGGTTATATTAGGTGTAGGGGTTGTTTATTGTGTGTAATTTTTGTAGTAGTCGTAGTAGTAGTTTTTTCTTGTATTTTTAAAAAACTTTAAAGATGTTTGTGTTTAATAAAAATATTTTTTTAAAAAAATAAGGAACACCACACAAGCTAGGAAAGGCTATAGCAGTTTGCTTTTGCCTGAGCATACTGGGAAGGGCAAGAGTCCACCTTCTCCTCTCCCCTTGCTGAGGTAATTATGTGGGACATTTCAAAAACAGCTGCAAAAATTGGATGACAAAGCATTAATTGGAACTGTCCCTACCAAACCAGAACAGTTGGAAGATGTGCATCTGGAAAGCCACCGTTTCCTCACCCCTGCATTATCTGAGATGTGTAAAGGAAGAAATTTCTCAGCAGGACTTCAGGTCTTCAAAATGAATAATATCTATTTTTGGAAAGTTTGGCTCTGGCTAAAACATATTTGTATATTTGGCTGTAGCTAAAACAAAGACATTTAGGTTGAGATCCTCATTCTCTCTTCTTTCAAGACAATCTCTACAACTTCCACATGGGACTGGTGTTTTTTTGTGAGGGGGGAGTGTTTGGTGAAAGGAGATTGAAGACTGCTAGTTTATTGAGTGTTCAGGTGCTCCATTTCTTTTTCTTTCTTTTTTTAATTTTGAGATTTATATGTAAATAAAAAAGAGCTTTAAACTATTATTGAGGCTCCACTTAGAGCATTATTTTGACCATAAAAATTTCATTGTGTGATCAGAAACACATGTAGGGGAGTATTTAGAAGTCAGCATACATCCTAGCATGATTTTATTGGAAACACAGGTATGCCCTTCAGAGTAATTGGAACATGGAATGTGGAAGTCATTTTTACAGGAAAGCTGGGATAATGCCTCCTGTGGGCCAGGGTCAGGCAACCAAGTAAATATAATATCGGGAAAGATTTGGATTAATTGACTGAATTCTCACATTTTTTTTCTGTAACCAAATGTGCAGTTCAGTCTAGCTGCATTTACTCAGAAGTAAGCCCCATTGAATCTTATAAAATTCACTCCAGACTGCAGTCAAGAAATCAAAAGATGACTAGGGCTGCATCTGCACTGCAAAAATAATCCTTTTTGACACCACTTTAACTGCCATGGCTCAGAGCTATGGAATCCTGGGATTTGTAGTTTGTTGTGGCACCAGAATTCTCTGACGGAGAAGGGTAAATATCTCACAAAACTACATATCCTAGAATCCATAGCACTGAGCCATAGCAATTAAAGCGGTGTCAAACTGGATTATTTCTGCAGTGCAGATGCAGCCTAAGACTTGGAAGGGCAGCTATGAAGGAACTAGATGAGATCCTGAAGTGTAAAGATATAGTATTGAATACTAAAGTCAGTTTTTCCATGCCATTGTGTTTCCCATTTCTATGTATGGTTGTGAAAGCTGGACAATGAAAAAAACCTGATAGGAAAAGAATCATCTCATTTGAAATGTATTTCTGGAGAAGAGATACCATGGGCAGCTAAAAAGACAAATCAATTGGTCCTAGAGCAAATCAAGCCTGAGCTCTCCCTAGAATCCAAGTTTACTAATCTCAGACTGTCATAGTTTGGACATATCATGAGAAGACATGACTAACTAGAAAAGACAATAATGGTTGGTAGGGTAGAAGGCAGTAGGAAAAGAGGAAGACCGCATTTCAGATGGATAGATTCAATCAAAGAGTCTGCAAGAGCTGAGCAGGGCTGTTGAGGACAGGGTGACTTGGAGGCCTCTTATTCATAGGGTCTCCATAAATCAAAGTCAACTTGATGGAAGTTTTAACAAAGTGTGCATAAGATTGTGGCTTTGAGCAACATGAACTGTATATAATAAGAAATGGATTATCTTTTCTGCTTCAGGTGTAGAGAGCCATACATTTTAAAATCTTAAATTATAAGACATAGGCATGCATTTTAGACACCTGTGTGTAGGATTGCTGTCTGGTGATTAGCAACATAGTCCTATGTTTGTTTACTTAGATGTAAGTGCTTCTAAGTGCCTCCTTTTGCAGCAAGACTCACTCTTGGGTAGTGGTGGTCAGTGGCTACCATTTCAATGAAACTGTTCTGGGTTTTAGTCCAAATCTATTGAACCTGTTCTGGAGATAGGATTCATCATCTTGAATAGCTCCTTAAAGCTTGTATTAAAACTACTGTACCATCCTTGCTCTTAGGTCAATTTCTTCAGTACAGCAGCCGAGAGATTGATTAGAATTAGCAAGGCAAGGCAACGTAATCTGTAATTATTCATTTTATTTTAACACTAAAGATGTAATGAAGTTACATTTCAAAAGTAACATAACAAGTGGGAATGAATCTACAGTACTTTGTTCATATAGCAAGTAGACTGCAAGATACATGGGATCTTTAAAGGGGATTTTGGGGCTCTTAAAGACATGTTTAAGTGTTTTGACAGGATTTCTCCAAGTTTAATAAATGTTATTCTCTTATCAGTACTAAGGTTTCCCCCCAATAAAGAAATCAGTGTGGAATACCAAAAAAAGAAATGAACAATGAAGCAACTAATGCATTCATTATATTATTAATCATTATAACAAAAAAAATGTTAACAAAAAGTTGCTTATTAAACACTACAAGTAACTAGAATGCATTACTGCATAAAACCTGACTGAGCTGCATTTACTTATTCCTTCAAATGTACAGTTGTCCCTTCATATTCACTGGGATTTAGTTCCAGGACCCCCTGTGAATACCAAAATCTGTGAATACACAAGTCCCATTATATGCATAGCAAAATAGTGTCCCTTATATAAGATGGCAAAATCAAGGTTTACTTTTGGGATTATTTTTTTTTTTAAGAATATTTTCAAGCCATGAATACTTAAATCTGTGGATACCAAATCCGTGGATATGGAGGGACAGCTGTATTTATACCTTTCTACAGTGGAACTCAAACCAGTCCACAGGTAGGCAGGGGAAGTGGTTCCAGGTGGTCTTCCACCTGAGCACTGATCCAAACCAGAGCCACTGAAGCTGCTGCATCAAGTGATTCCAGCCCATCGACCGACCCGGCTGAAGTATAAGGATCTATAGCTGATTCATTGGATGGATATTGAGCAAATAAGACTGCTTACATTTTCAGATGAGAGCTAGCATGATGCAGTGGTTGAACTTTGGACTACAAACTCTGGAGACCAGAGTTCAAATCCTTACTCACCCGTGTAAACCCATTGGGTGACCTTGGGGAAGTAACACTCTCTCACCCTCAGAGGAAAGTGAAGGCAAACCCACTCTGAACAAATCTTGCCAAGAAAACTCCATGATAGGTTCACCTTAGGGTCACCATTAGTTTTAAATGACTTAAAGGCACACCACAAGAACAACATTTTCAGATGAACTGAGCCAGAATTCTGGAGAAAAATGCATCTTTCTTTCTTTTCAGATGTTCCATGCACATCTTTCCAGCAATCTTATTTCAATATCCTCATCACTTTTTAAAATTGTGCTATTCTGATCCTATGTAACAATGTCATTCAGATATTTGATAAATCTGTTTGGAGTTACTCCCAGAGCATCTATCACCATTGGAACCACAGTTGAAGAAGAAAGTTTGGATTATAGATGTCGCAACTCCTGCAGACAGCAGAGCTGAAGACAAATTAGTACTATCTATTATTTTTATTTGTATTTATATCTCATCTTTCTCCCAAATTTGGGACTTGAGAAGGCTTACAATTTTAAAAAGAACAATACAGCTACAAATATTTAAACATTAAAATGGAACTAAACTATTCACAATATTAAAACTGTTTAAATCTACACTTAAAAAAATAAAATGCAATTAAAAAGATAAAAAGCAATTTAAAACTATTACATTTAAAATACTATAGTATCCTCAGTTTGTTGTTTAAAAACTTTCTGTTTTAAAAGCACAATGGAATAAAAAGGTCTTAGCCTGCTGATGGAAAGAGAGCAAGGAGGGGGTC
This sequence comes from Gambelia wislizenii, assembly GCA_030847615.1. Classification (NCBI taxonomy): domain Eukaryota; kingdom Metazoa; phylum Chordata; class Lepidosauria; order Squamata; family Crotaphytidae; genus Gambelia; species Gambelia wislizenii. The sequence continues at coordinate 296,275,593 of JAUMIR010000004.1, forward strand.
ATTCTGGTCTCCCTGGGGAGTTCTAGAGTCTAGAGTCAGCTCCTGAGAAAGCACTCACTTGCATCCTCACCAACCATGCTTTTGACAATGGTAGGGCTTAGAGAGGGCTTCTCTTGAGGACCTCAGGGGCAGGGCAGGCTCATACAGTAAGATATCACCTGCCACATAGTCTGGACCTGAGCCACAAAGAGATTGAAAATATCATCATCGTTGTTATCGTTGTCATTGTCTTTATTTATATCCCACCTTTCCCCCAATATAGGGAGCCAAGATGATTTACAGAAAATAAAGCAGATACAGATTTAAAACTTATACAATCAGCCCTCTGCTGGGATATGTAGTTTGCAATCCAATAAGTTGAGATGTTTAACTGCTGAAAGGGTTAACTGATAGAAGTAAACAGAATGTATGATGTAACTTCCTATTGAAATGTGATTGGCTTTCCAGAGGAAAAGGTATGTCCAAGTCCTTCTCTTTGTCTGGAAAGCTGCCATGATGTTTTTCCTAGAGGCAGAGCATGCTTTGCAGGGCTCCTGCATATTTTGTTTTTAACATGTAGTTTTTAGCTGTATTTTACTAGTTTAGCATTCACCTGTTGAAATGCTGCTGATATTCTTTGAGATATGCACACTGACTGTGAGTAAAGATGTTTTTATACTTTCAAACTACTTTTGAGTGTTTCTGAGTCCTTTCATGCTAGAGAACATAAACTGTGGGAAATTGTGTGGATGGTTATCTTAAACTTGCATGCTGGAATCAATACATGTCTGCTGCATATGTATTTTAAATAGAAACTCTGCTTAATTAGTTCTGTACTTTTTAATGAAGTTAAAGCCATCAGTTTTATGGTGCCCGTTTTGTAAGGCATTTCCAGTAAAGCACATGGGGTAACATTGTTTATTTTAACAAACCCCATTACCCTCTTTATCCATGGATTCTGCATCCATGGATTCAACCAACCATGGTTCAAAAATATTCCAAAAATTCCCAAAAGCAAACCTTGATTTTGCCATTTTACTGCGCCATTGATTATAATGGGGCATGGCCATCCATGGATTTTGGTATCCACTTGGGGGCCTGGAACCAAATCCCAGTGGATACCAAGGACCCGCTGTATTGGTAAAATCATATACAGTTGTCCCTTCACATTCGCGGGGGCTACGGGAACAAGACCCCCGCGAAAGTGAAAAAAACGCAAATAAAAGCAGCCTTCCTAAACACACACACACACACACACACGGAAACTGACCCAGCCTCTGAGCATTTAAGGAGGAAAGAAAAGCACAGCCCCATGCTGTGAGCATGCAAGCAAAGTCCCCCCCCTTGCCACTCCCCTCTCTGTGTTTTAACAAACTGAATTGCTTCTTTAAAACTCACATTTCACCCCATGTCTCCTCATGGCCCAAAGAAAGGCACAGCTGCATGCTTGCCACCCCCTCTCTGTGTCTCAACAAATGGAATTTATAACTCAGCTTCTTTAAAACTCACGTTTCAAACCTTTCCTACACACAGTCACACACAGGGAAGGTGCGGGTGGCATCCCCCAGCAAGCCTCCTTAAATGCCTCTGTGCATTTAAGGAGGAAAGCTTCCTGCTGCCCGAAAGAAAAGCACAGTCCCATACTGTGAGCACGCAAGCTTTCCTCCTTAAATGCTCAGAGGCTGGGTTGCTGGGAGATCCACCCGCACCTTCCCTGTGTGTGAATGTATGTAGGAAAAGTTCAGAATGTGAGTTTTAAAGAAGCAGAGTTTTAAATTCAGTTTGTTGGACACAGGACACAGAGGGGGGTGGTTTTCTTTGGGCCATGAGGAAGCATGGGGCGAAATGTGAGTTTTAAAGAAGCAATTCAGTTTGTTAAAACACAGAGAGGGGAGTGGCAAGGGGGGAATTTGCTTGCATGCTCCCAGCATGGGGCTGTGCTTTTCTTTCGCCTCAGACTCTCAGAGGCTGGTGTGGGGGTTGCTTGCTTGCTGGGATCTTCCCTGTGTGTGTATGTGTGCAGGAAGTTTTCTCCTTAAATGCTCAGAGGCTGCGTTGGGGAGAGCAGGGGGGGGGGAGAAGGAATTTCCATGAATACATAAAACCGCAAAAGTCAAAGCCGCGAATGTAAAGGGACAACTGTAGTCCTGGAAATGAACTGTCCAAGGTGCTGAACCTAGTTGGGGATAAGATTCAATACCCTGGATAGCTCCTTTCAAGCTCAGGCTGAAACCAAATGCTGATCCACTGTCCTACGGACATGGAAGCCATCAGCTCCCATTGTATAATGCAAAAGTTGAGGGTTATCACTGAACTGGGGAAAGCAACACATGGCTATGATGGCTAGAGAATTCTGGGAGTTATCATCCAAAAAAGTAACTTTTCCCAGCTTTGAACAGCTGACACCCCAAAGATATACTCTGTACCTATATGGATAAGGTAGACAAAAATTAGTTTGTCTAATTTGAGAAGTGGTCTGCCAGACATTTAAGGCAGAGAAAGAGCAATACAACTAGGCAATACTGTGGCATTTCACCTGCTATGAAAGCATTCTGTTTTCATCTTCAGATATTATTACGTGTATTGGAAAGAAATCTGAGAACCTTAGAAAGGATCTAACTTTATCTGTATCAGTTTGCCAAGGAAGATTAGTAAGGAGAGTTTCACTTTTTATCAGGTCCAGCCATAGGGTAATCTGTGACTTTAGGAAGTGGTTTGGTGGAGGGAGAGCTTGGAAATATAACTTTTAGGGACAGCAGCCATTGTCCAGTTACTGTGAGATGCTTGCATTTCTATTTAAATTATAGAAATTGTTTCCAAATTTACTTTTTTTTTTTTTTACATTGTGTACCTTCAAGTTATTTCTGATTTATAGTGATCCTGAGGTGAACCTATCATGGAGTTTTCTTGGCACGATTTTTTCAGAGGGCATTTGTCATTGCCTTCCCCTAAGGCTGAGAGAGTGTGACTTGCCCAAGGTCATCTAATGGGTTCCCATGGCAGAGTGGGGATTTGTCCTCTGATTTTCCTGAATCTTAGTCCAACACTCAAATCACTACACCATGCTGGCTCTCCACTTTTTAATATTAATATATGCAAAATTTTGTACAGATATGTGCCTCCTTTTGTTTTCTCTTTAGGGAAAATATATTTCAACTGTTTGAGTGAAAATAAAAGTGGCCATCTTATTTGTAACCATGTACTGCTGGTTGGGAAAACTCAAGATTTTGCTTTCTGGCCCACACTATAAAAACAGAGAAATGTCTTAAATGAAACCAATACAATAGGCCTCCCATGCCTCCAACTAAACTTCTCATTCTCAAGAGACCATCTAATTGCTTCTAGTTGGTTTATAGAATTCCCTCAAGCAAGCCCAGGCAAATCAGTCAGAATGTCCATTTAAATGAAAAACCTCCTCAGGGCAGAACAGGCTGGAAAATCTAATTGCTTCTTGAACCTTTTGGCACAAGCGTTTAGAGTATCACGCAAGTATATTAGAGATAATGGAGTCAAAAAGCCAGGACCATCTCATCTGTGTTGTTAACTGCTGTCAACTCAGCTTCAGCTTACAGTGACTCTGTGAATAAGAGATCTCCAAGACACCCTTTATTAACAGCCCTGCTCAGATCTTGCAAACTCACAGCCCAGACAGGGCTTCCTTGGTTGAATCTATTTAATTGTAATGCAGCCTTCCTTTTCGCTTACTGCCTTCCACCTTAGCAAGCATTAACATCTTTTCTAATGAGTCATATTGTCTCATGATATGTCCAACGTACAAGTCAACCCCCGTATCCACAGGGTATGCATTCCAAGACCCACCCGTAGATACCTGAAATGGTGGATAATAGAAAACCCTATAATTTTCAGTGAGACAAATACTGAAAATTGATGATAGAATCATATTGTAGAATCTAGAAATGCCTAGAGAGAACGTATTTTTTCAGAGGTGGATAAATGAAACCGTGGATATGGAATCCATGGATACGAGGATTGACCTGTATAATAGTCTCAGTTTAGCCATTTTGGCTTCTAGAGAGAGATCGGGATTAAATCATTTATTTGTCTTCTTCGAACTCTCCTCCATTTCAAATGAGCTTATTCTTTTCCTGCCACTATTCTTCATTGACCAGCTTTCACAACAACCAAGTCTCCCACCAAGTAAATTAGCAGCTTCCCTTTACTTGAATGGAAACCTTTTGTTGCAGGAAAAATCAGAGCTTTGAGACCTTACTTTTCTGGACTTCACTTCCCAGAATCCTCCCTAACATGAGGGTTGTAGTCCAAAAAATATTCCCAAGTTCTGAAGAAATGTTAGAGACAAATTCACTATTGGAAAAACAACAATGCTATGAATCTACCTTCCAGAACTTATGACCTGCAAATCCCATATGTCCCAGGCAACATAGTCCAAAATATCAGGAGACTACTGGACTGGGTTGCACACTATTGATGTGGTTAGGACAATATTAATGACAAAAAGCAAGGAAATGGCTTGTTGCAGGTTGTTGTTAACAGTTATTTTCATTCTTCCTGCAGAGAACTAAGTGGGATTTCTAAGTCCATAGGAAGCTGACTTACAGCACATGACTCAGACTATCCATCTAGCCCAATTTTTATTTATTTAGTTAGTTAGTTAGTTACACCCCAATTTTTATTTATTTAATTAGTTAGTTAGTTATACCCTGCTTTTCAGCCACAAGGCTATCAGATCACCTTACAAATTGTTTTAAGCAATAGCTATTTACACATCTACACTGCATTAAACAGTTTCCAATGTGTGTTAGCTAATTGCCCCCACAAGGTGGGTACTCAATTTACTGACCTACGAAAGGATGGAAGGCTGAGTGAACCGTGGAGCCCGCTGGAATCGAACTTGCGAAGTGGTGGCTTGCAGTACAGGCATTTAACCACTGCGCCACCAGGGCTCAATATTGTCTACTCTGCTGACAGCCTTTCTCTGGGATTGCAGGCAGCAACTGCTTGTTATTATTGGCTGGAACTCTGTTCAGAGAAATGTATGCATAAGCACCAGAGTTACAGTACTATGCAGTGAATCCTGTCCTGACCCCCTCCCCAATTTGCTGGGAAGCAGCCACTGTGATCAAAAGGGGTCTGTTCCCCATGCTGATCAGGAAGCAGCTGGCAGCTGTTTCCACTCTCTCCCATCAATGATCTCTCATGCAACAGGTGGAAGCAGGACCCTGTTGAAATTCCCCTTCATGCTAGCAATCTCTCACATGTGTGTGTGTGGGAGTGTCAGCCAGCTGCCCCCAACCCCAATCAACAGGGGAACAGACCCTGTCAATTGCAGCTGCTGCTGCCTGGCAAGTACGGATTGGGATTGGGGAACTTTCATAGTCCCTATGTAGCCCCTAAAGTAGGGGCTATGCAGGGATTCATGAATACATAACGGTCACAAGTGCGTAATTAAGGTTATGCATTTCAAACTATCATAGGGGGATTCCAGCCACTGTTGTTAATTGCTGTAAGCTGGCTTCAACTTATGGTGACCCTTTGAATGAGAGCCCTCCAAGACACCCTTTTATTAACAGCTCTGTTCACAATCTTTTCTAGTGAGTCATGTTGTCGTATGATACATCCAAAAGTCCAAGTTTAGTCATTTTGGCTTGATTTGCTCTTGGACTCACTTATTTGTTTTGGGGTTTTTTTAGCAGGCCACGGTATCCGTAGGACTCACCTCTAGCAACACATTTCATAGGAGTTGTTTTTATTATTTATTTTAAATTTATATTTATTTTATTGTTTTATTTGGTTTATGTTTATTTTATTTATTTATTTATTTATTTATTTATAGTTTTTATTGAAGATGCAGAGTTTGAAACTTTTTTTTAAAGACTACAGTTTCTTGACTCTGTTTCTTGGTCAGTGGCTGTGATAGCTGGGGACCATGGGAGTTGCAGTTACCAAAAGTAACTTTTCCATGCTCTGGGGCTAGGTACTGAACTGGAAACTGTCTTCACTTTTATCAGAGACCTAACTGCATTCTTTTATCAGAGGCCTAACTTTCTCATACAGGTACTAAGTGCCCAGAGAACGTAGAGTTCTCTTCCAGTTTGAGCTCATATAAATAGTCATTTTACCACACATATCAATTCATGTGATTTATTTATTATTTCATTTTACAAAATTTGGGTCTTCTGCTTTTCAAGCACCAAATGATTCATACAGGTTTGAGTTGGCAAGAAAGCAATTATTTATTTCTAAATTCTATTCTGCTTCCCTGCATTGTTCAAAAGAACCCATGCCTCGTACAGAAAATTGAGAAACACATTCCTAATATCAGACTATGATTTGACAATTCTGCTCAGAGCAGTTTTAAACCAGTCTGCTTTGTCTAGGAATTGGAACCTGAGTTGAGATTCAGAAATCCAAAAGTTCGTATCTCCCACTAACTACCGCTAGAAATATAAAAGTGCCTATACCTTTTTTTGTCAAAATTATATAAAATTGGCAGGTTTCACATTGTTTAATTGGGATTATAATTCCCAAACAGATTTAGTAAGTTTAGTACTGCAGGCTTACAAAAAAACAAAACAAAAAATCCTAAGAGACCTGCTAATTTCTTTATTGCTTGACAGAACTAGACATAATTTTCAGGCTTAGTAACCTTTGCCAGAATCCTATACAACCATTACGTACTATGTAGCCAGCGTGGGATAGTGGTATACCCTCTCGGCAATGAAAACTCATTGGGTGACTTTTGGCAAATTACACACTCTCAGCCTCAGGGGCGAAAAACATGATAGGGTCACCTTAGGGTTGCCATAAGTCAGAAACAACTTGAAGGCACACAACAACAACAAAGCACTGCAATAAATGTTGCTACATAGTGAATTCCCACATTATGCCAAGCGCAAACCTCACTTACTGGAAAGCAACTACTGGGATCAACAAGGGTCCATTCCCCTGTCACTTGAGAAGCATCTTCCTGATATTCCCACCTGCTTCCGTGAGTGATCTCCAGTGCAAAAAGCAGGAAAAGGGCCCCTCTGGCAAATCCCCCTTGCACCAGAGATCACCCACACAAGAGGGGGTGGGAACATCTAGTAAGTGGCGTTTAGGGTACTTTTAGGGTTTGCGTAGGGATCATGGATACATAGCAGTTGTGAATGTGTAACTGCAGGTTACTTGTTCGCAATTGTCCAACAGGATTCTGTCCCACTTTTTTTTAACCTGAATTTCAGACTTTGGCTAGATCTGATGCATATTACTAACACATCTATGCATTCATAAATATATACAATGTCAATAAATCAATCTTTATGATGCCGTCATAGAGCCAAACAAAACTAAAACTGAACAACAACCGAAGAAGAAATGAAAAAGTTAGATTAAGATAAGTTACAAAACACCTGTAACTTATCTGGGATATCTTCAACATGCTTAAAAAGAGATGTACAACATAAAATTATGAGAGATAGAAATTAAGACAATAATAAGTTTTTATTATGTGGACTAAAACTGTGACACCCAAAACAAGAGCAAAGTAAAGTGGCTTTAAGCAATGGAAATTCCCTTTCCAAATGTTTGTAGCTTGAAAGAGTAATTTAGGCACTGTCTCTGGCACTGATTTGTTCATAACTGCTAATAAACAGGCCAAGTGCTATTCCATCCCCTAATCCAGTTATCTAAAATCCAGTTTATAGTCCCAACTAAAGAAGATCCCTTGAATCAATGAAACTTGTGTTAATATGTCTTCTCTTCATTCAAAGGACCTACTTGAGTTTGGACTAACAGTTGGATTTATGTCTATTTCTTGTTTGTTATTTTGTGCTCAAGTGGGGGATTTGAACTCTAGTCTCCCAGGGCCCTAGTCCAACACTCAAACCACTACACCACACTGGCTCTTTACAGTTCATGCAGTCTGTCTTTTAAAGTATAGAGCATACAATCTTGCACTCACATATATAATTATCTCTCACATTTCCATGCTATTTTATGTTCCAATAAAAGTATTGCTCAGTCCTGATCATCATCTCTGTGATCTTTACAATAACCCTGTGAATAGAGCTGTTACCCTCAAATTTCAGATTGACTGTGATAGAGTAATTTTCCTAAGTCCACCTTGCAAATGTTTGTCATTCCTGCAGCTGCTCTTACTATTGTAAACATTTGACCATTCCCCTGCTCCCAATTATCTTTTCTTAAAAACACTTTCTATATAAAGCAAAAGAAACAACAGTTGGAAATGGGGGGGGGGAAATAAAACCCTACCAGACAAATTAAAGCAAGCACTAAAAAGGCAATTTGAAGGTGCAGTGGTTAAATGCCAGTAGTGCAACCACAATGTTGTGAGTTCAATGCTACAGGACTCCAAATTTCATTTCAGCCTTCCATCCTTTCTCAGGTCAGTGAATGAGTGCCCAGCTTGTTGGGGGCAATTAACTAACACATTGTAAAACAAACAAACAAACAAAAAACCTGCTTAGGGAATGCTTGTGCTATAAAGAGATATAGAAATGTAAGTGCTATTGCTAACAATTTGTAAGCCACTCTGAGAGCCTTGGTGGCTGAAGAGAGGGGTATAAATACTCTAAATAAATAAATAAGATTCCTGGATGTGGCATCACTAAGGCTGGTGTTACTCCTTCCTGCCCCCCAATGCTGTCACCTGGTGCAGTTTGGCCTCTCTGCATACACACACCCATAACGCCACTGGTTCCTGGTAAATTTCCTCCCTCTTCCCACATTTTCAGAGAGGATTGCAATTAAGCTCACAGGAAACAGAGTGGTTGGTGAGGAGGTGGCAAATAATCTCACCAACCCAGATATTCAGAAAGGGCCAGTACTTCAACCCTCTGAGCCCTGATTCTGCTACACCACTGCTGCCCATACACAGCTCTTTGTACAGGACTTGTGATCCCAGTGATAGGAGATGCAGCAGGGCTGCAAATGCAATCATGTTTCACAGGCATATCTTCCAAAACTAATGTTGAGGATTGACAATGGGGAACGACACAGTGAAAATGTATGGATCAAGAAAAACCTTTGGCAACACAGATCCAGCAGCATCTGGACTGTTTTCCAAAGACCACTTCCAAGTCACATATATCTTCATTGCTTATCCACTGGTGTGAATATTCAGACTAGGGGGAAGGGAGTTTGACACCATGAAAATCCATAGAGGAGAAAACTTTGGCAAGTTTGAGATCCAGCAACATCTGGTGCCCCCCCCCCTCAGACGATCACACCCAATTTGGTTGTTAAATAAAACAAAAAAAGAAAGATTAATTTCCTTATGATGATGTGTGTGATCAGACTTTTTTTTTAAAGAAAGAAATAGCTGCAGATCTTGGACATAATGTTCTGTGCTAATAACTGGTCCTGTTCTGCTGAGGTTTCCTTTGAAGTCCCAAATACAGATACATGATCCCATTTAGTGACAGCCCTTTAAATTACAGGCTGCTTAAATCCACGAGAATGCTTCTCATCTGTTCCATATTTCTGCCCAGCTTCACTGTAAAACAAAGCCGCACCCAGCGCTGTCAGCAAAAACACTGTCCCAGCCCAGACGTTCCTCTTAGAATCTGATAATAATGGTTAACGTTACCGGGAGGAAGGGAGGGGAGGAGAGAGAGAAAGGGAGAGCCCAAACCTACAGGCAAACATGTCATGCAGAGCACAGCTTGACTAAGACCAGATACATGCCACTGGTCATAAAGAGTAAACACTTAAGACATTTAACCCAGCGGAGGGGTACTAAATGGAAGGCAATGGTCATCTGGCTTTTGAATCCACCTAATTGACATGTCAGAAAATAAGCACTTTATTGACAGGATGTGATTGCAGGGAAAAGTCATTTTTCATTTAAAGAGCCAGATACTTCCCCTCCTCTTTCTTGTTGAGCCCCCAGCGATTAGGGAAGACTTTGTTGTGAGACTTTAAAAAGTAGGATACTTTATACACAAACACATATATTATTCGGTGAGTTGTTTCTTCTCAATACCATTACTAACTTTTTAACTAAGCTGCAGCAAATCAAACCAAAGTTCTACCCAGCCTTCCTTTTGGGCTTCCTTCTGATGTATGGGAATAGTAGCAGTAATTTTTCTTCTTATGGCAAACCCTGTATATCTTAAAATGGTTAATATTACTTTCTCTGATCTTCACTCCCTCTGAGTCTAAACCGACTCTGTATATGATATTTCTGCTACAAGTTGAACAAGTAGGGTAATAGAATGCTGCCTTGCCTAACCTCCTTGCTGATTGGGAACCATTCTGTTTCTCTGTATTCTTTTCTAATGGTAGCCTCTTGTCCTGAGTACAGGTTTTGCATCTGGATAATTAAATGTAGTTGCACACCCATTTCTTTAAGAGCAGTCCATAACTTTTCATGATCTATGAGGTCAAAGGCTTTGCTATAATCTATAAGGCACATGCTGATTTTCTTCTGGAATTCTTTGGTGTGCTCTGTTATCGAACTATGTTTGCAATGTGGTCCTTAGCACCTCTTTCTTTCCTGAACCCAGTTTGCACTTCTGGAATTTCTCACTCCATATATGGTAGGAGTCTTTGTTGTAGAATTTTGAGCATGACTTTGCTTGCATAGGAGATTAATGCAATGGCCCTGTAGTTACTGCAATCTTTTGCATCTCCTTTTCTGGGGATACAATTGTATATTGATCATTTCCAGTCTGTGTGGGCCATTGTTTTGTTGTCAATATTTGTTGGCAGATTTTGTTAGAACTAAGTTTGATTCTGTCAGGATCAGTTTAAGGAATTTTGGGGGGTCCTGCAATGCTTTATTTTGGGGGGGTCCATATGTTTATCTCAGGTAATGTAACCTAACCTAACCTAACCTATTCACAGTACAGGATATTCAGATTATTACTGATAATGTTTTAGCAGCAGGAAGGTTACTACTCCCCCCCCCCACAATGATGGGCCCCCACTGCAGCTGCAGGTGCTACAGGGCCCTTAAACCAGCCCTGGATTCTGTCTCTGTAGATTGCAGCAGTTCTATTAGTATGTCATCTGTTCCTGGTGATTTATTTCTCCTGATTGTTCTGAGTGCAACTTCCACTTCACTAAATAAATAAATAAATTCACTTTCCAAGATTTGGGGTACATTTTCATAAGATTCTTCTTCCCATGTGTCGTTCATCATTTCCTCTCTTTTATATGGCTCTTCTGTGTATTGCCTCCATTATCTTTTTATTTTGTCTTAGATGTGTATTATGTTCCTCTGCTGATCATAGAGCATCCCCCCCCCTTTGGTTTAAATTTCCTTTTGGTTTCCTGGATCTTGTGGAAAATGTCTCTTATTCTTCCTTTTTTGTTGTTGTTTTCTATTTCTCTGCAATGATTATTATACACGGAGCAATGGGTGCAAGCTCCAGGAACAGAGATTCCACCTCAACATGAGGAGGAACTTTTTGACAGTAAGAGCTGTTCGGCAGTGGAACACACTCCCTCGGAGCGTGGTGGGGTCTCCTTCCTTGGAGGTCTTTAAACAGAGGCTGGATGGCCATCTGTCGGGGATGCTTTGATCAAGATTTCCTGCGTGGCAGGGGGGTTGGACTGGATGGCCCTCGTGGTCTCTTCCAACTCTGCAATTCTATGATTCTATGATTCTATGATTCTATGATTAATTATCTTGCACAGTAATCATTGAACAGTTGCATTCATGGTTCTGGCTCTATTTCTGTACCTCTTTTCTTTTGCTTTCATCTGTCCTTTACTGCTTGAAGTGAATTGCCTGGCATCCATGGATTCTTCTCTTTCTTTTTTGCTACAGATAACATTTTTCTTCATTCCTCCTTGACTATGTCGCTGGCTTCCATCTATAGTTCATCTGGTTCCCATTCCCACCATTAGGCTTAATAGTGCAAATCTATTCTTCTCATTATCTTTATATTCTTCTGGGATGTTCTTCAGGAAATATTTCAGCATGATGGTTGGTTTAGTGTTCTTTGTTAGCTTTATTCTATTTTTTTTATATTAGTAGTTCATGGTCTGTGCCACAGTCTGTGCCTGGTCTTGTTTTTGCTGTAAGAATAGAGCTTTTTCATCTTCTATTCCCAATTATGTAGTCTCTCTGATTTTTGTATTGGCCATCCAGTGATGTCCATGTGTACAGACTTCTCTCCAGTTGTATGAAGAAAATGTTTGTGATGTATAGATTGTTGGCCTTACAAAACTCTTTCTGTTGTTCTCCTGCATCATTTTCTAATCTTAATCTAAGTTTTCCTATAGTCTTTGATTCTGCTCTGCTTCCTACTTTTGCATTCCAATCACATTTGATTAACAAGAAATCCTGTTTTGGTGTGTTATCAATTTCTTCTTGGACTCCATCATAGAAGCTCTCAGTTTCTTCTTCCTCTGCCTCTGTTAGTGCATAGACTTGGATTATGGTAATGCTGATGGGTTTTCCCTGAAGTCTAATTTACAAGATTCTATCAGACTTTGCCTTATATCCTTTGACTGGTTTTGCAACATCTCTCCTCAATATTAATGCCACCCCATTTTTTCGTCTTTTCATTTCCTGAGTTGAACACTGTGCAATTATCTGATTCAAAATGTCTCATTCCTATCCATTTTAGTTCACTCACCCCAAGTATTGCTATATTGATATATTCCATTTCTTGTTTTATTATGTCTAGCTTCCCTTGACTCATGCTTTTCACATTCTATACTCCTATAATATGTGTAGTACAGCTTTGGACATTCTTTTCGTTTTTCAGCACATCTAATGCTTGACCTCCATTCTGGTTGAGTCCCATTGTGCCCTTGGTCACATCTCTTATTAGTAATTGTCCTCTTTTCTACCCTTTTAGCACTTCCTTTTTGTCCTACCTCTTCTGAGAAATGACAACGCAGAAAGAATCACACCCCGGAAACATCACCCAAGGAGACCTTCTGCTGTGCTTTCTGCAACCGGACTTGTTTATCTCGGATTGGCCTTTTTAGTCATCAGCGTGCTTGCAGAAAGCGTGGGATGAATCCTTCCTGAATCTTCGTTTGCGAAGAAAAGCCAGAGAGATAATATATTATTGGTATATATTATACCAATGTGTAATTCCAATGTACTTAAGAAGGCAAGGATATTTATCTTCTGTTGAATCCCTAATCCACATGCTGTGCAAATGCACAAGGAACATGCCAGATAACACTTAACTTGCCATGCCCGATGTGCCTTCTGGACATGGGCCTCACCAGCCACATGTTTGGCATAAATCTAAAAGAGGACCTCCTGTGTGCACAAATATACAAGCAGTGGGCTCTATCAGACAGGTGCATAGGCTTCCCTTGACACTAACACTGAGGATGTAGTGTAGCTGCCAGGCCACAACAGCAGGTGCATAAGCCTGGGAGAGGTGTGATCCAATTCCCTGACCAGAGCTTGGAAAATTTGCTTTTGGGGACTAAAGTTCCCTAAATCCTCTAGTGATTATGTCCAATTCCTTTCTTGGTGAGTTTATCCTTTTGCATTAAAAGAGAAGGCAGGTGTACCACTCATCCAACAGAATGCATAAAGAGAGGTGTTGTTCCATGGGCAAGTCTGAAGAAGTCTTCATGTTATGAATTTTATATTTTGGATAGATAGGGAGGAGCTGTGAAATGCATGCATACAAAACCTGCAAATTGGGATATCTAAGTAAAAGCATTTGCCCTTTTTTTTAAAAAAAATAGCTCTGAAATGTTAATAAGGAATAAGGCACAGAAAAGTTAAAGTAATTTACTTTGGGTTCCTGCTCCCTTCAGTAAGATACACAGCAAACGTGACCACACTCAATACAATTGTATTAGTATGAGCCTATTAGCACTATTGAGTTGTTTGTTTCCCATTAGACCAACATGCACAATCACACAATTTGCTACTTTTTCCCCCCAAAGGGAATTTATTTTAAAAAATATTGTCTGGCTTTGAGCATGCTTGAGTTCATTTTTGCTACATCAGATTTTATTATTACTTCTCCGTGGTTGGGGTCAATCAATAAGGAAAAGAGTGGTTAGAAGATTAAATATGTATGAAGTCAAACAAACAAATGCTCTGATTTCTGGGGGAAATCCCTTTGGACACATTTTCTCAGCTTGCACAGATCTGGTGAGGCATTCCCATGCCATTCAATGAATTATGAATTCAGTCAGTTGTCTTGAAGCAGGCTGGCAGAGATAGGAAGAGCATGAGAGGATCCATTCCCTTCAGCACTCCATTCTGAAGGCAATTGGAAAGTGAACATGAGAGAGGCAGTATGATGTAGTCCTTAGTATACCAGAAACTCATAGAAATGTTGGTTCTCACAGAGGGCGGAGCCTACCCATGCATTTTTATGACAGACAAAACCAAAAGATATGCTTCGAAGATATTCAATAGCAAACTATAAGGAAGAGGGAGACACAAAAGAACATCCTGACAATAATACAAATGAAAGACACTGGTCAAATAAAAACTAAGGCTGGCATCTTGTTAGTGAATTGTATAGACTTAAGTCCAACTTTTCTGTGTAATCACTTTTTTTGTTGTTGCAGACATCAGAATCTTCTACTTCCCTCAAGCAACTTCCAAAACTCCCTATAAACCCACATTTTGCATGCTGCCCACCCTAGGTACAGTCATATCACCAGTGGGGAGCAGAGGGTATCTGAGAAGCATCTGGCATGTCTTTCAGCCAGTGGCATGATGATTGTGACATCATCCTCTAGGAGCTCCATAGGACTCCTAAGAAGTCCCAGACAAGGCCTTCACTGTCATGCATTTGGTTATGAGGACAGTCAGGTGCTTCTGAGAGATCCCCTCCAATGGTCATGATATGGCTGCACTGGGGGCGGGCAACATTAAGAAGGGGACATAGGAGATGTGGTGTAGTTCCACCTGTAGACCATTGACTCTACATTTCTGCAATGCAGGATCTTGGCCTAAGATTGCCAAGGAAATAAATAACCACCAGAATATTGTTCAGCAACATATGATAGACCTCTTATTCTCCCTGATGTTTGTTGTGGATGTGCCCAGAGCAAACACACACAGTCTTATCATTGGATTGGGGCCTTTTCCCTCTTACTTCATATTTCCCTCTTAGGTTGAGAAAGAAGGATTTCAAGGATTGCCTGTGCATGCATATAATGTTTTATTATTTATTATTTGTACAATGCAGAGTGCACAGGTCATATGCATACACACAGAATGGCCTAAATCTTATTGTTACTCCTGGCTAGAATAGACCCATTGAATAAATGAGATTTACCATTCAGCAACTGATTGAATACATCTACTCCATTTGGGACAAGCCAACTTGTGCATGAATCAACTTGTGCACATGAGACATGCTCCCCTAGGAACTTAGAGTTTCCTCACCAGGGCTGGCCCGACCACTAGGCAGAGTAAGGCAGTTGCCTCATATATCATACCTTGATAAGCAGCTGCAGAGTGTTTATTTTATTTATACAGTGCTAACCACATCTAAAGCAGTGTCCAAGATCCTGCACCAGGAGATGTTGCTACATCTCCCAATGCTACCTTGTAAAACCTAGCTATTAAGCAGTGCAGCCCACCCCAACATAGACATTTCCATGTTGCCAGAGAGTGGGGGATGAGAGGAGTTGTGCCTACCTCTTTCCCTGTAGCTAGACATGCTGCAACAGACATCTAGTGGAAGGAGAGGGTGGGCTCCTAGGTAGATTTGGAGGGACTTTTGGTCATTGCATGGTCAAGAGAAGCTTCTGGCTTTATGTAACAGACATATAAGTGAATTGCAATCGTGTGAGTCATACTTATGCTACCGTAGTTCATGAACAGGATGCTTGCCAATGTCTCATATCAGAGGGAAAGCTGTGTGCCTGAGGATTTCAGGTTCAGTGCTGGATGGTGTCCAGTTGACTGCCTTGAAGAATAGTTTGACAGCCAATCCAGTTGGGTGGGAATTTCAGACTTAAACCAAACTACTGGTGCATGGTGGAGTGGGGAAACAAAACCAAGCTAATAAAAGTAAAATCAGATGTATATAAATCTTGACATTCCTGTGGGAATTCCCCTCTAGCCTGGAGATCTGGGGAGGAGAAATCATTCCCCTCCCAAATGTTTGGCATTATTTCCTTTGAGAAACCACAGATTCTAAGCATGGTGAATCAGCAGGAAGCAATACATAGAAGGAGAACCAATTTCTTGGGGTGGTGAAAGAGTGCAGCAATGATGAAATTCCTATAAGGCTGATCTCTGTTTCTTTCTTTCTTTTTTGAAAAAGGAAATGGCCATTACAATAAATAAAACTGAAGCTGCCACAATGTGCTAAGCTCATATCAGTAAAATACATAAACAAAAGCTACAGCTGAGTATAGAGTAGACAGTGTAGGAGTTCCTTGCTTGACATGAAGGAATGTACTCTCCCTGTTTCCGTTCCACAGGTCAGTGTACAATGATCTGCATGCCATAATCAGAGAGGAAGGGTCACCCCAGAGGTCGGAGGTTTAAAAGGGTGCTACTTCAAAGACATTTATCTCATTTACAAGACCATTAAGCTTCTGGTAATGGTCCATTGTCTTTCATCATCTCAACCTCTTCACCTGCCTGTTTACTTTTACCCTGACTTCTAAATATAAGAGATAGTGTAAGCAGGTGCTTGCTTTGCATGAGCAGTATTCTGAATTATTTTCATGGAAATCATTCAAATTATTGGCTGGACGACTGGTTTTATGTTTTACCCTCAGGCGACATAAGCACTCTGGTAACTAGATTGGTGGCAAGCGAGAAGGCAAAAGAGGCAACATCCATAGAAATAGGGCTTGGAGCAGTCCCTGTTTTGGACTGCAGTTCTCAGCAGCACTGCACACCCCACAAGCCAGCTTGGCCAGTGACCTTCCCAGAAGATGGATTTGCAAAGGTATAGTCCAAAAAGGAACTTTTCCAAGATCTGACAGTCACTCTATTCAGGTGTTCCAAAAGTGTTTGCATAGGCTGTGGGACCAGGTTCACAGGCCCTGCTTGGTGCCACCAAACCTCCTAGGCGCCAACCTTCTCAGATCAGGAAAGTAAGTCTGAAGAGAATTTTTAACTGACTGGATATCATACAGTCCTCCATGGAATTGGGAACCAGGGACAATCAGATTTCCCAATCACAGGGCAGAGGGCAAAACTTGATTATAGTCTCCCATCAAACTTTCCTACTTGGTGCAGGAATGCTGAGAATACCAATGTACTAAACACCATAGCGTCACAATATATATATACATTCGCCAAATGGCTGAATAGGGCTATAGCCTGGATCAGAGCAGAGGGGTGTGGGATTTGGATTACAACTCCCAGAATCCCCCAGCCAACATGCCTGCCACAAGCAGCCTCCATAAGGTTGCTTGTTTTCCTCATGGTGTTCAAGAGTAGTCTGAAAATACTCAGGCAAACTCCTGCCCCCAATTCAAGATGGAGCTGCACCAGCAAGCCTCCTGGCTGTTATTGTGGAGACAGGGTGGGGGGCATTGTAAAAGGAGATACTGAATACCTCCTTCTGTAATTTCCAAGAAAGACCATAAACTGGTGTAACCAAGAGGTAGGTTGTGTGTGCCACTAAGGAATCCAGCCATTCTCTCCAAAAAGTAATATTTCTAAGCTTGGCTGGATTTTCCATGTTATCTTTATAACAATCCCACAAAATAAGTTAGACTGAGCAATCAGGATTGGCCAAGGTCATTCAGTGTGTTCGGTGCCTATGTGGGGATCTGAACTACCACCTCCTTCAGCCAAGTGCAAACTGTTTTCCCCTACGTCAGACCAGCTGCTGCTTTCAAAGGCAAGCTTCATAATTGGGCAGACAAATGGAAAACTTTTGACATTGCACTTCTTGGTTTCATCAAGATAAGGTATCTTTTAACATTTAAGCCATTTGCCCAAATACTTTTGTTGTTTGTTCCCAGGGCTGGGCATTAAAGGGAGGTGGTTGGGTTCAAGAGGCACGTCCAGTGAGAGATCTTTAGGCTCTGGAATCCAGTCCCTCCCCAAGCTGAACAAACCTCATCTCTGGCATTTTTTCCCCCTGACTCATTGTGGGAGGCATCCATTCACAGTGGTATTTTATTTTTATCCGGAAGTTGCAACGTGGTCTTTGCCCCAGCAGCAGGCACTGCTCTGCGTCACTTGTTTGACACAGTTGTTGACAACTGTGAGCAACAGTTGTCCTTTCTAATTCCTATTAATGTGTCCCAATATCATGGGTAACCCAAATATAAACATAACAAAAGATGAAATATTAACTGAGGAGCACTACAATGGAGGCAGCTTGGTGGGCTTATGATTCTGCCTTCTGCAAGAGCAAACAACTGGAGGGCATGGGGAAATGCAAAATGGATACAGCCTGTAACCCCCACCACATCTCACAGCTAATAGCACCAAACATGTGCAACATATCTGGTGAAAGTGACAAAACTTTCCACAGAACTGAAAAGTAAGGAGGTAGAGATGGGCAAAGAAGTGTATTTCCCATCAATTTCTGCCCTGCTTGTGGGCTTCTCATAGGCAACTCACTAGCCACTGTGTGAATGGAATACTAGTTAGTCCTTGAGTCTGGTCCAGCAGGACTCCTCTTAAGTTCTTTCTAAATGAAATTCTTCCCCATCCCTACATGGAGGATTAAATGTCCTTAATGGACTGAAAGCTAAGGGACATTTCCCATGCTGTTAAATTCCACTAATGTAAAGGAAAAAACAGATGTACAAAAGTGGCCAGAAAATGGATGAAGACATGCATCTTTATATGTTGAAGAGTCAAATAAAAGACACAAGACATTTTCTGGCATGTATGTAGAGCTTAGAAAACTTGCCTTTTGTATTACATCCCTCACAATCTGGAATTTGGAAGTTGTCATCAAAAGAATCATTTTTTCCAAGTTCGGGGGGGGGGTGTCTACATATTTTGGAAAGGTATACTGGGTCAACATATTCCTTATGGTCTAAGGTCCATCAGGCTGTTTAACACAGACACAGGTTCCCTTCCTTATGAAAGACAGGCACAGCAAAAGGAATACAGACAGAAACTTCAGATCCTACAGATAAAACTTGGCTAGCTTTCTGAGGATTAGTTTGCAGAGAAAGACAATGTAAACTTTCCCATGTTTTTGGCACACACTTACATCTTGGTTGGGAATACACAAGCTAGCTTTCAGGTTACACATCAAGATGATTGCACATGCGCATTTTCAGGGCACCAATTATTATTAAGTAACATATAATTAGAGCTGGGGGGGCATAAGACTTGTAGACCAAGCATACTGCCTGAGAGATTCTGGCAGTCATAGTCTAAAAAGATAATTTTCCTAAGCTCTATGTATAGTGTAATGGAGAATGTTTAAAATTGGTGCCAAAGAAACAGTTGGCTATATTCTCCTCAATGGTAAAAATAAGCAAAGTTTGCAGAGTATCTCTTTAAAAATACACAACAGAGCAATAGCAGTTCCAAACACAGACAAATTAACAGCCATCCAACCCTATTGCCTCCCTTTCCACAATGTGTCTAGCAAAAACAAAGTACCTCACAGCAGTCTAAAAATCATATAAAATGTACTTTACTCACAAACATCTTGTATAAAACTTCAATACACAGGTACAAGACTTGAGGATATGCAGGGATAACAAAAATAAATGCTAATTGCTACATCTCTAAGACAAAATATGCAGGAGACTTGTCCAGAGGCATCCTGCCTCCAGAAGATCTTAATGGTGATCAGGGCAAGAACAAAGAACTTCAAGGAAGTTCCGTAAGATACACAGTAAACTTCTCAGGTTACAACAGGAAATTAGCTCACTATCTGTGTTACATTCAACCTAACTCTCTCTAACAGTAAAAAAACCCAGTATGTTAGATTGCCACTAAACTCCCACACACATCTCAATCTAACATGCATCCCATTATCCCCATCTTGAAATGAAGTCTCTGGAACGCATCTCTTGGCAATGGTTTCATCAAAATATCAGCTGTCATCTCACTTGTTAGACAGTAGATCATTTTTACCATGCAATCTGTCACCAGCTCATGAACAATGTGATACTCAGTCTTAATATGCTTGTTCCGTGGCGTTACTCTTTTGCCAATCTCAGACAACTTAATGCAACTCTAGTTGTCCTCAAACACTAGAGTAGGTTTCTTCCCTGCAATACAAAAATCAACAAACAATTTATCAAGCAATTGCAATTCATTACAAGCCTGTGCTGCAGAAATGTATTCTGCTTCTGTGGAGGAATGTGCCACTATACTCAGTTTACAGCTGAACCAAGAAATAGGCCCATTTCCATACAGGAACAGGTAACCACTGGTTTAACATGAATCACTGCTGGAACCAGCCCAATCAGAATCTGTAAAACAAACAAGATTTGGGTCTGTGTTAGCTAGCAACTTCAACTGGAAATCTATAGTCCCTTTTAGATATCTTATGACTCTTTTTACTGAAGTTCAGTCCTTTTCACTTGGTGCATCAACTCTTGCTGAGAACTCCAGTAGTGTAGGCTACATCAGGTATGGTGGTTGTGGCTAAGTACTGCAGCTTTCCAATAGCTGTTTTGTACATCTTATTGTTTGGTAAAGGATCCCTGTACTCATTAACTTTAACAAAGTCTGTTACCATAGGTGTAGCCACATTGTGTGCATCTTGCATTCCTAGAGTCTCTAAAAGTTCAATAATTATTTGGCTTTGACTTAGCAGGAAAGAACCATCTTCTTCTCTTTGAATCTGTATGCCTAAGCAATGCATAGCATCTCCTAGTTCTTTCAGTTCAGCATCCTTGTTCAGGTTTCTCACATGTTCTTTGTAGTCATCATCTCTCTGGGTTGCTATAATCAAATCATCAACATTATTCAGAATGTAGGTAAACAGTTCATCTTTGAATCTGGTATACAAATGTGGGTCTGCTTCTCGTTTGAAGCCTAAACCCTTCAATATTGTGTCTAATTTCTCATTTTTCACATTAACATGTCCAACACTCACTTGCTTAGAAGTGGCTAAGCTTAGAAACAGTCTCATGGTACTAGATTTGACATCGTGAGCTGCCTCATGTGTAGGCATCTGTTCACTGTCTTCCTCTTCTGTTGAGTCATTGGGTAATGCCAACCTTACCAGGTAGGACAATCTGTCAGCACACTCTGTGTTTTGGTCTCAGTTGGTATCTGGGAGGAGCCTATTGTGGATCCTGGTGAATTTCTTCAGAATACTGTCCAATCTCTTCAGGTCATCTCCATCTTCATCTGTTGTTGTGCCATTCTCTGTGTCTAGTTCAGCTGCTACAACATCAAACTCATTCATTGGCATTAACATGGGAGAGTCACTCATTGTTTCTGGAACTTCAGACATACCATTTCTATCTTCATGCAAAATGTGAAAATCAACATCATATTCTTCTGGAAAGTCTATCACAGTTCCTCTTTTTTTAATTCTGCTAGTCTCATCAAATACAAAATATGTCTAGCAGTCACTTTACCAGTCTTAAAGTTCATCACTCTATAGTTTCTGGTAGATGTCTCATAGCCAATCAGAATGGTCTGTTTTGATCTGGGATCTAACTTAGATCTCTTCTCTTTAGGAATGTAAGCATAAGCTAAGCATCCAAAAGTTCTGATGTGTTTGATGGTTGGCATTCGGCCATGCCACATCTCAAAAGGTGTTCTCTCAGTGCCTTTGGTTGGCAATCTATTCTGCAAATAAGTTGCTGTTGCAAATGCATTGGCCCACAGTCTATTGGGTAAATGGGCTTCAGCCAACATGCATTTTGTCATTTCAACTAAAGATCTCATTTTGCATTCTGCCACAGAATTCATCTTTGGGGTGTAAATCACACTTCTCAAATGTTGTATGCCAACCTCTTCCAGGAAGACTTGTGTGTGATGTGCAATGTACTCACCCCCAGAATCAGAAGAAACAACTTGGGGGTATCTCTCAAATCTGTTTCTCACCATGGCAACATACTTGCATAGCATTTCATGCATCTGACTCTTCTTCAGTAGCTAGGTGATGCAGTACCTTGAACAATCATCCACAGATTAGAGCATATCTGTTACCTCCAGGAGATGGGACATTAAAGGGTCCACACAGGTCACTGTGAATCAGATCTAGAACTCTGGTGGATCTCTTTTCAGTTCTGTATGAAATGAAGGTCTTGTTGCCTTTTGCTCAACATAAATTACACACCTGCTTGCATTCTCATTACTTTGTGGTTTTACCTTAATATCAGTTGCCAAACTCTGTTTTTGGAGCTGAAGTATGGTCTTTTGTCACAATGGCCAAAGTATCTGTGCCACTCTCAGGTCAATGCCCTCTTCATTCATGCTGGCTTCCTGCACCTTGGCTTGAGCCATTATGCTTGCTGACCTGAAACACTTAACTTATAGACACCATTATTTTGATATGCTTGCACATAAACCATCAATTTTTCATCATATATTTTGCACATCCCTTTCTCAAAAAGTACTGAAAATCCTTTGTTGTTTAACACCGACATGCTTATCATGTTACAATGAAGCTGTGGAATAAACTGGACATCCTCAGCCACATGCTGCACATTTGCATTAGGCAGTGCACAATTTTAAATGGATTGTCCACTTGCTTCTATGTCAAGAAAATTTCCATCCACAATTTGAATTCTGCCACACTTATTAGTGTCCGTTTCAATAAAATTGGCAGCATTGTATGAACTGTGAGTGGAGCATCCAGAATTGACTACCCACTTATCATATTTCTGAGTTCCATCATCTACTGCTGAGGTGTCATTGGAAAACAAAACCTGCTTGTGTACTAAAAGATTTTCTTATCCTGATATTGGCTTTTAACATCACTTTGGGATGATTTCTGCCCGCTCTGGACAAAATTGACAGTCACAGATTCTTTTGGTGAGCTACCATTGGCTGCAGCTCCTTTACAATTCTTAGCAATGTGGCCCCTTCTATTGCAATTAAAACAGAGAACTTGTGATTGGTTTGTAGGAGGAGTCTTTCTCTTTACTCTCTCAGCAACGTCATTTGAGCCAGTAGAAGACGGAACCCTCTGGCGTGCAAATTCTCTGTGATTCAAACATTCCACTCGAAAGTGCGAAATAGCTTCATCAATATTCAAATGAGGCATGCTATATAATATTGTAATGAAAGCATTAAAATAATTTCCTAGAGTACCAATAAAGAATGCTATCTTCTGTACTTCAGTAACAACAAGCCCTTGGGTAATTAGCTTTTCAAGAATGGTCATAAACTTCTGTATGTGAGATTCACTGTCCTTTCTTGAATGCAATCTTAATTTCATCATTTTGCAAATTGTGATTGATTGAGACTTAGCACAATTGAAATTATAGATTTGACTCAGTTTCTCCTACATATGCTTAGATGTGTTATATTGAGCAATGTAAATTAATTGCTCCTCTCGTAAACTTTGAAAAAATATTTCTTGTCCTAAAGCATCTTTTTGTTCCCAAATCTCCTTGCATCAGGATCTGCTGGTGGTTGCTTGTCCAAGCAATCACTAACTTTATTAGTTTTAAATCTGGTTTCAACCATCTTTTCCCACAGATTGTAATTGTCTTGAGTCAGGCAAATAAGCCTTTTTGGCATCTGTGGCTCAAGCATGGCCATTATGGCTTCATTTGTGATTCAAAACTGAAGCTCAACTCAAGCAAGTGAAGAACAGCCCTTTTTTTAAAAATAGCTGGATGCAGGGAGGAGGGTGGAAAAACAAACACTTTAAACTCACTAAAATAACAAACCCAAGGAAAGTATGCTTTAAATTATTGTCTTATATTAAAACACTGGTCTGGAACTAAACCTGGGCCCATAACCTAATGGAGAATGTTTTAAATTGGCACCAAAGAAACAGGTGGCTATATTCTCCTCAGTGGTAAAAATAAGCAAGGTTAGCAGAGTATCTCTTTAAAACTACACAACAGAGTAATAGCAGTTCCAAACACAGACAAATTAACAGCCATCCAACCCTATTGCCCCCCTTTCTACACTGTGTCTAGCAAAAACAAAGTAAGTACCTCACAGAAGTCTTAAAATCATATAAAAAGTACTTTACTCACAAACATCTTGTGTAAAGCTTCAGTACTCAGGTACAAGACTTGAAGATATGCAAGAATAACAAAAATAAATGCTAATTGCTACATCTCTGAGACAAAATATGCAGGAGACTCATCCAGAGGCCTCCTGCCTCCAGAAGATCTTAATGTTGACCAGGGCATCGTGTCTTCCAAGAACAAAGAACTTCAAGGAACCTCCTTTTTCCAGAAGACACACAGTGAACATTTCAGGTTACAACAGGAAATTACTTCACTATATGTGTTTACATTCAACTAAACTCTCTCAAACAGTAAACAATCCAGCATGTTAGATTGCCACTTAACTCCAACATAGTGCACGTTAGAGGACTAAAGACTGAGTAACCTTTATCTTAATTCAAGTATCTCCAAGAAGGCTCTGGGGGTGGGGTGGGGGGCTGTGTGGCTGTGTGGCAAAATTCAAGAAATAACTCTGTCAGATAACAAGCTTCTCCCACTAAAACTGGCTAAGCAACCTGCAGCACAAAATTTGAGGGCTGAAGGAAGCCTTCTGCAAACAAATTATGTGATTGACAAATAACTGTTGCGTTTACTTTAAGCAAGGCCCAGCCACACTCACTTAAGTAATCATTTCTTATTAACATATTTTTCCAGCAGCTGTAGGCCAAAGACCCATATCAAGCTTTTAAAATTTCTAAATATTACCTGACAGTATGGTATGAATCCATATCCTACAGTATGTCTCACAGCTACACCTGAACTTTTATTAGTTTTTCTTTCCCTGATTTGGAGTCCCCATGGGTTCTACTTTACAGGTCTGATTTAAACAGAAAGAATGATAAGCAGGGAGAGTGGGGGGGGGGGGCAGCTGGGGCTGAAGCCCATAAGCCTTGAGCACTTCAGCAGCAAACTAAGGGCTTGTCTAGATGAGCTGTTTACCCCATCTTGGAGCCCTGTAGTCCATACAGCACAGGGCTTTTGCCCCATTTTGTCCCTGGGCAGTCCTCATGATGCCTGGGGCTAAGAAGGGGCTAAGAGAAGGGGAAGACGAGGTAAAGCCTGTTAAAGCATTTTAGCAAAATACCTGGGGGAAACTGCCTCTTTAAAGATAAACCAGATCAGGCCACACAGGAGCACAAGAGGCCATACCAGCATGGTGACTGATCTCCACAGCTGCAGCTGCTTCCATCCAAGTCACATTCTCAGGACTCTGTGGACCCCCTGCTTCCTGGCCTCGGAGAGTGTGACAGGGACAGTAGTGGTGGCGGGTGAAGAGACCGGCTGATGTGATGTGATGGACTCTTGCCTGTTTTGTGCAGGTAACAGGGAACAACAGGCCTGATACAGGTCCAGAATATGCCGGCAGGAATCTGATGTATTGTGGCCCATGTAGATGAGCTCTGAGTAGGCATCTGGGACACATAGGCTAGCCTGGAATATTACTGGTGTACTGCACTGGCATCATTTTCCTGATAGCAGAAGGGAAAGGGCCATGATTGCACCAGCTGTGAGGCATTGGTGAGGGATAAGGCATTGGTGAGGGATAAACTGGAATCATAGTCTAACAGCATCTGATGGGCCACATGTGGCCTAACACTGGGGTTGCCAGTTCAGGATCATCCCAGGTCCTGAGACATAAGGATGGTGAGAGTATTAAGCATTAATGCATTAAATATCAACCACGGATGCTCAGAGCTTGTCATTCAAACACACACAGAGAGAACATATTTTCCTGTTGGGAAATAAAACAAAAATCTTAGCTAAAGGGGTTGTTCCCTTGTTCCCAGGTGAAATGAGGGGATTATTGGATCTCACCTACCGAAGGTGGCTGCATAGCAGAGCACAGTGAGCCCTGGTGCTACAATGACTGGGAGGGAAAGAAGAACCTAAGTATAGTTGGCCCTTCGTATCCATGGGTTCTGCATCCATAGATTCAACCAACCATGACTTGAAAATATTGTCTTGAAAAAACAAGTCTTGTTGTTCACCATTTTATATAAGGGACACCATTTTACTACACCATTGTATATAATGGGACTTAAGCACTCACGGATTTTGGTAGCCACAGGGGCTGGGGGTGTCCTGGAACCAAACTACAGCAGATACCAAAGGCCCACTGTAAATGCATAGGCCCTCTGGAATGTCTTTGGAAGATGCAGCAACAAATCAATTAAGGTTTGCAGATTGTAGCAAGCTGTTGTTGCACAGATTCATGCACAATCCTTTCTTCTTTCCTGGAACTGAAGAGTGAAGTAGAGTGCTGCTTCATGTGGATTCTGGCATGTGCATTAGCCAAATCTAATATGGAATGTAATGCACACACGCAAAGGCCCACTTTAAGCCATGAAGATGGAGCCAAAAAATGCATTGTGACTGTGCTTTCTATTCATGATTGGATACATGGGGATATATTTAGTCCTGGGCACTTGTTGGCAGAGAGACCCAAGGCAAGACTCAACTTGATTAGGAATACAATGATAAAAATGGACCAAGTATTTCTTGATCAGCCTTTCCAGCAACCATCCTTCCCTGCCCCTCCACTACTTTTTTTTTTTTTTAAGTACTGCTGTATAACACTGAATCTGACTTTGGCTGGCATCTTCCTAGTGGCTTACACACAGAGACATTTCCATACATAACCAGCTGGACTTTTTTGTCTAGTGTGGAAATCTGTATTTAGCTAAAGTTTGTGGGAGCAGAGTTGTGGGAGCAGCACTGTTGCACAGGTGGTGCCATTGCATGTGCAGATACATGCTGTGCATTGAATTGTGCATTCCACATTTAGATGAATGTTCAGTTGTTCAGGTTTGCAAATCAGTAATGCACAGTTCTCGTGTAACTTCATGAGATACAGCTACTTGATGTAAAATTTCAATCTTTATTTGTGGCAAAAAACAAAACTAAGGATGAAATAAAGAATACAAAAATGTAGGGCAATTACCTTTACTGCATTCATGTTGGGAATGATCACTGTTAGATCAATAGACTCCTCCCTGCTTACCTACACTGAAATTAATGGAGGTTTCAACAAAGATTTGGGGGAGAAAACAGCAGATTGCATGCTATAGTTTGATTAAATCGTTTTTCTTGATTAACCAGTAAACAGATACATTTGGGGCTGATGCATACACATGCATGACATATATATGTATGAAATGTGTTGTATCTTGTGTGGCATGTTCTTTTCATCACTCACTGGGACACAAGATCACACTCCAAAGTGAAAGTACAGTATAACTCAAAACACAGTGCTGTACTTACTGAGGATTGCTTGCTAGTACCCACGATATTAACATACTGTACTATACATTCTTTAGTGGAACATCATATATAAGCGTGCAATAGAAATCGAATAAAGTATACACAAGACATTTTTTTAAAAAAGGTCTAAGCAATCCTCTAAAGCAGGAGTGAGGAACCTTTGGCTCTCCAGATGTATGGGACTGCATTTCCCATAGTCCTTTGCTATTGGGCATGCTGGATGGAACTGATTGTAAGCTGAATATATGGAGAACCAAATATTCTCGACCCTCTCTTTAAAGAACAGTTTGCAAGTCAAACCACTCCAAATTTGATTGTAGAACTAAGTGGATTTGCTCAGATATGAGTATTGCTCTTTTGCAAATCAATCAGATCCCTAATTTGTTGTTAAAATAGCAACTGAGGAAGGTAGGAATCTTTGACATTTCTCACTGGATCAAGTAGCCTTCAAAGATTACAAATGAGGTCTTATTTGCAAAACCTTTGCTTCAACAGTCCGTAGAGGATTAAATCTTCCTCCATAAACAAATTGGGTCTTTGTGAGTTGCAAATTATTGCTTACATTTCATTTATACCTGGGGAAATGTTTTGATTTCTTTTGTTGAGTAATTTCTCTAGTAATTTAATTATTAAAAATTTGCCATATTAAAAATAATGGTTTGCCATATTAAAAATAATGGTTGAGATTAAAGTGGTGTGTAGTACAAGATCTAGTCATCACTGCCTTTGTCAGATCAATAGAATTATTCTTTCAGTAGAAGTTGTTGTAGGCTAGTATATAGTTTTGCTTCTCTGCAAGTCTGGACTGTTTTAATAACTTTCTGTGTAATGTAAACATGACTTGAAAGTGTGTTGTTGTGTGCCTTCAAGTCATTTTCAACTTATGGTTACCATAACTTATCACTGGGTTTCCTTGGCAAGACTCATTCAGAGGGAGGTTTGCCTTCTTCTGAGGCTGAGAATGTGACTTGTCCGAGGTTGCCCAATGGATTTCCATGGCTGAACCAGTGTTTGAGTAGTTGGACTATGGCTCTGGAGACCAGGGTTCAATTAGCCTTTAAAGTTTTTAATATTGATATTATTTAATATTAATATGGTTTAAACTGTTTGGGTGCTGCCTGCCTATGATACCATACAAGTCAACATGGTTGATCATAGAGTCACCAAACGTGGTGTGTTATCTAACAGGACAAAGAAACCATAGTAAGGTTTTACACCTAACTGATCAAATACTTTAGGTACCTCCCAAACACAAACATTGGATTTCTGTATTTATTCATTTATGAACTGATTTTGACCAACCTTGATATTTAGACATAGACTGATATCCAAAACTTATTTTGTACATGATCAGGACTGTTTGACAAAATTTGGTATCACCACCATCAACAACAACAACAAAAAAACTGCTGTTATTGGTCTATTTTGTTAGAAATATTGGTATATCAGTAGCAGAGTAAAAATAAACACGCATTCAGTGGAAGGTTTTCTATTGAGATCAACAATTAAGCCAGCCTCCCGGCCCCCTTCACACAGTCTAGCAGATAAGAAAACAAGCTTCAGTCTTGTTTAAGGTATATAAAAAGTACTTTATTTACAATAATAGCTTGTGCATGGAATACACAGGTACATCAACTTGAGATATGCAAGCAGGGAAGTAAAAATAGTTGTACATGCTACAGACCCTCTAAAAAACTTGGGTTCTCCATACTGAAAGAAAATATGTGTGCCCGCATGGGCATCTTTCAGGGAATGGGACTGAGTTAGTAATCACACAAAGACATCAAAGGATTTGTGTACCTGCAGTGGGAAGATAGGTCATAAAACTCTAACAAATACAAAGTTTAGCTATGAACATTCTTTACATCCACTTTAACTCTTTAACTGCCATGCCCCATGCATGCAAGGTTGCATTTTCCCAACATATTTCACATGCAACTTGGTGTGAAACAAATTTTAAGGATTGTATGGGTTGCTGTTCAGATTTTTTTGTTCCATTCAGCCCATAAGTAAAATCATGAATATAGACTCAGGCAAGATGAGATAGATTTCCTAGTAATTTATAATGTAAAAGGTATTTTTAAATAATCATTTTATAGTTTAGAAGACAGGGTTGCATATTCTGGTGTGAAAGGTGGGGATAATAAAAGAACTTGTATCCAATAGGGTGGTTCCAAAGATGGAATGGTTTTTCTCAGTGGAATGGGAGGGGGAATGCCCCCTCCCTCTGCAACACCCTATCAGCCGTCAAAACCCATTCTGGAGGGCTGAGAACTCCAGAGATAGAAAGATTTGTAGAAAAGAGATAATGAATAGTAAGATTTTAAAAAATCTAATTCAATTGCATTTACATTAGAAGGGGGAGACACTTAACTACTGTATTAAATCAGTGTGTATAGAGCCATTGTACTGTCTATTCTCCTTTACGGGTCTGAAACATGGGTCACCTATCACCACCACTTACGACTCCTCAAACGCTTTCATCAGCGCTGTATATGCACAATCCTAAATATACACTGGACTGACTATGTGACAAATGTTGCTGTCCTTGAGCAAGCAGGGATCCCCAGCATTGAGGCCATGATATTGAGAACACAGCTGCACTGGGCAGGGCACGTTTCTAGGATAGAGGACCATCGCCTCCCAAAAATAGTACTCTATGGTGAACTCACCACAGGTCAGCGTAAGAGGGGCGCTCCAAAAAAGCAATAAAAGGACTCCCTGAAACAACATCTCAGGCTCGGCCAAATTAATCACAAACAATGGTCCGCCCTGGCCTCACATCGGGAGGCATGGAGATGCACTATCCACAATGCTGCAGCCTTATTTGAGAACTCATGCCGAACAAGTCTTGAAGAGAAATGACAATGCAGAAAGAATCAAAACCCGGAAACATCACCCAAGGAGACCTTCTGTTGTGCTTTCTGCAAACGGACTTGTTTATCTCCGATGCTATTTAACGTTTATATGAAGCCGCTGGGAGAGATCATCCGGAGGCATGGAGCTCGGTGTCATCAGTACGCCGATGACACTCAGATATATTTCTCCATGACTAGGTCATCGGCTCAGACTTCAGATGGTGTCTCTCCTCTCAATGACTGTCTTAGAGCGGTAATGGATTGGATGAGGAAAAACAGATTGAGACTAAATCCAGACAAAACCGAGGTACTGACAGTCACAGGCCCGAAACCAGCTCTGGGAATACAACTTCCAGTCCTGGATGGACTCACACTCTCCTCTAAGGACTGTGTTCGCAGTCTGGGGGTACTCCTGGATTCATCGCTTCACATGACTAGTCAGGTGAATGCGATGGCCAGAAGTGCCTGTTATCAGCTTTGGCTGATACGCCAACTGCGCCCTTACCTGGATACAAGGGATCTGGAAACTGTGGTACATGCTTTGGTAACTCTACATGGGGCTACCCTTGTGCCTAACCCGGAAACTTCAGCTGGTACAAAATATGGCAGCCAGGTTAATTACGGGTACATCTAGGAGAGAGCATATAACACCTGTGCTTAAATCTCTCCATTGGCTGCCGGTTAGTTTCCGGGCACAGTACAAGGTGTTGGTTTTAACCTTTAAAGCCCTACATGGCTTGGGTCCATCTTATCTCCGGGACCGCCTCATCCCATATGATCCCCCCCGCGCACTTCGGTCCTCTGGGAGGAACCTGCTGCAACCTATGAAAACTAGGCTGTCGCAGACTTCCCAGAGGACGTTCTCTTCTACGGCTCCTAGACTTTGGAATGGCCTGCCGGATGAGATCCGTCTTATCACTACTCTTGATAGCTTCAGGAAAGTGCTAAAGACGGATCTCTTCCAGCAGGCCTTCCCGGAATAACTTCCCGGTTCCAGTGGACTGATTGCTACCCACCCCCTTGCCATCGTTGCTGTTATTTATTTATTTATCATATTTTATTCTTGTTTTAACTCCTCATTAGTTTAGTTTTAAGGGGTGGGAGGGTTAGGATGGGGAGGGATTGTTTTAACTTGATGTTTTAATCTTGTTGTACACCGCCCCGGTTGCTGAGCAGAGGGGCGGGTTAAAAATAAAAAAGTATTATTATTATTATTTATCTCGGATTGGCCTTTTTAGTCATCAGCGCGCTTGCAGAAAGCGTGGTATGATAATTCCTTCCTGAATCTTCGTTTGCGAAGAAAAGCCAGAGAGAGAGAGGGAGAAGTTATGCTAAATTGCCATATATATATATATATATATATATATATATATATACACACACACACACACACACACATATATGCTTGGGTATGTTTCCGCTCCCAGTGTGCTGATTGGCCATTAGAAAACATACCCAATCAATCCCCTCCCTTCTCTCACTCCCTCAACCAATTAGCAGTCACATACAAATACCCTCTCCACCTGACAATCCACTCCTGCCACTCAATCTACATCTACACCCCCAGCCTCACAAGGGCCCTATATGTTGCTCTCTCAATAATATGATCATTTGTCGCATTAAGTATTGTAAAATGACTTATTGATATATAACCTTTAAAATCTACTACAGTATAATGGCATATGTTACTCTGGGTACAGCTAGTTTTAATTAATGCATTAAGCTGGAAAGTGCAATCCATGATTTTACCCACTCCTCTGATTTATCCTTTTTTGAGTTTCTGAAGTAAGGCAACAGCTACATGAAATTTTAAAAACCTAATTTCTCATTCACCCTACCAAAATCCATTCTCTTGCTTTCCCTTTCTCCCACCCTTATAATCTTATCTCCCTACACTACCCTTTCTTTAGCTTACTGATTTCCACATGGATCCCAGCAAATCTGACAACTCAGTTTCTTGGGACAGATAAGGAATCTCTTTGCAGTGGCTGGTGGAGAGCACAGGAGGATCATCTGAATGCAAAGACCGTCTCCTTCCAAACTGTTCTCACTACTTATTGGTTTAAAATATTTTATCCTTGAAGCTGACAAAACTACCTATGTCCTGGCTTTTCTTCGCAAACGAAGATTCAGGAAGGACTCATCATCCCACGCTTTCTGCAAGCGCACTGATGACTTAAAAGGCCAATCCGAGAGAAACAAGTCCGGTTGCAGAAAGCACAACAGAAGGTCTCCTTGGGTGATGTTTCCAGGTTGTGATTCTTTCTGCGTTGTCGTTTCTCTTCAAGACTTGTTCAGTGTGAGCTCTCAAATAAGGCTGCAGCATTGTGGATAGTGTGTCTCCAAGCCTCCCGATGTGAGACCATGGCAGACCATTCTTGGTGATCAATTTGGCCAAGCCTGAGATGTTGTTTCAGGGAATCCTTGTATCGCTTTTTTGGAGCACCCCTCTTATGCTGACCTGTGGCGAGTTCACTGTAGAGTACTATTTTGGGGAGGCGATGGTCCTCCATCCTAGAAATGTGCCCTGCCCAGCACAGCTGTCTTCTTAATATCATGGCCTCAATGCTGGTGGTCCCTGCTTGCTCAAGGACAGCAACATTCGTCACATAGTCAGTCCAGTGTATATTTAGGATTGTGCTTAAGCATTCGAGGAGTCGTAAGTGGTGGTGATAGGTGACCCATGTTTCAGACCCGTAAGGGAGAATAGACAGTACAATGGCTCTATACACACTGATTTTTGTGCTTCGCCTCAGGTGTTTGTTACTCCAGACTCTTTTGTAAAGTCTTCCAAATGCACTATATGCCTTTGCTAATCTGTGATCAATCTCTTTGTCAATCTTGGCATCTGAGGAGATGATGCTTCCCAGGTAGGTGAACTGCTGAATGGACTTAAGCACAGATTTGCTGAGGGCAATGTGGGGTTGGTGGTGTTCGTCCTGTGGTGCAGGCTGGTAAAGAACTTCTGTTTTCTTCAGGTTGACTTCCAGCCCAAATAGCTCTGCAGCTGTTGCGAAGCAGGATGTTAGGCGCTGCATAGCTGCTTCTGTGTGGGCAACAAGGGAAGCATCATCAGCGGAGAGCAGATCACGGACTGGATAGTTTAGAGTCTTAGTGCGAGCTCTCAGACAGCTTAAGTTAAACAAGTTACCATCAGTACAGTAACGTATATAGATGTCGTTGTCTTCTTCAGGCTCTGCCGTAGCCTTTTGGAGCATCATGCTGAAGAAGATTGTAAATAAAGTTGGAGCAAGAACACAACCTTGCTTCACTCCATTAGTTATTAGAAAGAGCTCTGAAAGAGCATTGCCATATCTGACTTGACTGTGCTGGCCCTCATGTAGCAAGATAATCATTTTAAGGAATTTGAGGGGACATCCTAGTCTTTCCAGGATCTGCCACAGACCTTTTCTTCTCACAGTGTCGAAGGCTTTGGTGAGGTTGACAAATGTTACATAAAGTCCCTTGTTCTGCTCTCTACATTTCTCTTGCAGTTGTCTAAGGGCAAATACCATATCTGTAGTACTCCTATTGGCTCTGAAGCCACATTGGCTTTCAGGAAGAAGTTTGACCATTGACCTATGTAGCATCTAATGTAACCCTCAGTTGTTGCCAACTTTGATATCATTTCCGTACCATGCAAAGCCCATTAAAAAAAAAATCACAGGCTTTTAAATCTCTAAATGGACTATATAACAGATGTTGCTTATTTGTTCTCCTAAATTTTATGGTTTGTTTTGAACTGCTGCTTTTTCTTCATTTATATTGTATGGTTTATTCTTGCTGTTTTAATTATTGTTATAAGCTGCCTTGAGTATGCTTATTGGGAGGCAGGGTATTCCCCCTGCCCCTCAAAACGACCACACATTTATTCTGCAATAAAACACTCTGGTAGAAAGGGAGGTTATGTTGTTATCCATTTATTTTTGTAATTCTCCCTCTAGACTCAGTGCAACATTCCAAGCATCCGTATGCTCAGCAAAATGGTGGTTCCTGGACTGGTGCCAGTCCACAAGCCATTGGCTGCCAGTCCTAGTGAGCTTCCAGGAAAGAATGAAGCAGTTGTAGTCAATGGGCACAAATGTGATACCTGGAATTTGTGGGTGGGTGGGAGCTACCATCAGAAAGCTTGTGAAGCTCTGCGTTACAGGCTGTGATTGTTGTTGTCATTCAGCATCATGCCGACTTCAATTTATGATCATCTGATGCATAAGGGACCTCAAAAAGCCCTGGGCATCCACTGCCCTGCTCAGGTTTTGCAAACCTGGGGCTGTGGCTTCCTTGATTGAATCCACCTGTAATGCACTCTGCCCCTTTCCCCCCTGCCTTCCACTTTGTCCAGCATTAATGTCATTTCAAGTGGGTCACGCCTTCTTGTGATATGTCCAAAATGTGACAGCCTCAGCTTAATCAACAGGCTGTGATAACAAAACGTTCTTTGTGGAGTTTTCAATTGGTGGAGGCCCTCTGAATTATACTGGAAGCCAAAGTATCTGGCTGAAGACTTGGGATATTATCAGATGCGTTAAAACTGGTGTTACAGGAACGCCAGGAGATTGCAAAAGGGCTCCTTTTTCATACAACATAATTCCCCCTCGTTATGCACCCGTTCTGCTGCCATTCTGCCAGTGCTGCTTTTTATTGACGTGAGAAGCCGTCAATAGATCCCCCATTCCATTTGTGTTCCAGATGTGTCTGTGTGCAACGAGGTGCCCCGTTATGCTGGCAAGATCCCAGCGACAATGGGAGGTCCCTGCCAGAACACTTCCAGGTGAGATCGGGACATCCAGGTAAGTGACACACTTTTTATGACTCTCCTGGGTTACTTCTACCTTTTAAAGTGTGTTTTTGTGCTTGTTGTCATTTTTTCATGTTCTTTTTATTTTTATTTTTGAATTTCCCGCGTGCATGTCTTCTCACAAGAATCTGCAGGAATTCAATCCAGGAAGTGAGCAGAGCTCCGTTAGAGCTCCTTTCACTCCTGGGATGTCCTGTTGATGTGAGACAAGATAAGTGCAGTGGGGAGGGTGATTGTGGTTGGACTGGGACAGGACAGGGGCAGGAGTTGGGATTGTGGGACAGGAACGCTTTTTTCGTTTCATTCTGGTCTGATAATCTCCTTGGAGTGGGGAGAAAATGGCTTCAGATCCCTGGCTGGGCCATTGAAACTTGCTGGGTGACCCTGGGTAGTCATGTCATCTCATCCTAACTGACCTCACAGGGACATTGTGAATATAAAAGGCAGGGGGAGGAGAACCATGCACAGGAGCTTGAGCTCTTCAGGGAAAGAATGGGGTATAAATAATATCATCTATACAGTTGTCCCTTCATATTCACTGGGGATTGGTTCCAGGACACCCCGTGGATAGCATAATCTGTGAATACTCAAGTCCATTATATGCAATGGCATAGCAAAATGGTGTCCCTTATATAAGATGGCAAAATCAAGGTTTGCTTTTTGGAATATTATTTTTAAAAGAATATTTTTAAACTGTGAATATTTAAATCTGTGAATACCAAATCCGTGGATACGGAGGGACAACTGTATATTGGGTTGGCTCGAGACTAAATTAGTAGCCAAGAGGACCCCACCAAAATTAACCAAAAAATTACAAATTAATCCAAGTCCCACTGATTTTAGTGGGAACAAAGTCCAGCTCAGTCAGTCTGGAGCCAACCAGATAGATAGACAGAGAGATTCATAGATAGGCAGAAAGACTGAGGAGATTATCAGATACGTCCCAAAAAACCAAGGACAGCACGCGAGGATGACGTTACTGTCCCACAAACAGGACCCAGTTTCAGATGATGATGTCATTGTGCATGCTCCTCCTGTGCTGCAGCCGCGAGTAAGGCGTCACTTTTCATTGACACGACCTGCAGTGCAAAAGTGACACTAAGCCATTAATAAAAAGTGATGCCTCATTCACGGCAGCGCAACACAGTGGGAACAAGTAAGCATTGTCGTAATCTGATAATTTCTGCCATTTGTGCTATCGCCATGTCCTTTTGCTGCGTCTGATAAAGTCCAAAAAGCATGCCTTTTGCTGCGTCTGATAAAGTCCTTAGTCTCAAGAGCCTTTTGAATAGCACACATTTTAGGACTGGCTGAATACAGCAGAGTTCACAGAAGTTACTTTTTTGGATTATAACTCCTGGAATCCTCCAGTTTAGGGGGTTTGGGGAGATGTAGTCCAAAAAAGCAGAACTCTACAAGCTCTGGAATGGGGAGTTTTTGCAAAGGAATTTCTGCACATATAATGACTGCATCCACCTGAAATGACTGGGAAAGTGGCTGGATTAAAAAGTGAAAATCTGAGTGGTCTGCTTAATGGGCAGGAGTCAAGGGTCACCTACCTCGTCTGCATGGTATATTAGGAAGGCAGTTTAAGACATGATCTTTTAGCCCAGTAAGATCTATCAGGCAGCTAACAGCAGGGAAACAAGTAAGAAAGTCACGCAAGGAACCTGAGCAATGCTATTGAGCAGCCCAAGAGAATGTTGTTTGCTCACTGCACTCTTCCATGACAGGCACAATTTTCTTAGTTTACCTGCCTGCTTCTGTCATGAAACACAGAAGGCTGCAAGGAGAGCCCTTAGCAAAGATGAGCTGCATTCTCTTTTCATCCTACCTGGCAAACCTTAGCTTAGCTTTGCTTTACTTTACAGGCAGTTGGCAGGTATATTCTGATGCTTGACAAGAAGCGCTAAGGTCCAATACAGCATTCTAAAATGTAGGAGTAATGAGTCTAAAAAATAAAAAATGTATTAAAAATTCCAGGATCTAGTCCTTTTGAAAAGCAATAAACATGTTTTCTTTAAAAGGAGTTAAAAATCATTTACTTTCAAAGTCATGCAGAGTGGCTTAAGAATGCTGAGACAGACAAAGCTCAATTAACATTTAAAAGTGTATTCAGAGGTCTGTGGTCTGTTCTGATCACCCATTGAATTAGACTCATTACAAAAACAAAGGAGTCAGTTTAAAATGCAAATCAAAAGTTTACTGAAGGTATATCAATCTCAATCTACATACTAAATCAAACTTTAAAAAGAGTGTTCCTAACTAACTAGGAGGATTTAAAGTAGAAAGACTCACCCAGCCTTTTAGTGGTAAGAGGCTGCATGGTGACTTGAAAAGCAAACATCATGGCATGGTATCCATGGCTAGGCATCCAGCCAAATGTAGGATCTAACTTCAAAAAGACTTGAACAAAGAGCAATAAAATTTAAATTAGGTCATGTGTTGAATGACCCAGCACTCCAGTTGGCTGGAAGTGCCCAGTGAAATAAGGGAAAGGGAGTTTGGGAGAACAGAAGCATGCAGGGGAAAACCCTAGACTTATCTTAAGATGTGAATGGGGTACACAAGATTGCTTTTACATTACAATAATTATTTCCCCACATACTACATAAAATAATACCATCTCTACCTTGCTGCCACCAGAGAAAAACAGAGTGGACCCTGTGTGTCTGAAGGAGCCCAGCCCAGCAGGACAGCCCAGCAGGACAGCCCATCACTCTAGCTGCTGGTTGCCCTTACCTCTCCAGATCCAGGAAGGGGACTTGCAGCATGTGACCAAGGCTGGTCACAAGCAGGGGGCATTTGGTCACATGTTGCAGCCAGCTTCCTTGAGGCCGGGAGGCCAAAGAAGATTCAGTAGCTGCAGCAATGGGCTGGAGTTCCTGTGTTGACTCCGGCCCATTTCATTGAGGTAATGGGGGAGACATGAGCCTGATCCACGGCCAGGATATGCCAGCAGGGAGCAGAAATAATGCAGTTTGACACCAATATAACGATCATGTCTCCATCCTATGGAATCCTGGGACTTGTAGTTTATTGTGGTATGAGAGCTCTCTGACTGAGAAGGCTAAATAGCTCTATTTAAAAGGCTAAAAGGCTAAAAACTACAAATACCAGAATTCCATAGCATTGAGCCATGGGAGTTAAAGCCATGTCAAACTGCATTATTTCTGCAGTGTGTCAGCAGCTTACTGAGATTTACTTCCATAGAAGGCAAGGCAAGGCCTTCTATGTACAACTTGTTAGCCCTAAATTTATGATTTGTACCAATTTGATAAAGATCATTTCTCAACCATTTCATTCAATTCATCATTCATTTTCTTTCAGTTATGTTTTGAGAATGAGGCCAGATTATCTAGGGCAAGGGAGAGAATTAGATCAACCACTTTTTTATATTTTTCAAAGAAAGCCTTCTTCTGTAAGGTGCTTTTTGATCTTGAGGAATTTAAATTTTCCACTGACTTTAGCTTTAGAAATGACTGCCTCCTTTGGCTTTTGTTGACTTGTTTATAGAAAAGCACATGCTTCTGTCAAGTGGTTAGATCCTTCTTCCAGAAACTCATTTTCTTTAGAGGCAGAGTGTTAGATAACCCTCGAAAGAAAGGGTAATGTTTGTAGTGAGCTTGTTTCAAAACTCCATTGACTTTCTAAATAAAAATGCTGAAGAATCTGTGAAATGACTTGGAGGAATAGAGTAGCGGTAGAGGACATTGCATTAACCGTTTTCCCTCAGTTACTAATTTCTTGAAGGCTTGGTCAAATTATTATGTCTCTTAGGCTTTGTCTACATGAGCCAAAATATTGTACTCACCCTGAATCAGGTGCTGGCAGTCCTCACCATGTAGGGCTACTTCTGGGAAGGTAATGTGGGTTAGAATCATAGAATCATAGAATTGCAGAGTTGGAAGAGACCACGAGGGCCATCCAGTCCAACTCCCTGCTATGCAGGAAATCACGATCAAAGCATCCCCGACAGATGGCCATCCAGCCTCTGTTTAAAGACCTCCAAGAAAGGAGATCCCACCACGCTCCGAGGGAGTGTGTTCCACTGCCAAACAGCTCTTACTGCCAAAAGTTCCTCCTAATGTTGAGGTGGAATCTCTGTTCCTGGAGCTTGCATCCATTGCACCATGTTCCAGTCTCTGGAGCAGCAGAAAACAAGCCCGCTCCATCCTCAACGTGACACCCCTTCATATACTTAAACAGGGCTATCATATCGCCTCTTAACTGTCTTTTTTCCAGGCTAAACATACCCAGCTCCCTAAGACTCTCCTCATAAGGCATCATTTCCAGACCTTTCACCATTTTAGTCACCCTTCTCTGGACACGCTCCAATTTGTCAATATCCTTTTTGAATTGTGGTGCCCAGAACTCGATACAGTATTCTAGGTGAGGTCTGACCAAGGCAGAATAGAGCGGCACTATTACTTCCCTTGATCTAGACACTATACTTCTATTGATGCAGCCCAAATTCGCATTGGCCCTTTTAGCTGCCGCATCACACTGTTGGCTCATGTTCAACTTGTGGTCTACTAGGACTCCTAGATCCCTTTCACATGTAGTCTCATTCAGCCAGGTCTCCCCCATCCTATATCTATGCATTTCATTTTTCCGCCCTAAGTGCAGTACCTTACATTTCTCCATATTGAATTTCATTTTGTTAGCTTTGGCCCAGCTCTCCAGTCTATCCAGGTCATTTTGAATTTTGATCCTGTCCTCTAGGGTATTAGCTACTCCTCCTAATTTGGCGTCATCTGCAAATTTGATAAGTATGCCCCTAATTCCCTCATCCAAGTCATTGATAAAGATGTTGAATAGCACTGGGCCCAGGACAGAACCCTGCGGCACCCCACTGGTCACATCTTTCCAAGAGGAAGAGGAGCCACTGCTGAGCACCCTTTGGGTTCGACCGGTCAACCAATTACAAATCCATTGAACAGTCGACTTGTCTAGCCCACATTTTACAAGCTTGTTTGCAAGAATGTCATGGGGAACCTTGTCAAAGGCCTTACTGAAATCAAGGTATGCGATATCCACAGCCTTCCCTTCATCTACCAAGCTGGTCATTTTATCAAAAAAAGAGATCAGATTAGTCTGGCATGATTTGTTTCTCTGAAACCCATGTTGACTTTTTGTGATTATGGCATTGCCTTCTAAATGTTCACAGACTCTCTGTTTAATGATCTGCTCTAGAATCTTCCCTGGTATTGATGTCAGACTAACTGGACGATAATTGTTGGGATCATCTTTCTTTCCCTTTTTGAAGATGGGGATAACGTTTGCCCTCCTCTAGTCTGCTGGGACTTCTCCTGTTCTCCAGGAGTTCTCAAAGCTTATTGCCAATGCTTCTGAGATTACATTTGCCAGCTCTTTTAATACTCTTGGATGTAGCTCATCTGGTCCTGGAAGTTTAAATTCATTTAGATTAAGAAGGTATTCCTGTACTACCTCTTTACTTATTTTGAGCTGGATTTCCCCTATTGCGTCCTCTGTTCCATTATCCTCAGGTGAGTTACCCTTTTCCTTTTCTAAAAACACTGAGGCAAAGAAGGTGTTGAGTAATTCTGCCTTTTCTCTGTCCCCTGTTAGCAGTTTGCCATCTTCTCTGCATAGTGGCCCTACCATTTCCTTCTTCCTCCTTTTGCTGCGGACATACCCAAAAAAACCATTTTTATTGTTCTTAACCTCTCTAGCAAGCCTGAGCTCATTCTGCACTTTAACTTTTCTGACTTTACTCCTACACATGTTCGCTACCTGTTTGAATTCTTCTTTGGTGATTTCCCCCCTTTTCCATTTCCTATGCATGTTCCATTTAAAACTTAGCTCCATTGAAAGTTCTTTAGTCATCCATCCTGGTTTCTTGAGACACCTCCCATTTTTCTTCCTCATTGGTACTGTTTGAAATGGTGCCTTCAGTATCCCCCTTTTGAGAAAGTCCCATCCGTCTTGGGGTCTCTTCTCTTTTAGTATTCCTGACCATGGGATCACCCCCAGTATTTCCCTGGGTTTACTGAAATCAGCTCTCCTAAAGTCGAGAACACGTGTCTGACTATGCCTGGCTTCTCCTTTTCATTGTATAACAAACTCCAGGAGAACATGATCACTCTCACCTAAGGATCCCACCACTTGCACCCCATTAACCAGGTCATCCCTGTTGGTTAGGATCAGATCTAAAATAGCTGACCCCCTTGTTGCCTCTTCCACCTTTTGGACCATGAAATTGTCTTCCAGGCAAGTAAGGAATTTGCTTGTCCTTGAAGTTTTAGTTGAGTTAGATTACCAGCAAATATCAGGATAGTTGAAGTCACCCATCACTACTACATCTCTCCTTTCTGCATGTGTGTTCATCTGTTCTAGAAAGGCATAATCCAATTCCTCCATCTGACTTGGGGGTCTGTAGTAGAGTCCCACAGTAACATCCCTGTTATTTCCCTCCCCTTTAATTTTTATCCAGATGCTCTCCACCTGGCTTCCAGTATTGATGTCATGGATCTCTTCAGTGGTATAAATATCCCTGACATATAATGCTATTCCTCCTCGTTTCCTGTTTGGCCTGTTTCTCTTATAAAGGTTATACCCCTCTATTCCTACATTCCAATCATGCGACTCATCCCACAGGTTTCAGTAATGCCTATTATATCATATTTGTTTTGTAGTGCTAGGAGTTCAAGTTCATCTTGTTTATTTCCCATGCTCTGTGCATTAGTGTAGAGACATCTAAGACCATGTATTCCCTTTACTTGCTGCCTGTGCAAGTTTTTTCCCCTCCCACTGTTGGGTCCTTGCGCTGTTTGCCTTGTTCCTTCTATGACAGTTTGACTATTTTCTCCAGCCCTTTTGCCTTCCAAAATACTATCTCCCCCCCCCCATATGACTCAGTTTAAAGCCCTCCTGATCAAATTCTTGAGACTGTAGGCAAAAATGTTTCTGTCAACTGTTGTGAGATGCACCCCATCCCTTGCCAGAAGTCCCCCCTCATGGAAGCACAGCCCATGGTCCAAGAATCCAAATTGTTCTTGGTGACACCATCTATGGAGCCAGTTGTTTATGTCAGCTATTTTCCTCTCTCTTCCTGGACCGTGCCCTTCAACTGGCAGAACTGATGAGATGACAACCTGTGTATCCATTTCTTTCAGCTTCCTCCCCAGAGCTTCATAATCTCTTCTGATCTTCGGAAAGCTGTGCCTTGCGGTATCGTTGGTTCCCACATGGACCAAAAGGAAGGGGTAATGATCCGTAGGCTTGACAAGTCTTGTCAGCCTCTTGGTCACATCACGGATCTTTGCCCCAGGGAGACAACACACCTCCCGAGACATCTTGTCAGGCCCACAAACCACTGCTTCTGTACCCCGCAGCAAGGAGTCCCCCACCACCACCACACGCCTCCCCCGAGGCTTCGCAGGTGCTGTTCCTTGCGGTGGTACTCTCAAGGTCCCCTGCTCTGCCCCCGAAGTCTGTCCATGCTGTTCTTCCTTGTTGTCCTTGACACAACTTTGGGGCCCTTAACACAACTTTGCCCTGCACTAAGCAAAGTCAGGGAAAAGTCTGCTGTTTTCTGGAACCCCTAGAGTTGCTTTGATTTCTGTTAGCATCTGGATAGCTGGATTGGGTCAGATTTGGCCAATTCAGTTGCCCACATGGCAAGAGTAGCGCCATCCCTCTTACCCTGTGTTCAGAAGCACAAGGGAAGGTGATGGAACCCCATCAGAGCTGCCGCAGCCTCTTCCCTGCCAGCTGAGGAGCACTGTGGAAAGACTGCTCAGTGCTCTGTGGCTTCTGCCAAGGTCAGAATGGAGCACCCGTGCAATCAACAAGGAGGGGATAGAGCAAATCCCTCCTTGTTAATCACATGTCTGGGCACCCCATTCTGCCCTCAGCAGAAGCAATGGTGCATCAGGCAAGTTTGGCGAGGAAGCAGCTGCAGCAGCTCCAACAACAGAGGACAGGCTGGTGGGGCTGATGCGATGTCAGCCTGAGTGGCTATATGAACAACAATGCACCACCACAACATATTGGGCCTGGTGCATGGGGCTGCCACCATGGTTGATCCTGGACTAGTCTGGAACATAATGCTCCAGACCGGCCCCAGATTGAGCAGCCAGTGTGGGCGAGCCCTTCATCCTTTGCTTGCTTGTCTCTGTGTTTATTCACATCTGTGCCCTACCTTTCCTCCAAAGCTTTCAGATTGATCTTCCCCATTCCACTCCTATTTTATCCTCACAACAAGCTATGTGGTAGACTGGAATGAATGAGTGTTGTCCCAAGGTAGCAGACAAAGCCTAAAATGGAAGGAATTGCATAACATTTGTCCAAATTCTTATATCTGAAGGTCTCCAGATATAACAAGGAACTTGTGCTTGCATGTTCTGTGGTCACCACATGCTGGTTTCTGAGCTTTCAAGTACCATGAAATTTCAAATGCCGCTTGTACCCCCTTGCTGAAGCTATCCACTAACTGATATGGTGATGTAATTACTGAAGAAAAAGAAGAATGTTATCTCACAGTAAGTAGACTGCATAAATAGATCATCATGGTGAAGTCAGTATGTGTTTAATGGCGTTTTAATTTTAGAACTAAAAAAGGTGGGCAGAATTCACTAAAGCAATTATGAATGTGTGACCTAGAGTTATGCATTTGTGACTGGTTCATATTCACAATCCCTATGTATTCATCCCTAGTTTAGGTAATAGGAAGGGATCATGAGAGTCCCCCGGTACAAGGTGGAATTGCAACAGGGACTGTGACTGTCACACTGGAGATCGCTCATAGGAGAGGATGGAACCATCAGCCAGCTTCTTCCCAATAGATAAGAGAATAGACAGGGGAACTTGTCCAAGCTTGTATTGTGACCATAATGACAATATAAATTATTCTTCTCACAATTCTCTGTGTTAATAATTGTTTGGGGTCTTTATATTACCCTTTATATCAAATATGAAAGGTTCAGGACTTATTCACAAGTAAATGCCCCAAATAGCTTAACTTTTGTTTTGAAAACTGTAGTGCTATAATATCATGACTTCCAAACAGTTTTCACAACAAGATAAAGTCTGACCTCTGAATTCCAAGTGACAAGTGAAATGTACTAATGGGGCATTTTAAGAATTTGCTGCAAGAAATATACAGTGCACCCCCATATCCATGGGGGATTGGTTCCACCACTGCGCGGCTGAACCCTGGCAGGGAAGGAAGAACAGCGATGACTTTCCTCCTCCCTTCCCAACTTGCAGAGCTTGAAGAGCTGCAAGTCGCCTCCTCCTCCCTCCCTCCCCTGTCTACCCCCGCTGTCACCAACCGAGGATAAGTGGATCAGCAGTTGACAAATCAGCGGATATAGGGGTGCTACTGTATCTTTCCGTACACATTTTGTAGGTTATATGTATGGACCTGCAAACTGCATTCTTTAATCAAAATCATAAATCAAGAAGGGCAAGGCATACAGTAGAAAGTTTATATTGTTGCTACTTTAAAAAAAATAGCAACAATGTATGCAACAGAGTCTTGGAGCTCTATTATTTCCTAATACAAGAAAAAGTAGTATAACTCAGTGCTTAAGTCTGAAATTCTATGCACGTTTACTTTGGAGTAAATCATGGAAGGATACCCTGAAGATCTGACTGTGACCACCATTCATGCTTGTTGGAAAAGAATATGCATTAACATGATGAAAAATATGACATACAGTTGTCCCTTCATATTCGCTAGGGTTTGGTTCTAGGACCCTCCTGTGGATTCCAAAATCCGTGAATACTCAAGTCCCGTTATATGCAATGGCATAGCAAAATGGTGTCTCTTATATAAGATGGCAAAATCAAGGTTTGCTTTTTGGATTATTATTTTTTAAAGAATATTTTCAAGCCGTAAATACTTAAATCCGTGGATACCAGATCCGTGGATATGGAGGGACAACTGTATTCCTCTCCATTACTATACAGAAAACAGTTCAAACTCTGTGTGGCTCTCCTATCACACGTGTGGCTCTCCTATCTCCTATCACTTGATCATGTGATCACTCC
Source organism: Gambelia wislizenii (assembly GCA_030847615.1). Taxonomy (NCBI): domain Eukaryota; kingdom Metazoa; phylum Chordata; class Lepidosauria; order Squamata; family Crotaphytidae; genus Gambelia; species Gambelia wislizenii. Next base: position 296,320,485 of record JAUMIR010000004.1, read on the forward strand.
CCGCCCCCATGGTGCCATGTCATAAATGTGGTTTCCTCACAATCAGGCATCTTCATGGAGCAGGAATAGAGAGGAGGGAGTGCTCTATTCCTGAGCCACACAGATGAAACAGCACTTAATATGTGTTTTTCAAATGGGCTTGTGCATGTCTGAAGCTGTGGATGCTGATCTTCTGCTCTGGTGGTGTCCAACCACAGACTGGAGAGCCATTTGTTGGGGCGATTTTAGTTCTCAATTTCCTGACTCAAGTAGGATGAGGTTGTCTACATGGTCCTTTCCATCTCAACTATTCAAGTGAATGCTATTGACAAATACTGTACCACTGTCATATCCTATTCAGATAGCTGTGGGTGTGGTTCTGTATCACCTGCTAAGCTACATAACCATGTTAGTTACTAAGCTAAGTAATATCTCCCAGCTTGACCCTTCCAATCTTGACTTACTAGACAGCAGCTGCTGCAAGCAACAGGTATTTAGCCTTTTCCATCAGAGAGCTCTGGTGCCTCACCAAACTACAAATACCAGGCTCCCATAGGATAAAACTATGGTGGGTAAAGTGGTGTCAAACTGCTGTGTTTCTGCAACGTTGACAGGCCATTATAGTGAGAAGTTTCAGAGAGACCATTCTTTAAGTCTACTTTCACCAACATGACAACCTTCCAGATGTGTTTGACCACAACTACCACCATCCCCATCACTCATGGTCATGCTGGCTGCAGGAGGTTCAAGATATCTAGAGGGCACCAGGTTGCTTTCAGAATGAAATAATGCTTCTACCTGTCAGTGCAGAAAATTTGCATTACACTTTTGGAGAACACAACTTTCTCTCTCCCCCATACACCCTCTCTGTCACCATGCTGCCCAGCTCCCTGCCTTATTTTAAGAAATGCCACAGTTATGTGGGCCCTGCTTAATTCCTCTTGGCACAAGGGAGCTGCAATTCGAGGAAGAATTCTATAGTAATCAAAATCCTTCTGGTCACGGGCTACATAAAATGTAACATATGAGGGTGTGCCATCTTCCCAGGATTTTTCTACAGAGCATTTGGGTGTGAACTTCGCATACTGTTCCTGTAAAGAAAACTCAGAGGAACAGCTGCTGGCTAGCAATGTGGGTAGGTTTCCTTTAACTGGCAGTGCTGATAAGAATATTCCTCCAATGTGTCAGTTTAAAGTGCCCATGCAAGCAAAGCTAGGTGACCTTGCATGGAAGATTCTAAAAAATATTAATGGTCTAACTATTCCTCATAATTTGAGTGATGGCAGTGGGAGGGTGGATCTGTTGCTATTTGGGGTGCAAGACAGTGAGGACAAGCACTGGATAGGTACTGGTTTCTGGGAATGAAGTCCTGCCATAGGATGGCCACTTCCCTATAGCAAAAAAAATGGGGGGCAGACTGATTTTTGTAATTTTATTGTAAAATTCACAGATGTAAGATAAAATTTACATATGTAACTTTTTTGAACTACAACTCCTAGAAAAATATGTTATTCTGGCTGGGGCTTCCTGGGAGTTGTAGTTGCCCCCAAAATTAATGTTTCCAAGCTGTGTCTAATTTCCATATAGAGAAGCACTTTTAGAAATACTTAGTATTAAACAGAAGCATACAGTACATCTACAGCGGAGAAAACTGTGAAAAGATGGCCTGTGAAGCAGAGCTTATATGTGGACACAAATGTACTATACGCTCTTAAATTCTAACATTAGAAATCTGTATCATTCCCCAAACAGAAACATAAGAGATAGAGATGTACAGAATTTGTTCTGCCTGGAATTAGCTGTGAAGAAACATATTCTTCTGGTTTTCAGCAGAAGGCAGGTTTAACTAGCATGGGCTGGTTAGCAGTTGGAGCTAGTTAGCATGAATCATAGAGCCCTACCTTCTTGGAGCAATTTCTCAACTATAAAAAGAAGAAGAGGAGGAGGAGGAGGAGGAGAGGAGTCAAGAATGTTGGCCATGCCTGTTTGGGAATTCTAGGTATTGTATTTTTAAAATGTAACATTTTTCCAGGGTTGGTTTATTTATTTATTTATTGAATTTCTATATTACCTATCAGTGCCAAAGCACTCCTTAGGCAGTTTACAACGTAAAAACAAGTTAAAAAAATAAGACAGTTAAAAATAATTAAAAGTAACAATTAAAATTGTTTTTAAAAACATATACAAGTTAAAACAATAAAAACACATAAAAGTGTTGGAACTGAAGAAGCATCAATGCTCTGTGTGTGTGTCTCTGATCTGTGTTTACTTCCTGTTTGCATGCAGAGATCACTTCACCTCCCCTTTGCTCCAATAAGTTTTAGTGTTTTACAACCCTTTGTCTGAGAAGCAAGAAGCTAGCAACCATCATGCACACATGAGAGTCTGCCTTAAGTACTCTTACCCAAAGTCAGATAAATATCTCCTATCTATCTATTTTTCCTATCTCAGATGTATTATCTGCCATAATAAATGCAAGTTCTGCTTTATAATTTTACTGGAGCATCCTGCATGTTTTATGTCCCGTTTTGTACCAGAAGCTCGTGTTGCATTGGGGCTCTGCTGCAATCTGCTCAGTATAAATAACAAAATATTCTTTAAAAAGCACACCCCAATAAAGCCTCTGTGTCACAGCTACAAATCAAAAGCTTGCTGAAATAAAAATGTTTTTGCCTGGTGGCAAAAGGAAAGTAGGGAGGGGGCCAGCCTAGTCTACCAAGGAAGGGTATTCCAAAGAGTGGGAACAGCCACTGAGAAGACTTTCTCTTGTGTCCTCACCAAGCGAGCCTGGGATGATGGTGGGATCTAGAGAAAGCCTTCCCCTGCGGAACTTAAAATTCTGGCAGGTTTTAAAAAATACCTGGTAAAAGCCATTCCAGCCAGAATAAAATGGATCACGCCCCACATGCCCCACAGAAGCCCAGACGGCCATGCCAGCCCATCACTGCAGCTGCCTTCTGCCTTGCTGTTCTATAGCCAGGAAGCAGACCCATAGCATGTTAACGGAAGAAACTATTCCAGAACACGGCCTCACAGCCCGGAGAAAAAAAACACAAGGAAAACCTATGGATGCCGGCCGTGAAAGCCTTTGACTTCACAGCATGTTAATGGTTGGTCACATGCAGGGGCCTTGCTTATGTGCTACAGGTCAGCTTCCTGGCTACAGAGAGTGGAATGTGGGTGGTGGTGGCAGCAACGGTGGCCAGCCAGCGTGTCCATCTCGACTCCATCCCTTTCCATGCAAGTAACAGGAGAGCAACAGGCCAGATCTATGGGCAGCATACACAAGCAGGGAGCCAGTATATTCTGCCCTGTGTAGATGAGCCCTATGTTTTATTTGCTCATCTGTATAAAACTACAAAAGAAAAGCACATGAGATAAGGACTCTACGTTACCCAAATTACTGAGGTGCATGGAAACTTCACACTTGCCTACCAAAAATCAATATTTCTGTGGGTAGCTTTAATTAGCTCAAATAGTGGCTAAGAGAGGTCAGGTAATGGAGGGATGTTTTAACCTATGTATACCAGTACTCCCTAACAAGACTCCAAGCCAGGGGATAAAATAATCTTTTTAAACTGAAAAATAATCAAGGGAATGCACACTCACATGCGTTCAGCCTTCAATCACTCACACAAGACTATTGAAGAAAGTAGAAAGTATTGGGATATAGGAATAGAATTTGGATGATGGGTTATACTGTACCTATCAGAAGAGCAGAGATTCGTGTGGCAGAAGATACTCAGACAGCATTCTGAGGGTCACACAGCAGATGGGCAGAGTAATGAGATGCAGGAAGCTAACATCTACTAATCTATCTCCACATGGACAATTATGATATTTTGTAAGGGATTCCTTGGAAGCAACTATCCACCACAATGGAATTAAACAATTATATAAATAAACTGAAATAGTGAAGTCGAAGGCTTTCCAAGGAAAATCTATAAACTGAAATAGGTAGTGGAGACCAGTTTAGATAACAATTCGACTCTTCAAATGTGACTACAGTGCACCTGGTATACCTCTATTTCCCACTGATTCAGGTTGTTTGGAAAATACTCCACCCAGGAAATGCTGGGAGGGATCCCATGTCATCCCATTACAGGGCTTCAAGTGACTTGAAGCAACAAAATGTGTCCCCCAAAGGAGGGGCAAGGGAGAGGGGGGAAAGAGACAATAGACCACTGTACAGTGTAATGGAAAACAACAGCTAACATTTCATGGAAACAAGTTATTTGGGGATCTGATGCTAACAATCAGTTTGGGGTGCAGTCTGGCAAGTATCCAGTGCAAGTGTATCCAGATTTTTTTTCTTTTTACCAACTGGAAATAGTCAAGAAATGCAGATAAGTTAAAGTGCACTATCAATGAACCATTCATGAACTCAGATAGTGCCCTGTTTGTGTACAAAGTAGACACAGGCAAACCTTTCTGCCTGTCGTTCTGGATTCTTTTTTAAATTAGCAGTTGTGAATCATGCTTATGTAGTGTGTCAGGTACTGGGGAAAGAGCACCATGCATTTTACATATCAGCATCAAGTCTGCTGAAGAGAAAAATCCCCTGAAATACAGAAAGGACTCTGGATATCATTCCATCTGCAAATAACTGAATCCCATCCAAGTGATAATGTGAACCCTTCTCATAATTCAATCCATTAAAAACGGAGACATTGAAAGTCAAGCAGCTATTGGGCTGCTATTTGAAACAGCTGCTACAGCAAAAGTGCCTTCCAAGCTATTAGAATTCATCTAAGCTTTGTGACTTTGGTGGATGTTGATAGTTTGGATCACATCCAGGGTTCTGCCATGGCTGAAGAAAGGCCTTTTAGAGACTGGCAGCACAATCCTCAGCATCTCTCTAGGGTAGGCGTGCTGTTTTGTGTCCCATGGATAATTGAATCAGTGGATAATTGATCAGTGGATACAGTGGTCCTACTGTACCTGCCCACAACTATGGTTAAAGAGATACCTTGGACATGAAGTTGCATCTCCTAATCACCATTGAGGATGGTGCTTGAAAGACCTTGCCATTTGAGGTGGCTTTAATACCTGTAATTCAGGAAGAAGTGGGGAAGTGTTAGATGATTGCATTGTATGAACATAAAAAAATAAAGAGCACTGGATCAGTCCAAAAGCACATTAGTTAGCAATCTGTTCAGACACTGGCCAACCAGATGCCTTTGTGAAGACAACAAGCAGGACTTCATGGTATACTATATTTGATTTAAATCACTGCTTACTGTTGTAGATTTTCAAGCAGGGGCAGAAAATACATTTCAGTACATAAATCTAGTTTGACAGCAATTGATGGTTCTATGAGACACACTTTCTTTCTCTCTGGCTTTTTTTCGCAAACGAAGATTCAGGAAGGACTCATCCCACGCTTTCTGCAAGCGCGCTGATGACTAAAAAGGCCAATTCAAGATAAACAAGTCCGGTTTCAGAAAACACAGCAGAAGGTCTCCTTGGGTGATGATTCTGGGTTGTGATTCTTTCTGCGTTGTCGTTTCTCTTCAAGACTTGTTCGGCGTGAGTTCTCAAATAAGGCTGCAGCATTGTGGACAGTGTGTCTTCATGCCTCCCGATGTGAGGCCAGGGCAGACCAACTGTTTTAACTGACACAAGTATCCTATTTGAAAAGTAATAATAAGCATTCTTAAAACCAGCATCTTTCTACTGTAGATATTCTGCAAAAACATTCAGTCTTGTAATGTGCTTTAACCTAATATTTGTCTGCAACTTTTTATGGACATGGGAGCTTAGTTTATTATTTACTTCTTTTATATTCTTCCTGTCTCCCGCCCTGCCACCCAGAACTGAAAGCTGAACAGAAGATGGTCTTCCATCTACACACTGACCATGGCTCAGAAGTCTGTTGTGTCACATGCCTTCAGTCCAGACACTGCACCATATTTCATCTGCAAATTATCTGTGGTGTCCTTTCTCCTCCTTCACAGTTACATGCCCTGAAAGCCTGCAGTAGAATTTCATTTATTCTGATGAAAGGACTCAGTTATTTACATTTTTTTAAAAATGTGTTTGTGGATTAGATCCCACCCCTGGTGTCAGTGAAAATGATCTCTGTACTGAAGGATTGTTGTTGTTATATGCCTTCAAGTTGTTTCCTACTTATGGTGACCCTAAGGCAAACCTATCATGGAGTTTTCTTGGAAAGATTTGTTCAGAAGGGTTTGCCTTTGCCTTCCTCTGAGGCTGAGAAAGTATGACTTGACTAAGGTCACCAGTGGGTTTCCATGGCTGAGTGGGGATTCAAACCCTGGTCTCCAGAGTCATAGTCCAGCTCTCAAACCACTACGCCATGCTGGCTCCCCAAGGATTAGATTGTATGAATGTGAGCATACTCATACATCAGAGTGAGTCAAGGTGCTGACAACTTCCAGACCCCCCCCCCCAAGATAGCCTTGGTAGTTGTAATCTAAACCAAACAAATATTCTGAGCTCTCTCAGTTCCATATTACAGTGTCCATGCATCTCTGCACCTAACACTCATGGTGGGGCAGAAAGTGTGTTCTGAAATAAAGGAAATAGAAGGATACTGCAATGAAGATGCTTTTAAAAATTCCTTCTAGAAAAATTTGCTTATTGAATTACAAATACACAGTAGTTATTTCTAATATTATGTTATTTATTCATTTATTTTATTTATAACCCACCTTTCTCCCTTTATGGGACAGAAGGCAGCTCACAACTATATAGAGTAAAACAAAATATAGATAGATGGCATCTCTGAAGATGCCAGCCGCAGATGCGGTTGAAACGTCAGAAAGAAACTCTTCCAGAACACGGCCTCACAGCCTGGAAAAAAACCAAGGAAAATCTATGGATGCCGGCTGTGAAAGCCTTCGACTTCACATCAAAATATAGATAAATAAACAATCATTATAATAAAAAGTTTTCTTTACAGAAAATTGATACTATCTATACAAAACTCTATTAATTTGTTATTGAGGGGTTAAACCCCAACAATTAACTATATAAAATGGAAGGCATCTATTTCAGTCGTAAGAACCATTGTATCATCACCATCATCGTTCATTTATATAGCACCAACCATTTACACGGCGCTTTACAGAACCATAAAGAAGGGTTTCTTTGTGGGAATACAACTCCCCGAGAATTCCTCAGCTAGTATGGCTGTTGGGCATGATGGTGTGGGGAATTCTGTGACCTATAGTCCAAAAAAGTGCTTTTGTGATTTCTGTCACAGAGTCCTTAGCTGTTCATTCAGTATGCCCAGCTCCATGCAACCACGAAATGGTTACTTTTCCATGTTAATACCACTTTTGTAAGCACAAACCAGCTGCTGAAATATGTCTATAATTATTGACACATTAGCACCTTGTGAATTAGCAACATTAACACCTACTGAATCATCTTTTCGCACCCACATGAGCAGGGAAATGTGGTTACAACCCTAACAAAGTCAAGTAACATGCATAGAGCTGCTTTCTGATCCAGGAAATGTATTGGGGACACTTAAATGGATGGAAAATCTGAGGAAGTTATTTATATTTATATTAGTTATTTATACTCACTCTTCAACCACAAGGCTATCAGAGCAGCTTACAAATTGTTTTAAGCAATAGCAATTTACACATCTACACTGCATTAAGCAGCTTCCAATGTGTGTTAGCTAAGTTGTTTATTTCCCTCCTTGATATCTTAGGACATTATCAGACGAGTGTCTAAAAACACTAAAATTCCATGAATGAGGATAGCCAAAACATTGTGGCATGATTACACTTACTATCGCATGTGAACTTCAAAGCCCTAAACAGCTTGAGACCAGGATATCTGAATCCCGCGAAAGAACCAGCATGGAATTATCACATGACAACCACTAGCACTTTAAGAATGGGAGTTTACTTCTGCAATTTAGCATGGGTGAGATTTCGGCAGTTCTTGTGAGAAGACACGAGCGTGCTTAAGGACTTTATCAGACACACAAAATGGTGTTATAATGATGCCACATAAACACGAAAGGGAGCACATATCAGTTGATGTCGCTCTTTTGCATTTATGTACTGACCATAAGCTGATCTATTTGTTGAGGCCAAGCCGTCAAAAGATCAGCTGTGGCAATTTTTTGCCGGCACTGCTGGTGTATGAAACCTTGTGCCAATGTCCTCTTGTCATTACAGCATCAACGGTCAGTCCAACCACAATACTTCTGGGTGAGATTGCAACATCCAGGTAGGTGACACACTTTTTTTGACCCTTCCCAGTTTACTTGGGACTTTTATAATGTGTTTATGTCCTTTGTGTAACTTTTACTTTATTTTTGTTTTTATTTTTGAATTCCCCACACTATGTATTCTCTCTAGAATCTGTGAGATTTCAATAGAGGAAGTGAACGGAGCTCCATTCCCTCCTCACTTCATTGCCAGGGAATTCTTTTCATGCAGATGCAAGGCAAGTGTGGTACAATTCTTTTGCTGGCGTAAAAACAGCACAAATTATGCCGGCAAAAGAACAGGTTTAGGGGGTGGTCTGGTAAAGTCCTAAAACTCCCAAAACACCTTAATTAACAAAGTAAATCAACACACAAGCACTGAAACAAACCTTAAAACATGCAAACTAAATGGGACAGTTCATAGAAAGAGCATCCTGTGCTTCGTTTTCACATTCTCATCTGGAAGTTTTCTCACTGAGGACTGCCCATTCACACTGTAATTTTGCGATTACAACGGGATGTGGTTTCGCATACCGGCAATACCGCAAAAAAAGTGATATTGAAGAACTATTGACAGTTTGTCCCGTCAGTTAGAAGCAAAGCCTTTTTTGTGGCTGGACCAGACAATAACCACGTGAAAATGAAGACATCATACAACAGCAGGGCATGTTCGTGCTACCATGACATGGCAATTGTGTGATTTTTGCCATGTCTGATAATGTCCGTAATAGTATTGAGGAGTTTGTGCATTTTAGAGTGCTCATAACACCAATCTAAGGACTTTATCAGACACATCCCTTTTAAACATTCTTTTGCCAGCATAAAAAAAAAGTTTTTTTACATCAGCAAAAGAGTATTCCCCCACCCCACTTGCCTTCTAATCCTGGAAAAGGCTCCTGGCAATAAAGATGAAGTGAATGGAGCCCCGTTCACTTCCTTGCTTGAAATCTTGAGCACTTTTATCATGCAGAAAATTTAAAAATAAAAAGCAAAATAAACATCAAAAAGTGAAACAAAGCACATACACACACTTAAAAAGTCCCAAGTAACCCAGGGAATGTAATAAAAAGAGTGAAATCTACCTAGATGTCCCAATCTGACCCGGAAATGTTCACAACTGGAGCGGGCATTGTCGGGGTAAGTACATGATTTAAATGTCCTGAAGTATCACATGCTAGCAATGCTGGCAAAAAAGCAACAGGGAGATCTATTGACAGCTTAAGCCATCAATTTAAAACCCTGGTTTTGGGGCAGGTCATAACCAGTACTGCAAATGTCAGTACTACTAGTCACCACGTTGCAAGTTTGATTCCAGAGGGCTCCAAGGTTCACTCAGCCTTCCATACTTGTGTAGGTCGGTAAAATGAGTACCCGGCTTGTGGGGACAATTAGCTAATTAGCTAACACACATCAGAAACTGCTTAATGCAGTGTAGATGTGTAAATTGCTATTGCTTAAAAAAAAAACAATTTGTAAGCCGCTCTGATAGCCTTGTGGCTGAAGAGTGGGGTATAACTAACTAACTAAAAAAAAAAATAACCACAAAAGGGCGGTGTCGTCTGATCTGCACACCCTTTTACAGTTATGTGGCATCATGGTGACACCATATTTTCCCTGTCTGATAAAGTCCTAAGAATTGCACTAGCTTCCAATTTGTTTCTGAACTCAATTCATGATGCTGGTTTGAACTTCAGAGCCCTAAACAGCTTAGGACCAGGATATCTAAAAGGTCACCACCTCCCATATGAGCCTGTCCAAAATTTCAGATCCACAGCAGGCCTTGTTGCATGTTCCAACACCTCATGAGGTTAGGCTGGCATATATACATAACAGGGCTTTCTCTGTAGCAACACCCCAATTGTGGAATTCCCTGCCAAAGTAAGTTAGGCTGGTTCCATCGGCTTTGAGCTTCCAGCAGGCAGCTAAAACAGTGTTTTTGAGCATGGCCTTTGATGTCTGAAAGAGAGAGAGAGAGAGAGTCCCCCTATATTCTCTGTTGGTCAGGCCTCATCTGGAATACTGTGTTCAGTTTTGGGTGCCCCATTTTCAGGAGAATACAGACAAGTTAGAGCAAGTTCAAAGAAAGGCAACAAGGATGATAAGAGATATGGAGAACAAACATATGAGGAGACCTTGAAGGAGCTGGGCATGTTCTCAATGTGTGACATGCATGTTTCCCCCCCCCCCAAACAACCTGAAACAATGAAAATATCTCAAGGGCTGCCACAAAGAGGAGGGTGTGGGCTTGTTCTCTGCTGCTTCAGAGGGTAGAGCTAAGTCTAATGGTTTTAAGTTACAGAAGGGTAGATTTTGATTGAACATTTCAAGGAACTTATTGACAGTGAGAACAGTTAGGCAATGGAACTAATTGTCTAGAGCGGTGGGGGGGTCTCCTTCTCTAGATGTCTTCAAAAAGAGGCTGGACTACTCTAGCTGGAGATCCTGCATTGAGCAGGGACTTGGACCTGATGGCCCATAAGGCCCCTTCCAAGCTATGATTCTATGATACCAGACACTTTTAAAAGGTTTTTAAAGAGTATTTTAATGTTTTAACTTTTTTAAAATTTCTGTTTTGTATACTTTTATTTGTTGTGCATCACCTCAAGAGCCCTTGTCGACTGGGAGTCAATTTACAAGATCACTTTTTCATATAGACCATATTTTCTGTCCCAACATAATTAGTAGGCATGTATACTGTAATGTGAAATTGATGGAATGGAACAAATACCACACAGGCTTGATCTGATATATGAGCACATTAATGTGTGCACACTGACACCCTTGAGTATGTAGATTGCTTAACTGTTATCTGGGCAGGGACCCAATCCAAAAATACATTCTTTGTGTTATTGACAGAGATGGTGTCTGCACTACAAAGTTAGTTCAATTTGATACCACTGTAGTTTGATACCACTTTAGGAGTTCACATTCAATTAAATCAGCAGGGGGGGGAAGAGAGGAGGGGACAGAATCTTGCCCTTCCCACTTCTCAGAGAAGCACCTTATTCTTGGCCAGCCCTGAAGGATAGAGAGAGTTCGATTTGACTGGTTCATTTCATAGACGATCACAACTGACCATTAGCCAAAGATACTCAGGCCCCTGCAGAGTAAATATGACATGCCCCATGACTGAATGTGACAACACCCTGAGGGAATGTGTCAGCCAAGAAACTTTGGAGATCCTAGCAGAAATGTGAAAGAATTCAATATCAGGAAATGGGAGTCAACTGTGTCAGAACTAACAGAAAAATATATCAGTTCATCTTGGATTGTCACTCTAGAAATTCAAGAAAGAGAGAACTACTAACTCTGTGCCCATTAAGACCACGATCCTTGTATGTTCATTGAAATCCTTTATCATTATAACTGTGTGTTTTGATTTGTTTTTAGTGTTGCTAATAATTTAATTCCCCTTTAATGTTGTTGGGAGAGGAGGGTTGTACTTTTAAACAATATTGTATTTGTTTTAGTTTATGAGTCATCATAATTCCTGGTTTGGGGGAAAAGCCAGGATATAAAGAAGGAGAAGGAGATGGTCTCATCATAATCAACAACAATCTCTCTCTCTGGCTTTTCTTCGCAAACGAAGATTCAGGAAGGACTCATCCCGCGCTTTCTGCAAGTGCGCTGATGACTAAAAAGGCCAATCCGAGATAAACAAGTCCGGTTGCAAAAAGCACAGCAGAAGGTCTCCTTGGGTGATGTTTTTGGGTTGTGATTCTTTCTGCATTGTTGTTTCTCTTCAAGACTTGTTAGTCGTGAATTCTCAAATAAGGCTGCAGCATTGTGGATAGTGCGTCTCCATGCCTCCCGATGTGAGGCCAGGGCGGACCACTGTTGGTGATCAATTTGGCCAAGCCTGAGATGTTGTTTCAGGGAGTCTTTGTATCGCTTTTTTGGAGCGCCCCTCTTACGCTGACCCGTGGCGAGTTCACCGTAGAGTAGTATTTTTGGGAGGCGATGGTCCTCCATCCTAGAAACGTGCCCTGCCCAGCGCAGCTGTGTTCTCAATATCATGGCCTCAATGCTGGTGATCCCTGCTTGCTCAAGGACAGCAACATTCGTCACATAGTCAGTCCAGTGTATATTTAGGATTGTGCGTAGACAGCGCTGATGAAAGCGCTCGAGGAGTCGTAGGTGGTGGCGATAGGTGACCCATGTTTCAGATCCATAGAGGAGGATAGACAGTACGATGGCTCTATACACACTGATTTTTGTGCTTTGCCTCAGGTGTTTGTTACTCTAGACTCTTTTGTGAAGTCTTCCAAATGCGCTATATGCCTTTGCTAATCTGTGATCGATCTCTTTGTCAATCTTGGCATCTGAGGAGATGATGCTTCCCAGGTAGGTGAACTGCTGAACGGACTTGAGCACAGATTTGCCGACAGCAATGTGGGGATGGTGGTGTTTGTCCCGTGGTGCAGGCTGGTAAAGAACTTCTGTTTTCTTCAGGTTGACTTCTAGCCCAAACAGCTCTGCAGCTGTTGCAAAGCAGGACGTTAGGCGCTGCAGAGCTGCTTCTGTGTGGGCAACAAGGGCAGCATCATCGGCAAAGAGCAGCTCACGGACTAGATAGTTTAGAGTCTTAGTGTGAGCCCTCAGACGGCTTAAGTTAAACAAGCTACCATCAGTACAGTAGCGTATATAGATGCCGTCGTCTTCTTCAAGCTCTGCCATAGCCCTTTGGAGCATCGTGCTAAAGAAATTGTAAATAAAGTTGGTGCAAGAACACAACCTTGCTTCACTCCATTAGTTATTAGAAAGGGCTCTGAAAGAGCATCGCCATATCTGACTTGACCACGCTGGCCCTCGTGTAGCAAGATAATCATTTTAAGGAATTTGGGGGGACATCCTAGTTTTTCCAGGATCTGCCACAGACCTTTTCTACTTACAGTGTCAAAGGCTTTGGTGAGGTCGACAAATGTTACATAGAGACCCTTGTTCTGCTCCCTACATTTTTCTTGCAGTTGCCTAAGGGCAAATACCATGTCTGTAGTACTCCTATTGGCTCTGAAGCCACATTGGCTTTCAGGGAGAAGTTCTTCTGCAATAGCAGGAACTAATCTGTTCAGGAGTATCCTTGCAAGGATTTTTCCAGCAATAGAGAGCAGTGTTATGCCTCGATAGTTTGAGCAGTCGGATTTTGCTCCTTTTTTCTTGTATAGGGTGATGATGACTGCATCTCGGAGGTCTGATGGTAGTTCCCCTTTTTCCCAGCAATTCACAAGGAATTCGTGGAATTTTTCGTGGAGTGCATGACCTCCGTGTTTCCAAACTTCAGGTGGGATTCCATCAATCCCAGCTGCCTTGCCGTTTTTCATCTGCTGTATGGCCTTAAGGGTCTCTTCCAAAGTGGGAGCTATGTCCAATTCATTTTTCATTGGTTTTTGTATCATATGTTGGATAGATGAGGCTTGGACTACTCGGTTGGCGCTAAAGAGACTTTGAAAATGTTCAGCCCAACGATTCAGGATGGAGGCTTTATCAGTAATTAATGTTTGACCATCTGTACTGTATAAGGAGCTTTGGACCTGATAAGTAGGTCCAAACACTGCTTTAAGAGCTTCATAAAATCCTCTATGATCACCCAGATCTGCACAGCGTTGTGTCTTTTCTGCTAAATTGATCCACCACTTGTTCTGCATGTCTCGGAGTTTTTGTTGTAGTTTGCTACATGTGAGGCGGAAAGCTGCTTTTCTTACATGACAGGTTGGCTGGGCGAGGTATGCCTGGTGAGCAGCTCTCTTCCTTGCCAACAGCTCCTGGATCTCTTGGTTGTTTTCATCAAACCAGTCTTGATTTTTCTTGTGGGAGAACCCAAGGGATTCTTCTGCAGACTGGAGGATACTGTTTTTGATATGTTGCCAAAGCACTGTAGGAGAAGGATCTGTAGGATGGTCTTCAAGTTCGTTTGTAGGTTTGCCTGGAAGTTGTCTCTCATGGTAGCTTGTTGAAGATTGTTGACTTGGAGCCTCTTCTTTAAGATGCCACCCCTCTTAGGTTTGAACTTAAGATGAAGATTTAGTTTACATCTGACAAGGCGATGATCTGTTTGGCATTCTGCACTGGGCATCACTCGGGTATGACGGACATCATGAATGTCTCTCTGACGGACTAGAACATAGTCAATGAGGTGCCAATGTTTGGATCGGGGATGCATCCAGGTTGTCTTCAAGCTATCTTTCTGCTGAAAGATTGTGTTTGTAATAGTCAGCTGTTGTTCTGCACAGAACTCTAGCAGGAGGCGTCCGTTATCATTGCAATTTCCAACACCATGCTTGCCTAAGACACCTTTCCAGGCTTCGGAGTTCTTTCCTACTCTGGCATTGAAGTCACCAAGGATAATAATTTTATCTTCTACAGGGACTTTTTGTATGAGTTGGCGTAGGTCTGTGTAGAATTTGTCTTTCTCTACAGGGTCGGCTTGCATAGTTGGGGCATATATACTAAAGAGAACAACATGTGGGAGGCGTAAGGAAATAATGCGATCAGAGTGTCCTGTTGGCAAGGTTTCGAGTTTGGAGGCAATGGAGTTTTTAATCATAAAGCCTACTCCTGAAAGATGTTTTTCGGTTTTGGGTTTGCCAGACCAGTAAAGTGTGTAGCCGGCGCCATGTTCTTTAAGGCTGCCTTCCTTATGGAAGTGAACTTCACTAAGAGCAGCGATGTCAATATTAAGCCGTGATAGTTCAAGGGCTATTAGGGCAGAATGACGCTCAGGCCGTCCACTATCTTCAGAGTCTTGCATGGTTCTGATGTTCCAGCATGCAAGTGTCAGTTTATTTACACCTTTGGAGGCCGGTGTGTGCCTTTGTTTCTTTGCCTTGGTTTGACCGCATCAGAAGATTCCCGTTGGCCGCGGCTAGCCAACCAGGTAGTTGGGGATGCTATTACGCCTCTCCATTGATGCCCCCTTGTCATGGGAGAGAGGCTTGCGTACCCTAACGAACAACAATAACAACAACAAAAATAGCATCAGCAGCATCTTCCTAAGAAGAATGCTATACCAGAAACAGAGCTTGGAAATGTTACTTTTTGGACAAATTCCCAGAATCTCCTGACTGGCATAGAATTCTGAGAGTTGTAGGCCAAAAAGTAACTTTCCAAGCTCTGGCCAGGAGTGTAAACATCTGTTATAAATAATTCATTGAATATTTATCTAGAGTTATTTTGTTGTTCAAAGTGATTTGAATATTTAATCATAGGAATCTTGTTAAAAGTGACCATTATTAATAACCTCATGAGGCAGATGTGGTCCGAAGCTTGACTGACTCCTTGATTAAACTAATGGCTCATTTGATCCAAGGGCCACACAACGCATACATTTAGAAGCTGTGGTATATTTCACTGGACACTGCACAAGGGCCAGGAAATTGGGAAAACACTAACATGAATATTCCGTAAAAAGGATACAGGTTGAGTTTCCCTTCTCCAGAAAACCAAAATATTCCAAAATACAAAATTGTCCACATGGGTAGCTAAGATAGTGACACCTTTGTTTTCTGATGGTTCAATATACACAAACTTTGTTTCATGCACAATATTATTTAAAATATTGTGTATAAAATTACCTTAAGACTATGTATATAAAAGGTATGTTGAAACATAAATTAATTTCACATTTAGACTTGTGTCCCAATCCAACATATCTCATTGTGTATATGCAAGATTCACATTCTAGGATCCAAAAAAAATCCAAAATCCAAAACACTTCTGGTCCCAAGCATTTCAGATAAGAGATACTCAACCTGTACTTCTATTTTCTCCTCATATTCAGAGATGCAGACATTGGTCCTCATCCCACTAAAGCAGGGGTGGTGGTGCATGGCAGTCCATGGCCTTTGGGGGTGTCCAGGGCCACCTCCACCAACACCCTAGCATCGCCCCCAAAAATTTCATTCAAAAACGTTTTCCAGCCAAAATAAAAAGCATTTTGATTGATCAAATTAGCCAAAATAATGCTGGTTCATGGGCAACCCAAAAACACCCCAAAATGTGACTAGGAGTGACATGTAGTCAGTTCTAGTGGCCCAAAATAGTGGGCCCCACAGCATGCTGCAGCCATTATTTTCCTGGTTTTTGTCCTGATTAGAGTAAACCCATTGAATCAGTGGGAATTATTTATCTGTTGGCTCATCATTCACTAATTGATTCAGTGGGTCTGCTCAATGGACTAATAAGACTTTGGCATCTGGATCTAACCCAATACATTTCCAAATGCTGCAAAATAAAAGGTACAGCACAGAAAACTAATCAGTAATAATAACCTGTTTTATAACTCCTGCTTAGAAGTCCTATAGGTGTATGCACTGAATGCCAAAATGGGTGCCTCTGTCAAAACAACAAGCACACCATAATCCCAGTTATTCCCATAAAGTTAAAATGAAGCAGCACACCCGTCACAAGCACTGCACACCATAGCTTTATATTGACATTGGCAGAGCAGAGCTAGCTCATCAGAGGAAAGGGGGGGGGCTGATGACATCACTTTGCCCTCCCCCTTACACAGTGACCCACATCAAAGGCATTTTAATCACTGCCCAGAGGAATGGACATTCTAGAACACAAAATGAATCACATTTCAAAGTCCTCAGAGGTCAGACACAGCTTCTGGCAAATCCAGAGGAGAGACGTGATGTGGACAACCTCTCTTTACAAGCAACCCCAGAGAGACTGTAATACTGACAATTCCTGTGAAGGACTGCCCCAAAGGGGTTAGCCAGAGTCCTTCATGATGACTGATTAATGAGACATGAACAATGGCTCCTTGGAGTCTCTAATGCATAGATTCTCTTACTGCTAACATGTCTGGCTGAGAAGAAAATTTGTTATAAAAACTCTTAGTTTAAAAATTGCTTAGGCAGGGTGGACAATCAAGTTGGATCTCAGTTATGTATAGATTGTAGAACATTCTGTGAGCAGAAGACATTTCCATTCATGGTGGCCAAGGTTGCCCATTTTTCCTTTCTCCATCTGCAGCATCCCACACTCCCCACTAAGGCCACTGTGAGTACTGTGACCCTTTGATACCAGGTTTTTTTTTCTTTTTAAAGAAGCCCTGAACAAATGGAGTGACCTTCCCCTCCAGAATGGAGCAGCTAGAACTCTGAAGTCATTTCTTTGAAACCAATGATATAAAAATATTTCCATGGATAGAAGACTATAAATGGATGAAAGGAGATATTAAAGACAGAAAGAAAAGCTTTGTTGAAAAATAGTAGTTTCCCCAGTGTCCCTCATTTAAAAAACAAAACAAAAAAACCACCAAACAAATCCTGTATTTGAGAAATGAAAGAAATGGGAGACAATCATTGTTTTTGAAACTTTAGCTTTGAGGGATCTGGGTTCACACCTGAAATCTCCTCTCAATTCACACTTGAGATGTTAGGGGATGTTCATCAACAGGTTAGAATGCAGTGTGAATGTAGATTCATCTGTGTGAGTGAGGATATATGTAAGAAACTAAATACAGAGAAGGCACTACCCATAAACATGCTCAAAACGTATCTACAGTGTATGGATGTTTATTCGTGTTTCCATACATTACAGTGGATCCTATGCTTGTTTGACTAGAAGTTTGTTGATGGGATGCTCTCACTGGAAGGGCAACAGGGGAAGTGATTTTCACCTATTTCTCCCCTCCAATGGAGCCAACTCAGCTGGTTACCCCCAAACTTCTGCTTTGAAGAGTCAAGGGACCGCTGGGACAACATGGGAAGTGTGATTGGGAAAGGGAAAGAATATAGTCTCACCCTCCCTGCCACTAGTGGGAGTCTCAGTGATATGAGAGCTTAGAAAAGTTACTTTTTTGAACTTCAAGTCTCAGAATCTCAGGGAACTCTGAGAACTAGCATGCAAAAATGTACCTTCCCTATACTCTGACCTACATCAGAGTCCTATCCCTGAGTGAAAGGCCACCCCAGGAGCCAAGATGCTATAAATATATCTATATTCAGAATTCAGATCATATTTAGCATTTCTTTTATGTTCTATAGTCCTTTCGATGAATGAATCTGAAGGATATGTGATACCCATATTAAATATCATTCAATTTTTCACATATATCCAGTGTTTATGTTTTTTCCTCTTATACGGTATTTATTATGTTCATTTTTAATATTGCCACAGTCTTGAACTGTGTATCTGTTAATAAAATATCCTCCCTTCTCCCTTAGGATCCCATGCTTTCAGTATGGATGAGAACTCTCTCCTTTCTTCCAGCAACAAAGGTTCAAGCCTACTGATTACTGTATTGTCTAGCATATGACATCTTTTCCTACATCCTCTTAGGACATAAGAATACAATAAGGTGCCATGCTAGATCAGGCCAAAGTCCTACCTACTTAAACATTATGTGTATACAGTGGCCACCCAGATGACTACGGGAAGTCCAGAAATAAGACATGAGTACAACTGTATCATTGAGCCTGGCCTCCCAAACAATGTATAAACAGAAACATGATGTCATATCCATAATAACTACAAGTTATTGATATCCCCTTTTCTCCATGAATTTGTCCAATCCCCCTTTAAAGATGTCCAAGCTTGTTGTCATTGTTACAACCACATGGCATGGAATTCCACAGCTTAACTATGCACTGTGTGAAGACATACTTTATTTTATCTTTCCTGAATTTCCCACCATTCAGCTTCAGGGAACAACCTGCATTCTAATATAATGACAGAGAGAGAAAAGTTTCTTTCTATCCGTTTTCTCCACAACACACCTAATTTTACACACAAGCATACCTCAGTTATCAAAGCCTCTTCCATCAAAGTTCCTTTTTACAAAGGCTTTTTACATCTGCTTGGTTCCTACTCTCCTCCTTATCCTCTGACTAGCTGGAAGTTTTTAGCAGCATGAGCATAACAGAAACATCAGAGACATGGCATGGATATACTGATCAAGTGATCTGTGATAGACCACTTCCCTCCTGGCCCAACTGCCAGAGGGAATCCTGCAGTCATAGACAGAGATTTCACTTAGGCACAAGCTACTGTACAGTTCCTTTATTACCTGGGTCTGAGGTCAATTGGGTGTCCCATTCTTACTTCAACCTATGGTTCTATCAATTCATTGCATATGATGGGCTGCCTACCTACTATCTCCTCCATTTTATCCTTCCCTACTGCTTTAGAAGGACTGATGGGGTTCCACTTGGCAGTTTTATACCCCACCCCCACCCCTGCAGACCTGACTGAAGCCTACTTCAGTCAGGTTGTGTTGGGAGTTGACCAGCATGTTGACCAGAAACCCGACTGGCAGCTGCTTACACAAATTTTCAAGAGCCTGTTAAAAGCTTCAGGGACTCATGGGAAGAAAAGGACCAGCCAAGGTCTGTTCACATCTGCTTGCCCCTTTTGCCTGATTATAAACTGGAACCTTCAAGTAAGTCTGGGTCCTCAGCTTCTTTTCAGATAATCACTCTGAAAACAAGAGAACAAGCAAACACCCAAACAAGCCATGGATATCTCCAAAACAGCATTAGTTTCCTCTTCAAAGTCAATAGCATCTAATGGAATCCCCATACAGCTTCTTCCTTCCAGCCCACTACAATACCCAGCTGCCTTTAGTGTTCACCAGACATTTTAACACTCCACTGTTTTCTCTCCAGCCATGTGGGATGTGCCTTCTGTAACAACTACTAACCATCAGAGCCCATTAAGTAACATCTTTAAATTAGCAACCACAACCAGCTAAGCCTAGAACCCTCAACTAATGGACTCTTTCTGTCATTTAGTAAGTAATCTCACCCCCAAAACCCCTGTGTCTTCACTAGCCTTTGTTTCAGCCTTTGCCACCTGGTGTCCTCCAGATGGATAAGAACTGTTGATTTGGATTCGAGTATAATTTTTATAGCATTGGATGGGATGGGTATTGTTGAATAAATACAATAAAATAAACACAACTCCCACTGATCATGCTAACTGGAAACAGTGAAAGTTGTAGCCAAATCAGGAAAATACTAAATTTAGGATGGCTGGTCTAATGGAATAATAAATGAATGCCTGAACATGCCCAGCTGCCATAAGTCCCAATTTTGGAGAAAAGGTGGAGTATAAATAAAGATGATATTAATACTAATGCTGCCACATGCCTTCAAGTCGTTTCTGACTTATGGTGACCCTAAGGCGAACCTATCACTGGGTTTTCTTGGCAAGATTTGTTTGGAGGGGGGTTGTCTTTGCTGTCCTCTAAAGCTGAGAGAGTGGGACTTGCCCATGATCACCTAGTGGGTTTCCATGGTCGAGCAGGGATTCGAACCCTGGTCTCCCTGAGTCATAGTCCAATGCTCAAACCACTTTACCACTCTAGCTCTCTTAATACTAATACTAATAGTCAGTTTTGGTTGACTAGTTTAAAGACTGTAGTAACAGCAGATGAGCTGATATCTTCCATCCTAATTGCACAGCAATTCCAAGGTGATTAATGGTCATAAAATTGTCCAGCTGTTTTTCAAACCCAGGCTCAGCATTTGACTCGGTGGCCTCAGTCTAGTAGCAAATTCCTCAAGCTGACTCCATGCTGTGTGAACAAAATAGTTCCCTGCATTTCTTTTCTCTTCATTTACTGGTCATTAATTTCTAGCCTTTGGGAAATTACAAATATGCACAGTCATGTGCAAGATTCTAGTTTTATTTGTACCTTTGCCATATTGTGGAACACATTTGCTCATTTAATGAAGTCCCAGACTGACTTGTCTTTGACAGGAGCAGCAGGAGTGACAGAGTAGTTCAGAAATCATGGAGAAGAGGAGGTGAACAGATGCTAGGTGTTAAATGAGCAAAGAGGAAGCAGAAGATCAGAATGTCACACTCTGATCCCACCTACCAAACACTGATCTTTAAAGTTAAAATCAGTTGAATTACTCTACATCACCCAGCAGAACTGATCTGGATTTTCAAAGCAACTTTTTGTTAAAAAGTATTCCTAATAAAGATGTGTTATATTTATAATTAATAAAATCAAGAAAGCAATAATTGTGGCCTAATAAATCCATGCAATGATCACAGTGGTTCCTATTATTCAAATAGCTATTAAACAGAAAAATGGCAAGTTCTCAACTACATTTACTTTCTGTCCCTCCTCTCTGCAGAAATTCAAAGTGGCCTTTAAAGGTTGGCCTTACGAAAAGTAAATTGTTGATTGTTGGTACAGGCAAGTTGGACCTGTAAAAAAATATTGCAGTATATTCTCACCCTCTGTACAGGAAAATTCTTACTAAGGATGTCCTACTCTAGAGCACTATAAGCCAAGAATAGGCAATGTAGTGCCCTCCAGATCTGTCAGACTACAACTGCCATAATCTCTGATCATGAGTCTTGTTGGCTTGAGTTTATGGGAGTAGTAACCCAAAACACACATTGTCTCAGTGGGCTGTTTGAGGAGATATTATTTTTTCTTTTTCACATTAAAGCCATATGCTACTACCTAATGTAGCTGCGAGGAAGGTCCAGACCTGCTAGGGACTACTGTAATTTTCTGAATTTGTACAAATTGTTGCTGTGTTTATATTGCAGAAAATAAGGTAATGTATTGGCATGTAGAGTATGTATAGTAGATATGTCAAGATAAGTGGTCTGTGGGGAGGGGGAGGGCAGATGGAATGTTGGAGAAGGCTGGTGATTGGCTGGGAATTTGAATGTGGTTTGAAAAGGAGAGTATATTAGGCAGTTAAGGCAGTTAAAGTTTAGATGAGGAGAATTAGGGTTTGTTAGAGAGCAAGGGAACAGTTAATATTCAGTGACATTTACCTAGGCGTGAGTTAGGTTTTATCCAGCATAATTCTAGTCAGGGATAGTGGTGTAATATAGGTAAATAAATAAACTGTAACAACTAAGCCTTAAAACTCTGTAATCATAAGTTTCTTCACACAAAGTAATCTTGAGCTGTATGTTTATATTCTGTTTAATAAATCCTTTGCAATATACATGGCTCTTAGAATGCTTCACCCATGCTATTTAGAATGGTTATAAGTTCAGACATGCAATGTCAGTAGTGACAGTAATTATTCAGTGGCACTGGTTAATTTTGCATGACTGGCGGGAGGGATGTGGGTGAAGAAATCCATGCACAAAGAGTCACAAAGTTATATGTGTGCCAGTAGCCTGTATTAAGTGTGCCTCATAGGTGGTGCCCAGTATTGAGAATTAAAGGAGTAAACTCCCACACAGGGTTCATGAGGCTATTTGGAAGAGCCCTACACTTAATAGTGAGTGGAATCAAGAGACAGTTCCCCACCATTGGTGAAATAGCAGACAAAATGAGGAAAGGTCCCCATAGCTGCACCAACCCTCTAATGTAGGGGGGGGGCAAAACACAACAACAGCCCAGAATCATAAGTACACTTCCACTTTGGAAGAGAGGGGAAGAGGCTGGTCTTGACAGAAAAAGACACAGGAAGAAGTTGCTGCTTGCTTAAAAGAAGAACTGCCACTCCTTTTTTTCGGGGGGGGGGGATCAGGGACACAAAAAAAGCCAGAAGACACATGTGGGACTCAGGCCACACAGCTTCCATCTCTGATCTAAGGAATCAAAGAACCAGACCTGAATGCATAGAAATCATCTCCTTATTGGTAGGCTCCTACTGATTTCATTGGGGCTCACAGATGAGAACTTTCCAGCAAACTCTGCCTTAATTTCTTATTTATATCCCAACTTTCCCTGTGAGCCCGAAATGCTCTATACTTTCTCTGCACTTTCCCCCCCAATAACCTTGTAATGTAAGTCAGGCTGAATGGCCCATGGTCCTGGTCCAATAGTCCTGGTCAAAGGTCAGCCAGTGAATTTCACTGCTCAGTGTGGAGCAGCGATTTCCCAAGTCCCAATCTCAAATCCTAACCAGTACACATAATTGCCCGGAAGATTTTTCAGTTATTTGGAAGTCACATCTGCTTAAATGTGCCATCTAATTTCCTAATTTCCAGGGAATGGCATCATCCCCTCTCACAGTACACAATTATAGCACTTTTATCCCACTTTAACTGTCATGGTTCCATCCTACAGAATCCTGAAATCTGTAATTTGGGGAGGCACTAGAGCTCTCTGGTTTGATCATTCTAACTACCCTTTCTGAAACTACAAATCCCAGGTTTCCATAGAATGAAGTCATAACAGTTAAAGTGGAACCAAAGTGCAATAATTACAATTTAGATTGTAAGCCAGAGGGTTTTATTGTCCTTTTACTTGTAAAGTGCCATGTACAGTGATGGTCGTCATCATCATCATCATCATCATTATGTAATGTGAAAGGTCTCAGCCTCAGCTGGGGCAGTGAAAAAGTAAACAAGGGAGGAATGGTCAAAACAGAAACGGACGTCACTGTAAGCGCTCTCACAGTAATAGAAACACTTTAATAGTCCTTTGTTTAGAAAATTGTTTAGAAAAGTAACTTTTTCTGCCTACATCTAGAATGTAGGAAGTAACTTTTCTGAGCTCTGCAAGAAATAAATAAATTAGGCTGCTCTTGGGGATTTTGGTCAGAATGGGCTGTTACAAACCAGGGAGTTCAGAATATTATTTGCTTCCACTTCTTTGTGGTCTCCAGACTCTCCGCTTCATTTTTCTAACACATTCAGATTTTATTGCATGCACATTTTATACCCAGCTTGATTTGTGAAGGTTGCCCTAGTGGATGGTTTTTCAAGCAATTATCCCATGAAGCAGTTCTGCTATTCTGGGACATTTAACTGAAATGACATTGTCCTGTTTTAAAAACATTGCCGTGTTAAGTAAACTTGACCCGTAGCACTGAAGCATTCGTTTTTCTTTCTTATGTCATACCATTGAAATGCCTAAACACACATACACAGAGACATAGTATGTGCCCACGAAAGAATGTATTTCAATAATGTGATGTACCAAAAGAAAAATAAATGCTTTGGAAGAAATGTATATATAGGCTTGAATCCTATAGTAGACCCATTGAATTCATGGTTAAATGGTGAGTCAATACTTACATAAAACACATTGTTTCAATGGGTCTACTTAGTTGGGACCACCAATAAGACTTAGGCCAGAGTACATTATCACATGAGGTTCATATTCCGGAATTACAGCAAGATAGAAGCAAATGTGGCTCTTAATTATTGCACAACATCATCTCTATCCCGTTACTTTCTTGCTATTCATCTGCTTCTGTAGCGCATGTTATCACTGACAGGGAAAACCCATCAATACTTCCCAATATTGCCGCTATGGCAGCATTCCTTTTGTGTGATAAGATACTTCCATGACAGTAGTGATATTAAGGAAGTCACATGGCATGAGGGGACCATGTGACTTCCTCTCCTCCTCTCTCCCTCCTTGCTATTCCAAGCTGGCAAAAATTGCTTTTCCTTTGTGCCTTTCTTCCTCCCTCCCACCCCACTTTTTTCTTCTTTTTTCCTGTTCTTGCATACTTACAGGGAAACAATAAAATAATTTTTTTTATATAATTTCCCCATAATTATGTAACTGCAACAAAAAGAAAAAAGAAAGGCATGCATGTGCAGAATTGGCTGAGTTACAGAGCTAGTGCAATAGGATAGAAATTGCCAAACCAACATAAACACAGCACACTTGTGCAAGTGAAGAGGAGATGCACTAGTTTTGGCTTCAATGCTGGTATGTTCCTGTTTGCTTTACTAACATGATTGCTGCGAGAAAGGGGGATGGTGCGATAATGTCCATAGTTGGCAGGCGAGACAGCTAAAGTGTTGTCATGACAAGAATGTAGGCATCTTGACACAGGGAGATGGGGAGACAGAGGTGCCATTTGTGCTCTGCCTCAGGTAGCAAAATATCCTGAAGTAGATTAGCTCCTTCTCCTCCTCCCCTTCCCTCTCCTCCTCCTCCTCCTTCATAATCATCTCTACTTATATCCCACTTTTTTAACATTTCACAAATGTTAAAGGAGACATTTTAACACTCTTTTAACAAAGAGACTCAACACAGCTTACAAATGTTAAAAGAGGTACAGCTAAAAGTACACATCATAATTAAACTATATGTAGAATTAAAAGCATGTCCATTAAAAAAAGAAAAACAACAAATGCAGTCAGTAAAGACCAATTATTAAAGACTCTTTCCCTCTGAGCAATCAATCCTCCAAGGCCTGCCAAAACGAAAAAAGTCTTCACCTGCCTACCAAAGGATAGCAAGGGAACGCCAGTCTAGCCACTAGGAAGGGAATTCCAGAACTAGGAGCAGCTAGTAAGTAGTCCCTCTCCTGTATCCCCACCAGATGTATCTGTGAGGTGGTGGTGGTGGGGTGTCAGAGAGAAAAGCCTCCCCAGAAGCTCTCAAAACATAGGCAGACTCATACACGGGGATCTAGCCTGTGTCAGCCTGAGCAAGCAACTGAGTAAGCAGGAGACAAGGTTACATCAACTGATTATTTAAAATTCTTGTCTCAACAACTTTTCATATTAAGCAGGGGTGGGCAAAGGCAGTGGGTGCCAGGAAGGTACTTTTCCACCACTAGAATGCTCTGGAGCTGCCACAGACTGCCAAAGATTCCCCAAACCAAGAACAAAAAAGGAAGTGGCTGGAAGTTTACGTCCAGATTTTTTTTGGGGGAAAAAGGTGTTATTTTATGTTTAAACAGTGTGTGAGAGAGGGCTGCAACCTATGTACCAGAATTTGGCATGTGACCCCAAGGCCACAGTTTGCCCATCCCTGCTATTAAGAAAGATTAGGTCATAAAAGAGGCAAGAACCAGTGTGGTGTAGTGGCTAACAGTGTTGGGCTGGGCTTTTGGGAAACCAGGTTCTAGTCCTCATTAAATCATGAAACTCACTGGTGATCTTGGGCCAGTCATTCTCTCCCAGCTTGATGCACCTCAGAGGGTTGTTGTGCAAGTAAAATGGACCTAGGAGAGGCTATGCATGCCACCCTGAATTCACTGGGGGGGGGGGAGGCAGAATTTCATGCAGCTGATAAATAAATACTTGTAACTAGTTTGCAAAATAATCCCTTAATTTAGTTCTACCTTTGGGGTGATACAAGAATAAAAACCCAGACTAATCTAATGGCTCTGTCAAGACCAACAACTTAAAATTTGCTAACATATATGCCTCAACTATCCCTGCTTAGCTGACAGCCCTAGTAAATTTTTAATATTATAGATTTTTGGCCTTCGGATAGTATTAGTATCCGTTAATAGAGGGGGGCTTGCTTTACTCTTTATTGAAAATACTGTATTTATAATCCACCTTTTGTTCTAATGGGTATTGGGACAATACACAATAAGTATAAAAAGATTAAATACACCACAGATACAATATAGGAAAATAACATTGACAGCTATAGAGCAGGATTTGTTTCACCCCTGTCTTCACCATATGGAGAAGGCAATTGGGGAATGAACACTCATCTGGTGCTTTGAGAGTGTACACAGTCTTCATAGATTGGGCTGTAGCTCCCATCATCCTGCACATTTGGTGTGCTGACTAATCTTGATGGACGTTACAGTCCAACAGTATCTGAAGGACCACACATCCTCCACCCCTACTGTAGAATCTGCATCAGGGTGGGTAACTTCCAGGAGCTGGGAAGGTACATTCACCTCCTAACCTAGCAGAAGCTCCCCGCAACCCTGTTCCCAGTGTAGCCAAAATTGAAGTAAGGGAGGAACCCCTTGAAAATGAAGACTTCTGTAAAACAAGCCACATCAGGAGCATGGGCCTTGTTTCAAGGCCAATTAGTGTTTTGAGGAGATTTCAGGGAACACTAAGCAGCTTCGAAACAAGGCATGTATTCTCCATCTTTTGATGTTTTCTTGATGCTGTGCCATCCAAATTCAATGGCATGGTAGCAAATTTCAAGGCCAAGTGGCACTTATTTGCCATCATTGCTTCATCACACGGCCATGATCCTGATATACCTCAGCAGTTCCAGAGAGAAAGAAAATAACCTTTCAAGCTCATTACAACAAAATCCAGCAGCTATGTTGCAAAGTCCCAAAAAAATTAAAACCTCAACCCACCCACCCCCAAACCTCAAAAAACTATTAGTTGCTGGCAGAAAGCCAACAATCCATTAATGACAGCCTGGTATCTCTCCAGGAATGTAAAATGTTTAGCTGAATAAACATTAAAGCAAGAAGCATTCGGCTTCTGTCACTAGGCGAAAGAAACGTCAGTGTGCTCCTGCCCTGAAAAAGCTCAGAAGTGGGCAAGCCAACTTTGTTAAGCTGATAAAAGAGCTATTTGGTACCAGGAGAAGCCGGCAAGATGTATTCTAACTCTGTCTTACAAGGCATGATATATGAGGTATGATACTTTCACTGGATCATGTCACTGGTGATAAATAAAAGAGAGAAGAAAGAAGGATATTAGCTGAGGACTCAGAAGAGATAATGCACTGTAATTAAACCACAGAATTTCCATACACTGTTATGATGAACAAAATGGAGTGTTAATATACAGTAAAACAGCTCATGAGAAATATTTCTTCCATCAGGGAAACTAGTTGTAAAAGAAAGAAAGATTAAAGGGAGGGTTATGTCAACCAATTAAGAAACATTTAGTTAAGTCAAAAGTATATTCATTTAGCTGAAATAACATTTCACCCAGATTATATGAAAATAAATCTACACATTGCTAAAATCTCCAGACAGATGTCTTTTGGGTTTTTTTCAGTAGTGAAGGATGAGTAAGATCTCTCAAAACGCAAATAAAAGTTGCAATTTAAACTAGAAAGAATTATGTTTCTCTCCCCCCACCCTCCTTCTTTGTCTTTCTCTGTTGCAAGGAAGGATTACCTGTGTGGCCATCTGAATTTTATTGGACTGCAACTTCCATAAACTCTCACCACCAACTGTCCTGGAGAGGATTGATGGGAAGTGCAGTCCAACATCTGGAATGGCAAAAGTTTTCTCCTGCTCCGTTGCATTAGCACACAGAATGTTGATAGCTTCAAATAAATGCCCACACACACACACACACACACAGGTGGGGGATGATGGAAATTGTAACCCAATGTCTCTGGAAGCCAGGTACCAGGTTGGAGAAAGTTGTTTTAACTACTCTCTCATATTATATTTGTCACATTCTGGAAGTACTGTATATTTATTTATTTATTTATTTATTTATTTATACCCTGGCCCTCTGCTAAAAACAATTGGGGCAGCTTACAACAATTAAAACTGTACAATACCATATTGTATATGTATATAGACTTGTCACTTAACAGGGTTCTTAGCACAGTTCCAGGTTCCTTCAAAATTTCACACAGTGAAGATCATAATGGCTTTTTTTCTCATTGCTAGGTGTGGGATCCATGGTCATATTCCCATATGTGAGAAACTACTGTATAACTAGGAGCAAAATGTTTGTGATATTAGCCTTTCTGCAAGAGAAAGCAAAAGATACAGGTAGGGTTGGATATACCCTGTCCCTGAGTCTTTTGAGTTTCTTAGATTTCATTAGGCACCATGCCCACATGTTCAAGTTTATATTTGCTATCTTAAGGGCTAGAAACTTGCTTGACAAAATTAAAAAGAAAAGGTCAATGGTACTGTTTAAAATGTCATGTGAAAGGTCATAGAACAAGAGCAGCATTATCTACCCGGCACCACATCAGACCATTTTCCCCTAAAGAGTGTGATATTTGCACTGTTTATTCCTGCATGAAAGCTCTTTTATACATATTCATTATTCTTGTGATCTTGCTTACACTGTACACTAACAGAATTGCGCCAATGTTTATTTCAGAAGTCATGCAATATGGGGTCACCGGGCATATTTTTGAAACCACTGCTTTCTACTTTCTTAAAGAGAGAACCTCTGATTTTAAGAATGGACTGGAGCAATTATGCCATGTATGTTCTGTCAAGCTAGGTCAGACAATAACCTTCGCGGTATGCATGAAGAAATCTTCTTCTCAATATGCTTTTTACAGTGCCTATAAGCTAAGCACAATCAGCATCTGCTTGACCTGAGCAATGTACTGAGTACTCCATAACGAAAGCAAGCTATAAGAAATACTTCCTCCTCAGAAGCAGATTCCAGGCATTCATGGTCCCAGTCTCAGAGAAGCAAATACCAACTTGAGATCCATTTCATTTCTTACATATATGCTCACTGCCAAAGGATTAAACTTGGAGGGTGGAGCAACAATGCATTGAAACAAATCAGATGTAAAAGGTTACAAGACATATAATCAGGTTGTGGCAGCTAGATCCAATGTCAGTGAGGTACTAAATCCACTCTAGATTTTAGTCCAAACTCTAAAGGAGCTATCTGGTATACTGAACCTATTCTGGAGATAGGATTTGGTACTTTGAATATCTCCTTTAAAGACTGCACTAAAAAATTGGAGCAGATTGTCAATGGAGCCACCAGTCACCACTGGAGCCAGGGTTATGCTGGGGCAAGAGGGGCTTGGGGGTAGAGATGCCCTTCTCCCAGGATCTTCCAAGATCTTCTTGTACATTTGCTGCTTCACCTCTAGGAAAAATACATCTCTAGTCTTCATATTTATAGCCGAGCTTGGAACGTTACTTTTTACAAAGTAATTCAATCCCATTAAATATTATAGTGTTTGAAAAGCAATTCATTATCATCCCCATGTTTTAAAAGTAATTCATTTTATTACTCATTGTGTTGCTTTTTTTACTATTTCATTGCTCACCAGTGATCTTTCTTTTTTAAAAAAAACCCTTAAGTTTCATAACAAAATGGCATACATCTTAGGAAATTCCTGCTAAAATGCATCTTAAAATGTTATTTGAACGTAATGTTCTAATACAGTAGGTCTGTTAAATCAGTGGGGTTTACCTAAGTGTTGACTTAGCATTCAGAAGTTGATTTTTTACTTTGTGAAGGATTAGCAATTGGATTTCATTAGGTATCATCTGATCAATGCAGTTTAAATAACTTTGGCTTACCAGGTTCACATTGATTGAGTGGAACCTGTATTTACTGTTTTACAGAAAAGGTAATGCCATTCTATATAGACTGAGACATTTCAAAGCATAATCATTGGTCAGTGAATTAAACCTCCCCTGCTGTCTAGTAAAGAACTTCTGTTTTCTTCAGGTTGACTTCTAGCCCAAACAGCTCTGCAGCTGTTGCAAAGCAGGATGTTAGGCGCTGGACGAACACCACCATCCCCACATTGCCGTCGGCAAATCAGTGCTCAAGTCCGTTCAGCAGTTCACCTACCTGGGAAGCATCATCTCCTCAGATGCCAAGATTGACAAAGAGATCAATCACAGATTAGCAAAGGCATATAGTGCATTTGGAAGACTTCACAAAAGAGTCCGGAGCAATAAACACCTGAGGCAAAGCACAAAAATCAGTGTGTATAGAGCCATCGTACTGCCTATCCTCTTTTATGGATCTGAAACATGGGTCACCTATCGCCACCACCTACGACTCCTCGAGCGCTGTCTACGCACAATCCTAAATATACACTGGACTGACTATGTGACGAATGTTGCTGTCCTTGAGCAAGCAGGGATCACCAGCATTGAGGCCATGATATTGAGAACACAGCTGCGCTGGGCAGGGCACCTTTCTAGGATGGAGGACCATCGCCTCCCAAAAATACTACTCTACGGTGAACTCACCACGGGTCAGCGTAAGAGGGGCGCTCCAAAAAAGCGATACAAAGACTCCCTGAAACAACATCTCAGGCTTGGCCAAATTGATCACCAACAGTGGTCCGCCCTGGTCTCACATCGGGAGGCATGGAGACGCACTATCCACAATGCTGCAGCATTATTCGAGAACTCACGACGAACAAGTCTTGAAGAGAAACGACAACGCAGAAAGAATCACAACCCAAAAACATCACCCAAGGAGACCTTCTGCTGTGCTTTTTGCAACCGGACTTGTTTATCTCGGATTGGCCTTTTTAGTCATCAGCGCGCTTGCAGAAAGCGTGGGATGAGTCCTTCCTGAATCTTCGTTTGCGAAGAAAGCCAGAGAGAGGCTGTCTAGTGTTCTGGCTAATCCATGAAAAGACAATGGTGGGATGAACAAATAAAGGGAAGAGTGATGTCCTACATCACCTGTCGGGCCAGCCCAAGACATGGAGCTGCCTGGGGCAAAACAGCTAATGGTCTTCACTTGTCTCATAGGACACAATGTTCAAGGCTGGCCAAGTTATTTAAGCACCTGAGAAAGAAAAAATCCCATAACTACTTCTGTCTCAGAGTAAAAAAAAATATCAGTAATAACAAGTGAAATAACAATCTGTACCCTTCTCAGTACACTACAAATGTGCTGCCTAATAAGTCAGGCCTTATTTCCCGGTGATATGTAGATGTGTAGGTGTGTGTGTGCACACACATAAATGTCATGTGCATGCATGCACATACAAAGGCCAATGCCCTCTTGATCAGTTCACATTAATAGGAG
The DNA here is from genome assembly GCA_030847615.1 of Gambelia wislizenii. Classification (NCBI taxonomy): domain Eukaryota; kingdom Metazoa; phylum Chordata; class Lepidosauria; order Squamata; family Crotaphytidae; genus Gambelia; species Gambelia wislizenii. The sequence continues at coordinate 296,352,007 of JAUMIR010000004.1, forward strand.
AGTTGCTCGCTTACACACTATTACTCAAGCAGCCTTGAAGTGTTCAATGAAAGTCCATCCCTTTGCCATATGTGGCTGAATAATTCAGGCATTCCTCACAAGATCTGCTGAAAGAGTTGGGTACAAAGTATTGTGCAACAGCCACTTGGTCCTCTCCTAAGAGAAATACATCCACATGGCACAGAGATATCTTGCCATTTATACTATCTCTTGTGCAATCAGGAAATGGCATACAATGGAAACATTTCTCCCATGAAGGGTTCTGGTTGGTTTGGGACCAAAGTCAGGAGTAAAGGCTTCAAAATTTTGTCCAACTGCCCTGGTTCCAATCCTGATACCCACCACCAACACCACTGCAAGTGTTGTTTAAAAACAAAATCAGGAGACATCTGTTTTTTGCATCTACAGTCAGACCCCCATATTCATGGAAACAATATCCACCATTTCAGTTATCCACAGCTGAAAAAATAGGGACACATACCATGGAGTTGTGCTGGAAAATGCCTAGAGAGGCATCCTTTCTAGGCATTTTCTAAATCCTCCAATGCAACTCTGTGGTATGTTTGCACCGAAAGTCCTTTATTTTATTAGGATTCACTGTTGTCTGTCATTTCTGGTCTCCACAGTAAGTCCGGAAACTGAACCCCTGCAGATATGGGGGTCCAACTGTAACTGAGAGCTGGAATAGATCTGACATCCTGAAAGTAATCTTTATTACTACCAAGAGGAAAACAAGGTTCATAAACTATCACATAGCTTGGGGCAGCCCTTTACCCCCACATCCTCCCCAACATCCAAAATTCAAAATATATTGGCCATAAATTACCTCTAGGAGGCACAGGTTTGCCCCCAAACTCTATTTCAGCCCATCCTCACCCTGAAAGCTCCAAAAATCACATCATAAAGTGACCAGAAGTAAATGGAATATCCTTTTCAGACTCTCCAAGTGGTTGTGGTGTAGTTCACATGGGATCAGGGTGGTGGTGGTGTCAAAATGGCTCTCTGTGTGTGCTCATCCTCTCATGGAGTGAGAGTATATTGTCACCCAGATGTGCTATAACTCCCACAATCCCTCACCTATGCTACCTAGGACTGATAGGAATTTCAGTCTGATGACATCTGGTGTTCTAGATGGTCTTCATGCCCGACCTTAGGTAACAAGCCTTTCGTTTCCATACTTGAGACACTAAGTAGAAAATTGAGTGCCAAACCAGACATTTCTATCCCATATGCAAATATATATTCTGGCTCATAAACACACAGTTTAGCATCCAGAGTCAACAGCTGAATGTTTTTTAGGTATGCTCAAATATTATCGTTGATTTCCAGAAGGATTTGGGTGACACGTGATCTTCAAATACCAGAATTTATTTGAGTCTCACACCATGTTATTACTTTACCAGAATTAATAGCATAGAAATCTCCAAATTAGAAGCAGGTATCCCTATTGAAATTGGAAGAAAGGATGCACATTTCCTTATGAATCATTCTATAGCTCCATTCTATTGCATCTATATCACAGCCCAGCTGCGCAGAACTTACCACTGCATAAAAACTAGAGCTTGGATTATTTTATTTTATTTTATTTTTATTTTGGAGTACAGCACCCAAGATTTCCCAGACAGCTTGACTCACCATACTGGCTGAGCAAATCAGGGAACTGTAGTCCAAAAGTAACTTTTCTAAACCTATCTAAAATAACGGCTGATTTTCATCTTGAGTGAAGTATTTAAATTATTCAATCATATCTTAACATGAGCTGGTCCTTGTCATCCATCCCTGTCTGGTTGTGCATTATCATTAGATGTGTGTGTATAGTATAGATTTTGTAGGGACACAGAAAAATTATAAGATGTTGGACTGGATACAGAAACCTGTTTACTAAGATTCTGTGTTTGTTTTTGAAGGAACTTTCTAGTCTTTATACCTATACAGACATGCCTGAAGATGTAGAGGTTAATAAAATCTCAAAGGCACAACTTAGAAAAATTACTTTTTGACTAGTTAGCATGAGGAGTTCTGGGTTTTATAGTCAAAAAGGTTACTTTCCCAAGCTTAGGAGAAATAGGTAAGCAAAACTTCCACTGGTTAGGGATGGTGCTTTATTATCCTCCAAAGCTCCTTCTACTGCAAAATCATGATGGAACGTCACAATGGTTTTATTAACATTTTCATTTTCGTCCTCTTGATCTTGTCTCTACATGTAGAGCTACACATGAAACAAACAAATAGAAATGCAGTGTTGCATAAATTTCATACAGGTTGCGTATCCCTTATCCAGAATTCTGAAATTCAGAACACTCCAAAATCCAAAATTGTCCACATGGGTAGCTGAGATAGTGACAACTTTATTTCTGATGGCTCAGTGAACAAAAACTTTGTTTCATACACAAAGTTATTAAAAATATTGTTTATAAAATTACAGTACCTTCAGGCTATGTGTATAAGGTGTACATGAAACATAAATGAATTTTGTGTTTAGACTTGGGTCCCATCTCTGAGATATCTCATTATGTATGTGCAAGTATTCCAAAATCTGGGGTGGGGAATCCAAAATACAAAACACTTCTGGTCCCAGGCATTTTGGATAAGGGATACTCAAACTGTGATGCATACAGGCAGAATCCAGCACTTCTTGGCACATAATTTTCTTTTATTGCACAGACTGCCTGCACCCCTGCTTACTGTTTAAGGTTTCCTGTACCTCACAAGCTATGCTGAATTCATAGCTTACACCTAGTTTACCCTGATCTCAAAGGCCAAATGTCACTCAGAAATAACCTTAAGTGTAGAGCCTTCCCAAATTAGAGTTGGTGCCACCGAAACTGAAGAAGAATCTGAACAAAACAGAGTCCTGAATGTCAGGCACATTGCAGATGCAGAGAGGGTATTGTGAAAAGAAGTCAAATGTTGAGTAAAATTTCATAGCCATAGAGTGGTGAAGCATGTCAGGACTGGTTATCACAGATCACAAAACCAGTGCTAATGATCAGACAAAACACAGTAGGAATGACTACAGAGAAAGGGAGAGGATGGGTGGGAATGAGGAAATCAGCACATGATATGCAGGCATCCAAAGACCACATCCAAAAGTGGCAGGCAAGGACAGGACAGGAACTGTAGGAGGAAAGACTGGTCCTACTCAAAGGAATATGTATCAATCTAATCTGAATGTGCTTTGAACTGTAATTGTACTAAAAATTGTATTGAATTGAATTGAATTGAATTGTGATGCATTGTGTTGTATACTGTGTAATGTTGTACCCTGCCCCGATCCTGAGGGGAGAGGCGGGTAATAAATAACTAAGTATTATTATTAATCTAGAAATTATTGGTCAGAGCAGAAAACCAGAGTTCCTTAGGATCTGTCTCTGAAGTAAAACAGCAGCAACAAATCCTTAGAAATTGTTTTTTAAAATCATAAATATCCAGCTACTTTCACATCATTTTATAAAGCAAAGTGATTGCCTCTTTCTACAATTTCTGTGGGAAATGAATTGCAAAAAAAATGTATGGCTTCCTTCAGATATAGGTTGACACATTATTGTAGCCATTTTAGAACTCAAAAGTAGAATTTAACACAGTTAAACTTAAATATTGGGATTCAGGATGATGGGGTTCCATTGATTTCGATAGCAAGGTATTGCCATTGACACTCTGCCCAAATATTTCTGCCCTGGGGAAAAGATGTGTCCATAGTTTTTTTCCCAGTAGCTCCACTGAGAATAGCAGCAATCTAACAATGACAATCATGCATGAACTACTACATACAGAATGTGCAGCAGGAGCACATTCAGAAGAAAGAAGTGCAAATGCTAGGGAAAGGGATGCTCAGAGAACCTCCAGCTAATGGACTGAAGCGTTAGGATTGCTCTGCCCCACTCCCAAGATCTTCTGTTGTCATCTCCAGTAACTGATTGGAAATAAGAGGGTATTTCAAAGACAGGAAGCTTTTCCATGGAACTCAGCACTGCTTTCTAGCCTAGGAAGCTGCCACACTGTGCCTTGCTCCTGAGTAAACATACTTGGAATTGTGCTATGCTTTGTGAGGACATGCCCAAATTCAAGGGGAGGAAGATTCCCCACCCCTTTCATGCACCCCTTGAGCTGCATATGACACTCCCAGACTGTTTTTGTAACCCCTCCAGACTCCCCCAACTGGTGCAGGTGTTTTTTTTTTTTTAACTAAAACTTTATGTGTGTTTCTAATATTCCAATATACCTGTTGCAACAATTGTCCTGCCATGTGTCAAAACAGAGGCAAAGGCATCTGGACCTTTCTCCCCCACCTAATGTGAGCAGTGGGATAGAGGGCAACATCCAAAAGAGAGAGAGAGAGAGAGAGAGAGAGAGAACCAAGGGCTTAACCAAGGCAGAACAAATCACATCTACTTTGCCACCCAGACATCTCCTGTTAGCATGCCCTACTGTCCCCTCCCTATAATAGCTCATAATTGGAAATATTGGACACTTTGAAGGGGTCACGTCGACAAGGGTGATCCAAAATGAGGTCAGGTAGAGGTGACAAGGACCTCGGAAGGTGTCTTAGAAATTTTTTAGCAAGCATACCCAAGCTAGGATTGAGCGGAATCCCCTTAGAAAACAGAACCATTAAGGAGGTATTGCTGACTCCTTCTTGGGCCCCTCAATGGTGAGTCACACATCCTAAACAATCAAGTGACCTACACAACTCAAATCCCTAGGAAATATCCCTCGGAACGCCCTCCTGTTCTACAATGTGAGGTTGTCATAAACTAATCAAGTCCTATCTCCCAGCAATCTAACATAATCAGTAGAGTTTCATTCTCCTTTGTTCCTCCCAGGGGAGAAAAATTTAGTCATTGCTGTAGCCAAAACACACCTTCAAGGCATGAAATGCATTATAAATATCCCAGCCTAAACAATAGCAAGGTGTTCCACTGTGGACAAGACCTGCCCACTCTCTCTGTTGGTGCCCTCCCCCTCCCATATCAGAACTTCCAGTGCCACCCTCAGACTTTGGTCTGAGTACTTTGCTACTCTTCAAGACTAGTAACTACCACCCTATTTCCCAAATTTATTCCTCTATCCAACCTTTCTGCCCTCTTTGATAGCCCTGTGTGGTTCTTGTGAGCCTGTGTTGCATATGTGAATGCTTTTTGTGTTATTTCCAATAAAAACATTTTTACTTCACTTTAACCCTGCAATTATTTACAATTAGTACTGGTATACATCGGTGAAAAGATCCTGAAGTTACACACCCCTCGCAGTCTTCCATTTGAGCTAATAATATTTCCCCAAAATATTAATATAGTTATTGGCATCACATGTGGGCCTCTAAAGCACCCCCACCTCTTCAGGTTACACTCCTTTGCAAGGTCTTAGCACTTGTAACACATGTTCCCTTGCTACTTGGGTTGGGTGTTACCTGGGTGGTGCACAACTGCCCAAACAGAAGCCCATCCCTGGAACAAAAGCAAGAAAGCAATCAAAACTGGGCCACACTGTCCTCATTTGTGCAAATCAGCAGTTTGTTAGCTTGTATCTTGGCTTTAGGGATGGAATGGGCAGCAGAGACATGGGGAAAACTACAAGATGCCTTTGTTGCTGGCCCAGGGGAAGATGTGTAAAATAACCCTTTGTCTACATCTCAGGCAATATGAGTCATGGTTAAAGGGCTTGGGGGTTGAGAGTACTGTATCTCTAGAGCAGATAAGCAGACCATAGCACCATACTTAGCCTTAAATGCCCAGTCCTATGCTAATACCTCCTTTCAATTTTGTATAGTTTACCTCCTCAGAAGCAATGGCTATCCTTTTTAAAATGTTATTGTTAATTGCTGTCAAGTCAACTTTAACTTATGGTGACCCTATGAATGAGAGTCGTCCAAGTCACTCTGTTATCAACACCCCTGTTCAAGTCTTGCAAACTCTGCAGTGGCTTCCTTGATTGATTTCTTCCCCCTGATGTGCTGTGATGCAATTGGGGAAGTCATATCAGTCCCCATGCTTATCAAGTCTTGCTCCCTCTTCTGGCTAGCAGTGTATACAAAAAGACATTGCCTGGATATTTATTTGTTCTTTCAGTAGACAGACAAACACTGGGAGCCAAACTGACAATCTGAGTAAGGGAATTTGAAACAAAAGGTATTTTGATTTGCAAACTGGAGAAAAAGCATCTACCTTAGTGTCCTCCCCACTAACAAACACATTTATGTATTCTAGAATATATTGTAAGACTTCAACCCTGATCAGCTTGGAAGTAATTTCTGAATTTAGTCATTCATTTTTTGGCAGAGGGGACATAGAAAATGTAATTTGCATCAGTATTCCCTTTTCTGTTCATATGTTTCCTCATGTATATTTTTTTTCCTTAAAAGAAAAACTATTCTGCAGGGTTAAAAAATCAAGGACATAGTCCACTAAAAGTTAAGCATCTTTAATATATTTAGCTTTCCTACTGAACATGCCTTACTTCTTCCATTTAAGTTAACTAGGCTTATAAGTGCTAAACTTGGTTAGAAGTTAACAAAATTTTTGTGATTTCATATATCTGGAAGTTGTTGGTGCCCACCCCCTATTTACCATTAGTAGAGCCCAAATGCCTGATCCATTGCCCTATTTGACAGTTATTTAATCACCCAAGGAGGCCTTCTGTTGTGCTTTTTGCAACCGGACTTGTTTATCTCGGATTGGCCTTTTTAGTCATCAGCGCGCTTGCAGAAAGCGCGGGATGAGTCCTTCCTGAAACTTCGTTTGCGAACAAAAGCCAGAGAGAATACTGCACATGAACCATTTATCTCTTGTTTACTCCAGTTTTCACTCAGTCGGGTTTCCACTCAAGATAGGCAAATCTGACAGATTTGCTTTTTCTCACATTTGCTGTTTCAGTCAAGTTGTTTCTACCTTTTTAAGAATAAATTTGAAAAACTAGGTTAAAAATCTAATAGAAAAATTAATCACCAAAAATCCTCTTCCATAGGCACTGCCAAATTCAATAGGTGTGGCTATTTGTACTTGCTCACCATGGAACAGTTAACGAAATGGAGCTTGTCAGGAAATAAGAGGTGGCAACATTCAACTCAACATGCTTAGCTGAACAGGTCTTCAAAGCTCTGACCTTTAAGAGCTAAGTACTCAGAGCCCTAGACCTTGATGAATGAGTCTGACTGGCTTTCTCCCATGACATTTTTTTTTAAATCCTCAAGTTCTTACCATCCCATTTATGAATAAGATTGCAAATGTTGCTCAGTTTCTGTTTTAAAAAAATGAAGCAAATGAAAGTTCTTCACACTGGGTAGAGTATGTAGGTTCCATACAAGGTGGAGCATGAATGATGCTTGAGTGTTTATACATATGAAACTCTCCCATAATATGTCAGGCAACTGGTCTACCAGCGTTGGTGAAAGCTGTCCCAGATGTCTCTCTCAGTTCCTCCTGTGGAAAAAAAAATATTAAGCATTCTTTCTCACCTACACACTCCTTCATTGCTGTTAGAGCAATTGGGGATTTTAGATAGTATACGGGCCCCTGATGCCTATCTGAATTCTGAGTTCTTTAGCTCAAGTTTCACCATTTGCTTTTCTATCTGTTGCAGTGCATGGTCATAAATACTTCCTGTATCTATACAGCCAAACAATGTAATGCAAGAAACTTCTAGAGTTACTGATCATATCCCCCACTTCTCTGGTTCTCTTTCTTTTCCCTCTTTCTTTGTCATAAGCTTCAAAATAGTGAGTTAAAGTTTTAACTCTGGAGTTGTTCTGTTTATCTAATCGTTTCATTAGTTGGTTAGGGTGTAGGTACTTCAAGTGTATGTGCATTCTAAAAGTAAAGTTCTTAAGTTTGTAACTTGATGCTGCCTGCTTGTATTTACTTAAATCAGTCTCAGCCAGGGAGCTACTGAAAATTGAGGCACATTACTTCTGCTAAGGGCAGCTGTTTCGTAACAGACCCTGTTCCCACATTTCCCCCCAAAGGGGTAACAGCTCCCTGATGTTTGTCATAAGAGAATACCAACACTCCAATCCTAATCATATATCTATGAAAGATACTTATTTGCTACAGCACAGCTTACTTCTACATAGTGGGTGCATGATGGGCATGCCTAAATCCTAATGAAATTAGTAAGAATTAAATAATTAACTATTAATTTACCTCCCACTAAATTCAAGTGGGATCAAACATGTCCAGGTTCCTCCAGAGTGTACCCTAGTCACGTGTATGGAAGAATAAAAACACAGCACTTACCTACTTCCATCTACTGCTTTGGTCATTTCTATAAATCAGGGTTGAGCAACCGTGGTCCTATAGCTTTTTGCACTGCAATGCTCATGGTTCCTCACCATTGGCTATAGTAGCTAGGTCTGCTGGGAGATGCTGTGGCCTGTAGCTACCTACCCCTACTTAAATGAAGCAGGTACTCATGCTTTGTGTCTCTGCTCCTTTCACTACAATGATTTTTGTACATGTACCGTACTTTGTACATGTACTTTGTACATGTACTTTTGTACATGTACTTTGTGTACATGAACTTCACACTCCAATGCAAGACTATAAGTCTATTGTGTTGAAGATATGGGTGAGTGTTCTTTTTCAAATACACATACCTTACTATTACACAATAACTATTAAACATAAAACATTATTGGGTATGAATACCATATATAATCCCTTTCCCCATCTCCAGAATATAACATATAATTATTATGCAGTGCAGCTATACACATTTTCTTGTTTACTCAAATTTCCCTAGTTGGTCAAAGATGCACAAATTATACTTTGTTCGTTACAGTTTGGAAACTGCAATCTGCACCAAATGCAGTTTCCACTCTTAATGAAGTCCTTAGTTATCTTTAAAAAGGTCCCAGTAAGAGTTTCATAAGAAAATGAAAAGTTTTAAAGTAGAAAGGACTTTGAAGATCAGGCTTCTAAGTGGTGCTTGTTTCAAGGTGACAGACAGCATTTTAGAAATTGTAGCCAACATTCTGTTAAGATAAAAGAATGTGTTACTATTTAACCATAATAGAACACAAAAAAAAAGGCAACTGACTTTTAGGGAACAGAGTTTAATAATACAGTCATCATTTTAGTACCATCTGGTAAAAGTATACTGTAAAATTGTTCTGGATATTAATTTACCTCAGAGAGTTTTACAGTGCAACCCTATACATATCTAATTTGAGTAAGCCATGCTGTGTTCAGCAGGGCGTACTCCCAAGTAAATATGTATAGGATTGTTCTGTTAAGAGTTTAAAACATTTCGAATACAGTCCAACAGAAAGATAGTCCTGCTCAAGTTTCATTGAAATGAAGAGGAAATGTGCAAGAGCGTGGTAGGCAAATCTTCCTTATGGACTGTGCCCTTGCAGTGTAGTGAGGTAGACAAGAGTGGGGGGAGAGAATTCTCCATTATTAGCACAGAATTTTAAATCCTGCAGTAACGTTTTTAAAAGAAAATATTGATAACGTTGCAAACATACAAATGAAGTACTTGATTAATTGTTTAACTCTGTACAGCTCAAATATAAACTTTTAAAAAAATCTTAGACATTTGAGTGCATATAATGTTCTGGACATGGGAGGGAAGGAAAGGCACGTTGTTCACCTCCATTTTTGCACTTTGCAGTCTGTTTAAATAAACAAATATTTACAGCTTCAAAATGAACAACAGTGCATCCAAACCAAAGTGTGCATTTAAAAAAAAAATATTGCTCCTGGCCAAGACTTTCCTTTATTAGCATTTTATATTATTTATTTATACATATCTATTTAACTTTTTTTACACACATACTCTCCCCCTCAGCTCCCCAGCCATTTTGCAGCTATATGAAATCAGATCCTCTACCAGACTCTAACTGCTCCAGAACTCACTGAACGGGAGGAAACTCCTAATGGACCTCAGGAATGCTTAGAAGTGCATTTTCTTGCATGTAGAGCCATATTTGTGGGAGTCTGGCAGGATACTTCTCTCTCAGTGTCACATTTGCATCCACCATTTTAATACTGCTACAACTGAGACACCTGCCTATCTGCCTCTCCTGGAACTTATTAACTACTGGGTGAAACTTAACTCTGAAATTAAAAGGCCCTTCCACACCCAAGCTTTTTTTTAAAAAAACTCCCTTGTTTTGTCTGCTTTCTGTAACATTTCACAGCTTCTCATTACTAAGATTTAAAGCCCAAGCTGACTGGTAATTACAGCCTGGAACCAAACACTTTGTGGGGGAGGAGAGGTGCTAAACCTATTCAGCCTGGTTATCTCATAACAGAGCAGAGAAGAAAAAACTGGGTTCTGTGGTTTGGGTTTCTTTTTTAAGAAGATGCCAGACCAGCTCTTTTTCTGCAATTGTTCTTTGCAATGGTTTCTCTTAAAAAGTCTGCATCATCAAATAGTTGTAAGAAGAACAGGATTCAACACTTTCAAAGGGAAGCATTTTACATTATCCCTTTTCTTTCTCCCACTCCCCACCCCAAAAGAGTCCTCAAGGACTCAACCTCCTGGAGAGACTGTCTGGCTGTTTTTTCTGAAACCACTTAAGTACTCTTGGATGGCCACAAAATGGACTGAACTCCAACTCAGAAGACTGAAGCATCCAGGGGCCACTTCCACACAGTTTCTGCACACATGTAAATGTTGCTTACAGAAAGAAGAAGGTGGTTCCAAAAAAACCCAACAACCCTGAATGTACCTCCTGGGCTATGTTGAAGGGGGAAATCATCATAAGCACCACTGACAGGCATGGACATAATTTTTCCTACATTCAGCACTTGGAAAGCTTACTTTTTAAACTACAGTGTGCCAGCAGTATCAGCAGGCTTCCCATCCACTGACTGGAGCTTCCATGGATTGCCGTGCCCCATATTAGTCAATGGCAACACGTGCACGTGGCCACATCAGTGCACATGTGATTAAACATGAGGCTTGAGCTCCACACTTTTTCCTGTCCAGGGGGGCCCTTGGAACTGAACCCCCAAAGATGGGAAGGGCCCATTGTACTTTTTGGGCCTCTGTTGCCTTCTTTGCTTGCCTCTGGAGTCTTTACAAGCTGATACCCAATGAAACTTGTTAGTCTTTAACATATACAAGACTCTTTGCTGTATGATGGCTACTATTCCTAGAACACTCCCCCGGTCCACATGATGTGTGGATACTGAGAGTTGTGATCCAAAGAAAAACGTTTCCATGGTCTGTCTACTTCTGGCTCTTCTGATCTGGAAAAGCATTGTTTTATCACAGATCTGAAACAGGGCTTCACTGCTTGCTTGTTTCAACTCTAGGTGCATCTTTCTCTGCATGTCAAAGAGGTGAAGGGGAGAGGGCTGATAAATGCCCCCACCCCCCAAAAGGCCCTTATCCCTATTACCAGGGATGTAACTGGAGGAAAAATTCCCACAGAATTCTCCCCCCACCCCACCCCATTATATTGTCCTTCAGCCACCAAACATCTAGTATTGCAGAGAGTGAGACATTGGAAATTGTTCACTCCTAGAACTCTTATAGTTGCTGTGTGTTGCATTCGCTTGGAAAATTTGCCTGTCCCTTTTCTTTGGGAGTCCTAACTATATTTCTAAATGCTCAGTTGAAGTTATGGTAATGCTAGACACTTGGGGCATGAAGATAAATTCCATCCAATGGGGCAGAATTCTTATTTGGGGGGCAATGCCCTCACTTTGCCCCTGTGTACAGTAGGACCCTTGTATCCGTATAACCAATATCCACGGTTTCAGTTATCCACGGGACACAAAACAGAACACATACCATAGAGTCTTCTGAGAAAATGCCTAGAGAGGTATCCTCTCTAGACATTGTCTAGGTCCTCCAAGGCAACTCCATGGTATTTTAAACTGGAAGTCCCATTGTTTTCAATGGCGTTCCCTATTATCCGTGGTTTCCAGTATCCGCAGTAAGTCCAGGAACCGAACCCCCGTGGATATGGTGGTCCTACTGTACTAATTGCCCTGCCACTCTAAACCCGGACTTTAATTTCTATTTTTAAAAGACAAACAAGAGGCTGCTCCCTCCAGCTACTGCACCGAAGGCTGAAGAGCAGAGTCTAGCTGGGGGAACCAAAAGGGAACATGGCCTTTCGCTACCTTTAACACTCTCCTCCACATTCCCCTCAACTTTGGCAGGATGTTTTTCACACAAGGGGGCTCCCCAGGCTCCCTGGAAAGGGCCCTCAGGGCATCCTCGGTATGCACTAGCGGGGTGGGAGAGGCCACCGACCGTCAGCCTGGCAAGAAAGAAAACCAGAACCTGCACTTGGCCAGGCTGAGTGACAGTCCGGGGCTGCGCAGGCGCATTGCGGGCGGGCTGGAGGAGCCACCTCACACCTCGGCACGTGGTTCTCGGTGGGCGAGGGCGGAGGGTGCTTTCGCGGATGGGCGTCGTTGGCCCCCGCTGCCGCCGCCCGCCCCGTCGAGCGCCTCCTTGGCCGTCGTCTCTCTCCCTCTCTCCTTCCGCAGGGCCAGCCCTGGCGTGTTCAACCCTGCTGGCTTTCTCTCGCTCTCTCCCCCCAACTCCCGGCTGCTGCTTGCTTTCCCCCCTCCAGGGGGAGACGGCGGGGGGCTTGGCGCTACCTGCACCCGCAGGACTCGACCACCATGTCCTCGTACTGCTTGTAGACGACGTTGTTGCCGGCGTCGGTGTAGAGGATGCTGATGGGGGTGAGCTTGGTGGGCACGCAGCAGCTGGGCGGGGTGGCGCCCGGGTCCATGGAGTTCATGAGGGTCTGGATGATGGCGTGGTTGGTGGGCTCCAGGTGGGAGCGCAGCGGGAAGTCGCAGACGCCCTCGCAGTGGTAGGCCTCGTACTCCAGGGGGGCGATGATCCAGTCGTCCCAGCCCAGCTCCTTGAAGTTCACGTGCAGGGCTTTCTTGCTGCACCGGAGCCGGGCTTTCTTGCCGTGCCGTTTGCCGTGGCGGTGGTGGGGGGCGTAAGGCGTGCGCCTCAGCCGACGGCTCGGGAAGCGCTGGGGAGCCTCCCACGGCCGGCCCGCCGGGCCTCCTCTCTCTTGGCGCAGCTCGGCGAAGAGGTTCTTCCGCCTCGACTTGGAGAAAAGCACCAGCAGGGCTTGCTCGGCCTGCGCCCGCCCGCCCCGGCCAAAGCCTAAGCCGCGCAAGTCCAGGAGCTGCTCCGGGGCCGGCGGCGTCCGAGGGGGGCCCCCGACGGCCCTCAGCTCCAGGCAAAGGGGGCGGGATGGCGGCGGCGGCGGCTGCTTCCAGGGCTGGTGCTGCTGCAAAGCCTGCCACACGTCCAACACCACCCAGTCGCCACCGGGCCGGGCGGACGCTGCCTCCGACGCCTCCTCCTCCTCCTGGGCCCTGGAGTCCTCGAGGCGGGGGCCCGAAAGGCAAGGCGAGACGTGCAAGCGAGCCAGGCTTGCCTGCCCCTCGGAGGAAGGAGCGCCCGAGGCTTTGCGAAAGAGCCGCAGCTCGGCTCCGACCAGCTCCTCTTTGTCTGAGAGAGTCGACACATCAAACAAATACTTCTGTCGCCTCAAAGCGCTGGCCGAGAAGAGATCGTCTGCAAGATAAAAAGCCATAATTGCCCGTCAGTTTCGCCTTTTCAGGGGGGAGCCCAGCTGCCGTGGGGAGTGGGAAGGGGCGGCCTCCTCCAGGGGCTTCTGACCTCTTCAGCGGCCCCCAACCCCCAGCCCACCCGGGAGGAGGGGAAAGGGGGAGGGGTCACCCGTGGCACCCACCCCCACCCAAGGGAGCTGCTCAGAGGCGGGCCTCTAGGTTCCTATCGAAACCAACGGGCCACTCCCAAATGTGGCCTGTAATCAGATGCTCTGCGGCACGTCAGGAGTCCAGGTCGGAGTGGGTAGATTTGTTTTTTCTGGACTGCAGCTCCCATGATCCCTTAGCATTACCTATGTCAAATGGGGATGATGGGAGTTATAGGACAAGAAACATCTGAGGGGGTGGTCTAACGCTCGGAGGGTGGTGGGATCTCCCACCTTTGGAGCTCTTTAAACAGGTTGGGTGGACATCTTTGGGGAGAGTATTCCTGCATGGCAGGGAACTTGGACTGGATGAGCCTTGTAATCCCATGCAACCATAAGATTCTATTATTCCATCGGTTTTAGTTGGAGCAAGACCACCCTGAACACTCCAGTCTCATCTAAGTTTGGAGGCTAAGCAGGGTCGAGCCTGGTTAGTGCTTGGATTGGGAAAATACGGTGGTGGATCTCCGACTAAGAGCGGGAGGGAATCCTGCCTTCCCGGGCTGCCAGTCAGGTTTAAAAGTGCTGACTCGATAAAAGGCAGCCTCCTATGTTCTTAAGAGAGAACTGAGAAAGATGGGCCATCCAGATGTTGTCGGGTGCCAGCTCTTTATCAGCTCAAGCCAGCATCCCCAATGCTGAGGGATGCTGGGAGTTTTAGTCCAACAGCTTCTGGAGGGCTGCTTTTTGCCCACCCTGGCTAATTACTTGAGAAGGAAAGTTTATATGGCAAACTGCTGGCTGTGAATTTCCAAACCAGTGGGGAAGCAGGGAGAATCCCTTCACTTGCTTTACATTGTGTTGCAGGCCGTATGAGGAGAGTCCAGAGTAAAGGGATCCACAAGGATAAAAGGGGAGACTTCGGGGGGCGGAGAGAAGATTAGTTATTGGTATCGCGACTAAACCCTCCATTCCGTCCACGCAAAACTTCCTTAAAACAGAATTGGAGCTGTTGTGCATTAAGTCCACAATGGTCAAAAGTCTCTTCTCCTGTTCCCCCCCCCCTTTCTAGAAATCCAATTATTTCTGTGTTACATTCGCCCTGAGACAAACCTGGATTTCTGTTTTTGGCACATTCTGCATACACACACGCGCGCGCACACGAAGTAAAAAAAGAAAAGAAAGTAAAACAGAGCCCCTTCCCCCTCTGCCACCCCACGGACCGTCCCTTCACTGCTTTCCAATAAACGGATTTACAAGCCAGCAAATACAACAACAACAAAATTTCCCCCAGCCTCGGGGTTTCCCCCAAGAGCTAGTAAAAATCTGTATATATTTCGATTGTAAAAGTGTCACCAGAGAGCAGCGCCCGGGAGCCCTGCGCTGCCGCACTTCAAGCTGAGAAAGGCGGACTGAAAAGGGGCGATGATTTATGAGTGGGGAAGAGTTACACGACTAGTCCGTACCCACCCACCCCCGGATCAGTGTCTTAACAAAGCCCGAAAGGTCTTGGGGAAGATGGGCAGGAAAGTGGTCAGGAATCAAGACCTTAAGACTGGCCAAATCGACTGGAGAGAAAAGTGTGATGTCCTGCTTTGAGTGCTAGACTAAGAGTCTGGAGACCAGGGTTCGAATCCCTGCTCAGCCATGGAAACCCCACTGGTGTGGGAAAGTCTCGCTCTCTGAGCCTCAGAGGAAGACAAAGGCAAACCCTCTCTGAACAAATCTGGCCAAGAAAACTGTTAATCACACAGAACAACCAGTCACTTCCCCCAGGCTGCCATCCTGGGGGAGGAATAACTCAGTCAGCTTCAGAGAAGTTCTGTGATGTACTTTATGGAGCTGCAAGGATGAATTGTATCAGTTCATTCCAACAAGAGTAGACCCCATTGCAACAATTATGAGTCAAGGTGTGTACATCAGTCCCATTGATTCAATGGGTCTCCTCTAGTTAGGACTAACCATTGCATTCAGGTACAATTTGATGCTTTCTTTAGAATCCCAGTCACACCCGAATAATTTGCAGCAGGCCTACAAACACACTTTTAGAAACCTTGTACTTGAGAAATACTTTTCCCACCTAAGTGCTGTGCAGAATTCCCCATTTATGCAAGCTTGATCCTAGGCAATGTTTTAACCAGAGTTTTCCAAAGTTACTTTCTTGAGTTAACCCTTCCAAGAATTCCCCAACCAGTGGGGAGTTGCAGTCCCCAAAAAGCAGTGTTTTTTTCCTTCCCCCAACTGTTAGTTGGAAATAAGTCCAACTAAGCTCAGTAGACTTGCTTTTGAATATAGGTGTGCCACAGCTACTCCCAAAGATGATGCCTTCCAGACTGGTGGACTACAGTTCCCATCATTTCTAGCCCAGTATAGCATGGGCATGCTGGAGGTTTTAGTGCTACATCTCTGGACAGCATCAGCTTGGATGAAAGCTGAAATAATGAGGGGGACTAATGTGTTGGAGGCCACTGCACTGCAAGAATCAAAACAGGCCTACTAGAAGGACAGTTTCATTTTAGGGCAACCTGTCATGCTACAGGTTCCTGATGGGTGGGTAACTTCAACATGCTGGAGGGGGGGTTAATCAGAAATTGGATGTAACTTTTATGGATTACAACTCCCAGATTCCCCCCCAGTATTGAGAAATCACCCAGCCAGCAAATAACAATATAGAATGGAAGATTCTGGGCATTGTAGTTCAACAACCTTTGTTTGCAACCTCTGTTTCTGATGCTCTTGTAGCAGAAGCTGATTGGAGGTATGTTTTAAATCTGGGCTTGTAACAAGCTGAGGTTGGTTCTTTGTTCTCAATTCCCTTTTTTGTGCAAGCATTTGAAATACAGCTTTTGAAACACACTCCTCTGCATTGGGACAAGTGCCTAAAACACAAATCCTGCTTTTGGTCACTGAGTCGTGTCACTCTTGCAGAAGTTAAGTCTCTATGGAGAATACCAGGGACAGTTTCCCCCTAGCTAACATTCCTCCATCCTACAAAGGGCTAAAGACTATAGTTTGGAAAAATTACTACAACTGTTCCCAGCCAACCAGTATGGCCACTGGGAGACACAGTGCAAAAAATTAACTGCTCTGCTCAGAATGGCATATTTGACACAGCTTTAAACACACACACACAAAACCCCTGCCAGATACGTTAGTGGGGGAGTGTGTAAAATTTTCACAGCCCAATATTTATGCCCATCTCTTCAGAATATCCTGAAAAACAGGTAATGGTGATGATGATAACAACAGAATGTGAAGTTTGTACCTTACAATCTTAATCCATGAATTAGCTATGAGAAATAAATACAGCCACTGCATACAAAGGCAATATATTCCCGAATACTAAACATTGGGGGACAAATATAGGGGAGGGCCTGTCTCTGAAATGTCTTGCTTTCGGACTTCCCAGAGATATTTAGCAAATACCTTACTGGAAACAAAGTGCTGCAGACCATGTTTTTTACTATAACTGCCAGAACTCCCTCATCACCATAGCCACGATGGTCATCTTGGTTGCCTGAATCAATGGAATGGCAATTAGTCTCTGCAGCTAGAAGAGTTTTAGGGAGGGAAGGGGTAGAACTTGACCAAAGGGAAGCCAAACAGAGACTGCCTTACTAAATGTGGCAGGGGCTTGAAAAAGATACTTTTGGACTCATTCAAAGAAGTAGCATTTCTAACATCTGGTTGCAGTTCTAATCTCTCCCTTTTCTTGTTTCCCATCTATGAAAATAGGAATATTACAGAGACCAGAATAAGGGAAACCAAACCAGATCTCTCTGTTTCCCATTGCTAGCATGGGGATTTTGCTCTCAAGTAAGTTACAAGGACTGCATTCTAGTTGTGCTTTCAGCACCTCATTTTACTGATTAGAAATTGGATGAGAATGGACCAAAACTGAATTACAGGTGCACACACTGCTTTTGAATTGATATTGAAATGAAATGTCTTTCTCAAGACTAGATTAGAAGAATGTCAGCTTCTCTTCCAACTAAGTCTGCAAATGATCAGTGTAAAGGCTTCTTCCTTCCAGCTGCAGACAAGATAACTTGTACCAACTCCAGATTAACCTGGAAGTTCTCATTTTGATTGTCTCAAATCCCAGCAGAAATCATCTTTTTTTGAAACAGTTATACATTGGTCAAGTCAATTCATTAGAGCCACAAAAATTCTTTAAAATTTTGCAAATCTTACCCACATTAAGGAAAGAGACTTTGCAATAAATCCCTGTCTGGGAGAACAACTCCAGAATCTGGTTGGGGAGTTCTGAAAGCTGTAGTTTTGGGTGGTGGTTTTTTTTTAAGGAACTTTGCCCAATCTGCTGGGAACTAAAATTTATAGCACTG